>CM049374.1:7919687-8602187 GCA_026937815.1 Etheostoma perlongum | reverse complement strand
AGATGAATCACAGTCTTTACATGGACACAAATGGGGAATGGGATATTCCGAGCAATCTTTCTGCAGAATAGAAATCTAATTGTATCTAGATGATATCATTGCAAACATTTATCTTTCTTTGCAAATGAATCATGTTATGGCTACTCCAGATAGCAATTTGTGGTTTGTGATATGAGAAATGAACATTAACTGAATATTAACTTCATGAGGCCAAAATGAAGTGGCACAATATTGACTTTGGTCAAGGTTATTGAGGGTTGACGTAGACCAGGTATATGTAAGATACTTAAGGTTGGTGTGATGATTAAGTGTCACTCTCACCTCCCCTCCCTTCTATTTACATTAACTCCACTACAGTCTGGCAGTGCCAAATTTTAGCTGGGAAGGGGCAGCTGCTTCTGAATATTCATGAGCGGAGACAGTTGGTGCCTTTTCCGTTCACTTTTCTTATCAAACTTGAAACGCCTAAAACCGTTGTGTCAGCCACTCACAGTGAATCAGAGTACAGCAACTGGTAATGCGTACATTTGGGGGGAAAGGTGCTGAGTTGAGTAAGAAGCTTTGTGAAACCCAAAGTAGAAGGCTAGGAAAGGCTTGTCTATTTTCATATTCAGGGTGACCTGGGTGCTGCTACACAGCAGTTTCATCTCAGTAAATTGTAAATCAATTCTATAGACCAGTACACCGCCACATTGAAATTAGAAATCTATTGCTGTATCTCTGTAGTCTTATCTATAGGCTTTGTTAATAAACTGTCTTTTAGTTAAAAATAATCAATTGTATTTTTACCAGCTTGGACTATACCCATTCCTATTCAACATAAGGATAAAGTGTTGCTTAAGTGGACCAGACACACAATCTGTGGACAACTGTGACAGCTTTAGAATGAGATTTTTTTTAATGAATTTCAATCCTGTCACCCAAATCCCACTTCCGTGCTCTCCATGGAGTAAAAAGGATGAAGAGATCAATGCTGGACAAAAAATGAGTATTTGGTGTTGACTGGGTATAAAATATGCGAGCATGACAGTGGAAAGGTCAGTCCCATGGAGAGGAGTGGAATAGAGGGAGTTTTAGAAAGGCCATTTTCTCCCTGTGGAAGCAAAATGACAAAATCTAAGTTGAGAGCCGCTGAGTGAGTGCCAGGAGAAATACCAGGTTGGATCTCTGCTCCCTGGGAACACCCACAAGGTTTCACTTTCCCTCCACAAACAGAGAAACTGAACCCGACATTTGAATATGTGACTGTCAAAATACTTCTCCCAGTTCCACTATAAAAAGGTGATCTTTTGGTATTGAGCGGTGTTCCAAACCCACATTCAGTATGCTCAATAAAATAAAATACCCATAACAACACAAGGGAGAAATGGGAATAGACAAAAAAGACAAACTGTTTATCTGCTTATGTTCTAGTAGTCTGACTTTTCAGTGTTTTACCTCAAATGTCTTGACGATATTGGCGAAGGCCTGGTTGTCTCTGCAACTCCCCTCCAGTAGGGACATGCTGCGATCATACTCTGAGATAAAGGTTTCAAACACCCCAAAGTCCTCCCGACGTGACAGAATCACATCTACTATCCTTTGGCTCTCCTCCCTACACAGAAAGGGTAATCAGATATGAAGTACATTCTCTTTACTCATTTCATGCACAGTGAATATTTGGGATTTAATGTTGTTGAATGTTGAAGGTTAACCACCACTGTTGATTATTGGGTACAAAAAGCACTCAAGATATGTATATCATTTTTAAAAATGTCTCCAAATAGTGTTAAAAGTTAGTTTTTGGTCATTTTTGGTGTTCGCGGGTTTATGAAGTCAATTCGGCGATGACGTCACGTTGGGGAGTTAAGTCTGAGCCTAGCACTAGAACTACGGTGACTGACTGGGATGTGGAAGAGGAGGAAAGGCCAGCAGACGAATAATTACCAACCTGCCAGACGTGAGAGGGCAAATGAGGAATTGTCAAGATTGTGGGGAAGTCTCCTTCATTTATCTCCTTTATTTTAGCAACGCAGCAGTGCATACAATGACTTTACTTTTTACTGTCAGTGAATAGCACCGAGTGAACGTCAACGTTTTCTTTCGATCTAGTGACAGTGATCATGTCGTTAGTTCAGATACTGGTACACTTATCTACATATAGTAATAGAAGGCATCCCAGAGTGTTATTTCTAAGTGTTTACCTCTTCCTCCGGTGAAAACGTGTCGCTGTTTGGCCGGTGCTTGTGTGTGTGGTGGCGAAGCTGCGGTGGAGAGCAGGTGCTGTAGGTGAGTGAGCTTCCGGTCGGGAAGCGAGCCTCCGGTCGGGAAGCGAGCCCCGCGATCAGCTGATCTGAAGATGCCTAAATCCGTTTGTGATATTTCAGGCAGGATCATGGTCCTGCCCAACCAGCACGCACCAGTATTGTAATTGTTTATATTTCAAACATCACTGCAGGTTGATTGTGGGCGACAACGCTGTTGTGTTAGCTTACCGAAACTCTACTGCTGAAGTTGTTGGCTGGCTACGCGACGTTAGCTATATCCGCTAGCATCCGTACAGGCTAACTATAGCCAGTTAGCTTTGTGTGTAACGTAACAAACCCCCCATCTTGTAGGAGCGAAGCTTACTATTTCATTCAATACAATTATGGTACAAAAGGTGCACTAATGCCACATGTATGATGTTGACAACATGGACGCATATATAGGCAACACCAAAGGCAGTCGTAATATTTACCTAGCAGCGTTAGCTAGCAGTCTAAACTTGTGAAAAGCCAAACAACATCCCCGTCTAAGCTGTGTTTCACTTTCCCTCCAATATTATTATAAATATAATAAAGTCACATGGACTCGGTCGAGACCATAGACTGTTAATATTAAAAGACCAGAAGCCACATTAGGCCAGACCAGTGGTAAATACAACGCAGGCTGCTCTGTTATCTCCCCAATATGACGTCATGCAATGCATTGTGGGGGAAAAAAGGAAACACTGTAAAATTGTGCCTACTTTTCGTATTATATTCAGTTTTGCGATATTCAACACCATCAAATACAATGGATACCAGTTCAAATATTTACTACCAACAGGCAAATTGCACAAATTCGTTGCAAAATTAAACCTGCAACATGGACTTTAAATCAATGCAAAAATCCAAAGGTGTATGATATGCAGAGCATTCCAAGAATCTGTAACTTATTTTGTTGTTGTAACCACTTTCCCTCCATGAGTCTACATCTACCTCAGTTACTCATTTCTCACATTTTTCATAATGATGTTTGACAACCTTAAACAAACAGATGTATAAAAATTGGAGTTAATTGTAAATTGTGCAAGTTAGAAACTTGGGGAACACTTTACTTGAAGTTTTCTACATAAGAGTGACATGACACAGTCATGACACATTAACCCTAACCCTAACCATAACTTGTCGTTCATGACAGTGTCATGTCACTCTTATGAAGATACCTTCAAGTGAAGTGTAACCAAAGTTGTTCTCTTTACAAAATTATAATATGTCTCTTTTATGACTAAAGAACTTCTCAAAATGTCACATTCACTCTGGAAAAACTTTATTGCTGAGAGTCTCAGTTGATGTTTAGGTTTGAAGGAATAGTGTGACATTTCACTTTCTTGCTGGAAATTAGATGAGAAAATCCATACTTCTCATATATGTCTATTTATTATATACGTTTTTTTTTATTCAAATTAGTTTGTTGATGCTCTTTGATCTTCCTGATTATTGCCTCCACCACAATTGTCAACCTATTTAACACATACATGTCTACTGTCCTTATATTTTGAACAGCCCAACATTTATACATGACATATATTCTATTTTCACCTACCATTCTCTCTGCCTTTTATCCCATCATCGTTACTGTTGTATGTTGTATGTTGTATCTTGTATGTTGTATGCTGTATGTTGTATGTTGTATGCTGTATATTATTGTCTTTGCTGTCTGTCACTGTCTAAACATGTTTGTGCGCTCATGTTCTGTCTATGTATTGTAGGTGTCATTTACCTTGTATGCCACTTTTGTTACACTGCTTTCACTAGGAAAAATACATTTATATAATATATATATAATTGTTCATCTAACTCTCTGCAAGATGCATATTTCCCAAAAAACAGCACCAAATATAAGAATGACCATTGTGCAACCAACAGAATTGTGTTCCTTACCACTGACTTATGCGATCCTCCAGCTCAGTAATGATGCTGCTGTGGAGAGCGTAGACCTGGGGGAACACGCCCAATATTTCTCCTAACCTCTGCGCATCCAGCACTAGCTCCCCTTCCTCACCCACTGCCTCTGTCACTGCTGACCTAAAGTCCTGCACAGGAGCAGGGAAAAAGGATTTGTGAGGAGGAGAGATTTTTAAAAAGACAAAAACGTGTTGTAGAAAGGAATGAAGCAAATGGTTGTTAGGATGAAAGGGGGAAGTGAGGGTGTGCAGGAGAAAAGAAAGTCATAGAGGAATGAAAATTGGAGAAAAATGGAAGGAAGGAAGGAAGGTCAGATCCTCCTAAACATCCTTCCTGCCACCGTCCCTTCAAATCACCTCAGTGACTCCCCACCACTTTGGGCTCTGTCCAGGCACTCAGGAAAGGCGGCACTGCTTGCACAAGAGTTACACACCAGGTGTTGTTACATAAAGACCTTGGTACTCAATAACACAATGCTTTTTGTACATAGTGCCCACTTTTCATTTCTCTGTAGAAAATCAGGTCCACTGAAGTCCATTCAGCACACATAAAACATAAGCAACAGGCATTAAGAGCGGCAGTGTCAAAGACTAAAAGGACTAATATGAGGAATTATGGCACATGAGAGTTAAAATCCAGGGGATATGTAATTTATCTACTCAGCAAATACAGACAAAAATAGATAAATGTAGGTGAGGTGTCGACAAAACATGCTTTAAAAATCTCAGTTTTCTCTGTGGGCCAAGCTGTCTTGCTAACTAACATCAGATATATATATATATATATATATATATATATATATATATATATATATATATATATATATATATATATATATATATATATATAGCCTTTGTGTGTCCATAAGGAATGAGTGTCAGCAGCCCATCTATTCTAGTTCTGAGTAAAGCACAGTCATAAAACAACAGTTGTCCCAGTCGGCCACGACATGATATGACATTTAACATTCATCACATCTGCCGTGACGAACAGCTACTTTAACGGCTCTAGTTGACTCTTTCTCTCACACACACACACACACACACACACACACACACACACACACACACACACACACACACACACACACACAAATCCATGAATGAGAGGAGCTTTACTCTCCATTTCACCAGTCCACTCTGCACCTTATCCCTTTGCCTCACGTAAGGCAGGTCAAGAAGCAACGTTAAGCAGTTGGTTGAGCAGCCAGTCATGCTCGGTCATAACGCACAGAGAATCTGTTCAAAGGTCACAGGTTACAAACGAGAAAAAATAATAAGCCTGGGCCTCATATGTTGAAGCTGTTAAGTCTTTTAGAAGAGGAGCATGGCCTCCCCTTCCTATGTGGAGACAGGGTCTGGAAATTCTTTGTATTCTTGTTATTCCTTATCAAACAATGGAACAATAGCTCATGTGTGCCTCTCACTTAACGCTGCTCCTGTTTTTCTCCCCACAAACTGTGTGTTTGGGCATGTTGTGCTGGTAGAGTGTTTCCCAGCAGAATAACTCAGTTTCATGCTAATTATGACATCAGTCTGCATGAAACAGTAACTAATATCTCAACAAATCACAGAAGTTTTAAGAATAATAAGACCCTAACACTGCACCTATGCATTATGCAACAGCAAGATAAAAAAAGCTTTCAATGTCACCTTTTAAAGGTGGCAAAAGATTCAATTAGGTGGCATGGTAACACTGAGGAAGAGTCTAAGCCAAGGCTCATAGGGAGAATTCATAGTGAGAATTTGTGAAAGCACATTATCCATATCAAAAAATAGAAAAATACACTGTCAACATGCCATTTCTGAAGCACTGATGCCCATATTGACTTTCAGCATATATTTCTGCTTGGCATGCAGCTAATTAGTATAATTGAGCATCATAATGATATTGCAGATTTATGATTATTCTTATTATTCTTATTATTAGGTGTCCATTGTATAATATTTGCATTACTTGCTGTTTAATGGCATCAAAGTACACATTATACAAAGCAGCTGCTTCTGTTCCCAAAGCAGTCTTTCATAAATCATGGTGAGGGGCACACATAAGAAATTCAGGTTATGACCTTATTCAAGGTTATAAGGTAGAGGCTGACTGATGGGCTTCTCTGGGTTCAATGATTCCACCTGCCAGATTCATTGTGGAAACCATCACCTTAATCACAACTCTTCCACACCATTCGTTAAAAGGTGTCTCCTGTATGACTGAATCAAATCAAATAATTCTGTTTACTGTTTCAATGTCATTTATGTGGTGTTTTTGGTTACTGTAATATCCTTCTTTCTTGCTAACCCTGCAGGGATGTGGTCTTGTTTTGACAGACAGTGAGTAAGAAATAGATGACAACATTTGGGAGTGATGCATTGCTGTCCTCGAGAGGCTTACCACAGGCTCACCTTTAAATCCTCTGCCCTGAATTAACTACACTCATTACTCTACTACTCTATTACGCTCAAACCATGCATCAAATACAACCACTATATAAGGCCTTTTTGTGACCTTCAGGTGCACATTGCCAGCTGGGTTGCTTGAGAATACGTATCAGTACACATATCAGTTGAGTAAGCATGCAAGGACAGCATCAGTAACAGTGCCTGATGTACGCACGTTGTGTCATCTTACAACTGACCACTCCAGAGTGCAATACGTCAACTTTGTCAAGACCAGGAAGTAGATTTTGCTGCAACAACATTGATAAACCTTAGCAGAGCCTTACAACAGGGGGGAGGGGAAGGAGAAGTGGAGACAGACACTGGGGAGCAGACACACAGGATATTATGTTATCAGTAGGTTTTCAAAAAGATTAATAAGACTTACATTTACATTTATAGCTAATGTGCCACACTTATGGGTGTGGTGGTGAAGGTAATCTTACCTCTTGAAGATACTTGAGTGCACTGACGTGTCTGGAAAACAAGAAGAGAGAAGCAAAAGATTTAATTAAACGGTGTAAAGGAATTTACAACTTTATACACAACTATGATCTTTCTACAAGACTCATTAAATTATCTAAATTATGCATGATGAGAAACACATAAGAATGGTAATTGTGTAACAGGGCAAGGGCAAGGCCGGTGTGTTTAATAAGTTACACAAGACACTTGTATAATTGGCTGTCAGTTACTCTGCGTGCACGATGAATTAGCTCTGGAGTAGGAGAAATACAGTTGGAAGGAATAGAAGAGCAAATAGCGGACCATACGAAAACAAAACACCAGATTTGAATGCAATGTGTTTGTGTGTGGTAACACGCAGGAGAAGTGTGCAAATGAGGGGAATCGAGTGCAGATACTTACAGTCTCTCGGAGTCGACGAGCTCTTTGGCAACGTAGAAAGCTCGGGATCGGCCATCAATCTGGGTGACAGGGAGGGAGAACGGTAGGAGATGAATGAATACAGCTAATGTGTAAAGGCCCTCTGTGGGCATTTATTCCTCTCAAACATTAATAGGAACAGCTAAGCAGCAGCCGAGGAGACTGGCGGAAAAGCAAATTCACGTTTTTGTTAGTTTTATGCTGTCAAATAAGACTGATTATTTCATCACAGTGCAGCATAGACAAGAAGGATTTCTCAAATACGGGACTTTTAAATTCAGCTGCATAATGTATGAGGCTGTGTGTGTGTGGTGACAACAATGCTGCCCATTGATTTAGAGGCTAATCACAGGGTCTCAAAACATCCGAGCCAAAACATAACATTGAAGTCATTTAGGGCTTTTCCGACAAGCCTCCTGTTCTTTGTCAGTGTTATTTTTTCCTTTGTGGGACATTTCACAATTTCACATTTCACATTGCATTAAAAGCATACTGATCCTTTTTTCCTTAAAACACAGTTGAATTAAATGCATCTCTGGTCCTCTTCCTCCCTTTTTTTTTTTTTTCAATTTATTGTTTTTTTTTCTTTGAAGAAGAAGAAAACAAGGAAATGTGTGTCACATTGTGGGAGCTGTGGTCTGATATTATTATGGTAGCAGGAAGAATGGGGTTACTGTGAAATGGCTGCCTTTTACTCTACAGAGGTCTAGGGAGTTTTAGGCAATAAATTTCAACAAGCTTTATATCTCTGTACATCTCTGTACCAGTACATAACACTTGACTAAAGCCAGAGTAGTTTCAATGCATCTTCACATAGAGAAGTGTACAGTAATTGTCATTAGGTTCTGTTGTTCACTCCTACTATCTTATGTTACGTTGTAATTTTTAAATCTGACAATCATTTCCAATCTATGACCTATTAATAGGACTTTCAGCATTTTTGCTCATTATGTTGATTTGTTACTCTAGTTGGGAGCTCGGAGGATTGAATTAACCACCGTTCAGCCTGCTTTCATTTGTCTCTGTATCCCATATCTCACCTGTCGATCATAACTCTGCTCAGCCACCCCCTCTTCTTCCTCTGAAGTACGCCCGTGGTCCTCATCCGCTGACAGCCTTGCAGAGACGGGGTTCATTGGGAAAGGCTCTGTGTAGGCACTGCCAAGGGAGGAAAGGTCGGTATGACTGCAGCAAAACAGCACTGGTACTGAAATATAAATATATATATAATACAGCATCTACACTATAGTATGTGCTGTATAGGACTGCTTTAACCCTAAATAAAGACACTGAAAATTTTCAATTGGGACTGCAGGAAGGCATTGACGACACAAATTCCAGATAGCACATTTATAGTAAATCGTTGCAGCAGTATATTCGCCAAACACTGAGCAATAAGTCTCCTATACATATAGGGTTTTCCTTTTCCTGTGTGTGTCTCTAAACATTTCCACTCCTCATATGGAGTCCTCCAGTGGCAAACTGTAATCTCTTTCATCATTAGTTCATCTCACAGATGGCACAGTTGTGTTCGTACACTGGTAATCCTTTTGTGTGCTGCTGTACCCGAGGGGGGCACGCTGTAGGTCATTTCACATGTAATCCCTTTTATTGCTACCTGTGGTAATTATGAATGTCCTCTGGCCCATTAAGACCCATTCAGTATGTTTGACCAAATTCATTTTGCCACTATAACTGGATAACAAGTATTGTCAAAGCAGCTGACAGCTATGGGACAGCTTGTCATATAACTGTCATATAGCTGCAGGGTTCACAACAAATGGTAAGGTTGCACTGCATACTTGCGATGCGATGTGTCCACTTTGTCTATGACATACTGTATTTCTACCTCATCTGTGCAGTATGGTTTATGTTAAACAAATTCTTGCTCTTCTCCAAAGATGGTGGAGATATTTTATAAAGACTTCCCCTAAAATTGTCAAACAAACATACATATGTTCTTATCTAGAGCTGCAGTGATTAGTCCATTAATTAGGCGATCAAAAAAGAAAATTGCCAATCATCAATTAATCGTTTTACTGTAAGTCCTTTTTCAAGCACTAATGCCTCTGGTTCAACCTTCTTAATTGGGATAATTTTCTGTTTTTGTTATGTAATTAGAAACTGAATATCTTTGGTTTTCTTGTTTTATTGCCTGTCGGGCAACTAAACAACTGTTCTTAAAAAGCCCCCTGTGTGTGAGAGTAGATGGCTATTAGAAGACCAAAGGTTAACAGAGTTGCTGCCACTGGACTTCATCTCCATTCAGACACACTAGGTCATGAAGTTTGCACGCACGCACGCACGCAGGCACACACGCACACACACACACACGCACACACATACCCGCACACTTATTGGGTGGGCTGATGAAAGCACCTACAGGCCATTAATCATGGTTGACCTCAGAGCAGACAGATCAACTTGGTGTGGGCTTCTGGGTGATGTTGGGGAGAGAAAGAGAATAGGAAGGATGGGTCTTCTTTTAACTCATTCTTAAGCTCTGATTTATTCTATGGGGGAATTCCTTCATAAGTCCAAGAGAGATGTGCCACCACGGATTCTCACCTTCACCTTTTCACACTCCAAACATCAACAAGCACAAGGTCCAAACACACACCTTTTGTGGTGTAATGGAGGGGTGTGTCCAATTTATAACATTGTGTCCCAGACAAGCCCAACAGAAAACTAAAAAACACAATAACTGCAAATAGTGAGATTGGAATATTTTTTTCTTTAAATTACATCTCACTTTTCTTGGACAAAAAACATTAATGTTTAAAGATGATGTTCTAATTTCTTCTATACCAATGTAGCCCATTTCTTATATATAAAATCCCCAATATAACTTTTGTTTACCTCCATGTAATGTTACATATTTAAACTTGCAAATATGTGATATTTGTAATAGGGTAGTACGTAAAAGCCTTTAACAAGACCATTAAGGCAATGCTATTATTCCAGCAGATTGCAATGTCTTTTATAGCATGGAACAGTTAAATCTACTGTGTCAGATTCAGAGGAGGACACGATGACTTTCTGTGAAAAAGACCTTTATTCCACACATCCCTTGTGAATTTGATGACGCCTGTAATATGTAATTCAATTGAGCTAAATATTGAGTATTAAAATATATATTCAGTGCAATCAGACAGGCCTGTATATGAAATACAAAAATAGGAGAAGCTGAATCGGTTCATTAGCCTGCAAACAATAAAAGATTGGGATACTGATTACCCCCTGGTTTGGGAGCAGTTTTAAATTGTTTGCTGCTTTTAGTGATGATGATTACATGTAGCCTGTGGCGGCTGTGCTGCTGCTGTTGTGACAGTGTTTGATGAAGTGATTGGTGAAGACACTGGTGCTCTGACTGCTGCTGCCTCACCTGTGGTGTGGTAGAAGATGGCTTTGGATAACAATACCCTCACGTCATGTAACAGGCTGGGATTCAGGGCCGCATATGCAACAGTGTTATAACCCATGTTCACTTGTTTTCAGTTGATTTATCCTTTATGTCACTGTAACAAGAGCACTTCAGGGGTGTATGAAGCAGTAGGCTGGAGGCATTCCTAACAAACTGGAGCAACAATAACAGCAGGCCTGGCATTCCTGTCGGTACCACACCTCATCTTGTGAGAGAGTCTGGGAACCTCCACCCCACCACGGTGACCCCCCTCTCCTCCCTTCATCCTATCTGTCCTCTTCTGTCTCCACCTCCCTGCCTCCCGCCATAGCCCCGCCCTTGTCCTGCATTTCCTGTAAACAGGCTGGTGGGAAGCTCCTAGGCTGGACACTTCCTCCCCAGGGATGACCTGGCAATGACCTCAGAGCACATGGCACCAGGCTTGGCGAGCCAACAACACACCCTGTCCACCACCTAGCCACACAGCACACAGCCACCACCCAGTACAACAATGTACTTAAGATGGCTCCCTCATCACTACTAACGCTAACATAACATTGGGTGGAGGAGCTGTTTTAGAGGTCATGGCCAGGCTTTTTCACCACTATGATGGGGTTCATGTTGAACTATTTGACAACAAAGGGTAAGCTAGAGATGTACATTTTGCATACATTAGCAGTATCGTACTGAACATACCACTATAGCTCTGTTTACTATACTATACGTGGACAACAACCCATCTGCATTACTGGTGTGTAAGTCTACCTGGAACTGCTTAAGTTGAGCACAATCACAAATCCGGGGCTTTCTCTGCTAACGCGTCTTTTTCAATGCTCATTTGTTGCTACAAGGCTACTTGGTAATTGCAATTCTGCTGAGACTGCACACACACACACACACACACACACACACACACACACACACACGCACACACACCTTGGTTCGGTTTGGGATGAATCATTAGTGTGCCTGTTCATTTTCCATGTGGTTGTTTTCTAATGAACATGTCTCTTTGCGTACCATGAATGCTTGTGCTAAAGTAGTGTCTGAATGGGGCTATACATTAATCACACAAGTGGAAACGAGCCAGGCCTGTGGAACAGCAGCTTTGTGAGTTCTCCCTAAAATGTGTGTCTGCTACTGTAGGAACAGTCCCTATGTGCAGTGCTCTGGGGCCATTTAGTCATTTTCCTCACCACAAAAATCCACTTTTTCTCTGTGGGTCGAAAACCACGTTGACTTTTGAATGTGTTTTCAATAAATCACTGCCATCATCAGCTAGGCAGCCTGGGACGGCCGCAATGTCAAGCACACAGTTTAGTCTAAGATGTACACACAAAGCCAGGGACAAACACCTACACTGACTACACATGACTACACATGACTTATTATTGTGAGCACACATGCACACACATGTATACACTCAGACTAAAAATGCTCTGTATACACAGACCAAAAAGTGGCCCTGGCAACAGAAGCATCTCCGGGGGGAATGCAGTGAAGTCGAGGCGACAGGACAGATGGGTTCTTTGCATCTCTGTGAGTGGTGTTAGACCCCCAAACACACAATGAGCCACATCAATAACATCACTGGGAGAAAAAGAGCCCTCACTGAGGGACGATTGTCCAGGAAAAGGAAGGGTTTTAAATGTTGAGGTATGTATAAAGTTTAAAATACACTGCAAATAAACAGTGGGGAACACAGCTTAGTGTTGCACAGAATGTCTGGAGGAGACACGCTTTCTTGGTGTAAGGCAGAATAGATATGAAAGACAGTATCTGCTTTTAAGAAGCTCTATCTCTCTACCTTTCTCTTTGACAACACACAGGTCATCAAACACAACTATTTTATTAAGACTAGGGAAAGACTGTAGCCCATCCTAGCTAAAGCTGTGGCACAGGCCTGGGTAATTTCATACAGTCAGACCGCAGTGATTCCTCACTCTATCACACACTGCAGTAAATCCTGCAACCCTTAAGGGTCCAATGAAAGAGAAGCACTCGGGAGAGAACTACTTTAATAAAAGCCCTCCTAAACTTAACAATAAGTGTCAGGTACAGGAGAGCAATTACACCAGAGCTTCTCTTTCTCTCTTCTCCTGTTCTTACTTTTCCCTCCCCCACCTATATGACTTTATTGCTTTACTCTTTGTATTTCCACTCTTCTAGCGCATTCCCTCCCCTCGCTCTGTCACCTTTTTCTTCATCCTTCTCCATTTCCTTGTGTGAAAGGAACCCCCCCTACAGCTACTTTTAATTGCAGCCCGTAATGATTTTCTCTAATGTGAGTAACCTGCGTTCAGTTCTATCACCTCAGACTTGCATAGAAAGCGGCAGCACCAGATGTGACCTCTAAATCCACCAAATGAAAAACAGGAGTAAGCTCTCCCACAAGCGTTGTCCATCTTCCCAAAGCCAGCGATGCCTGACAAAGCAGGCTGCTCATCTCTCAATGAACACTTTTCTACAAGAGGGAGATCCAATTCTACTCAGCCAGGTGCCCTCCGCTCATCTGAGATACAGTGTAAGAATATATGTCAGCTGTTCAGGGGTCAAGATTGCCCCTCTGAATAGCTAGGTCCAGACTTAACAGGTCAGCGGACTATTTTAAGAGTTGTTTGAGAAATACACATAGTTGCTTGTTTTTTGGACTACAAACATAAACATTAAAAATGGTTTCATTCAACTATTCTATTATTTGACTAATTGTGTAAGCTCTAAAATGGATGCTGCTGATGATAAATACCTAAATACCTAAATACGTTTTAATTGTGGTTTTATCCATTTTAATTTGATTTCTGCTTTAACCCAAATACTAGTTTGCAGCAGAAATTTCCGAGAAAGGTATCTTAAAACAAAAATGATCTGTATGGCTAGATACAAGAGCACAACTGTAGAGTCAAGGGAAAACATGTAAAGTAAGGTAACATTATGTTTTTTGTAACTGGGATTAATTAACCCTTTTAGGTTTGCTTGGAATGATATAATGCCATTTTAACTTTATTAAGCTTTTACAATACCTTTCAGAGTCTGCATTCGATGTCTGGGTTATGCTGTCAATCCCAGGGAAACTATTCATATCCACATAGCCATCATTCTCATTGCAGGCAACTGTAGTGCGATTTGGGTCCTCAAAAAACTCAGTCACAGTGTGGGATCTGGTGGGTCTTCCTGGGATCTGGATGTTCTCATAGTCTGAGCTCATGGCTGGGATGTTTTCATAGTCTGAGGTGTCCGCACTGGGGAAGGAGATGGAGCGGGGTTTGGTCAAAGGCAGTGGCATGGCAGAGCGCCGAGAACGCTCCTCGAAGGACTCCACTCTGGAGACGCCTCTGCCATAAGCTTTGAGGTCTCCTTTTCTCCTCTGGTGGTCTTTGTAGAGGAAAAAGGGGGATGGCAGGTCTAAAGGACGCTGCTGGGGGTTCACAATTAGGGACTGAGGCTGAGGAGAGCTGCCAGTGCTTCTACGATCAAGCTCTATAAATCTTGCTGGGCCGTGATGGCTGGACTCTGAGGAAGAACGTGAAGAGCGGACACTTCCATCACTGAAACCCTTTGAATCTGTCTTCCTCTTGAACTTGAGAGCCAGGAAGCGCTTGAAGGAGGACTTCTTTTTAGGTATTTCATTGGGTTCATGCTGGATCAAGAGGGATGGGGAACTCTTGGTGACTGGTCTTTTAGTGATGTATGCCAGATCAAAGGGTGGTGGAATGTCCACTAGAGAGGTTGGTGTGGAAACCCCACTGGATGATTGATGGCTACGTTGGGAGAAGCTTCCAGAAGAGCTTATGACACATGGGAGTGAAAGGGTATCATCTTTCCTCTTCATCCTGATGTCATCTTTCAGAGAGTTGTTTATCTCTGTGGGAGTAGTCAATGTCAATTCTGGACCCTCTGCAGACCGGGAATAAAACAAGAAGCGGCGAGACTTCATAGACGGGATTAAACAGTTAACCCCAGGCTGCTGTAAATGGCTTAGTGGTTCATTGTTTTTATCTAAGGCCACTGTGCAGTAGTCATGAGTCTGGTAGTCTGTCCCTGTCTCCTCTGGGACAGTTTCTGGGACATAACCCGGAACTTTCCCAGAATAAGAGCGTGATCGTGTGACAATAGTCTTACGATCAAGTGTCACAAAGTTCTCCCCTTCTGAGTCAAACCCTGCCTCTTCGTATATATGCTCTTCACTGTCCGAGTCTGTGTCCTCATAGTAAGGCACAATATGGCAGTCTAGTTCCTCAATGTCTTCTTCAAAGGCCTCAGTGGTGTGGGCAAACACCACCCTGTTGGTGAGCTCAGGGGTGCGGCCTACTTCTAGGTCTACTGGCACTGTGATGTTGCACAACCTGAGGCGAGGCTGGCAGCTTGTTCGCTGGCTGAGGAAAGCCTGCTCTCGTTTAGCTGTTCTCTCTTTTGCAGTTCTTCCTTTGATATGTTTCTTTTCCGTTTCTTCCTCTTCATCATCATCGCCTATCTCAACGTAATCTTCCGATGAGACACACTCCAACCGCTCATCCTCTGCTTGAAGGCATAGGGAATCATCAATGTCTGCATACTCATCTGTTGACTCACTGTCTTTTGCTTTGTCTTTGTGCTGATTCGACTCCTCTGTGCCCTCCTCAATCGCACCCTGTTCTGACAGGGCTTGCTTATCCTCAAGCTTGTCCACATCATCTGATGACACATAGTAAGGGTCCTGGTTAGAAGCACCTGCTGATTGCAGTTCATTTGAAGGTTTCTCATCCGGATCATCCTGACTCCACTCTGGGTCAGCGGTGTTGGTCATATCTGGCAAAACAGCTTCAATGACTGCATAAGGCCCAAACACATCCTCAGTGCTGGATGTGAATCGAAAACAGCCGGAGGGGTCCTTGGTGGCCCGTTCTGGTTGCCATACCCCTGTTTCTCCTGTTTCAGCTGTGTCACATGACTCACATGTATCACTAGCATCATCTGTGGGGCCAATCACATCGTAGGGATACTCTTCAGTAACAGTTGGAAGCACGCTGAATCTAAATGCAAATCCTCCAACTTCCAGCTCAGTCTCATCTGTGTGCACACAGTTCTCAGTTTGTTCACTGTCCACTGCAGTACTTCCAGTGTCATTGTCCTTATCACCCTGGCTGATGTGATCAAGATTTTGTTCCTCTAAATGTCTGTCTGAGTGTCCTGTAGAGTCACAAACAATTTCAATGTTTTCACTATAACTCTGTTCCTCCTCTTCTGCCTCCTCTCCTGTTTCATCCTCCATTTCAGCAGGAGGAAGTGAAGGCGTTGATGTATTCTCGTCATCAGTGAGATTTCCACCTTCAGGCTGGTTCAAGTCATTGTCAGTGTTTTCATCCTCAGTAGTGTCATCAGGAGAACCAGCATCTGCTTTTACTGTGTCCTGAGAGCCTATGCTAGGGGTATCATGATCAAATATGTCTTCTTTTTCTGTTTTGTCCTCAATTTCTCTTTCTGCTATTTCCTCTTCGTGATTATGTCCGGTGCCACTGTCATTAACCCAGTCCTCTGCCTCACTTTTCTCCTCTTTGTCCTGATTCTCCTCAGCCATTTCCTGCAAATCTTCTGTCTCCCCATCACAATGAGCCAGGTCTCCGTTACTCAGGCTCTGTGGGGGGAAGAGAACCTCTTTTGTGTGAGTCTCATACAGGGGCTTTGGGACAACTGGAGGTTTTGGACCACGGACAGGGGGACATGGCCTGGACATCAGTTTGGACTGCACTTTGATGGTCAGATGACTGCGAACCTGTGGTCGAGGAACTTGCATTGGATTTTGAAAATCTGTGCAAAAAAAAAGGAAAAGTTAATTGGAATAAAGGTAAAAGCAACTTATTATTGTCAGTTCTTCAGTTTGACCTAATATTGAATATAAATATATGTGGGTCCTGTTTTGATATAGAATGCTAACAGGAAGTCAAAACCTGTACAATAGTCAGTGACATGCAGAATGCTGCAGGGGACATTATCAGCAGGAAAAACAACAGAGCCACAGGGTACTTAGAGGACGAACAATAACATCTCCCTGTCTGGGAAATGACACATGCAGGTTGGACGCTTATAGCAGAATTAGATTTAACAACCGATTGGCTAATTGTTGTCAAAAACTTTAAAGATGATTTTGTTATTGTTCCAAAAATGCGTTATCTGTATTTAAATGGATGATAAAGCTAATTGTGACACTGAGCGTCTTGCTTTTGAATTTTGACTTTACATTTAGTTAAGTGTTAAAAATCGTCAAGTCATTAGAGAGCACTGATACGAAATTTAGAATGGTCATGAAACACACCCGTACTTAACAAAGTGTGTACACCCCGTGTCTCTTCCTGTTATTTAGTACCTGCCCTGACGCACATCCTATTAAACCCTGTGTGCACTCCGGCTATCTCTGAGTGTTTTCTCTCACTCTTGTTTTGTCTCTCTCTAGACATTAGTTTAATATGAGTTTTTGAAGAAACTGCCAGTAATTAGCCTACCATATATTTCTTTCTGTCTATTTTTCCCAATAATGTCAACACGCTCTTTCTTTTAAGAATTCCTGGTTCATTAGCTGTCCAGCAGAGCCTCCTTGGACTCCACACAGGATGTCTAAGGGGGAAGGACATTAACACCATGGCCCCCCATCACTCCTCCATTAACCTCTCTAGGAGTACAGATTTTCACAACACAAATGGACTTCCTTCTCGTCATTCTTCCATTTTTCTCACGAAACTACTCACACACACAGACACGCACATATGTGCACACCACACGCTTTTTTCTGCTGAAAAGGCCTTTGAGTGAATCAAAGAACAATAAAACTGGGAGAGAAAAACAAAGGTCCCGGTCTGACAATGCACCCAACTGCAAACAACAGGATATGAATTATGCAACAAGAATTCAATTTAAACAAATGTTTGAAAAACAAAGGAAGAGATCGACGGGACCAAATTCACAGGATATCAAATGTGTCTTCGTCATGAAATGTCACCCGGTATACCTTAACAACCTGTCTAAAATATCAAAGTGACTAATCAGAAAAACAAAATAGGGGACATTATTTTGAAAATAAAGATTTCATTTGACAGAAATCACATCTTTATTAAAATTTTCACCACTTTCACTTAAATTCAAAGGACTCACTTGACGTTACCTTCCAGCAAAGGCTCTGTCTACGTTCACATACATGGATTATAATCCTAACCTATGAACCTACTAATCCTAGAACAGACCTCCCCCCCGCATTTTTATTGCAACTTTATCCTTTGCTATAGATTTAAACACATGTCTGTATGTGAATTCCTCCCACTATCGTTGCTGTTATGGGAACATAATTTCCATGAAAATCCCAGTAGCAATTTATCCATAGCTCTGTTTATTTAATTTTAACTATTGAATAACTCATTTAAAACACTACAACAATTTGCATTTAGTTGCAATAAATATCAATTTGTATGTCAAATCGGTGGAATATAAACAGATGAAATAGGAATCAACCAATTAAATTAATTACCACCGCCCCCATCACTTACACATTTAACACATGGACACACACTCACGCCGTCTCACTTTGTGTGCTGTAAAACATTTAAAGTTTGATTTCTGGACTCTTTACAGGAACATAAAATATGAACAACTAACCTGCGTTCATTTTGGAGCATCATCATCCACGGGAGTAGACAGTTATCCTCATGTTTCCCTCGAAATGACGTGGAAACTTAATCCAGATACAAACACAATGCGGGAAATTCAAGTGGCAAAGGAAGAGTTGTTGACGATTATCGTCTTAGTTTTCTCCAGTGTGAGTCTACTTGTGGAAGACGCCCCTGTTCGCAGAGTGTCAGCTGAGCTTTCAAGCGGCGTGCATCTCCAGTGCTGATGCTACAGTAAACTGGTGCGCTCCTGTGGGGAAACGGGAGGTGCTGCTTGGTGCTTCCTGAGGCAGGACTAGCCTTGCCCACAGCACGGCGCGGACACGGAGCGCAAACCAAACCCACTCTCTTTATGCTTCATATTTGCAAATTCACAGCATTACGTCTGTGTTTTTTGATTCACATCTGGACATGTTTTGTTTCAGGACACTGCTCCACAGATGCAATATTCTAGAGGCAGCACAAATGTGTGAGACCAAATCCACTCAGTGTGAAAGAGTTGGAACGTAACAGAGGAGACTATAAGGCAATAATGTTTGATTGTGCTGACAGGCATCTTAAAATCTGCAAATACTGTTTTTGCACAAATATTTTCTTTTCTTTTTTCAAATTACATCTGTTGGTTTGGTGCATGGTGCAGCTAGACCCCTTCACTGATTGACAGCAGTTGGAAGGTTAAGATCCACAGTTACATTTGCTGGTAAACTGTGTCATAACATACTTTTCATGCTTAGAATGACAAGAACATGTAAGCTAGAAAGAAGTACATAGTATATACTGTATATATCAGATATTTAGAAATATAATTAGAAAAATATTATTCTCAGTGTTTTCTCCAGCATGTTTTACTCATGTATTATTTCCTGAACCAGAACAGTGTATAGAAAGGTTCCTAAAAGCAGTTTCCGAATACAGTTTCTGTAGGACAGCAATGCTTTTGCTATTAGCCAGCCTTCCTGGCCTGGGCATCTGTTGCATGATTGAATGAATGCGATCCTTTAAAAACCTCTCTTCATAACAGGAAACCACTCTCCCTGTTTCCTGCACAACAGGCAACACTTCCTTGGCAACAGATGGGAAGGTGATGTTAACCCCTTAGGTAACCTCTAACAGAGCTGATTGACTGATGCTGTGCCGAGCCTGATGGTTCGAGGAACAGACAAACTTTGACCAGCTCATTGTGTGCTTTCAAGGACCAAGTCACCTTGTGCAACACAGGGAGATGCTGGGATCGTCGCCCACAAAGGGTCTTTGATTTGTCAGCTCCCGACACCCACACACTGAAGGCCAAACAATGTAGCATACTTCTGGGATTTTTACAACAGAGTTAAAAAAAGATAGTGATAAAGTAGAAAATCACAACAAAAGAATCAGCTGTGCTCTAGCACCACAGGGCTCTGGTTCTGACTGCTGCAGCAGCACACAGAGCCATACATTACACACAGCAAAATTCCCATTCCAGATGGTTTGGTGCAGTAAGGATGAAGCTCTGCTGCAGGTGCAGAGCTTTGTCATACTCAAATAGGTGTTTAGAGAGAATTAATGTCATAATCACTTGTGCTATCTTTACACTTGCATGAGGTTTCATCTCATTAAACAGTAAATATGTTGGTGTGTGCAATGATACAATTTCTAAATTATTAAGCATGCTACTAAAGGGGGTATAGACTTTGAAAATGATTCCTGTTGAAGATGCGTGCATTGTGTTTGCTGCAGTAATTAAGCTGTTTGTTTGTTTAAATAGGATGCTGAGTAATGTATTTTGCAATATGCTACAACACCACCAAAATAATTAAATCACTATGACTCAATTGTTTTGCTTCCCCTTGTTACAATGAGATACTGTAATAACCATTATGGAGTGTTGGAGCCAAGACCATTTTTAATGTGTCAGTAGTAGCACATTTATAGCTGCCATAAAGTAACCTTTTGTTTTTCAATTGGACGACTAAAGATAGCTCCACTCTGGTCTTTTGGCAGTGCCAAATTGCCTTTCTCAAGAGTATTCTACTCACAATTGCTGCATACAATGTTTTTTTTGGGTTCATTTGTGCAAAATATGTTTTGCTTTTGCAGGATGTGCAAAATGAACCTGTCAAGAGTATTGTGTCATGTGGCTGCAGAAAAGAATGGCTTTAGGAGTAAATGTCCCTCCAGATGTGGCACAGACGGTCAAAACATGTTTTTGGACGGAGGACACAAATTTCCTGGACTGCCTGTAGCTGCGTGCTGTGCTCTGTCACCCCACCTGGAACATGCCTTGCATGGAATAGAAAAGGGGAATGTAGATATTTGGAAAAACATGCTGTAGTAACATAGAACAAACCGACTCTATCTCCCCTCAACTTGGCTGCACACACAATGCTAAACAGGAAAGGCATCAGGGAAAGGGGTCAGCAACTTGTTCCCAGAGCTGAGCCAATCCATAACACCTGCTTTGCCAGCAACTGGACACTGGACTGAATGGATGTGCTGAGTGTTTTTATTCCCCTCTGAGACCACAGCTATATGACATCACACTTTAATGCAGCTTATTACTGGAAAGCACATGTTTTGGTTTTTGCCCCATTATGTACAGTGTGTTCTTTAATGTATGTCAGTGGCAGCTTTGCAGCAGAATTCATTACTGAGAAAAGAAGGTACTTAATCAGGCTATTATGCAAACTAGCTGTAGTGTATTAATTTCAGGTATTGATTAATGTGATACTCATGTACAATCAGGCTTTCACTCTTTAAAGTGACCCAAACACCTTTGTAATTGGATGGCAAAAAGCGTTTGACTGCTGTAATGGATCACATCATTATTGCCATGTTTTATTGATCCTAGCTATGCACAACCAGTAAGGACCACAGCACTCTTCTGAGACTTGCGTATTTGCCCTGAGCTTTAGATTCTGATTAAGCTACGTAGGAGCAGATGATATGTATATAACAGACTTTATTAAAATGTCAGAAAACCGATTATGCTGAGATTATTTTAAGATTAATGGAGGTTTCTTTTTTGACAAATAACTGTGACAAGATAGACAATACATTATTAAACAGAACCACATCCCAAGAAACTCAGGTGTCTTTATCCATAAAAAATAGTTTTGTGTAACCTGAATCAAATAAGAAAACCCTGTTGTCAGCAGTGTATACTCTCACAACAATATGAAACCAGGACCCCCTCCCACCAACCCCCAATGACTGCACGCAAACACCCACACACCCGCACACACACACGCATGCACGCACGCACACACACACACACACACACACACACACACACACACACACACACACACACACACACCATGGTGGACCATGGAAGTCAGCACTTCATCAAAAAGCAGCAAATACAGGTTCAGATCCCCAAAGGCCCTTCAGAACTCAATAGAACTGGCCTGTATTATTGTTTTCATTTGAATAACAAAGACACATTATATTACATTCAAAAATGTCTGAGAAATGTTTTTGTTATAGTGCTGTAGTCATCACAATGTGTATTTTCCGCATGTGTAAGCACTCTTTAAAAATGACACAACTTATCCAAATAATGATTGATCTGTGTTTCAGAGGCTCATTAGGTCACATTACCGTAACTTGTAATTTCAGAAGAGCTGTTGGTGTTAAGTCTAGCCTATTAACATAACCTAAAATAAAGTGGGTGCACTGCTCCATTACTTAAAAACAGAGTATTATTGCTCAGCAGTAAAAGGCCATGGCTACAGCACAATAGCTGTCAGATTGCCGTTAATTAAAGCCAAGAGAGTAGGTCAGACTCTGATAACAGACAAATTTGTTATTCTTTTTCTCTATTGCTGCAGAGACAATCCTCCAAACTGCACTGTAAAAACAATGATTTACTGGTTCAAAATAAAAATTCTAAAGGAGCCCTATAAAAAAAGAAGCATGTTTATCCTCTCTAAATAAAGCACAATAGCACAATCAAAATGTTATAGGCGTCACAGATTACCGTAACTAGCACTGTGGAGGCCTTTCATTGTAAGGGACTGTTGATTTCATGTGGTCTGTGGCTCTGCAGGTTTTTACTGCATTACATATATTTCCTCAATCTCTACAATATATTTGTGTTAACCATTTGAATGACCTTGAACACTCAGTTCCCATGTGGCAATATAACATGAATTCCGTTCATGGAATCTGCTTTGAGCATGTAAGGTGTGTGTGTTATATGTGTTCATGCAAGTGTATGCTGTAGTATAAATACAGTAAGTGTGTGGGTGTGTGTGCAATCCACCACCGCCAATTCTGATTGTGTACAGCACTAATGGAACAAGAGGGAAAACAATAGGATCACGTAAAAAGCCGTGAGCCAGGAATTTACTCTTACTGTAAGTGTTTTGACATTTCTCAACCAAAGGAGACAGGGAGGATGCAGATACTCTTCCTAGTAAAACACACGTCTTTGGCAGAGCTTTTATGTAGTCTCACACAAGTCTAGCTGTAGGTATGACTTCTGTAACAACATGCAGAAGAAGAAACTGTGTGATTTAAAGGCTTAAATGTATCAATCTGCCTAGAGTGCATTAACTGTAGAGCTATACCATTATACTGTAATGTAAAGCACTTTGAGTTTAAGGTAGTGATGGTCAAATGATGCTTCGCGAACCACTGTCTTTATTTTCTGAGCTCACTAGATGGCGCTAGCGAGCTCAGAAAATAAAGACAGTGGTTCGACCACTAGTTTAAAGCTAATGAAAAGTGGTTTATAAATGAAATTGCTTTTGCTATTTGTTTCTTTGTGATACGTCAGAGTTGCAAAATAAAATATCGTCCTTGAAGACGTTACATAAATTTGAAAAAAAAACAACATATAACATTCTGCGCAATATCAGCACAAACCATAAGTCCTCTGATAAATCAGTACAATTCATTCTGAGCAATAGCATGTGAATAAATTGTGTGTGTTACAAAAACAATGATACTCCTGTATGCGCACATCACAAGAAGGAAACCATATCTAGGGGCTTTCCTATTTCTTCTGACAATGCATCTTTCATCATACGGCCCAAGTGCACAGATATGAGTGAGCGATGTGATGTCTGTGTGAATGTGTGTGTTCACTCAGCCTGGCTGTCCGTAGTCTAGATAGCTGCACCAGAGTGTGTGGAAAACACAGATGGTTGTTGCTTTTGCTTCTTCCGCCAGACCTGTGGGACCTTTTACACAAAGATAACAGGGCGGTCTCTTATCCCCAGGACCCCCCGCCCAAAAAACAGCCAGGCCTGGCAGCTCAGACAGAGGACTTCCTCCCTTCGAGCTGTCTGATAGAACAATATCAACAGCCAGCACCACCACCTCCCTTTTGTGTCTCTCCACTCAACTTTTGTTTCGGAATAATTAAGTCCTTTCTAATCAAGACGCATCCCTGACAGACAGGAAATGAGAGATCTGCATTAAAATAAGATGAGGCTTTAGGTAGCCTTTGCAACAATGTTAGACCCCTTCGAACACACTGGTCATGGATGTTTTGCACTAAGAATAAGACTTACAGTGAGGAAAATAAGTATTTGAACACCCTGCTATTTTGCAAGTTCTCCCACTTAGAAATCATGGAGGGGTCTGAAATTGTCATCGTAGGTGCATGTCCACTGTGAGAGACATTATCTAAAAGAAAAAATCCAGAAATCACAATGTATGATTTTTTAACTATTTATTTGTATAATACAGCTGCAAATAAGTATTTGAACACATGAGAAAATCAATGTTAATATTTGGTACAGTAGCCTTTGTTTGCAATTCCAGAGGTCAAACGTTTCCTGTAATTTTTCACCAGGTTTGCACACACTGCAGAAGGGATTTTGGCCCACTCCTCCACACAGATTTTCTCTAGATCAGTCAGGTTTCTGGGCTGTCGCTGAGAAACACGGAGTTTGAGCTCCCTCCAAAGATTCTCTATTGGGTTTAGGTCTGGAGACTGGCTAGGCCACGCCAGAACCTTGATATGCTTCTTACAGAGCCACTCCTTGGTTATCCTGGCTGTGTGTTCGGGTCATTGTCATGTTGGAAGACCCAGCCTCAACCCATCTTCAATGCTCTAACTGAGGGAAGGAGGTTGTTCCCCAAAATCTTGCAATACATGGCCCCGGTCATCCTCTCCTTAATACAGTGCAGTCGCCCTATCCCATGTGCAGAACCCCCCCCACCCCCTCCCCCCCCAAAGCATGATGCTACCACCCCATGCTTCACAGTAGGGATGGTGTTCTTGGGATGGTACTCATCATTCTTCTTCCTCCAAACACGGTTAGTGGAATTATGACCAAAAAGTTCTATTTTGGTCTCATCTGACCACATGACTTTCTCCCATGACTCTTCTGGATCATCCAAATGGTCATTGGCAAACTTAAGACGGGCCTTGACATGTGCTGGTTTAAGCAGGGGAACCTTCCGTGCCATGCATGATTTCAAACCGTGACGTCTTAGTGTATTACCAACAGTAACCTTGGAAACTGTGGTCCCAGCTCTTTTCAGGTCATTGACCAGCTCCTCCCGTGTAGTTCTGGGCTGATTTCTCACCTTTCTTAGGATCATTGAGACCCCACGAGGTGAGATCTTGCATGGAGCCCCAGTCCGAGGGACATTGACAGTCATGTTTAGCTTTTTCCATTTTCTAATGATTGCTCCAGCAGTGGACCTTTTTTCACCATCTTGGCAAGTTTCCCGTAGCCCTTTCCAGCCTTGTGGAGGTGTACAATTTTGTCTCTAGTGTCTTTGTACAGCTCTTTGGTCTTGGCCATGTTAGTAGTTGGATTCTTACTAATTGTATGGGGTGGACAGGTGTCTTTATGCAGCTAACGACCTCAAACAGGTACATCTAATTTAGGATAATAAATGGAGTGGAGGTGGACATTTTGAAGGCAGACTAACAGGTCTTTGAGGGTCAGAATTGTAGCTGATAGACAGGTGTTCAAATACTTATTTGCAGCTGTATCATACAAATAAATAGTAAAAAAAATCATTCATTGTGATTTCTGGATTTGTTTTTTTTAGATTATGTCTCTCACAGTGGACATGCACCTACGATGACAATTTCAGACCCCTCCATGATTTCTAAGTGGGAGAACTTGCAAAATAGCCGGGTGTTCAAATACTTATTTTCCTCACTGTACTGTTCATGTCCTGAAACACGTACCAGGTCAGATCATTAGTTCCAGTATCCTTTGAAATTTGAATCAAAAACATGTTTATAAAAAGAAATGAAATTAAGTTTTTAAAAGTATAAAAATTAGGCTTCCACTGGATTCCATGGATCATTTTGTGGACTTTCACATTCTAAATTTCCACTGGTACAACAACTTTCCCACAGCAGAAGATGTAGATGATGTAGATTACTTTTTTGCGTGCTTGCCATTTGTATGCGATAAAACAATTGAATTATATATGTATAGTATATTTTTTTATTATTTTCAAACAATCCCATTAAAATGCTCAAACCAAAGCCTTAACAAATGGGTTACAATTGTTTACATTAATGTAAAAGAAGATCTCAATACATTCCTATCACAGCTGGGCTCTTTAGTTTTTGAGCAAATGTTACTCAAACAGGAGTAAACAAACCATTTGTTGGGGATTATATTTAACTGCTGATTTATACGCATTTGATTTAGTATTTGGTTTTAGTATTTTCAGCAGTAAGAAAATGTAAGTGGGATTGACTCAAAATAAACCGTGTTCATGGTAATGAAGAAACATGTAGTCCATTGCAACAATGTGGCTCACTGATGTGTTTCTAATGGAGCTCTATGGCACAGAGGAATAAGCTGTGCATACACAGACAGTAGGCCTACTTGTTAGTCGGATCAATTTATTGTTGGTTTTGTTCTTTTTATGGGATTTGTTGACAACAACAAATAACTATACATCACCAGACTTAAACCTTTGTCAATTTTTAATTACTTGTCTTACTTATCTTATTTCATTTTAACTTCACTTCAGGCAGCTCATTTTGTTCTCTATATCTTCTGTGTGTGTTATTGTGTCCTTTCTGAATGTAAGCTATGCCAACTGATTCACGTTAG
This sequence comes from Etheostoma perlongum, assembly GCA_026937815.1. NCBI lineage: Eukaryota > Metazoa > Chordata > Actinopteri > Perciformes > Percidae > Etheostoma > Etheostoma perlongum. Next base: position 8,575,622 of record CM049374.1, on the reverse strand, counting down.
GTCAAGGGTAAATTTCCCTTTGGCAGGACAATATTTCCCCAGACATTGATGCCCTTTCTGGGAACACACAATGACCATATAGGATGCTGTTATGGCAGCACATGGAAGCCTACTTCAATTCAATTCAATTCAATTTTATTTATAGTATCAATTCATAACAAGAGTTATCTCAAGACACTTTACAGATAGAGTAGGTCTAGACCATAGTCCAGAATTTACAAGGACCCAACAGTTCTAGTAGTTCCCTCCAGAGCAGGCAACAGTGCGACAGTGGCGAGGAAAAACTTCCTTTTAGGCAGAAACCTCGGACAGACCCAGGCTCTTGGAAGGCGGTGTCTGACGGCTGGTTGGGGTTAGAATGAAGAGTGGCAATAACAGTCACAAAAAAATAGTAGTTTGTAGTAGTTTGTTGTAGTAGTTTATGGCATAGCAGGGCACTGTGCGGCATTACAAGGCACAGCAGGACGTAGCTGGGCACAGCAGAGCGTAGCAGGATGTAACAGGGCATCGCAGAACTTGTAGCGGGACCATGGCAACAGCTGCTACCATGATTTTGGAGCCTCACTGATCCGAGGAAACATGCTGGGCGAAAAAGACCATAAGGACTCCAGGGAATGACTCCCCAGAGCTAGGTTAGTAACAAGCATTTCTGGGACATGGATGCACACAAAATGGAAAGATAGAAAGATAGAGGAGAGAGGAGCTCAGTGTGTCAAAGGTATTTGAATATATTTGACTGCTAATATCTATTTTACCCCTTATTTTTCTCTCCATTCTCATTTTAAGTAACATCCTTGCTTTCTTTTCTTTTATTTCTTTTTAGCTCTCTCACACATACACAGTGAGGCGCTCTCAAGGGACATGAGCGATCTTGCTGTCCCGTCTCCGGTCAGATATTTTTGCTGAGGTGGTTTTAGCCGGGCTCTTGTGTAATCTCATGCACAGTGAGCATCAGGGGATGAAGGGTGTGGCGGGGGGAGGATGGTTCATGTACAAACTAGAGGGTTTTCTGACAACATCAGCACAAACAGCACAGTCAATTCTCATTTATGGAAGCCGCAAAATCTGTGTGGAATATGCTTCAGCGTGTATATTTGATCATGCCATTTATCATGGCAACAATGCACAGTTCACAACATATACAGTCTGGTGGTGTGGTTAAACTGGAGATAATGCACCTGGAGACTTTAGCATGTGTGCTCATCTGTCTCTCAGTGGGAAACAGAAAAGGGAGAGGACACTTATAATTACATTATCTATAAGCGATAGCTGCCCCAAGTGATGGGTGTCATTCTCAACACTGTGTCAGCTGATGTCAATCTGCTGCTATCACTCCTATTGAGACCATGTATTTCCATGGCAACCTAGAGGTCAAAAAGGTCAGCTTTGATACAATGAACCCCAACCGATCGTTACTGTCGTTGCAACACATTGGCAGGGCACTATTGCCTGACTTTGTCATTATTTGGTGCATTGAAAATCCCTCTTGCTCCGTCTCCTGGGACTCACTTTCTCTCCTCACCCCTCATTGACCCAGTGGCCATTGTCTTTAATGCCCATAGTTGTTTTCTCGAGTGGGGTCTTGGCTCTGCTGTGTCATATTGGTTTATAAATTTAGCACTGTGGCGCCAGTGCAATAACCTAGATATAAATGTCAGATGATGGAGCCACTTAAAGTGCAAGTAGGTAATAAAAATATATTTCTATCAATGTGGAATATGTAAAGATTGAAATATTTGTTTATATTCCATATATGTGTGTGTATGTGCATGGATAGACAAATGTATATAAATGTTTTTTTTTCTTCATTTTCCTCTAATGAAGTTAAGTTGCACCTGGAAGTAAAGCACAAATGTGGTCATAGCTGGACCACCAGATAAAATAATTTGGAGGATTCATTTTTGTCACGTTTTATTCAATTTGGTTCCCCTGTAGTGTAGCCAAATTCAACCCAAAGCACAGAGCAGCTGCAAAACATATCTGACTGTTATTGAGAAGTACAATTCTGATTGAGCTAATGAAATGTGGCTGATTGGATTAACTTGCTGTATTCAAACGGCATTGGTGGCAATGAACTGAGATAGCCAGCAGACTGAAATGAAACACAACTGCTATTACCATCATTATAGACTCTCCAGCTCTCTCTGTATCTGCAGACTGTATCATATTGAACTGATTTAACCTTGGCATAAGTTGTGTAGGATGCCAATCTTGAACAGCAAAATGTTTTGAATGTTTTTATTGTATGTATCACTTGGAAATGTAACTATGAATGCCTCACTGTCAAACGTTTTGGCAACTGTGTTGCAGAATATATGAAAAAGATAAAAAATAACATTCAGAGAAGTACAAGCATCAGTGTCCCTTCCATTGTAGCAGCAATAGGTCCCCACTGTGAAAAAATCAGAACCTTCAAGCAGTATGCACATTTTATGAGCTCCATTACTAAGTTTGTGCTAACACAGACACAAACAGGCCATAAAACCGGAGATATCATCCTTGGGGAAAACCTCACTATTGGATTCCTGTTCTCCTCAGGATGGACACATACTTATTGTGCTGGACAATCCCCTGCTCCCTTTAGCAACAACACTTTTCAGCATTTTCTCACTCCTGCCTTTAGGAGGGGTGAATGTCTGTGTGTACAGGGAGGTGTTTTATATTCATCCACAGCTGCACTTTTCATTACTCTCATAAGGTGAGGTCAAGGGGTAAGGTCTGTTTGGGTCTTATCATGTAGGTGCACAACTACTGTCAGTGAAATGAGATGTAATATGTGGCGGAGTGGCTTTTATCAAACCATGCGTCCTTGCAGAAGACAGTGAGCTGGGCGGCCGTGACAGACAGGGAAATTACTGTAAGCTTTAGTTGGCCAATGAGGTGGAACAGAAGATGTTTCAGTCAGGTAGATAACAGCAAGCTAACAGCAGAGCCACTGAGCTTCCTGCAGAGACTGTCAGTGGAGCACAATGTAAATCAAAAGACAGACACATTTGTACTGGTAGGCTATACGCTACAATAACTTCAGACTAAAGGGCTGCACATAAACAGAATATTTCATCAGTAAGGTGCTGGTTTTAAATTTGAAGCATCAAATTTGATGAGATTAAAACAGATTTGTTCTGTGCTGTGACCAGTGTCCTATCCTGCAGAGGACAAGGCTGTCACAATCTCATCAATGATGTGCATCCTTTAGGCCAACTGTGTGGAATTATAATGGGACAGAGCCACTACAAGGGCAGAGCCAAACACTAACATGATTATGGTAATGACTGCCAACAGCTCCTCCTCTAAGTGCCAGGGAGTGTGCACTAAAAAGACAATTCCTAACAATTAAAACACATAAATATACATAATGTCATTGACTTTCACTTCTGGCAGACAAGCAATTGGTGAATGTTGTTGATACCTCAAAAGCTATTCAATCAATGGATGGGATGCAGGGGGCTGAGGTGGGCGGATTTGGCAGGCTACAATACATCCTGCCAACATTTAGTTCACACTTTGTCAGCAAATGTAATTAGCTAGAATCACAATTTAAATGTGACAAACCTGTAGCAGATATGTCTAAAAATTGGCTGGTTGTATTTCAGATTAAACAGTCAAAAGGGGTTATCAAACCACATGGACCAAACATATGATTTTCCTCTGGCATGATAAATAAACTATATTGATAATAATGCTAATTATGTAAATTGGCAAAATTTAAAAAAATTTAGTTTCTACAGTCCACCAAAAGTGGTACTTGAGACTTGACGTACTCCAGTGGTAACTCAATTCACTTCGACAGTACATGCAAATAACTTAAGTCTTGTCAATAACCCTCTGGAAGGGCTTTGAAATTGAACTTGCTATTCAAAAGACCCTTTCCTTTATTCATTTCTGCTCAAGGAGGTTTGCTTCTGCTAGGCATCTATAACATTACATGAGGAATTGTTATTCAACAACCATAGTCATGCCAGCGGTTCTGAAGCTGCATTTAGACACAGTGGTGATTTGAGCTAAATTGCTAACGTCAGCATGCTAACATGCGTACCACAATGTTAACATGTTAACAAGCAGGTATAATGTTTACTAACAACATACACAAATGGCCATCCCTTGAGCCATGCTGCTAGCGTGGCTAAAAACAAAATTTACATTCTGTTTAACAAGCACCATAATGATGAGGTAAAAAATTATGAAACTCTTCCCTTAGCGTTATGTCTGATCACATTAATATTATAAATACATTGCTTACAGAACAAGTTGTATTTTTAAAAGATAATATTGCATGGATTGGAATTATATGCCATAAACAACAAGTTTATGTTAATTTAAGAGCTAATCAGAGTCGGTGTAAGGTTTTAAAGCATATTATAACAGCTCTATCTGCTTGACATCTTAATGATTGGATATGTCACTGCTGAGGGTAGCGGCAGTCACCCTCACATGGTGTAAATCCTAACACCTCCTGTGAGCCACCAGTCTTTTACAAGAACATCCCACCTCAGCCCGTATGATCTTATATATGTGTGATCAGTCTAGCATGTGCCTAAATGCAAGTGTTCAGTACCACTTTTTGCACAGACACAGATGGTTGCCCCCATCCTTCCAAAACCACCTTCCTCTCTCTCCTTTTCAAAACTACATGGATTTAATTTATGTTCTACCCCCCACACACCCATTAGCAACTTTCTCTTGCTTCTCGTTTTTCTTTTAATTGCTATTTTTTTCTTCCTCTCACCTTTTCCTCTCTACACACAGAGACGCTTACTGAGGAAATGATAAAAGGTGCTGCTTTGTTGTGGTGCTAGAGTAAGCTGTAGTATATGGCTGTTGAATCGGGAGACAAAGACAATCTTCTGCGGATCCACTTGAGGCTGGACCAACATGCAGAACTTTATATATGTTTCAAATAAACTACCCTGGAAATCTCAAGGGGTATCTCTGTATATGTTACTAGTTTCAGGCAATATGAAAATTCCTAATCCACAATAAACAATTTGCTTTACCCCCATTTATGTTTTTATTGCTTTCCCTTTAACACATGGTGTGATTTCTCAACCTCTGTATCACCATGGGAAGAATATAACCAAGACAAATATATGTCTCTTATCAAACAGTAGCTTAGGGGTGTATGTTAGCACGAGCCTGCAATTCTAAGATATATATACCTTGCATTATTGTATTATGAAAAATATGGCATTGGAACCCTTGCTCCTGTTTGATTTCTTACCATTCATATCAAGGCATTTACAGCATGTTCTCATATGGTTGCAGAGGATGCTTTAGTTCAACACTCATAGTGATGTGGAGCTGATAATAGCTGTAGGCAAGGCGTCAAATGCTAAAGATACTTTAAGGGCAGAATGAGCAATAAAAAAATATCTATATATATGGGCAACTGTGATGTGTGTGATTTAAAACAGTAGCACCACTCTGTTTTGTTAAGCCCCTTGCAGTGTTTGTTGGATTTGGTTTGTCCCTGAACATCATAAAGGGTTGTATGGTTTGTGTTTATTAACAGCGAGAGTACAGCTTAACCATGATGGAGTTGTATTGATCCTCCATCAACACCCCACATGCTAAATCCTCTTGACAAGTGTGATTGAACTTCTGGGTTGTGTATGATGAAGAAATCTGTGGTAAAGATTGTCATCTATGTCTGGTTTTAGAAAATAAAAATGCAACTACAAACAGCAGGTGGTCACTGCAGCGCAGATGTGGTACAGTTGAAATGAAAGACCAGTGCATCAGTTTGTTGCCAAGGCAATTAGCTAAATGTTGTAGATGGGTATTTTAAACTACTTCTATTTTTGACTGCTGCTGCCTTATATTTTACTGTGGTTAAATAAAATTGGTATGTGTGCATTAGTGCAAAGTTCAAAATAGTTTGTTCAAAAAGTTAAGAACCACACTGAATTTCCTCCTTCTGAGGTAAATCATTTTTTTCAAAATACAGCTTGATGCTAATGACAACCATTTTTCCCCTGCTGTGCCAATAGATTACTTCACACTGAAATACTGCATTGTAAAAGGAAAATAGATAGTCCAACAAACCTCCAGTTGCCCTAGGGCATAGGCTGGTTAGCAGTGGCATTCATACAGTTGTGTGTGTAGAAAGTGCCAATTTTGTTCTACATACCTGTGCATACAAACAATTTATTGTGGTAATGGTGGAGAGAAACTGGCAGGATACTTTTACAGTCTTTGTCTCAGTGAGCTGAAAATGCATTTTGTGGAATGGCGATGGTAGTATGCACACAAAATGCACGTGGCAGGACATTTTAAAAGAATTGCCATTTACACGCTTTCAAATGTATAGATTATTTAGGACTCATTGTCTTTGTGTCTTATCTTAAAGCTAAAGTGCACAACTTGGGGTTGTTGCTGCATGATCACCAAAGGTTTGTGTCATGTTGATGCAACAACAGTGTTGTTGTCATTACTTAGAATTCCTTATGTAGGTGACAGAAGCTTCGCAATATAGCTTTAAAAACTACAAACTTTTATACTTAATGCATTACATACACACAGTACAAAGTTGTGAAATTTAATTACTGCATTTAACCCATCCAAAGTATTAGGAGGAGTGTACACAGCATCCGGGGAGCAACTTGGGGTTCAGTGTCAGGGAGAGCTGAGGGGTTGAGGGGCAACTGCTCTACCTCCATTTGGAGAACAGAAGTCCCATATTCAGAAAGATTTGTCACCTTGAATCTCTTGCTTTGACTGCTCAGCCATCCTGACTAGAACTAGAGTTATCTGATTTTCCCATTTTATTTTTTACAGAGGCGAAGGCCTTATTGGAACTGAAGGAATTATTCTTCTTCTGGCAAATTTTTGAGGGGCTTACCATATTCAAAAACTCACCAAATCTGGCATAGCAGTGGGTGTGGGAGAAGTTTGGAGAAGACATACAGAAGGATTTTCGGTCGCCACCAAGGTGCTTCTGGAAAACCGTTCGCCACCTCAGGAGGGGGAAGCGAGTAATCATCCAAGCTGTGTACAGTAAGGATGGGATGTTGTTGACCTCAACTGAGAAGGTAATAGAGCGGTGGAAGGAGCACTCTGAAGAACTCCTAAATCCAGCTAATACGCCTTCTATGGTAGAGGCAGAGCTGGAGGATGATGGGGGATTGTTGTTAATTTCCCTGGTGGAAGTTGCTGAGGTAGTTGAACAACTCCACAGTGGCAAAGCCCCAGGGATTGATGAGATCCGTCCAGAAATGCTGAAAGCTCTGGGGTGTGGAGGGGCTGTCTTGGTTGACACGCCTCTTTAACATTGCGTGGAAGTCTGGGACAGTTCCTAAGGAGTGGCAGACCGGGGTGGTGGTTCCCCTCGTCAAAATTGGGGACCAGAGGGTGTGTGCCAATTACAAATGTATCACACTTCTCAGCCTCCCTGGTAAAGTCTACTCCAAGGTGCTGGAAAGGAGAGTCCAACAAGAGTCCAGGCCTGAGGTCATCTAAAATGGATATTTGGAGATAGCGCCACCAACTGGCAACAGGAAATCAGCCTTATATGACAAACATCATCCGATTTACATGAAACTTAAAATGCGTGGTCTACATGTGATACTGAGCCGCCCCCTATACTTTAACCATGCCCTCTTTCATAACATTTGAACCGTTTAAGGTACAGTCTTGTGTGAGGTGTCATTGAACTCAGCAGAGAGTTCCTTTTTTATTGGTGGTGGTTTGGCCCACCCCCTATGCTCAAGCCACGCCCACTTTCATAACTGGTAACCCATTTAAGGTATAGTCATATGTGCGGTATCAATGAACTCAGCAGAGACTTAATTTTTGATTGGTGACTTTATTTGCAGTGTCTAAGAGCCGCACAAATACACGGTCGCAAGGACCCCAACACACACAGGTAGGCGAGGGCTCGTCCAACGCTGCTTGCAGCTTAAATTTTAAATTTATGTATTACTTTTTTTTACAACTTTTCCTTTTAAGAGACAAACAACTGTTGGATACTCATAAACTGACATTGCAATAAAAAAGTTTTCCAGCCCCCAGTGGAGTAAGAGTTCACAGACTTCATTTATAATCAAGCATTCTGGTGATTTTGTGCCAATGCTCACTAGCAGAATCATCATCTACTTCTACAGAGAGTTATAAACTTAATGACTCAACATAATCATTTTCTACTTCATTATTAATTTGTTCCTCAGCAGCTGTTATCAGGAGGGACAATCTGTTCAAAATGAATGATCTTATGATATGGTTTGTTGCAGTCACTGTAAAAGCTGTTCATACTTACCACCTTATACTGAACAAACATTGGTATCATGACTATCAGGGAATTTATATTACTATTAGGATATTAGAAAAAAAGGAAGATTTAAAATGTAAGTACAAGTATGCACAAAACCTACTCGCAAGTAATGCCAACATACCTGAGTAAAGCAGAGTAGCACGACTTTCACCAAATGCAAAAAGAAATTAATAATGAAATGCATGAAACTATTTTCCTACATTATGACTTGTTGCAAAATATTTATGCTCAAACATGAACTGCCCGGCACATGACCCACACACAGCACGGACTAAGACTACAGCTGTAGGCAATCTGTTTTTTGGATAAGCAGTAAATCCCCACAAGATGAGGTGTAATGAGGGAGTGCTGGGCTGTAATCCCCACTGTCCTGGGCTTAATATGTTAATGCCTGCCTCCACAATACTCTGGCCGTTGGCAGAGAACACAACCAATATTTCCTCTCTTTATCACCAGAGTATTTGGGTGGGTTAGTGGTACAAGCAGGTGGATACAGGACTGCCAGTCACTCTGGGTGATGCTGGGAGACAGTGACATACAACGAAGTCATCAATTCAGGCCGGGGCGGGGATAATTTGTGAATGAGTGTTGTTCATGTTGGTATGATGGCAGCTGGTCTGGGTTAAGAAAGGGGATGTGTGATAAATACACTTGCAAGTGCTATATAGATGTGTGGGTGCCTCTGTGATTCTATGTCTATTATACACTCAGTATACTGAGTCATGTCATTGGACAGTCATTACTTCACTCAGTGGCCCACAGGGGCTGGTAAACACCACTTGGCCAGCACCTTAATAAATAATTTAGCACCCAAATTGTTTTAATCATTTTTAAATATCTATATCCACAACCTTCCACTTCCGGGAGATCTCTGCAGGGTAAATAGAGACAGCTACTTACACTAGTCTGTCAAGTCTGAGTTTTCGGTTGCATGACTAAAACAACTTTTGAACGTTCACATGTTCCACCAAAACAAATTCTTTCTAGAGGATATTTTGCAGTGGCATTGGGGTTCCGTGCAGTGCTTAGTGCCGCCCATGACGACTGCGATTGATTTAAAGAAATGCCAACAAACCAGAGCATGTTTCTCTCCCATCCCGGATCGCTGTGGGGAATAGCCAGCCTCTCCTCCGCAGCGCTGTGGAGGAAGGTCTGGCAAAGCGAGACTACTTATATCTGCACGTGGGGATCCCTTGTTATATTATCAAACAGTGCTGAATTTGTGACAGTTATGACTTATACCTTGTGTTTGAATCTATAAGACAATCCATGTTTTTTCATAAATTATTCCTCAACATTTTGGCTGTATTTTATCGGTTATGATAACATTGCACTCACCAAAGTTCATTTGGAGTTGTCTTTGTGTCCAATAGTCTCTGTTTGTTTAGCTCTGTTTGGTCTCCACCCATGTCTGAGAAAAATATCTGGCTCTCTCTGGATCATGTTGACTAGCTTGTTGTTTTGGTTTGGTGCTGAGCAGGTATCGTAGGTAACGTAGGTACAGTGAAATTATTAGCGTCTTCTGAGAGTTTTAAATCCGTATGTTTGTTTCTTGCCCTTCAGATTTCTTTTCATCACCTCAAATAAATTGATGAATAAGTTATTATTACCGACAAGAATGATAACCAAAACTACAAAAATAAGATCCAAGTTGTACTTAAACTATCCTTTAAACTGCATTGTTCTTGTAATGCTATTCATTTGAGTGGGGAATTCAAATTCAAACAGGCCTAACATGTCTCAACCACTAACAAGTTAAAACGCAGTCACATCATATTGTCATTATGGTTGTTAAATGTTGTGATAAACTTGTGTTCATGGATTAAATTATGACTTGTTACAATGCCGACTGCAGGCAGATGTACAGCCACTATAAAGATTAAAAGTCAAGAGGAAAACACAAATAAATATTCTTATGATTCATTAATGTGTGATGTCAACATGAGTTAAATTGTGCTTTCAGCTAACAGTCTCCGCAGTTACTTCGTATAAATCGAAGTGAAAAGTGAATAAAAATGTTCCTCTTTTCATTATGTGATATATTTGATCTTAAATACCATTACGAGTGCATATTAAAATGAGTTATTTTTTCAATGGATGGAACATCCAGCTGGAGAGAACTAAAATATTACAGGACTAAAACACATTTTAATACATACTGCTGCAATGAAGTTGTTATGACAGAAGAGCATGTATTCTTTTACATGTCAATATTACAATGCACATCTCACAGGAAATTTAACTCTAAGGGCTGCCAGGTGCACTGCTGTGTATTACTTGAGTGGGGATAGTGGAAGATTTCACGATACTCTATCTCCTATGAATGATTCATATGAATATTACTTGTAAACATCTGAGTCCACTGACAGAGGAGATTAGCTGTAAATTGCTTGTGGTATCTGTCGTCCTCGTTCAGAGCCCCAGCCATCCAAGTCTCTCTCCTCAGTCATGTTTTCAGTGGAAAGGAAGGATATACCCCACTTCCTAAAGCTCCACCCTGCCCCATACTCTACAGAGGAAAGAGGAGAACATACTGTAAAATGCAACGCTAAGGAACTCCCTTGGGGTTTAACCTTAGGGTGGGAACAACATGGACAGCTTCTCTATCTTAAATCATGGCTGTTTATATGGTAACTTGCGATGCCTTAACCTAAGTGAATTTGAGTTTGATTTGGGTGCTTTGACCATTAGATTTACTTGATTTGATTAAGATCAGGCAAAACTGCAACAAAAAAGTCAGAGGAAATATCTGAAGCAATGATTCTTCAATGACCAAAGGAGTAATTGCTGTACTTTGTCACAACAAAACTTACTGGATCAATGGGAGGATTGAGGTTTTGATGGAAAAGGAACATTGCATTTCCTGCACCACAGACTGAGTGAACAATTGACACTTGGGTTATGCATGCGCTATTCATTGGCCATAAGGTGACATCCGAGTGGCACTTGAGGTGAACATAGGGGTATTTGGGCTGACATAATGCTGTTATCTAAGTGTACTTTTACATTGTACTTCCACTGTACACACTGCTTTAGTCAACAGATGCTGCTTAAACACATAAAACAATACATTTTTGTATTGTTTGTACACACTGCTTTAGTCAACAGATGCTGCTTAAACACATAAAACAATACATTTTTGCTAAAAGGGATCTTCCTTTTTGACCTGCATCTTCTATGTTAGGTTTGGCATTCTTCTTGGATACAAAATCTGATTCTTGAAGTATCTGATGTTTGCCACTTCATTGCTAGGTGTGTTTCACTCCTAAATTCTTGGGTGACTGCTGACAGACTGGATGTTGACTTCACAATGTGCAATGTCTCTTTTTAGCAAGGAGGGGACAATAGTGATGGAGGAACATTAAGAATGGCAGAGCAGGAAGCATGCTGAGGAGGACAGGAAATAGGAAGCGCAAGCATGAGTAAACATTGTTGAAATAGGCAGAGGGAAATTTCCTTTCCACTGTCTTAAGGTTCTCCTACAAGTAATTTTTCTGCTGTCCTTGAAAGAGACAGAGAGCAAGTCTCTCTCAAACATGAAAGATAGGAGGAATATATCATGGTTGATATTAACATAATGGAGACATGGGTCCATGAAATTGTTTGTCCTGTGACATTTGACCAGCCTGAGCAATATATGTAAACAAGACTTAGTACCAAAACCATTGAAAATCAGTTTGACCGTCAGTCCACTGTATGAGACTGTACTGACAGTCTGGTGGCTACAAGTAGACATTTTATTATCTTTTCAGACACAGTATGATGGCATTTTAAATAAGATATATTTAATGAGCTTCATGGCAGTAGTGAAGTGCATACATGCCGGGCAATTTTAGTTAAAGGTAAAGTAAACACATCTATCACATATGAATTAATTTAATAAATACCTCACGTGCAACACGTTTCCTGCTTTAATAGAAAGAAGTAAACAGGGGGGTTTAATCTATTTAGATGCACACAGTCACAATATAATACAACACACACACACACACACACACACACACACACACACAGGAATCATATAGCAAGACAACACTGTTTTGTTGAGTGTATATGGAGTCTAATTGCACTGTGAGCAGTGGCAATAAATCACTGGAGTCTTAATCATAGCACTACAACAGAGAGAGTCATCAATCATTTCTACAACACATCAGCATGTAGCGTCTCCTTGTCTTCTGGCTGGCAGCCCCGCTCTGTGCCTAACACGGGACACATTGCTGTGACACATTATCATTAGCACAATCAACACCACTTTGGACGTCCTCACAGAAAGCCATCAAATGGCAAATAGATATGGAGATATATGGGGCCATAAAGCTGAAAAATCATGATTCCCATGTCAATGCATGCAAAGGAAAAGGTTTTCTGAAAATCTCGGGAGCTTAGATGAGCAAAGACTGGAAAATATCAACAGCTCCTCTGAGGTTCTTCTTCCCAGCAAGGTGTCACATTACTGCCTGCTATGATCAAGTATTTCAAGTAATGGTCTATTTTATAACAGTGGACTCTTCAATCTCTGCATGGACACGCCAAATGTAGTTAGCTGTGATGGATGGCAGAGAGCTGGGTCACCTCAAAAACATGGTAGTGACATTCAGAGTGTCCTTGCTTAAGATGTGGGAATGACAGATGACATTTCAGTATAATCTATGAAAATGTGTCAGAAATGGAAGATGTTTTGACTTTTAGTCCCCTGCCAAACTTTAAATGCTGCCTGCTTTTAACAACAAATCAAAATAATGCTGGAGAAAAAAACAATAAAGGAGGCAATGCTTCAACCTGAAGATCTAGGCACAATCACTGAAGTGCCCATGAGCAATATTCCCACAGCAATTGTCCTCATTTATAATATAACTGATTTTTAAGTGTCTTGAGGTCTTCCTTCCTTTTTGATGAAATTCCATAAAATTTCCCTTCTGTTTAACATAAGGGCATAGATGAGGTTAAATGAAAGAGGACAAGACAGACAGAACAAACAGAAAGAGAGAGACAGAGGAGGGCTGAGACGGCAGGCAGTCAGCTATGAAGGACATGGCCGCAGCAGTTATTTTTAGTTATCAGTTTTCGGAGGCTGTCATACGGAACATCTCATTAAAGATCGGAAAAAAAATCTTAATGTTCCATCAAACCATTCAAATCCCAAAACTCAGAGAAAGAAAAGCTGTACGTCCTGCTGTACACGCATGCACACACACACACACAATCACACACACACCTATATCAGCACCAAATCATTTGAGATAATAATGCTATCAGTACATACATTAGGCAGATCTTTGGTGACCTCTGCAAAAAGGTATCTACTAAATGTCCTATATCAGAGGGGTTGCAGACAGACAGATTAATGTGTTCATGTGCTCAAAGGCATTAAGATGCAAGGAAACCCATCTAAGGTGTATTATTTATTCTGTAATGAGAGATTAAACACAAAGATTCATTAGCACAATGTGGACACAGTAAATCAGATACTTGAGTAAGATGCCATCACTAGTAAAGTCGTTAAACTTAATAACAATTTCATGTCTTATTCATGCTAAGTGCCTAATGCAGCAATTCACAATGAAGGCAATTCAAAACAATTTGTGCCATTCTGTAGTTTTTGTTCAGATGTTTGTTGAAGTAAAAGACATAACAACATCACAAGGAAAAGTGCAATTAATAAATTGAAAGATTTAATTATTTATCCAGTTGCATCCAACTGAGGTTTATTTACCTCAAATGGGCAAATTCTCTCTTTCTGTCTCTCCTTGACTGTAAAATTTTGTTTTTTTTATAGATAATTGCTAAAGTTATAGGGGTGAATCTACAGAGCAGAGTAATTATTAATTATGTGACATACATACAGTTCGATATAAACTAAAGTAGGTATAGCTCATGTTATAGCTGCACTGTACACCTGAACCATACAATAAAGGGCAAATGCTGCCACCTGTTGGGTATTTAGTATAATTGCCGTCTTTGTAGTGCACTGTTGACAATGCTGCCTTCATAACTATCGGAAATATTGCAATTACGATATATATAACTATATAGCTAAAGTTAGTTTGTATGCCTTTTATCTTCTTCCGGGCATAACTGCACAACAAAATTGAGCTACTTATCTCAAATTAAGAAAGACTCTAAATCTAACTTTGTCCTTGGGAGTAATTTTACATTATTGACTCAGACGTTGTATTTCCCACTGTTAACTTCGGCATATGAAGGCATATAGCTAGCTAAGTAGCCAAACATGGCGGACACGGATGAGCCGTAAGTAACGTTAGCTGCCGAAGAAACAAGCAAGAAACAGACATTAACTGCCCGATAGATGCTTTCAAATCTCATTAACCTACGAAAGCACAGCATGAATGAAACTTCTTTTATTCTCTCTTTTTAGGGAGAAGAAAAGAAGGAGAGTAGTGGAGCTGACTGAGAAGTTAGTGATGAATTGGTAGAACTGGCGGAAGGTTTGAGGTTACCAGACAGGAAAGGTTAACGTTAGCTAGCTAGCTCAAGAAGCTAATGTGATAGTTGTTGCAAAGAGAGTACACTGACTCTAGATAGGACAATAAAACAATGACTAGTTGGACATGAGTAGCTAAGTATTCAGTAAAACCTTCATGGCATATTTTACCTCTATGCAAAGTTAGAGGTCTTTACTTTAACGTTACCCTCTCACTGTTGACATGTTAGCTATTTACGTAGCCTAGCTGCCGGTGTTGTATCAAATTCTGTTTCCCCGTCGAGATTGTGTTCCCTCTACCGTTACCCGAGGGGAGGGTAGGGGCTTTTGATTTTTAATGATTTTAATGATGATTTTGTGACACACTTTGACACAACACCAGGAGCTGCCCAGGCAAGACAGATACGCTAGATAACCCCAATACACCAGAGAGTCCGAAACACCTACATGTCAGAAATATGCAGTTTTACTCAATTTTCATGGAGTGGTTAAACAAAAACGCTACACATGTTAGAGCAGACGCTGGAATAGGGCAGGCGTCAAAACACAAGTGGGTGTTAATATAGTACTCTTATGTAGTCTCTTGAAGAATTAAATTAACCTTATTGCTTGATCTGCTGTGAACTGTAAATAGCGCCCTTACTGTGTGACAATTAATCCCAGTATTAAATTTAGGTCTTGATTGATTTTTGTTTTTGCATGAACTCAGTAGACTTTGACGTTTTTGTGTAATTTCTAACCATACAAAGCCATCTACCATTAAATACTGCTGACAATACATCCTAAATGTACATATTGTTGTCTACAGGATGGTGGTTGATGGGGGCAGTGGACATACCTGTGAGTGGGAGGGGCGGTGGAACCATATCAAAAAGTTTCTGGAAAGGTCTGGGCCCTTCACACATCCTGACTTTGAACCTAGCACAGAGGTAACAATTAAAGGGAGTGGAGTGATACATTTTTTTTAATTTGTCATTTGATTTGTCCTGTGTCATCTTGTATTGTTCTTATATTTAATGTTTTTGTCACCTCTCACCACAGTCTTTGCAGTTTATGTTAGAAACCTGCAAAATCCTGGTCATTGGTGCGGGTGGTCTGGGATGTGAGCTGCTGAAAGACCTGGTATGATCACTAGAATTATATTTTAAAATATTTGGATGGTATAATTTGTCCTTTAATGACTGGCCAACACTTTGTTGTTTGTTTTCGTTCATGTTCTGGCTCAGGCTTTATCAGGCTTTCGGAACATTCATGTTGTTGACATGGACACCATTGATGTGTCAAATCTGAATAGACAGTTCCTCTTCAGGTCAGTACAGTTATGTAAAAACTTAGATGTAACTTTCTTGTAACTTTCGATAAAAGTAAAGTTTGAAGCAATCCGATATTTTTTTAAAATGTGTGTGTGATGTTTACCAGGCCAAAAGATGTTGGTCGGCCCAAGGCGGACGTTGCAGCTGATTTCATCAACAGACGCATACCTGGGTGCTGTGTAGTCCCGTATCCTTTTAAATGAACAATCATTGCAAGATTTCAGATGCTTGATATAAATTCAGTTGTTAAAAAAGCCCAAACCACTATTCACAATTAAAATGTGTAAAATGTTGCAAGCAGCTAATGCCGATGTCAGAAATAACAATTTAAGAATGTATAATAGACACTATACTTAATTCTTACGTTGAGAAGGCAAGTGGACATTCTGTCCAAAGATGAATTTCTCCTAAACGCTTTGTGCAGACATTTTAAGAAAATTCAAGACTTAGATGAAACATTCTACAGACGTAAGTATCATTAAGACTATTCAGTCCCAACTTTCCTTATGTCTGGTTGAAAGGGGCATAGTGTTTGATACACTCACAATACCAAATGACACAGACTAAAAAGCCAATCCAGAAGTTAACAAGAGCTAAAAATTCCAGAACACTGATTTTTACTAACTAAAGAGCTGCTCAACATCACTCAACTCCCACTCTGAATCGCCGGTGGTTCAGTGGTAGAGCGGTTGCCTGCCAATCGTATGGTTGGTGGTTCAATCGAGTGTAAGTTCCTTGAACGGCAGCCTTAGCCCCAGTGAATGAATGTGTGCGAATGGTTCCTGTACTATGTAAAAGCGCTTTGAGTAGTCATTAAGACTAGAAAAGCGCTATATAAATACAGTCTATTTGCCTCTCACATAGCCACAGATAAGAGTTAAATGATAGTACATTCAGTTTTTCAGTGCTATAATGCATTATCTTTTTGAATCAAGAGATTTTGTTACATCTCTATTGCTTTGACTGTGTCATTATCTGACTTTTGATTTGCATTCCTTCATCTTTCTGTTTGCATCTAGAATTCCATATAATTGTCTGTGGACTGGACTCTATAGTTGCCAGGAGGTGGATGAATGGTATGCTGGTAAGTTATAACTCTTCCCTGAAATCCTTTTCACAGTCTTGTATTGTCTCAGTGCTGGTCAACAGTTTTATCCTTAATTTTTCTATGTGCAATGTTGCATTTAATATGGCCACACTGTCAGATATGCTAAGAGGAAAATGTTTTATGTAATCACAAGCAACCCCTCTGTCTTTCTGTGCAGTTGTCTTTACTGGTGTATGAGGATGGTGTCTTAGACCCAGGTTCCATCATTCCTTTAATTGATGGTGGGACCGAAGGCTTTAAAGGCAGTGCCAGAGTCATTCTCCCTGGCATGACCGCCTGCATCGACTGTACCCTTGAGCTTACCCTCCTCAGGTGATGTAGCATTTTTTTTAAAAATAAAATAATGTTTACAACCACATGGTCTTACAAAAACAGTTCCTGGTCACTTTGTTGTTTCTAAAATACACATTTGTTCGTAGATCAACTTCCCCATGTGTACAATAGCCTCCATGCCTCGATTGCCGGAACATTGCATTGAGTATGTCCGGGTGCTGCTGTGGCCCAAAGAGATACCATTTGGAGGTATGAATCACACTGCAGTTATTATTTCTGTTAAATGATCTTTGTCATGTTTAGAATGTTAGTTAAGAATTACTTGAAGCCTGCCCCCTGACTTACTAGACCTTCACAAACAAGTAAACTTACAGGAACACGCCAACTTATTGGGACTTTTAGCTTATTCACCGTATCCCCCAGAGGTAGATAAGTCCATACATACCCTTCTCAACTCTGTGCGAGTCGTCCGGCTCCAACTGGCCTACTGCTCCCAATAAGTGTCAAAATAACGCTAACATATTCCTATTTACATGTTGTGATTTGTATAGTCACAGCGTGTACAAATAACAAGGTCACATGAGACACAGCCATCTTCTTACCGTATACAAACTGGGAACTATATTCTCAGAAGACGAAGCACTGAACATTGGGAGGGATTGGCTCAACACCTGAAAAACTACGTTGATACTCCTGCTCCTCACCACTGGGCTTCTTGTGTGCTGCTAGCAAATCACTCCACCCAAGTAGCAGAAGTTGCAGTGCTTTGTCTTCTGAGAATATAGTTCCCAGTTAGTATGCGGTTAGAAGATGGCTGTGTCTCATGTATGAACTTATCTAACTCTGGGGGATACGGTGAATAAGCTCAAGTCCCAATAAGTCGGCATGTTCCGTCTTTGTGTGTGTGTTTATGTATGTATGTTGATTAGATGGTGTGATCCTGGATGGGGATGACCCAGAACACATCCAGTGGGTGTACCAGAGATCCCTGGAGAGGGCAGCAGATTTCAACATAACAGGAGTCACATACAGACTAACCCAGGGTGAGCTCACACAGCACAAAAATGGTAAAAAATTGCTACCTACATGTCGTATTGATGTTCACTCTGATCAGCAGATGTATATAACATTAATTTCTCTGATTGTCCATTTTTAGAATTATGCAAAAAGTACATTTTCTACATCCTTTTTCAATGTTGCAGGTGTTGTTAAGAGGATAATTCCAGCTGTAGCGTCTACAAATGCTGTAATAGCAGGTAAGTAACTAGTCTGAGTAAATGTGAAGGTGTGTTAGCAGAGAGATGTGGACCTGATTCCTCTATGGAAGATTGTATGTCCTGCCATAAAAGAGTTAATCATTTCCAAACAGTACTTGACTTCCTGTAACAAAACTGTATACCCGGACGTAACTGTTTTCTTTACGGATTTTTTTCCTTTTTACCCAGCTGCTTGCGCAACTGAGGTTTTCAAAATAGCATCAAGGTGAGTTTGCAGGTTTAAGTAAAGCTCTGTATAAATCATAAATCCTTTCATCATATCTCATGATAATACCTTTTTCATCTGCAGTGCCTATATACCTCTTAATAACTACATGGTCTTCAATGATGTTGACGGGCTGTACACCTACACTTTTGAAGCAGAACGAAAGGTTTGTCCCAGAATTTCATCTGCCAGCTCATGTTTGCTACTATGGCGAAGTTGCCTTTTTGTACAACACATGTTTCTGTTCACTTCTGATGCAGGAAAACTGTTCAGCCTGCAGCCAGGTACCTCTGGACTTGCTCTTTTCTCCATCTTCCAAACTCCAGGAGATGTTGGACTACCTGACTGAGAGTGCCTCTCTGTAGGTTTAGCTGCCTTCTAATGATGTATTAGTAATTACTGCACTGTGACACCTAACTTATGTTTAAGGGTTTATTTACTTGTTTGGTTTTTAATAGTGCATTACACATTGTCTTCAACAACCAAATTTAAAATATCTTTTCAGACAAATGAAATCCCCTGCTATAACCGCAACAGTTGAAGGAAAGAACAAAACATTATATCTACAGGTAATGTACCTCTGGTTTCACACTGTTTTGTGTTTCATTTTGACGTGTGTCTGAAGTAAGTGCTGATGAAATTAGGCAAACATGGAAGTTTTACTTTGAGCTGACTCTCTATTATTTTGTTTTACAGTCTGTCGCTTCAATTGAACAAAGGACACGGCCAAATCTGTCCAAAACCCTGAAGGGTGAGGTGCTTTATTTAATAAATATTTTGTTTCGTAGAAACGGCAAGGCCCTTTAATTGGTGAGATGAATACACTGTAATATGCTGACTCACCCGCGTTATGAACATGTTTTTTCCAGAGCTGGGGCTGACTGACGGACAAGAGCTTGCTGTAGCTGATGTCACCACACCCCAGACCATGTTGTTCAGACTCTGCTTTACCTCATAGGATGAACTCAAGCACTCCCACACAACCAGTTGATGTCATTCTTGTTTCTTGGCCAACTATAACTTGATGCAGAGTATTTAAAATGGCCTAAAAACTAGAACAGTTTAAAGTGTATTCATTCACATTGCAAATGAACAGTGTAATTTCATCGTTTTAATGTACTTATTGACTAAAGTTAATGTTTTGCACTGAAAAGCCAAAATCATAGTTCATACCTTCTCACCTTATGGTGATACATTGCTTGCAAATGTTGAGGATTTCGGCATTCATGTGTTATTTGCACTACGACCTGAAGCGTGCTATGTGCAAACAAAGAGACATAAATTGGTTACATGGGTAAATATTTTCTATACATGTTTTAGTTTTAAATATTTTGAATATTTATTTATTTCAACAGTTTTTTAGTTGCAGAAACCACTGAAGTGGTAATTGACAGACACTGATAATGATGTGTGACCTGGAATTAAAATGTTTTTCTTACAAAGTTTCTGTATTCTTTATGTACCTATGTGAAATTGTGGGAGTGAATCAACTCAGGTATGTAGTAGTATGTAGAATTAGGCCTCAATACATAAGATCAACTTTGCTTTAGAGGCCGTTTTTTCCATGCAGCAATATAAACTGAGAATTACATTTGCAAGGTATTGGCTAACATCCAAAATGCTCAAACGCATATAAAATATATTAAGCTAATGTCTATGTATTGCAATTATTTATCCTATAATTAATTGAAGTAGCTAAATATCAAATATTTGCGGATTTAACTTTGCTTTGCAAGCTAGACATCCTCATTTTTTTTTTTTCATCATTTAAAAAAAAAATCCTTAAACCGGATGATGACGTCATTATGCTACGTGGAAAGGAAGTAGCGAATAGGCTAATGCTAGTGAGGAAACAAGTTGTGTCCGACCAAAACAAACGATGACGGCCGAGCAAAGGAGACGAAAAAAGCTTGGATTAAACATGGGGATGCTTTTGCTTTGACCGTTGTGGCAGAGTTATATAGCTACGGTATTAGTGTTACCTGTATTTCTACATGAGATATGCGATTTTGAATGCCAACTGACCAGTTAGCGAGCTGTAACTGTATTGCGTTACTGGGATTAGTGGAAGCTAGCTAGCTGTCAACAAAGCGTTTCTGGACAGAACAACACAGCAAAATATTGTTCGCACCTGGTTATCGTTGATAACGACAAATGCAGAAACCGTTCGAGTTGCTCTGTTTTGTGTGGTAACGCCAAATTCCATTTTAATCCGTTTAAAAATTGACGAACTTGGTGATAGCTAGCTAGCCTAACAGTCAAAATGAGTTGGTTCAACGCATCTCACCTGTCCAGCTTCGCTAAACAAGCTTTAACAACAGCTCAGAAGTCAATCGACCGAGTTTTGGACATCAAAGAAGAGGACCAATGGGGTGACACAGTTGTAAAGCCCTATGATGGTAAGTAGTGTAACATAGGGTGGTACAAGCTAATGTTGCCATATGCAAATTTCGGACAGCTCCTACAACTGGTACAATTTCTTTTCTGTCAGATGTTACAATACCGGGAAAGCTGTCATTAAGTGGAGGATGGGGAATGACGCAGTGGGAAGCACCCCTTGAAGAAAAGACCACCACTCCGCCTTCCTCTGAGGCCATTACTACTCCTGTTACTCGCACAGTTGTGGATGAATCCGAAAACTTTTTTAGTGCCTTTCTGCCACCTGGAGACGTACAAGGTGGCACCAACACCCAGGTAGTGTCTGTACCCCCTACTAAGTCTCAAATAAGGCCTCAGGAGAAGGAAAAGGAAACCAATGAGGCTGTGGCACAAAAAGAAGTAGAGACTCAAAATTCAAAACCTGTGGATGAGAGTCAAGAGAATCAGACAGTCAGCCAGCCAGTTGAGCTTGAGTCCTCACCAACAACACCTTATGCAGACACTATCCTCCTGCAGCCACTTTCCCCTGCTTCTTCTTCCATCGATCTTCCTTGTAACCCTGACAACAAAAAAAGCACTGTAAAAACAGATCTTAGCACTACAGTTTCTGTAGACTCAAAAACAGAGCAGCCACAAACAGCATCAGATCATGAGGTTGAGCAGGATACTATAGATTCATCTGAACCTGCTGCTGTCACTTCTGAGCCTAAGAACTCTACACCTTCTGATCCTTCACCCTCCCCGTCCTCTAAGGAAGTTCTCATAGAGCATAAAGACTCAAAGGTGGAGGACCGTCAAAATGATACCCCCTCTCCTCCAGTCAGCGCTTTCTCCTCAGGAACCTCTACCACCAGTGACATTGAAGTGCTTGACCATGACTCTGTGTTGAGTGAGAGCTCAGCCAGCTCCAGACAAGAAACAGGGGAGAGCAAGGCTGGCCTTCACCTAATGCAGGGCTCCTTCCAGCTTCTCACTGCCTCCACCTGTGGAGATTTCCCCCGTCTGGAGGACTATTCTAAACTCACAGAGAGCAGCGGCTCTTCCTCGGATGCATTTGAGCGCATCGATTCATTCAGTGTGCAGTCGTTGGATAGCCGGAGTGTCAGTGAGGTTAACTCTGATGATGAGATCCCTGGGAGTCGCACGCTAGCTTCTGTCACTGCAGGGCCTCCTCCTTTAACAGTGTCATCAGCTGTATGTCAGAATCAGAAAGATGGAGGAGTGGAGAAGGTGGGAGAGGAGGAGGAGGAGGAAGCGGGCTTTACTGAAACGATGAGGGAGCAGTCGCTGGATGAGATGGAGGAGAGTGGACGGAGTGCGACACCTGTTAATAGTGAGCAGCCTGAAGAGTTGACAGAACAGGAACAGGAATCTGAGGCTAACCCACTGTCTGATCCCACCGCCAAAGCTGAAGAACAAATCACTCCTCCAATCACTGAAGAGATGAAAAGTGTCTCAACAGTTCAGATTTTGGAGCTTCAAAAGGTAGCAATTATTATTGTTTTCCTACGTAGCTGGTCAGATCAATTGTACAGATTTGTTTTATGTACATATTTTACAAATGTTTGTTGGTTTACAAAGTCTAGATAGCTTTGTGGTTCATATTGAATACATAAATATTGACTTTAGTGTTCAACTTCAAAAACACCCTACCTCAATTATACTGTATATCATCTTTGCAGCAACACTTTGATAAGCAAATATGAGAAATGCTTATAGATTAGTTGTGTGTGTATATAGGACCATACAAGTCTTAAACTGCTCTGAAAAGTGTGTGAAAATGTAGAGGATATAAGTACAGTAATTAATTAAACTGTAATTCTGCAGTAATCACAAAGAAACATTTAAAAAGTAACAACAAATTGGTTTAGACCAACCTAGTGTTTTGCATAGCCATCAGTAGAATGCAAAATAGAAGTAAATAGCTTTGCTAGACTGTCTTATTCTCATATCTTGAAAATTTTGCAGAGCCTGTTGGCCAGTCCAAGACTTTGTGTTTTTTCCCATCTAATAGCTTTAATCCCAATTTTGCCATGTGGCTGAAGACAACTGAACACTAGTTTGTTTAAAGATATCTGCCAATAATAATACATTTTTGTTCAAAAACATTTGATAGAGTATCAGTATTTCTCAGTCCCAGAATTTGCTATGCTATATGAAGAAGGCAGCCATAGTACTCTTATAATGTATTTAATACCAAACTCTACTTTTCTTAGTTTGTTTTACATTTATAGGCTCTGCTGTGCAACTGCTGTTGTAAACACAATAAGATGTTGTGGACATGTTGTAGGTTATTGACAACTTGTCGGGCCGCCTTGAGAAGAGAGAGTCTCAGCTGCTGGCAGTCAGTAAAGACAAGGCCAGGCTGGAGGAGCAGTGTGACAATCTCAAAGAGTGAGTATATGGCATACACACCTGGTGCACAGTGGCACTGTAAATATTCTTGATAAGAAAGGTCTTTTGATCAGGCGACTAATGTACTGATATCCAGATCAG
Source organism: Etheostoma perlongum (assembly GCA_026937815.1). NCBI lineage: Eukaryota > Metazoa > Chordata > Actinopteri > Perciformes > Percidae > Etheostoma > Etheostoma perlongum. The sequence goes on along the minus strand of CM049374.1, from coordinate 8,551,863 downwards.
ACAAGGCCACATAGTAGCCCTGTATTGTTGTTTCTATGAAACTAACAAATTTAATGTTTTATAAACTATTTATGTATTCATTTGATTACTGTAACTACACTACAGAAATACTGCTGACTTTTTAAAGTGATTTTGTTATAATGTCACTTTTAAATGCCTAAAATAGTTTGCCTGGAAATCCAGACCGTGCGTGCGTGCCCCGTGATCTTATGACGGACATGTGTTGTGATATTTTAAACGATCCGTCAATGGCGAAATAAAAACCTCTTATTTACGAGACCAGTCTTAAAGACCTTCAGCTTACAGCTGGGTCTCCAAGCATGACTGTCCGAGGGGTGAGCTAGCGGCCCCGGCAGGCGCTAGCTGGCTGTCGCATCCCTTTATGGAGATTCTCAACTCTGAAATCTTTGAAGCAAATTGTCAATTCAGCAACGATTTTTGCTAGACTGCCTATATTCGAAATCTAAACAGTTCATTTCTCACCTAAAACGTTCTCAGAAGTGAATTTATTGATGAATAAAATGGGGAAAATTGTTTGAATTGAAGAAGAACACGGATTGAAACGCCAATGGTTGAGGCATGTGTGCATTAATAAAAAGTGTCCCTTGGAAACACTTCTGTTGTGGTTTATTTGCTTGTTTTCTAATTGTTGCAGGCTGTGTTCTATTTGTGTGCATATTCTTAATGTTGCATGTTGTGGCCTCTCAGGTCCACCGTAGTTTAGCTCGCCTCTGACCCGCCTACATCAGATACAGTGATGTGATTGGTGCAGCTTGGCTACAAGGGTATAGTTAATGAGCATCATTACTGAATGCCAGCGTGATTCGCTGAACAAAATAAAATTGTACTCTCGCAAGAACTCTGGATTTCCAGGATATAAAATAGTCTACTTTTGCAGAGTAAAAGCATGTATAGATTTTGAAAATGAGCTCTTACACTAATGAGTCCATTCATCCTCTAGTGAAGTGATAAGCCTGAGGGAGGAGAGCTCCACTGTTCAGTCCCTAAAAGATGAGTTCACCCAGCGCATAGCAGATGCAGAGAGGAAGGCTCAGCTGGCCTGCAAAGAAAGAGACATAGCCAAGAAGGTAAATTGCATTTTATTGACCCAAGGCTCTACTTTCCTTCCACCTGAAGACCTATATATAAAGTGTCAATGTCTAAGATCACATTTTTCTATGTTACAGGAAATAAAGGGTTTGCGAGAAGAGCTTTCTACACGACTTCACTCCAGTGATACAATGGAGATCATCAAAGAGAAGGAAGAACAGATCATAGGCCTGCTGGAAGAAGGTAATACTATATTAATTTATTTAGCAGACTCTAAGAGTTCCCCTTAACCAACACACACAATTCTACTCTAGGCAGGCTGTACAGTTGAGAACATTTTTGACATTGGTCCAGTATTACAAGATCGCTGCAGTCGGCTGAAAAACGGTTGAGAAAAAAAACAAAAATGGTAGTGACCCTTTACCATAAGGCCAGTTGGAGAATAGGTACCACAGCTGCGTTACTGTATCCAACTTCATGAAAAGTAGCTAAAGTAGCACATAAGGTATTGAACGACGAGTAGGCATAGGCAAGTGCACTGAGCCGTGAAATACTTATTTGTCGTGTTTTGATTAATGTAATGAATGGATGGAAAAGTGTCGCCTCCAAAATTTCAGTTTTAGCAAATAATTTATTAGGGCTCAAGAAATCATGCATATACAGTATCAACGTTGAAGGAGTAGAGTGTGGGTTTTAAGAACAGCTGGTGACTTTATACCTTGTTACTGAAATATTGCTCAGATGTATCGTCTCAGCATCTGTGTTTGACTTTACCTAAGTTGAATGAGTAGGTGTTTGTTTCTATTACTTTTAGGTGAAAAATTGTCCAAGCTGCAGCTGCAACACAGCAACATCATCAAGAAACTGCGTGTGAAGGAGAAGGAGAGCGACGCAAGGATGACCAAGCAACAGAGGAAAATCAAGGAGCAGGAGGAGGAGCTCAGGCAACTGCAGCAGGTCAGATTTTTGTACATATTTAAAAATGTCAATTTAACAATGGAAATCATTTTTACCCTGCCATTGTTAAATGACTGCTTTAAAGGAACACACCACCGTTTTTTGAAATAGGGCTTATCTCCCCTAGCTGTAGATAGGTGGGCCAACGCATTTTTTGTCTCAGTGCATGCATTGATTTAGTCCAGTGCAACACCGGCAGTGCCGCCACTAGTTAGCTTAGCGTAGTGAATGGAATCCTATGTTGCTGATTTCCAAGTCAGATATTGGGTTGGGTCAGCACTGTGTCTGTGCTTCCACCCAATATAGTCCCAAATCAATATATGCCTAGGAAATTGTCAAGTCTTAATCTGCATTGCTATTTGTACTTGTTGTGAATATGCAGGCCACAGGAAGTAATTAGGTTGTTGTTGCTGTTTTTTCTTGACTCACTTTTACTTACAACATGCTAATCGGCAACATAGAATTCAATTCACTATACTAAGCTAACTAGCGGCGGCGCTGTCGGTGTTGCACCGGACTAAAACAATGCATGCACTGAGACAAAAAATGCGTCGGCCCACCTATCTACAGCTAGGGGACCGTGATAAGCCCTATTTCAACAAACGGTGGCGTGTTCCTTTATGCACTTTGAGGTTTGGGGATCTGGGCAGAATTTGTCAGTTACTATACATTTTGGGTCGGAAGAACCTTCTCTTAATGATTTGATTAAGTTTTTTCGACTTAGTTTCTTCACTTTAGTGCTGTCTTAATTACATGTTGAGCTAACATAGGCATTTATATACATGTAAACGTGGATATATTATGTTTCATGGAGACAGTGTTATTATTGGTTTTAGGGGTTAAATCTTAACAGGGTATTTTTTACAGGCAAATTTTGGCTAATTTCAGTCAACATATTCAAACTGAAATTAGTTTTGATTGCTTCAGTTAGCAGCATTTTAGTTCTCAAGTTCAGGTACTTTGGTTAAATAAGAGTAAGGGAGGTTTACCAGTCAGGGTTTGGTATTGTTCAGAGGCACAGTAAATTAGCTTGAGATCATTTTGATGTTCCGTTGTTTGATATGTTTTAGGCTTTTCGTTAGAAAAATCACTAATAGCTATCACCAGATGGGACTTGTTTTTTAGTTTCATTACTGCTATCTCTTTGTCTTCCATCATAAACCTAGGTAAAACATGACTTGTTTTTATTCAAATACTTGGCATTTAGTCCTCAGTTACTTTTACTGATTATATAGTGTGAGTTATGATTAGCTTGAATAACTATATTTAGTATAATCGTGGCTACAATTACGTTTTTTTGTTTTATGTGTTTAGGTTCTAGATGGGAAGGAGGAGGTGGAGAGACAGCACAGGGAGAACATCAAGAAGCTGAATGCTGTGGTGGAGCTGCAGGAGAAGGAGCTGGGCAAGCTGCAGGCAGAGTCTGAGGAGCTGCAGGAGAAGAACAGGAGCCTCCAAGCTGCTCTAGACAACTGTTACAAGTAAACAGTGACACACCCTATTAATACTGATACCGAATACTAACGACAAAGAGCGCTTACTGTAAATCTAACTTTAGAAGCTATCAGTTTTGTTTTAACATTTCAATATATTATTTCATGGTTGACAGAGTACAGTGCAGACTTAAGTATTTGGAAAGCAACGCGTTTATTGTGTGGTACTAAAGTTTATTGGATTTGAAATAATGAAACAAAATTAAGATTAAAGTGTTGACTTCCACCTTTAATGTGTGGGTCTTTACATTGGCAATGGGTGGACAGTTTGGGAATTGTAACCAGTTTTATACAGAGGGCCCTATCTTGCACCCGGCGCAGAGCAAAGCCCGACGCAAGTGTCTTTGCTAGTTTAAGACCGACGCAGTTGTCAATTTCTTGTCCAGTGCCCATGTCGTTTAAATAGCTAATGCACCTGCGGCCATCTTTGCTGCCTTTGCGCCCATGGGCGTGCTGGTCTTACAGGGAGGTGTGTTCAGGTGAATTCTTGGCGTATTGCTATCTTAAGGCAGTGGGAAGTGATCGCGACATTGACTAACAAAAACCTGGTCTAAAGTCAGTAACACAGCATTTCATTGTTATTTTAACGGCGCATTTGTAAAATGTGCTTAGGCTCGTGCACAGCTCGTGCACACTATGTTGTTACACACACACAGGAAAGCACAGCAGCACACAGTCCTACAAAAGATTACAAATATTAATATGTGCAAATCCATCATCATAATAGCAATGCACCAAGGTACTAACACGCCTGGCATTTAAAGGGAATGGGAGATGACACTCTGATTGGTTTATTGCACATTACGCCCAAAACACACCTATGAAATAATGAAGATTCTAGGTACAACCCTTTTAAACCATGCGCCTGGCACACGCTGCCGTCAAACTAGCAAAAGTGGATTTGGACACGCCCTAAACACACCTGCGCCATGCGCTTCATGCTATGCGCTTAGATCGTTAAAATAGGGTCTGGTTTTTAAAGGACAGAAAGTAATGATCATACATACAAATAGCATATACTTAAATAATAAATACACCATTGTCATTCTTTCAATTCAGGTCCAGTGTGCAGAGCCAAACAACAACAAATGTACCACTGTACTTACAAATAGGCACGGCACTGTAATGGGGTCATGATGTTGATGGTCTACTTCTACATCTCTGTTGTCAGGGAGCTGGCAGAACTTCACAAGGCACATGTCAGCAGGACCAGTGAGGCTGAAGAAGCAGCTCTTAGCAGGGAAAGCCAGGCCAAGGAGCAGCTGAGCCTGGCTTATGAGAAGGCTCAGGAGGAGGCCAGGATGCAACAGGAGGCTCTGGCCAATCAGGTAACACAGGCTCATGCTGTAGACATGTCTGTTTGCTATGCATATAAGTAAAGCTCATCAGATCCACTGGGGTTGCTGCTGCACAAGCAACCTAGCCCACCTTGCATACATTAATGTAAAGTTTACACCACAGTAGGCTTTGGTGCATCCTCACTAAACTGTAATCCTCCATGGTGAGTCACTGGTGCAACTATTATTTGCAACTGGTTTTGTTTTATGTGGTGCATGAGGTACTGCAGCCCATACCCAAACAATTGCCTATTGTGTCACACAGGCACGCCAAACCCAGGTTTTATTTACCTGCATTTGCCTCCATTCACAAAATCCTAATGCATGGGATACCACCAGAGTTGCGGCGTAACAGTGTATGTTTACAGGATGTTGTTGATCATTTTGTTGGGCATGCTACCTAAGACAGATAGAAATAGTGAGTGCTATATTGTCCAATGTCAATATAGCAGTGACTTTAATGTTTTTATATGCACACTTATTTTGTAATTTATTTAATTTTACACATGGAAAGAAAGTTAGTTGGATAGTAAGAAAGTGAGTAGTAGAAAGTAAGTTGGATGAGTTTCTGATTTAATGTCAAACACTGCCAAGTTTATCAGGACATCCTTTATTAACCATTTTTATGTTGTATACAGGTGGCTGATCTGAGACTTGCTCTGCAGAGAGCTGAGCAACAGCAAGCAAGAAAAGAAGATTATTTAAGGGAAGAGATCAGTGAGCTGCAGCAGGTAACATAATATGCTGGTTAGAAGTTGTCCTACCAAGCTAGTTCACCTTTGACAAGACTCAAAAATAATCATAATTTTATTTAATGCACGGCATTTATTTTCATCTTCCACAGAGGCTTCAGGAAGCAGAGACTAGGAACCAGGAACTCAGTCAGAGTGTTACCTCGGCAACACGGCCCCTGCTGCGACAAATTGAGAACTTACAGGCCTCATTGGGCGGACAGACGGCATCCTGGGAAAAACTTGAGAAGAACATCTCTGATAGACTAGGTAAGAGCCAGGATGTGTCAAAAAGCACCTACATACAGTATTGTACAAATTGAGCAAAAGTCTTTTTTTGCTCTACCTTTTCTTTTCAACAGCGGATGCCCATGCACAGCTGGCCGTGGCTGTGGAAAAGGAGCGATCAGCAACAGAAGACCTTATGTCCATCAAGTCCCAGCTAGCCGCTCTGGAGTCCCAGAATTCCCTGTTACGCCAGGAGAAGGCCCGGCTTCTGGCGCAGCTGGATGCTGAGAAAAACAAGAGAGAAAAACTGGAGGATGAGAGTTGCAGGTGACAAATTACAATTTAAAACTCAAGCCTACAAAATTGAGTGATAATCCAGCCATCAACCAGTCATTCCCACTAATTGTATTTTTTTTAATTTATATCTTAAAATGCGTTCGTTGGTTTAATTTGAACTATGAAATTACTTTTAAATGAGTTGCTACCAATTATATCCTAAACACTAGACCACCAAGAAAGTGTGTTGCAGGACAGAAGGAAGGAGCTAACCATCAATACATGCTATATACAGTAGCTGACTCCAAATGACAGTGTTTTTGTCTTGTCTGTATTTGGTTTTATTTTTGTTCATTGTTTCCAGAAAAACATTAGTAGACACACATTGTGAATTGTATGCTGTATTCATTCATTACTTACTGATTAGATGTTCACATTAATAATCTAACTTTTGCTGGAAGTTTTACACATGCATGTTTATGTGGGGTAAGTACTTGCATAGTGTTTCTGGGCAGGATAAAACTTACGTTTCCACTTGTAATGCTAATGCTTCCTGCAGAGTGCTTTTGTTTAACAAAATAGGCCAGGGGGATTCCCCTGCCCTCCTGAAAGAAGCAGTCATGCAGTCATGCAGTCATGCAGTCATGCTTTGTGTCACCGGGTTATCTTTTGTGAGAAGTCCTGCAGCTGTGACTGGGCCAGTGGCGCAATGGATAACGCGTCTGACTACGGATCAGAAGATTCTAGGTTCAACTCCTGGCTGGCTCGGAGCTTCTTTAGCTCTTATTGGAAGGTGTAAATTATGTATGGTGTACGGTCCGTGCATCCTTTTACCTGCACATGGCTGTGAGAAAGACAATATGAAAATATGACCATTTAATACTGATAGTGATGATTGTTTGTTTTCTCAATGTAGGGAGCATGTTGATTTGGAAAATCTGAGAGGAGAACACATTCGCATGCTAGAAGAGGCCAAGAAAGAAAAGGTACCATTATGCTTCTTCCTACTATGTTGTTCTCCTCTATGAAACAACTTCCTCATGTGCGTCTTTGCTTTTTCACCAGCTGCTGCTGACCAATCAATTAGAGATGGAGAAGATGAAGGTGGAGCAGGAGAAGAAGAAATGCTACTTGGCACATGAAGCACTCAAAGAAAAGGTTTAGGAGAATTTAAGAAGAAGAAGATTATTAATCTTTAGTCTGTTTCATCTCATCAGTTTTTATTCTGTTCTCTAATAGTTGTGAAATGTTTCCCTATCAGGAGCGAAAGGCCATGACCCACTCTGTAGGAGAGCTCCCAGCCTCCTCCACACCCTCCTTGTCCCGCTCTAGCTCCATCAGTGGGGCAGACAATGCTGGTCTACACACCTCTATTTTTTCCCAGGTACACATTGGGGGAAATTGGAGAAAAAAAAAATCTAGAAATGAAGATAAGTTTGTCCATGCTTGGATTTGCGAAGCTTGACGTTCCCTGTACTGTGTTTCATTCTTTAACAGGATGACTGTTTAGACCACTCTCTAGGTACAATGACCATGTCTATGTCGATGAGCGGGACCAACCTGTACGAGGCCGCTAGGCTTTCCGGAGGCTCCAGCGTCCTAGAGAACCTCCAGTCTCAGCTCAAACTCCGAGAAGGAGAGATAGCACAACTGCAGGTAGCAATTAAGAAAAAACCCACATAAGGGTACTTAAAGTGCCCATATTATGCTTTTTCCCTTTACTTTATTTTGTTTTATATCTTTTTGTGCACGTTATAGGTTTACTAAGTGAAAAAGTCCACCCCAAAGGGACTCACCATCTTCCAGAGAAAACACTGTTCATAAACATCTCTAAACAGCTCTATTCTAGTCCAGCCTTTACTTCTGTGTCAAAGTGCATCACTTTGTAACACCTTATAATGCTCGCCTAGCTGCTAGCGTGGCACGCCCTCATACTCTGCAACCAACGGTGCTAACCTAGATACTGCGCATGTGCGACTCCCAACAAAGATGGAACAGAAGTGAGATGCCTTACTCTAGCTAAAACAGAGAGCTGAAAAGAAGATCTTCAGCATTGTGTATTACAACAAAAATATGGTGTTTTAGAAAATGAAACAACTTAAACCTATTCTGGTACAACCTCTAAATACTATTCTGAACCTGAAAATGAGCATAATATGAGCACTTTAAGACCTTATTAATTACTTTATTGGTTTATCTACACGTCAGCAGGACATGTCTGCAGACAGCATGCTTGCCTGATCTACGTTTTCTTACAATTAAAAAAAGTCACCAGCTAAATTAACATTGTGATAAATAAAAAAGAGTAATGTCCTGCACTTAAAGGCAGCTTTGTATTGAGTGTTTTTATTACCTTCTGTCTGTCCATTATTGTTGCAGCTTGAGATCTCCAGTCTAGAGAGAAGTCGTTCTGTGATGGCAGAAGAGCTGGTCCGACTCACCAATCAAAACGATGAGATGGAGGAGATGGTGAACGACATCCCCAAGTTAAAAGTTCAACTCAAGGTGAGGGCTGTATAGAGCAAATATAGGATACATTAATGTTGTATTTGCAAAAGTTCTTCTAATTTGTGTTGCTGTGCATTGCAGGATCTGGAGCAGAGGCACAACACTATCCTGCAGATGTATGGAGAGAAGGCAGAAGAGGCAGAGGAGCTGAGACTGGACCTTGAAGATGTGAAGAACATGTACAAAATTCAGATTGATGAACTGCTGAAAAACCAGAAATAATTCACTGAACTGTGCTACTTCTGGGACACTCTCAAACAAATCATTTGACCATCTCAGCCACATATCCAAAAACATAGAGCAGAGAATTTAAATGCTAAAATTATTTTATCTTTATCCATTTCATTTTAATTAATTATTATTATATTTAAGTGGGAATGTTGGGATTATGCAAAATATACAATGTATTATTACAGAACTAGTATGAAGGCTAGCCCAGAGTACATGATTTTGGTGTCTATTTGAAATCTTTGAGACTTTGTCATGATTAAACATTTTACATAGTATTGTATAGACAGTTTCTAACTGTTGGAGATGGGCAATTTTTTTTTTTTGCACTCTACGAATCCATCCTTGTTTATTTCTTAATGCATAATCAAAATGGTTTAAGAAATATATAAAAAAAAAATAGTGTACAGAGAAATTGATGTATTGTTCTTAACTATTTAGAAATAACAAAATGTGGCATAGACCTGAGAGTAGTCTGTGATTGAAATCCTGAAGATTGGATTTAAACCTTATAAATATGTAAATGAATAAACCTTTTATTTGGGTGGTGAACACTACTGATATTCTTAATTTGAATTGTGTGGATTCACACAAAAGTCATTATTTTAATTGCATTCATAAAAATACTTTACAACATTATCTTAATGTTGCACAAAAGTCTCCAAATAAATCTCCATGTCCAGAAAAATTTTAAACAGTCGTCCAATTGAAGTCCAAGACTACCCATACTTGTAAATGTGTAAAATGTTTGTGAATTTGATTAAAATCGTATGAAAAGGCAAGCATATACTACATCACGTGTAAATGAACCGATGTAGTGCCTTTTGTAAAAGGAAACATTTAATCAACCAAATTTCTATATATTTATGGAAATGTTGCAGGGGTTGTAAAATATGTTTTATGTAAACAGTATTATCTAGCTAATTAGTATCTGATGTATGATGTAATTGATGTCAACATTTAAAGTAAAATGATCCTTAAACAAATAAGTTTGGAGAGCACCTAAAGTATTTAGGATCAGGCGTAATCTAAAGACAAAGTGAAGTCCACAGCGCCACCCTGTGGCTCTCGCTACGTATTACAAACCGGTATAAGGTTTCCGGTGTTATGGCGACCACCGGCAACATCATCGCTTTAATCTGGACAATAGCAGGCTGTACATTAAGGTAAACTGTTTCTCACTCAAACTCAAACCAGCCTTATTTAGACGACCGTCGAAATTGAGTTTTGTGCCCGTCGCAAGTTTTTGTATCGTGGAAATGTTAAATATATTTCCATATCCTGTTCTTTTGCTGGCACATCGGTAACGTTACAGCTTTAATTAACATGAAGGGGTCTTGGCTTTGTCAAGAACTAACGCTACATGTTAGCCACCACATTAAATATTTCAGACATTAGCCTCCTCCAATAAAGTGTTCTCATATATTATCCCCTGTAAAAGAAAAGAGTACCTAATGCGTTATTAGCTACTTCCACATATCCTCAGTCTTAAGATTTATCTTACAAGCCTATCACGTCACTTAGTGATCCTCTTGGCAGGTTGCAACGTTAACGCTATCTAAGCTTAGCTACTAATTGACGCTAGCTAAAAGTTTATAGTTACATTTTAGAGCTAGTTAGCTTGCTAAAAGGAAGTTTGCTTCTTTTCTGTGAGCCCACGTGCCACAAAAAGATGAGTAAATAACGTTAGGGGGCACATTTGACTATAAGGCTAGTGAATAAAACCCTCTGCCTTACATAAACCGTTAAAGAAAAGCTTAAGATTATTGGCTACAACTAGCTAATGCCACCAGAAGACTGTGAAGCTCCGTGCTTTCATATGTAGTTTTACTCCTGAAGTATCTCAGAAAGAGCCGTTGTTTTAATCCAGCACGGTAATTTTAGGTATGTTACACCAATACAGAAGTGTTTTTTTATTTTATTTTATTTTTTTACCTGTTATAATTCCCATGAAGTAGCCCTTTGAGAACATCTTAATGACTGGTGATATATTAACTCTTAACAACCTATTACCAAACGCACTGTATAGACAGTTTCATAATTTTGTTACAAGTCACACACAGCAACTTCAGTCCTTCTCAGCTCCTTCAGACGTTCAAAGATTTGGAAGTGTTATGTTTTTTCAAAACTAACATTGCGTTCAATCGGATCTCTGAGGAAGGAGGCTGAGGGTCAAATTGAAAATTAAGAAAAGGTTTATTGCAACAGCATGATGAGGATGATAAGACAAAGACAGACAAACAAACATAATAACACTGCAGCTGACAGCGGACTGGATCCATGCTTCCCCATGATGGAGTCACCTGAAACCAGTATCGAAAATTCCTAAATCACACAGTTTTATCCCTGCACCTGGGGGCGGTTCCTTTTTACCTGGCACAGTCAAATCCATTCTCATTGGTCCGCCGTTGTCATGACAGCATGCCGAGGGCACCTTCGCAGTCCTATGAGAATAAACATGCCGCTATACTCTGCCCCTTTGGGGGTCACTTTTGGCTCCAGAGCAAAAGGTTCTGTTGTTTAAATGGGAAACTCTAACATCAACAGTTTAATTAGCATTGTATTGTCTTAGCCCAGACTAAGACCCCAGGGGACAGGAGACACCAGGCCACCTTTTGTTGTTGTAGCAGGAAGCTCCTTTGCATATGTTAAATGCCAGACTTGACCAGATCAATTCTTTACAGTCAGAGAAATAGAGGGGGAAGGTGGGGAACAAATGGCCATCTTGACTTCTTCACAGACAAAATGCATATTAATCCCATCATAGCTGCATCACACATAGTTATTAACTTTTTATAACTCAACAGAAGCTATTGTTATACAGCACAGTGGTTATTGCAATAACTGCAGTCACACTAATATGCTTTGATCATTGGTTTTGGGAGTGAGTATTGTCAGTGGTTGTGGGTGGTGTAATCACATGCATCCTAGACTTAACAAAGTTGCATGGATCATGAAGATATGATTGTCTCATGGGTAAATGCTGATTTGGCCATCTGGAACAGCATAGGTGGGACACCAGACAGAATTTTTTATTTGCCCCTTCAGACTCCGTTATGAGTGCTCAGACAACAGACGGAAAAAGGTCAGCAATACTTCCTGCAACAGGACCTCTCCTTATGAGGCGCTCAGATTTGCCTGGAGCTACTTTCCCACACACTTGCCTGTGCTCACATGCTTGTTAACTGTGGTGTTAGGCTTTCAACCAAGAGAAGTCTGAGTGTGTCTCTCTATTTCTTTTTTTTTTCCACACAGAGTGATGTGAAGAGAGAGGCGGCTATCTCACATGTCTGTGTAATTCTGACTATGCTGCTCTTTGTAGCGCTGATCCTAGTTTTTTCTTTCACTGTGGTCACCACTGAGAAGGCTGAGATCACCACCCACAAACCACCAGCACCGCTGCTCAACTACAGCAGGATCTCCCTTCTGCCAGAGCACGTACCCTACTTCCTCTACAACAACAAGAGGATCGCCAAGCAATGCCTCCTGGACCCACTGTGCCCTTTTAAGGTAAGATATGCACTTTTCTCAGTGTAGAGTGGTAGCAAGTTAGTTTTGCTGTACTGTGAGTCAAAGCTTTCACTAAGCCCTTTGTTAATTGACCGTCAAGTGCCTTAATATTTAGATCTCCTGACTAATAACAAAATAAAACTTGATATTAAATTGTATTTTCTGTCAGTATTGTGTAACATAGCAGTATTATGATTTCTCAGAATGGGCAGCACATTATTTAATAGAGTTTTAACTCATTTGGAGTTTTGAATGATGTAATTTCTCTACATTGATGTGCGTGTAAATGGACATTGCTCTCCTGTAGCTGGCAAGTAATAATACTAATAAACTTTATTTGTGTAACACCTTTCATACAAGAAATGCAGCTCTAAATGCATTACAATAAGGTAATACATGCACCTAGTGCTTTACATGATAAAAGACATAGAATGTAAAAACAGGGATAGAATGCCATGATTATTGCAAAATAAGATCAGTAAAATTAAGTAAGTAAAAAACAACAGGACTGTCCTGACCCTTCAGTGCGGGCCCACAGAGTCTGCTTTTTATCCAACAGGGAAACCCCTATTGTTTTACTTCTCATATTGTATGTTACAGTTTTGTTGTTTCAATCATCAATGTCCTTTTAAAATGGTAGTTTGATGGTAAATTCTTCACACACCACTATATGAATCTCTCTCTCTCTCTCTCTGTCTTGCACACACACACACACACACACACACACACACACACACACACACACACACACACACACACACACACACACACACACACACGGTTCTACAACAGGGTGCACTGCAGGATCTATCTGCCTGTTGGGGCTACGAGAAGAACTGTGATCCAAGGAAGCGCTTTAGCTATCCAGTCTGTACCAAAGCTGAATCTGGATGGTACTGTTCCTCAAATCACATTCTAACACACTTTATGCTCCCACTTATTTTCTTTTCAGAAGTATAATGCAGTTTACTTAATTTACTTTCCACACTCCTAGCAGCCATCAATGATATGTCAGGTGCTCAGTAGTATTAAGCATTTCAAATGATTGTAATCTTTAATTCATAGGTATTGAATTTACTGAACCACAGTCTCATTGTTTTTCTAAAGTAATAGTGTACTCATTTATAGCATGCATTATTGATGAACCATTATGGTTTTGACTTTGCTGATCTGCCTAAATCTCTGGTCTGTCAGGGCCCGTTCTCTGGAGACAGCACAGGAGCTTTTCTGGAAGCAGGCTGATTTTGGTTATGTCAAGGAGCGTCTCTCTGAGCTCAAAACACTTTGCAAGGCCAGCAAGCCAGTAAGTTTACTCATTTCCTCAGTTTCCACAACCCTACTGAGTCAACAGAAAGAAACAACAGGTAGAAACAGACAGAGTGTTGAACAAAAGAATCCATGGACAATATGCCTGAATATAATTAGCTGTTCAAAGGCAGTAGTGAAGGAAGAGTATAGTATAGTATAGAGAACACTCTCACAATATCTAAGGTCCAGATTTATATACATATATATATATATATATATATCACCTGCTGTTAATATTTTTCCAGGGGGACTCGTCATTAAGATGTAGTAGCCAAACTCGCTTCTGTAAGGCAACTAACCTTTACCTGGACTTGCGTAAGCCGCGCAGAAGTCATGAGAGGTCAGTATATTTAAAAGTGACATGTACATGACAAAACATCACACTGACACAAACACATCCATGTTATGTTGCAGGTACAAAGAGGACTTCATTCAGAAGGGTGAGATTGGCGGTCGTTGCAGACTGAACAAGCAAGCTCTTGCTGCCGAGGGAGAGCACAAGAGCCCTTTGCAATCTTGGTGAGGCAGAAGACACACATTCACACAATCAGTTACTGAGCTTTAGCCAATTACTTTTGATGAAGGTTTTGGGAATTGGAGGTAACTCTTTGGTCTCTAAAAGAGGCTCAAAAGCACATTCTATGACCGGGAATCGAAACCTGCGATGCGGCAGTGAGAGTGCGGAATTTTAGCCACTAGGCCACCAGGAACTTGCTGTTTGGTTGTTGAGCACAGTTTTTTCATGTTGCAAATGTTTTTTCAGTTTCTTTTCCCTAGGTTTGTGGAAGACTTAGGTGCACCTATTTGGCAAGGGGTTTTAGGGGTCCTCTTTCAAGGAAATTTTATGGTTTTAATTTTAATTTAAAGCAATTTTACATAGCATTATTATTACCATATCTGGATGAACAAAATGTTGGAAAAGCTATAGAAGTTAATAAATAAATAATACTCAAAAAGCTTAAAGACTAAACTTACTAAATAAGTCCACTGGGGACCAACTGCAATCATTAGATCTGAGAAAAAAGTCATTTAGTAACATTCATTTGGCTTAGGCAGTGCCCAGAATGGCGTGGGTGCTGCACCTAGCCTTATAATGAAAGGGAAAACCCTGTTTTTGTGTGCATGGTTTATGTATCCTGATAAGGTTGATTTGTGAATTCCTTTTCATAATGTTATGTGGAGGCACCAGTGACACTGAACGATCTTTGTCAGTTTGTTCCTTGATTTGTAAATTAAATCATGGTGAGTGCTGCAAGATGTTAGCTGTTGTTTTTTTTTGGCATGCATGCCCCCATCTACAATTGACTTTTAGTCAATAGACAGGGCCAAAATTGCATTCCCTGACCGGGAATCGAACCCGGGCCGCGGCGGTGAGAGCACCGAATCCTAACCACTAGACCACCAGGGAGTTGCTTTGAAAGTCATCATTGAATGGCATGTGTGACTGGCAGGATGGGATTCTTTAGATGTAGTAACACAGACTGTCATTACGTGGTGCTCTGTATGTATTTTTACTGTATGTCCTGCCTGGAGAATTAGCAGTTACAGTACGTGTCATGTCTACTTTGAGTCAGACCAGCTACTTCTCCATTAGAGGGAGAACAGTGTAGATAAAATATTAAAGTCTGTCTGTAAAATCTGTTACAGAGGCATGTGGAGTTATCCATAAGAACAACGTTGTTGTTGTTGAGTAGTTGCCTCCCCCTTGCCCTGCCGTAGAGACTTCTTGGCTGAATGAATTAAAGAAACATGACACATCTTGTGCAGTGACTTTGCATTGTCTTGTTAAACAGAACTAATTAACTCAGTCCGTCTCACCTCACAGATGTGAATGAAATGCAACTCCTAGACTACAGCATTTATTTGGTGTCTTTATTTGATGATTCACCTAAGTTGTCTACTTTTACATTGCATCTTAAGTCTCTGTTCTTATGATCATATTTATTAAGGTAGTGAAAAACACGTCGTCCTTCCAAAGCAGTCCTGAAAGGAAGGGGGGTGGGCAGGCTGGAATGTGGGGGTGGAGTTCCTGCTTCATGCTTGTGCTTTGTCAGAAGCATGTGTTGGGCCAGTGGCGCCAAGGATAACGTGTCTAACTATGGATCAGAAGATTCTAGTTTCAACTTCTGGCTGGCTCGTGTTGCTTTTTTCCCTTAGTTGTGCAGTTTTTCTCATTATATGCACCTAATATAGCAATTTATAATGTCATGTTCTAATTAACAAACATGTTCTGTGTAACCAATCATTCTTATTTTGAGTCGTCCAGGGACCAACTTTCATTGTCTTGAAAGATGCATTTCATTAAAGGGATAATTTGCAGATATAAATCCAGCTCTGTGTCTCTGTGGATCTTTTTTTGGCAGTGTGTACAGATGAACGATGTTTGGCTGCCTCCATGGCACCAGTGCACAGAGTTTAGAGCATCTGAGGGCTGATGAGATCTCAGCGGATCTCAGCGTCATCTGGCTGGTCTCGGCAGACCTCCGCTGCTTTGCTCAGCTGGTAGGCATGAGCCTGTGAAGCCGAACACGGATCATCTGCACACACTGCCATTGCAGCTAGATTTAAATCAGCAAAACATCTCTTTAAGTGTTAAAGTCTTCAGAAATGTTCTGACTGAAAGTTATCTATCGATGGCACGTCACTTTTTATTCTCAAACCATACTACTCACCCCTTGAAGTTAACCTTTATATGAAAGCACCAATAGTCACACCCAAAATATCACACTTTTATGCATTGCTGTCTGCCACAGTTTCTTAATGCTTTCCAACCTTACACGTGGGTTGTAGTGTTTATTTCCCTGGTGTGCCACCTGTACTATGTTAATTCAGAACTATTGAAAGTCTATTTACAATACAAAATTTATGTTATGTGCTGTTTGGTAGGTATGCTGAGTTGCAGACATACACAGAGATGGACTTTCATCCTATAGAGGATGAACACTGTGACGTTGTCATTGAAAAACCCACTGTATTTATGAAACTGGATGCTGGTAGGTAACAAATACTTTACATGACTTTTTCTCTTATTACACCTTAATAAAAAAAAAAATACACATGCTTAATATGTACAATATGCAATAGCAAGAGTTCCATCAAAACTCACACGTTGCAAAAACCATGTTGGAATGTAACAGTAATGTATTGCAAGTATTCTTATTCGTTCAGTTACCAGGCCTAAATCAAAAATAATGATTGTATGTTTTTCCAACAGGGGTGAATATGTACCACCATTTCTGTGACTTTGTCAACCTCTACATCTCCCAGCATATTAACAACTCCTTCAGCTCAGATATCAACATCATCATGTGGGACACGGTGAGTACCTGATGTCTCCCACTACAGTTTTAATAAGAGATGGAGAAAGAAATCGATTCTTAGATGCATCGTGATTATTTCTTGTATGATTATATCTCGATGCAGAAAAGTCAATAATCAGAAATTTAAACTCAAATTCAAGCAAACATGCTTGTTATCTCCACTAAAAATGACAACAATTCATTAATGACTTACTTTTTTTAATTTGCTGCACTCTATCTCACCCTTACAGACTGCGACAAAAGAAGATAAATGCTTAGGATGCTCATGTCATTCCTTTATTTAGCTGTCAAAATAAAACACAAGGTAGGATTTTCCATGTGTCCTGCCTCCAGTGAATTGGTACAAAGTAGCTACATAAGAAATAAATGAATGAGTAACACATTGGATGTGTCCTTGTGTCACAAAGATACAACTCAAGTTTTTTTGTCAGATGCAGCATAGTATTTTAGATTTCCTTCTCTGATAAACACTTTCACAATACTCTTCTAAATAACATGAAAACACAGTCATGAAAATATTAGATATAATATAAGATTTAAGTGTCCAAGACAAATGGTAAAAAGTATTCAAAATCTGATGTTGGATTTAAGTACTAAAAACCAGCAAGAGAGCCAACCAGAAGTTTATCTGCAATGTACTACAGCCACAGTTGTCAGTGGCATATGTGCCCGATGAAGACCTCAAGGGGAAACACCAGTTGAAAAACAGAATGCTTTACAGATAGCCTTATCCGGCCCATTGTTCCCCCAACTGTGCACCGGGGTAAAGAGGAAAAGGGAAAGAAAAGACTGACAGAGAAAAGGAAAGCAGTGAACTTTCAGCACAAACTGGAAACTGCAATCCAAACAGCGGCAGTCTGTCAGATAACAGTGTGATAAGACATTTTGTAAAAAGAAAAATACAACCAGCGGAGTTTGAAAACAGAAGGCTCTAGTTGATTCTAATTTTATTGGTTTGTTTTTCCATTTCAGATTATTACAGTAATGTGATTAACATTTGATCCCGTCTTTTATGTCTTTTCCCAGAGTTTTTATGGTTATGGAGATCTGTTCGGTGAAACATGGAGGGCCTTCTCAGAGTATGACATCATCCACCTGAAGACCTATGACTCAAAAAGAGTAGGTATAATGTTGCCTGTTTGTGGTCAATGTAAGCTCCTTTTTTGTAAAGGTCTTGAACTCATCAGTCACTCAAGTATGGCTGTTTAAAATACCACCCAAATTGGTTGGTAGTCTATGAAAATGAATTATTAATTGTTGCTGGGTTTGATTTTTACAGAAAAATTACTCCAGTACACATTAAATATTGTGTTTAGTGTATCCACAAGCAGCAACAAGGGTTTTGATGAAATATATATGTAAGAGACGGAAATTAGTATGACCAACCATGGCTGAGCTTATAAGAAATGTGCACCTCATTTAGAGACTAAAACTGTTACGTCTAAGCACTTGACACTTGAGTGTTCTCTGAGAACAGCAGTTTAAAAACACCACAGCAATACGTAGGTTTTACATTTAAATTATATGTTGCTTGTTATTCATGTACACAGACTGATTTCTGTGCCAGGCTGTATGCTTACTCATTGATCTATTCACACCTATCCTGTATCCTGTATGATGTAAAAGCGCTTTGAGTAGTCGTTAAGACTAGAAAAGCGCTATATAAATACAGCACATTTACATTTACACCTGTCCACAGGTGTGTTTCAAAGATGCCTTTTTCTCCCTCCTCCCAAGAATGAGATACGGCCTCTTTTACAACACTCCTCTTGTAAGTTACCCCACATGTATATGTGTGTAGCCACTAACCAAATCTACTTTACATATATGTGTTTGCTTTCAACAAATTGCAGTGTCTCATACTTTCAGTGTTGCTTTTTGTTTAATTTATATGTTTTAATCTCCCATTTTGTGATAGATTTCATTTGATCATTTATTGGCCCTTCCTCCGTCACATGCACAGTGATATCCGGTTTAGTCATAAATATGAAGTTCAGGTTAAATATTTACGTGATATATTCAAAAGCTCAGTAAGTGCCTATCTAATTTAAATGATAATTTGAAGGAGATTACTATAAAACTGATACCATGTAAATATGTGCTGTCCTGTGGTCCCAGCCTTGAGGTGTGAAATATTGATAGGTCAGCTGCAAGCTGATGCTTTTGATTTCCCCAACAGCACATGTCATATTTATATTCATGTGCTCACATTTACAGCTGCAGTGCATCAGTGTATGTGTGAGATTCTTGCTTGAGAAATGCATAGGCTCATATGATATTCATTCCTGGGAGATTAGAAATATGTTTACAATTGTCAGATTCCCAGTGTGTTACATATTTTCATCTCAACAAGGTGCATTGTACTAGTGTGGCCATATTCAATTTGCTTTCAATTCATTTCAAATCTAAAATAAAAATATTGCCAGTCTTTTTGCATGACTACATACAACCAAAGTAGAAATTTTAATACACTGTTTTGAATTGAATGGATAAAAAATAAATTACATATGTGAGAGAAATTGACACTCTATGTGATGGCAGATCTCAGACTGCTACAGTGAAGGGATGTTCAGGGCGTTCTCCCAGCATGTCCTTCATCGACTGAACATACTGCAGGATGGGCCAAAGGTAGGAAGAACATTTTTTAGGAAACACTAATCTACATCTGTTACTATTATATGACAATCTTATTTATATACATGGGATTACTTATATTGTAAGTTTTCTGCAGGTGATGATTCATCTCAATGGTAATCTTTCAGGGGGGTTTTATTACTACCATAAACTCAGAGAGAAAGCTCCTCACTTATTGTAGCCTTCTGGTTTCTGATATTTCAGGTTGCACTTTGTAAGGCTGTTTGCCATCTCTCAGTCACTTTTGGTGACAGCATTTCCTCTTTGTCAAATTAGTTCTCCTGTTTTTTTTCATGACATTGTCAAATCTATCAAGATTGTAGTGTACTGCTTGTGAACTAAATAATCATTGCAACACTCACTTAAAGTGAGCTTTCCCTGACCAGGAATCAAACCCTGGTCAGAGCGGTGAGAGCACGTAATCCTAACCACTAGACCACCAGGGAGATTGTTTGTTGTCCAAGATCAAACTGTTTACAATCCTATGCCTTTGGCGGTGCTAGTGTACATTTTCATAGATTACATCACATTTTAAATAAATGATTCAGCATCATCTTTTTGTTTTTAAGTTACAAGACAACACTAAAAGGGTATAACTTGCAGTGAAAGTGTCAACAACAAACCCAAGGAACGCATGGACAGGTAAAAACAAGCCCCAACCTGCAACCAGACTACCCTCTAGAAAAACAAGTCCAGATTCTAGGCAGACATGGCTCCCCAGGCCAAAACTTTGTTAGTAGTGACAGTAGTTGAATGGATGCCTGCAGATTTACTAACTTGTGGTGTCCTTTAACACTAAGTTCTGTAAAATATTGGTTTTATAAGGGTTGCCTAGATTTTCAGAAGACACGTCACAGACAATCCACCTGGCATTTCAAAATCAGTGCTGCAGCAGATGTCACGCACGCAAGCAGCTCACTTGCAGAATTGATCATTGCAAACTGTGTTGATGGACATAAACTGTGTTCTTTTGCCCAAACAATAATACAAATAATATAAAAAATGTCAGTTTGGGATTTGGGAATGCATATTTGAATGATTTCGATACATTACTTAGGCTAAATAAATAAAAACAGCTATTTCCCGGGAATGGGAAATGGGTTGTCTTTTCCCGGGATCTGATTCATCTATTTTTTTGGAAAAGTATTAAACCCTTATCTTTATCTTAGTTATAATTTGGAAACTTGTGTTTTTCAGAAATTGAACAGTGAATATTAGATTACTCATTTAACCTACTCAAAAGAATAAATACATCGTGTAGACTTCTGGGCCATCAGGCAGGGAAGGCATTTAAGTTTTTGGTTGTATAATCCATTAATCCCTGCTTAACCTCCAGTTTACCCAGTTAAATATTCTAAACTTTGGTATATTTTAATAAACATTAGACTTGATAATATTGCAATGCTCTAGTTTTAAAGGAGAATTCCGGTCGATTCCAACTCGTAGCTCTGTTGTTTGTAATTTTGGAGTGCTGTCAAGTAGAGAGAAAAACGAAACAAATTGGTGCTGCGTACACCATGTTATCCTCCTGCTAAAGTTAGCACCCAACAGGCTTAAACAGGGCAAGTTTTAAACGTGCTTAGCCTCTTCAATGGTTTCAATGGCTTTTAATGACATGTTCAAAATGTCATTAAAAGTGCCTAGCCATGTGAAGTAATTCCTTCCGAGTGAACACAGTGAACCTGACTGCGGTAGATGTGAAAGAAAAACATGAAAGTTGTGCTAATTCAGCTGTGTTTAGTACCTGTGTTGAGACGGCAGTTAGAGAGTTTAGGGACCGTCTACAAACTATAACACAGAAAAGAGATAAAACAAAAATATGTAGGCTATCAATTAAATGATTAATTAAGTTAGTTAGTAGTGTTTCCAAACTTACCTCAGTTATAACTTGTCTCCTGCTAATTGTACCACAGCACTTACTTTAAAAAAAAAAAAGCATATGCTTATTTTTGAAAATATGTTTTAATCTCTTTTCAGTGTTGTAGTTTGTAGACGGTCCCAATGCACTCCTTGCAGTATCAACACTGGAACTAAACAGAGCTGAATTAGCACAACTTTAATGCATTTCTTTTACACCTACAGCAGTCAGATTCACTGTGTTCACTCGGAAGTAATCACTTCACATGGGTAGGCATTTTTAATGATATTTTGAACATGTTTAGAGGCTAAAACACATTTAAAACTTGCCCTGTTTAAGCCTGTTGGGTGCTCTAGCAGGAGGATAACACGGTGTGGGCAGCACCGATTGTTTTTTACAAATTTACAAACAACAGAGCTACGTATTGGAAACAACCGGAATTCTCCTTTAAGGACCGATTTCACATTATTTTATAGGAGATAAAAGAAACTGCTTTACTGATCAACCATTCCTTGCATTTGTTGAGCAAATTCAGGGTGTTACACTAGATTTTATATTGAGGAGGTGAATGAGCAACCATGTGCGATAGAAAGCCAAGCCACTACACTCAGACTTCACTGTAGGTGATTTTATTACTAAAATAAACTCAGGGAAAGAGCTCCTCACTGATTGTAGCCTTCTGGTGTCTGAAGGAGCACATGCATAAGTACTCTACGGGGATGCACACATATAGTGCGAAGAACAAGTATTTGACTCTGCTGATTTTGGTACAGAAAACTTTGTTTGCAATTCCAGAGATCAAACGTTTCCTGTAGTTTTTCACCAGGTTTGCACACACTGCAGCAGGGATTTTGGCCCTCTCCTCCATACAGACCTTCTCCAGAGCCTTCAGGTTTCAGGGCTGTTGCTGGGCAATACGGACTTTCAGCTCCCTCCAAAGATTTTCTATTGGGTTCAGGTCGGGAGACTGGCTAGGCCACTCCAGGACCTTGAGATGCCACTTACGGAGCCACTCCTTAGTTGACCTGGGGTGTCTGTTTTGAGTCACTGTCATGCTGGAAGACCCAGCCATGAGTCATCTTCAATGCTCTTACTGAGGAAAGGAGGTTGTTGGCCAAGATCTTGTGATACACAGCCCCATCCAGCCTCCCCTCAATACGGTGCAGTCATCCTGTCCCCTTTGCAGAAAAGCATCCCCAAAGTATGATGCTTCCTCCTCCATTCTTCACGGTTGGGATGGTGTTCTTGGGGTTGTACTTGTCCTTCTTCTTCCTCCAAACACAGCGAGTGGAGTTTAGACCAAAAAGCTCTATTTTTGTCTCATCAGACCACAGGACCTTCTCCCATTCCTCCTCTGGATCATCCAGATGGTCATTGGCAAACTCCAGACGGGCCTGGACATGCGCTGGCTTGAGCAGGGGGACCTTGCGTGTGCTGCAGGATTTAACTCCATGATGGCGTAGTGTGTTACTAATGGTTTTCTTTGAGACTGTGGTCCCAGCTCTCTTCAAGTCATTGACTAGGTCCTGCATGTAGTTCTGTGCTGATCCCTGACCTTCCTCATGATCATTGATGCCCCACAATGTGAGATCTTGCATGGAGCCCCAGACTGAGGGAGATTGACCATCATCTTGAACTTCTTCCATTTTCTAATAATTGCACCAACAGTTGTTGCCTTCTCACCAAGCTGCTTGCCTATTGTCCTGTAGCCCATCCCAGCCTTGTGCAGGTCTACCAATTTATCCCTGATGTTATTACACAGCTCTCTGGTCTTGGTCATTGTGGAGAGGTTGGAGTCTGTTTGAGTGTGTGGACAGGTGTCTTTTATATAGGTAATGAGTAGAGAACAGGAGGGCTTCTTAAAGAAAAACCAACAGTGAGAGCCGTAATTCTTACTGGTTGGTAGGTGATCAAATACATACAGTATGTCATGCAATAAAATGGAAAATGGATTATTTACAAATCATACAATGTGATTTTCTAGATTTTTGTTTTAGATTCTGTCTCTCACAGTTGACGTGTACCAATGATAAAAATTACAGATCTCTACATGCTTTGTAAGTAGGAAAACCTGAAAAATCGGCAGTGTATCAAATTCTTGTTCTCCCCACTGTACTTGCACAGCCACCTGCTTATTCATCTGGCATCTGAATCTCTAAAGCACTCCTACAGGTGTTTTATGAGCCCAGGTTTTAAGTAATTTACTTTTATATGACAATCTTGTTTATATACATGGAATGGACACAATTTTCTGAACACCTTTATAATTCATTAAATAGAATAGCAAAGATCTCAGTGGTAATCTTACAGTTTGCACTTTGTGGTGCTGTTTGCCATGTCCTTTTTGCAAAATTAGTTTTCCTGTTTTTTTTCATGATATTGTCAAATCTAAGATTGTGGTGCACAGCCTGTCATACAAACAATCATAACAACAGTCATGCAAGGCTCACTTGAAGGGAGCATTCCTTGACCAGGAATCAAACCCGGGCCATGGTGGTGAGAGCGCCGAATCCTAATCACTAGTCCACCAGGGAACTTTTTTGTTGACTGAAATCATAAACACTATACCAGTCCCACTTCCTTGTTCAGGAATGCGTGTTTGGATAAGGAATAAAGGGGTCACCTCACCTGTCACCACCTATATCTATTAAGTGAAAACCATAGAAAGAGTTGTAGGAACACAGAACTAATCATCACCGTTTATCCTTTTGTTATCAATTTAGAAATTAGAACAATAATAACCGCCAACAATTAATACTATCTGATCAGAATGTGAATATGTTGAAATCGACCATCATAGAAGGTCTCTCTCTGCCTTCTGCCTTGTAAATGTTGGTATATGTTCTAGCACCATGAGAGTTATGTATAAATAACAAGTTTCATATTCAGTGACTGTACTACTCTCCATGTGAGACTTTACTGTTCTATAGATGGAAAATAGCTCCCTGCTGGTCTAGTGGTTAGGATTTGGTGCTCTCCCAGCCGTGGTGACCCTTGTTCAATTACTGGTCAGGGAACATTTGTTGTTGGTTTTTAGTACACTATTTTCCAACCTTTGCAAGATTTTTAAAAATCTATTAGACAGTCCCAGAGTTTTGCTCTTGAGTCGGTCAAACTGTTTGCAATCCTATGCCTTTTGGTGGTGCTAGTGTACTTTTTTTTTAGCTTACATTTCGAATAAATCATTCAGCTTAATCATTGTTTTGTTTTTAAGTTACAAGACAACACTAAAAGGGCATGACTTACAGAGAAAGTGTCAACAACAAACCCAAAGAAAGCATGGACAGATAAAAACAAGCCCTAACCTGTAACCAGACTACCCTCTAGAAAAACAAGTCCAGATTCTAGGCAGACATTAACTCTTGTACCAAAATAGCATGAGTGAAAGGAGCAACTGGCACAGAGCGATAACAGAACTTTTGCTGTGAGTTTTTTGCTGTGATAGATTACCTCAAGTTACAAGTCTTTTTAAAGTTCAAATCAGAGTCAGCAGTAACATTGTTTTTGGCAATAAAATTGGAAACACTATTCTCTTGCCAAATTCAGAAACAGTTCCCCACAATAGCAGCTTTTCTCCCTGGTGGCCATTTAGATTTGTGTTGTATAATCAATTATTCTCTGCTTATCCAGTTGAATATTGTACATTTTGGTAAATTTTGATAGACATTACACTTGAACACATGATGCTGTGTGCCATCTCTCGGTCACTTTTAGTGACAGCATTTCCTCCTTTCCAAATTAGTTTTCCTGTTTTTTTCATGAACTTGTCAAATGTATCAAGATTGTGGTGCACAGCGTGTTTTATGAAGAATCATTACAACAGTTAAGCAACTTAAAGGGAGCTTTCCCTGACCAGGAATCGAACCCGGGCCACGGCAATGAGAGCACCGAATCCTAACCACTAGACCACCAGGGACTTGCTGTTTGGGTGTTGAGCACAATTTTTCTTTTTTTACCTCTGTAACTGTAAGCCAAGAGATTATAAGGCATGTACCAGTTGTGGGAACACAGCACTAATCGTCTCCGTTCTTAATTAATACTATCTGATATGAATGTGAATATGTTGAAATTGCCCGTCAAAGACAGGAAAGCTCTAAGTTGTCTCTCTGCCTTCACCGCCGCGGCCTGGGTTTGATTCCCGGTCATGGAACCAAAGGTCGTCATTAGTTTACCTGTCTTAGTAGTAGTGTCAATATTTGTAAAGTTTATGACAAATAAGGGGTTGATCATTTCCACCAGTATCTCTACATTCTATTTTTGTGGAATATCCTTAGCTTAGTTATATTTTGGAAACTTGTGTTTTTCAGAAATTGAACAGTGAATATTAGATCACTCATAACCTACTCAAAAGAATAAATACATCATGTAGACTTCTGGGCCATCAGGCAGGGAAGGCATTTAGATTTTTGTTGTATAATCAATGAATCCCTGCTCAACCTCCAGCTTACCCAGTTGAATATTCTAAACTTTGGTACATTTTAATATACATTAAACTTGATAATATTGCAATGCTAGTTTTACCTGAATCTCTAAAGAACTCCCTACAGGTGTTTTATAAGCCCAGGTTTTAACTACTTGCCTTTTACGTTTATATTACAATCTTGTTCAAATACATGGGATGGACATAGTTTTATGAACATCTTATAATTCAGTATGATTAAATTGTATAGCAAAGATCTCACTGAAGCTTAAATTGTAAGTTTTCTTTAGGTGACGATTGATCTCATTGGTAATGTTTCATGTTGCACTTTCTGGTGACAGCATTTCCTGCTTCTTCCAAATTAGTTTTTCTGTTTTTTTCATGACAATGTCAAATGTATCAAGGTTGTGGTGCCCAGCCTGTTATCAAAACAATTATTACAACAGTCATGCAAGGCTCACTTAATGGAAACTTTCCCTGACCGGGAATCAAACCGTGGTGGTGAGAGCGCCAAATCCCTTAAACTATGAGATGAAGGTTGTAAACTGATTTTCTCTCTCAATTCACAGTATACTGGATGTCCTTATGTAGAAATAATAGATCCTACGTGGAAAGGTCTTGGAGATAACTCGTAATCATGCGCTGGTTCTCACGTTCTCCATCTGTAGAACTTGATTCAGTGACTATACTACTCTCCATGTGAGACTTTAATGGAAAATTCCTCCCTTGTGGTCTAGTGGTTAGGATTCTGTGCTCTCACCACTGCTTGCACAAAGTTGCAGGTTTACGTCTCCTGCTTCAGTTCACAATTTGGCAGGAACCAATCACAAACTAGCTTATCTACCTGGCGCACTATTGGCGGGTTTAACACGATGACAATAGAGAAGCGACCAAGCAGCTTTTTGTCTACATTCAACATAATGGCCACCGAATGCCACCGAAGTGCAGCAACCCATTGATGCCGCTGTTGCTTCTACGTCACCCGGATCGTTGGTCTGATTGGTTGTTGGACTTTCCAATTGCGAGTCATTTGAACTTTGGCTGTTGGTCACGCCTCTTGTGAAGAGAAAATACTGAGCAGGCTCCAGTACAGTTATATTAAGGAGCTGAATAAGCAACCATGTGCGATGGAAAGCCAAGCCACTACACACTGCTACTACATACTTTCACAGCCACTTGCTTATTCATCCTGCATCTGAATCGCTGAAGCACTCCTTACAGGTGTTTTATGATCCCAGGTTTTGAGTACTCAACTGTATCTTTATGGCCAGCAAAGCCCAATAACTTCTGCTTTCCTTACGCATCTCATTAGGTATTCATGGCCTTCACTGGAAATATGCTAAGAGGCTTTTCAGCAAGACATGGGTCTGTTTGCAATACCAGGCCTGCGACTAAATGAGAGGTCTTCTCGGGACCTGACCCTATCCCCAGATCCTCCTTTCATCTGTAGATTAATGACACAACCAGAGACTCACACTGCTGCTCTCCTTTATTGTGTCCTATTCATCCGCCTCTTCCGCCCCTTTCGTCCTATCTCTCCCTTGTCAGAATTTGCTCTGGTCTGGTCTTGCTCAGAATGGCATCTTTTCCAGTACTTTCAGTAAAATAGTAGTAGTCTCACATTGCAAGACATATCTCCATAGCGCTGTGTCAGTGCTGGAGTATGGTTTGCTGCACTAGTTTACATTCTGGTATAGGGAAAAAATCTGTGTTTCTTAAACCAATCACCAGCGTCTTGGGCAGTGCTGTGCCCTGGATATAGCAACGGTGCCCTTTCAGACCAGCTGGATGTCTGACTTTATACCAGCTCTGTACATCTGGTAAGCTAGACTAATAGTAAGGTGTTGTAGTTAGGCTGGTTTATTGTGTACAGCAGATTGCTCATGTTGTACGTTGCCGTTAGTGTCTCAAGTCTAACTTCTCTTTTAGAACACAAGGTGGCAGTAGAAGAATATAGAAAACCTTCGTACACACTGTATAAACTAATAAGAGCACATCAGAAAAGAAAACCTCTAACTACACTTAAAAAACACTTACAGTATGTAATGTGATTTCATCTAATGTGTATTTTCCTCTAATTTTTATGAAAGGAGAGATTTTAAGGAGAAGCTTTTCAGTTATTTTGAATGAGAATCTTGTTTTCCCAGATGCCTTTCTTTTCTGTCCTTGGCTGATTGATTATTGGGTGCATTGCTGTTTTCAGGAGGGGCGTGTTCGTGTCACCCTGCTGGCACGCAGCACAGAATACAGAAGGATATTAAACCAAGTGGAGGTGAGTGCAGCACCACCCTCCCTCCTTTCTTCGTTCTTGCGATCATTTCTTTCTTTCTTACTTTCTTGCACTTGCTCTTTTCCATTCATCCTGTTCTGCCACCTGTCCTCCTTTTCCTTCTCTGTCATTCACTTTCCCTCTCTTTGTCGCTTTCGCTTTCTTCACGCTATACAACTTTCTCACGTCCCAAGCCCTTTCTTTTCCACCATTGATTTACCGCCCACATCTGTTAAGTGCCTGTTTAAAATCGTATTTGCTATAAACAGTACAAGTAAAAAAGGCTTGTGATTTATATGGTCACTGCCCGTATTTGTTTGCTTTCTCATTGATCAGAGAGCATGTCCCTCTGTTGTTGTTACAGCTAGTAAATGCCCTCAAGACTGTACCTTTACTGGAGGTCAACGTGGTGGACTACAAATACAAGTGAGTTATAGAGTGCTTGCCACATTACTGCATGAGCTCTTCAGCGCTGTTTAGCATTGGGTTGGGATGTAACAGCGCAGATTTTAAAATCAGTAGTACTGACTGTGTTTACACAATAAAGATGATTGGTGTGTCTGCCTGTCTGTCTTTCAGGGATGTTCCCTTCTTGGTGCAGTTGAGGATCACCCACAACTCAGATATCTTTATAGGGATGCACGGGGCTGGTCTCACACACCTTCTCTTCCTCCCTGACTGGGCTGTCATTTTTGAGCTGTGAGTGACACTTTTTGTCTGCCTTATGTGTGCGCGTGTGTGAATGGGAATAAAAAGGAAGAAAAAGACAGAGAGAGGAGCAGGGAGAACGATGGCTTTGACAGTGTACTGGGCCCGAAGTACCCCTTAAACACTTGTGAAATACTGTCTAATTAGCCAGGCATTCATCACACCTGGCTACCCTGCATAGAGGTGTGTGTGTGTGTGTGTTTGTGTATGTCTGTGTGAGAGAGAGAAAGTGTGAAAGTGAGGCAGACCAAGGAGAGCAAGAGATAAAGTGTCTGCATCTGTGCCTCCCAGATATAATTGTCAGGATGAGAGCTGCTATCGAGATTTGGCTCGGCTGCGGGGCATTCGATACGTGACTTGGCAGAAAATGGACAAAGTGCTCCCACAGGACAAGGTAGGGGAAACTCCTGTACCAACCATTAGCTCCCCGGCACCGCAGCGTGAGCTTTCTCAATTTACTCACATATACACACACCTACACTCTCATGCATACCTTTAATTGTGTGCATTTATAGGTACAGCACTACAAACGTTCAGACTTCACTTCTCACTTATGCTATATCTGTAATTTAACTGCAAGAGCAACCTGACAATACAAAGGCACACACGACAATGATTTGATGTTGTGTTTCCCAATGTTTATATGTGTCCATTCAATGTATACACTTTTCTTTGTTACTTCCCTCAGGGTCACCATCCAACCCTCGGGGACCATCCAAAGTTTACCAACTACTCCTTTGATGTGGGGGAGTTCATGCACCTTGTGCTGGAGGCAGCTGATTATGTTACACACCATCCCAAATGGCAGCGTCATACCGTTCATGATGAACTCTAGAGTCTCTGTGAGTGTGGGACAGACATCTGGCTGCTGAACAACTTTTAACATGAGCCTGCTGATTGTAGTCTAAAGACCTCTTCATAATGGCAGCATCATTTTTAAAGAATTTTAAAAGTTACCTCAGTATTTGTTACCTCCTGTCCGTTGCTTTGATACTGTAGGTCTGGAATAGATAAATCAATATGGTCTAAAATTCTGGTTTGTATAGCCTCCACCAGCTCTATTAGTGTAAAATCAGTTAAAGGAGGGGCGCCCCGGTAGCTCACCTTGTAGAGCGTGCACTCCATGAACCAAGGTTTAGTCCTTACCTGAGTGTCCCAGCGTTCAAATCCAATATGTAGCCCTTTGTTGCATGTCTTTCCCGTCTCTCTCTCACACTTTCTTGTCTACACCTGTCCTGCCCATTAAAGGCCAAAATTCTCTAAAAAGAATCTTATATATAATATATATTAGTTAAAGGACCAGATGTGTGCAGTTGCAGCATCTGGCGAGCATTGTGTCCTATGTTTCTTCATTACCTCCGCTGCTTCTACTTCATTCCACGCCAAAAAAGTTAGCTAATGAGCAGCTGTTACGGTGTCCCTTCACATGCGACATCTGGTCACATTTGATCAGTGTCATCTTGATGCGAGCCTCTTTAAAGCTGACAATCACATCAGAGTTTGTGAGCACATCCAGCATAAACCAATCCAGGACTGTAGTACTCGAGTCAGGTCTTGGACTAGAGGTGTTTTTTTCTATGGTGTCGGACTCGTTGGACTTGGACTTGTCTCTGTCTCTGCCACTGGTCTTGCCAAATATGGCTTTTGGTCTCGACCGAATCCAAGTGTCTTTATTATTTTTATAATAATATTGGAGGGAAAGTGAAACACTGTCCACACGATAACCAATCCCACACTAGATTGTCTTGATACTGTCATGCATAAAACTTTTTCTTTTCTGTCCAGTACTCAGTCTTGTCTTGGACTCGACTAGTCCTGGTATTGGACTTGTTTTGTCCTCGAGAAAGGTAGTCTTGACTACAGTCCTGCACCAATCCAATATGATGTGCAGTATTAACATGCTGTATTCACACATATAGTGGCAGACCTAGACTTTTTTTGCAGTAATCTTTGACATATGAATTTAAGTTATGCTCATTACAAACATTAATAACTCTAAAAGTAGTAGACAGGAAGTAAGTGAGACACTCCTACTGCCAAGAGGGATTTTCTTTTATATCGGTATTAGCATTTGAATGTGTACAAGTACAGCAATAGTAGTTGCTGTCAAACATACATTCAAGTATTTGTCAGCATATTTTCAGTAAAACACTACATTGTTTCATGCAACATGATGAAAAATAATGTTGCTTTTGTTAGATAAATATCAAACATATCTGGCAGACTTTTTAAATCTACCTTTTATTGTTGCATCTTTATTTACAGTTACATGGTTTTCCTTTTACTAACAGAACATTTATTACTTCATTCAACCTTTATTTTTACTCAAGAGATCATTGAGGGGTGACCTTCAAATGTATGTGTGTTTTCTTGGTCTGATGGAATATGCCATTGATACCGATGTCTATTTTTATTATTAATCCCTTTGCATTTTACTAAAGGAAATGCATTGTCAGTATGGTCAAATGACAAGGGTGCTGCTGTTGTCTGTTACCTTTTTAAGTGTTTTAAATGCTGTTAGTTTGAATATTTGACAGTAAATTTGTCTGCAATGGAATGATCACATTTTGCATGCAGTCTTGATGCAATGCACAAGAGTGCGATCAGATCATTTTGGTGTTTCTTGGCCTCTCCGTGAGCTTGATGTTTATCCATGTTGAACTCAGTCAGACCTGGTTAGTAGGCGATTTCATATTGAAAAGCTATGTAATATTTTGAAATAAATAATTCTTAAAAAAATGCTGAAGCATGTCTTCCTGTCTGTGTTGGCCATATTAGGCATCAGAGATTTAATTCATACTTATTTAATCAATCACCTTTTGAAGTCTGACCTTGGAGGGGAAAGACCAAAGCTTCTGTCTTGCCAGTTCTTGCTGACACCAGACAGCTCTTTGCTGTGGATTTCATTATTTTAGTGAGCTCAGGTCTGATACGGGAGAGGGCTTTTCACAAAAGGGCACTGGTTCAGTTTTTACTGTCACCGCAATAAATCTGAGTGACCTCAAAAACTACTATATTAGCAGTTATGCATCATAGCCACACGGGGGCAGTATAAGACCACACATCAGGCCAAATCATCACCCTGCGCTCTTATCGTCCCTGACAGACTGGTTCCAAACAGCGTAGAGAGGGAGAACAATGTATACACAAATATATCCCATTGGTCATAAGAAGATAATGTTTGTTAAAGTGTATTTGCTCCAATACCACAAGTTTGCAGACAGCATTAGTGCTGCTGCCCGCTCTTTGCGGATGTTGTGTCTGAACTTTCGGAGTATTGACAGACACCGGGCCTGTCTGGGATGGACACTATTTATGGCCCTACTCGGGTTACTGCCAGTGACCTCGTAAAGAAATAAAGAATCTCTATGCAGGGGGGATCAAAAACAGAGGAACCAAGATGTCTGTTCTCATTAACCTTCATGGCGGCTCCAAATCGATGCCCAACTGCTGTTTAGCGCAAAGCCTCCCTGCTGGATGTATGGATCTAGCCTATCCAAAATGGAACATTTAAGTGGAAGACGTCAGAAGGTGAAAAACACAGCGGGTTACCCATCCCACCTTTCGACTTAAAGGAGGATATAAAGCGTAAGGAAAACAGTGTACAAATTACAAAAAAAAAGTTTCCCTTTACGTGTGAGGTCGTTGTGCGCACAATATAACCCTCTACCACCGCAGCGTACTGCACTTGAGTAATTAGTGGTGTCGCAGGCAGGCATACTTTCTCTTACCCATAATCGGTGAACAGGCCCCACATTTACTGCCTCAGGACTTGAGGTTTACCACCCAAAGTTCTTCAACAGTCATGTTTGGGTGGCCTTATTTGGTTGTGTGTTTTCCCTCTAGAAACGTTGAATTGTTTATTTATGTCGCCCTTAATGCAGACATGGTGCAGTGAAGAAATGGGCTTTAGACGCGTCAGGACCGGGAGCTGATTGCAAACAAAGGCTGGGGAGTAATCACTGAGGTGGAAGTAAAGTCATATGATCACGCTATGATTCACACTTCAGAATTAGGAGGTTGTTTTTTTACCGGTTTAATTTCAAACCGTGAGATATACCACTAGCTGTTTTATCAGACTTTTCGTGTCCTAGTGTAGTTTGTTTGACATTTCCACTGGAACAGCCATATTGGCATTTATATTCTGAGCTCTGTGCTCCGTTATTAAACAACTGCGAGTCACGCCAGCATATATTGGCTGTAATTCTTTTAATTTTGCCCAAAGATAGCCTTTAACAGTTAAAGTTTAAATAGTTTATCTTTGTGTTTTACAACGTGATCATTAGCATACTCTAATTTATCTCAAAAAGACACACATTTTTCAGCACTGAACTCAGACATATCAATCACAACACGCTCATCTTACATTTGTCACTTTTCCAGGCGTCCCCTACATCAGGAAAGCGCTGTCTCTCAGAGGGATTAATGCAGGAATATCGATTTAGAAGGAAGAAATATGCCTCACGTTATGAGCAGATATTTCCTTAATGTTTTTTCTTCCCTGGGCGATGATTATTGGTGGAATAATCCCAAAGGGGATCCTATAACCCCGCTCCTTTGATACATGACACGCCAAAGAGGACTTCGGCCTACACTTTTACTTTTTCCACAGTACCACAATATATAGGGATACGTCTGCAACCTGCAATTCGGGCCTAAGACTAAAACACTAAAGCGAATACACACAGTGAAACTTGTTAAGAAGTAGAATGGCTCTATCGATGTAATGGGAAGTATAAGGGAAGCCAAATTAAATTTCACACCGCTCCACCTCACACTTTTAAATCCGTGTTTACGTCACATGATCTGGTTTCCTCTGATTCCATCTGTTCCCTCTGAGGATAAGATAAGTGCTGTGGGCTGTTGCATCCATTAGCTGCCTCTCTTTAAGATAAAAGGCCTGCGATCCCTATCGCGACACACGAGGTCAGTTCTAGACACAACCATTTTCTAGTGCAGACAGGATATATTATGTTTTAGTGTTTTTTCCCCTTCACTTACACAGTACATCTACTTTTGTTTATTTTGTCTGCAAACTGGATTAGCGCACTGACAGCAAAGAAAGCGCAAAGAAAAGCCCAGTGACAGGACAGTCTGGAGCTGTCCAACGTCTTGAATTTATATGCAGCGCATCTGGCCCTGTCCATGGTGCTGGAACTAGGAGCTTTACTTAGTTGAATGTGTTTAAAAAAAAATAAAAATCGTGCATCCTGGTGAACCCACGTCAATTTCTAATCTGTCCAAAAGTCCAAAGCCAGACATATCGATTTGTAATAGATTCAAGCCTAATAATCCGTAAATTAGCATACTTTCTCACTCATGGTAACAAAATGGTCTTAAGGGTTTGAAGACAGTTCCAGACAAGATTAAGATACATGCCTGTGCTCCTTGATATAGTCCTGGAATTCATTACATTTCATGGTGTATGTTTTTGTTGTTCTTGCTTAGATACCTTAGAAGGCACGTATCTTTATACTACTCCCAACAGAAATGCCTCCAATAACACAGCTAAAAAGGAAGACATCTGAACGTATCGGATACTCCTCACCTTGGGTCGTTAGCAGACATCGACCTCTTCAAGTCTTAACGACTGCAAATACAGCGCAAAGCAATCAATCGCCATCAACACACTAGAATATTCTAGGGACGGAATAATTGATAGGCTGTCTCCTGGTGCGTAACGGAGAGGCGGCGGTGATTAAATTCTGTTTAACATCGCAGTGGGGGGGGGATCTACACCATCCGCGCTTATAGCCGAGCACAGAACCAAGTATTGATATCCAGACACCATCTGTAACATGCTCGAAGTGTAGAGGTAAAATAGACTATTATGGGATTAGGAGGGGCCATCGACTCGTGCACAGTCCAGCACCTGTCAGTCATCAGACCCCCTCCTCAACTCAACCACAAGTAATAGATTAGGGAAAATTGAAGTGTAAGATGACATCCTGCCTGTGATCACTATTAGGAAAACCTCTAACAATTTGAACAAAATACTTTCATGGACCTTGTACTTCACTCTTAACTCTTTACATGGAATATATTCCCACAATGTATGACAATGTTAAACGGTGCATAGACCAGGTGTACAGTACATCCAAAGTTTATATATATATATATGTTTTTTTATTTGTGACCTCTTGTACCCGTTACGTTTTAAGACTCATGCAACAAACCCTAAAACGTGGAAATGTCCACAAAGTATTCCACGATCACGACAAACAACTTTACAGTTTAAGAATGGCTCCCATGTATCCCATATCTCCTTGGACATCCAAGCACATAATTGTCCCCCACTTCCTCTCCATCCCAACAGTCCGGGCTACTTGGGAACTACATGACATCAGTGGGGAAGAGGGGGTGTACTTGGGAGCTGATGAACTGGGCGGGCGCTGTTGCACGTGTGCAGAATGGGGAAAACGGGCTCGCATCGCATTTCTCATGTCCAATCGATCCCTGCTCGGGAGGAGCGACGGGAGCGCAACTATCACTCCTGCATCACTTTACCATCACTCTCATCAGTATCTCACCGGCGACTGTAACGCCTCTGTGTGACAGTCGCGCGAAGGGGTATGAACTTGTGTGGAGTGTTTGCCAAAAACATCAGCAAGGTGTCTCTTTGGGGGGATTTACACACTTTTTGATGACTTTCTCCTCAGTGTGGTTTAGAGAATTTTCGCGGCAAGATCATGGCACATTGGAGCACATCGCTATTGTGCGAGCTTTGTTTTCTCACCCGGCTCCGGAGGGCTGGTTCTCTGATGAAGCAGTAGCCTTCCTCGCCCCTGCTTCAGTGTGTTTGTGTGCGTGCTCCGGGAACTGGACATGAGGCTAAAAATGATTGCCCCGTTTAGTGGAAAACAAGATCAGTGGAGTTGAAGCAGAACGTGGCAAAGCTCTCTACTATCTTACCTGGATCCTTTACAATTTCCTGTGATCATGCCATCAAGTTGATAGATTTGGGTAAGGTGGTATTTTTTTTTAATTCAAATTCAATTAGTATATATTTACACTTTAATTCCCTGTGTCTTTTCAGGGCGCGCAGTCAATAGACTAATGAAACGAGGATGGGGTCAGAGGGGTACTTTGGCTGTAGAGAGATGTGGAACATTGTTTTCCAGGGGTGGTGACTTGCTGACTGACTCACTAAACGACTGGCGAGCTGAAAGCAACTTTGATGTTCTTGGCTCAGAGCGCGCCGAAAACATTTTTGCTGAGGAACGATTTCTTAAAAGAACAGCGGGACTTTCAACGAACCCTTCCCTGATCTCCTAGTGACTCCGCTCCCTCTTGGTGCGTGATTGCCATGCGTAAAAATGGGACACATGATGAGCCGATTCAAACGGCCGTCAATTTCGCTGACCGTGTGTAGCGCGTGAGGGCAGGGAAGATTGAGATGAGATTGATGCAGTGTTTTATCGCTGCGAGGTTAAATAAGCGATCGGTTGAAGCTCGGCGCTGCTTAATACCTATTGAGTGATCTGCGAGGCTGATACGCTGACCGGGCTCTTTTTACGCACCTTCTAATCGATTTGCATGGATCATGGTCGGCTGGAGATAGACATGGGAGCGCGCGGAGCTCAGACATATGCGAGAGAAAAGAGGTTCCGCCGGGCTCTCCTGGCAGATTGCGCACGGAGGCAGAAAGGTGTGATGCAGAAGCTAATGGACACGCTCTATTGGGCGCACACACTCGGCACGCACAGACACACTCCCTCCCCTCTTTCTTATCCGCACACACAAACAGAGGGGAAAATTACTTGGCGCATGTTAATGGGTGCAGTAATGAGACCCAACCCCTATCGTGTTGTAATTGTTAGTCATCCTTGCCTCAACCCCTCCCTCTCCCATCCTCTCTTTACCTCCCTCTCCCTTTGCGTATACCTCGCTGTCCCGCTGCTCAGCTCTGCGATTTGTACTGTATTGAAAGAGTGTAATTATTTCCCCATTGTTTTTAGCGTGCTGCACTGGCACTCCACAGAAAGGGGTGTCATTAGTTTGACAGGGCAGACAGGACAGGAGAGAGAGGGACAGGAGAGCCGGTTGGAGAGGATCGCTCCATGGACTTAATTCTCATTGACAGTCACATTAACACAGGAGCAGCACTCTTAATCCTGGGGAGATTACTCTCTCCAACCTGACCCCCTGTCACCCAGCCATCCTACACACACACGCACACGCACACGCACACGCACTTGTATGAGAGTGGCATTCTTACCTCTGGCTGTGCTGCTTTAGTGGAATACTTATCCTCTGTCTTTGTCACCCTTTTCCATCTCTCCACGCCAACACACCCTCCCACTGCATTTTTCACAGATCCACACACACACAGACACACAAAAAAAATCACACACTTGGTAATTACTCTTTTCTCCAGGCTCATGCTGATCACCCTCTTCATGCCCACCCCCCCACTCCTCCTATAGTAGCTCCCAGTGGTGGGTAACCGGTATGCTCAGAGGGCTGTTTGGCTCAACATGTCTCCACAGCGTCCTATTTACTTACCCCACAGAGGGCTGTTCAGGATAAGTGACTGGGGACGGCGGGTGATGGATTGTTTGCATTTGTGATTGTGCATGAGGACATGGTCAAGCAGAGAGGGGACAGACGGCAGCGAAGAGAAGGGAGAGCAAGGGAGGCGAGAGAAATGGAGAGATAGAGATGGAGAGATAGAAAAAACGGTAGTTAAGGGAAAGAGATAGTGTGTGTGTTGGTGTGTCAGAGAGAAATAGACAGCCTATATGTGAAATGACTTGTGTGTGTGTGTGTGTGTGTGTGTGAGAGAGAGAGAGTGAAAGGCGTTCTGAATCATATGCTTGATGAATAAACCGGGATCAGGAATGTAGGACTGGTGAGGTGACAGCAGTGCTACAGATTGGAGATTACCTCCACACACACACTGACATTAACAGTTTGACTGTGATGAATGGATACATCCTGACTGGGAGGAGGAGGACGAGTAGGTGGAGGAGAGAAGTGGAGAAAAGAGACAAGAAGAGAATGCCGTAAATGACAGTGTTCTGGACAGCTTTTCAACTCGGGCAGTTTCTAGGTGCTTCGAGTCTGAGAACATGAATAGGTGTCATGCAGTCGGGACAATAACATCTTCATTTAGAGAAAATACACCCAGAGACTGATGTCTCTTCTCAACCAGGAGATCCATGACTCTAATAAAGGGAAGAGCGATATTAGACCAAAAAGCGTTTGTCTGTTTCTTGTCTCAACCACAAAAGCGCAGATGGACAGAGGTCACGACCCATGGTAAAAAAGGGCAAAGTTCAGATGTTGCTGACAGACGTGAGTAGTAACATGTGATACTTTGTTAATAGTGTGTGGTGATCCAAGTGTAGGCCCCAATGAATAAAGGGAATCTGTGCCCCCCTCTTTCTGTAGCCAACAGACCGACACAGAGCCTCTCCCCTGTTGTGCATATTGCTCAGCAGTCTTTAATGTGTTTATTAACTCAGACTGGGAGAGTTTTATCTAATCCACATTCATCACTAAATGTCAGAATGGTTTTAACTTTGGTGTTGTTTGCCTCAGACAATTTATTTAGTCTAGATTCCATTTTGATCTTAATTTGAATGATTTTCTTAGCGTTTACAACCCTAATTAAGCTGTTTTTAGTAGAGCGACATCACACTAATGTATTCAATGTAGAGCTAGACCGATAAATCAGCTAGACCAATATATCGGCTGCTATAAGCTTATTTCAGCCATTTATCTGTGTATATGTCAGCCGACATTTGACAACCGGCAGGACAGAAATGCCAAACTAGGTTTGAGGTTAATCAGAAATAGTGTCACCATTAAATATTTTTTTCCACCATCTATCTATCTATCTATCTATCTATCTATCTATCTATCTATCTATCTATCTATCTATCTGAAGACATCATCATTATCATCCTTTTTTCATTACCATCACCAACACAGCACAGACAGGGATCATGCACCAAAACATATG
The DNA here is from genome assembly GCA_026937815.1 of Etheostoma perlongum. Lineage (NCBI taxonomy): Eukaryota > Metazoa > Chordata > Actinopteri > Perciformes > Percidae > Etheostoma > Etheostoma perlongum. Next base: position 8,513,061 of record CM049374.1, on the reverse strand, counting down.
AGCACAGTGGGGTAACTTTATCAATACAAATGAAGTAAAAACACAGTTGGTCCAATCCTTAAAGCGTTCTAAGGCGCTGTAAGGCAAAGGCATAGGGATGGTTCTAACTTTCCTCTCACACAGCAATCATTTTGTAAGAGCAGGTACCAACTGGTCTGAACAGTGGAGGTCACATGTTGAAGCGCCACAGCTGTGTGTGTTCCTTGACTTCCATTCTCCCCTCTGTCAGTCAATGACAGCAAGGCCTCAGTGTCCTGTGTGGCGCCATCACACAATCTATACTCTCTCTAATTCCATCTAACAGGTCCTGCTTTGATTGACAGCCCACACACTGCCACATGGCTTCCCCCTGTTTCAGCCCAGAGGAGAAAGTGAAAGGCACACCAGCCGCATTCACACTTACGGGTCACAGTTAGTGGATTACTGTTCTTTCGGTGCTCAGTGCTTTGAAAGAGTCAGTCACTTACCGTTGAGGATTGTTTTTAAACATCTGTTTTGAATTTTGGAGTAATCAATTCAGGTTAAATTCTTAGTCATTTTCAATTGGAAGAGTTTTTGAGGACGTCGTCACCTGTTTGTGAAAACCGAAAACAACACCACTTCACAGTCCGCAAGGTGATTTTTCCACAGCGTCAACTGACTTTGACCATGACAAATTTCCCAGAGTGATAGTAATGATTGTAATTGAACAGACACAGTTCCTTCCCACAGTGCTCTATCTATCTAACACCTTGGATGCAATCTGCTGCTTCCACTCTTGTGTGTGTCTCTGTGAGAGAGAGTGTGTCCCTGTTCGCTCCCCTGTGGCAGCTGGCAGATGTGCTGGTAACCGTGAGCGACAATGTTAGTGTGTTTGTAGGATTATGAAAAGCTCCCAGCATGCTCTGCAGCGTGGGTCCACTGTGAAGCCGTAGTGAGGAAGTGCGGGAGTAGCGAAGCCTGGGGCGGTCATCACAGCAGCCCTGAAACAACACTGCACCTGACGTGGGGGGGTCGAGGGTTCAACCCTGTGGGATGCAGAACAGGAAAGTGGTGGAAGGATGGGGAGGAGAGGAAGAGATAGAAAACAACATGGGGGGGAATAAAGAAAGCCAGGGCCTAAACTGAGCGCAGAGACGGAAGGTTGGAGAGAAATGCTTCAAAAGAAAGGAGTATGGGTAGTCAGAACTGAGGGGAAATATGTCAGAGGAATGAGTAAGTGTGCGTAAATGTGAGTTGTTGGTGCACACAGGTTATATGTGGGTGTGCTGGAGGTGATGCCTTTGTAATGAAAACAGCAGGCAGCCAGTGGTTGAGGGTCCCTCTTGGCGGCTGATTGATGTCAGTCACCAGCGGACAATAACCTCCCTTGGGGATGGCTGCCCAGATGAGGATGAATCATTGTTGTGTGTGTGTGTGTGTGTGTGTGTGTGTGTGTGTGCATTGTGCAAGTGAACCTTCATTAAACATAGTTTTCTCATATATTCGAGTTCCGATTTCTGTGACTCGGCTTACTCTGCTCATCGGGAAAGTGAGAAATCTGTACATTGATATCACACGTGGTAGGACTGGAAAACAAGTCAGATGGAAATCATATCGTAAGCTTTGCTGACACCACTTGCATCTAGGCTACAATCTACAGTATATTGAGAAGTCAAATGCTGCACATATGACTATCAGCCTGTGCATTCTGAAGCCAATCAAATGTGTGTGTGTGGTGAGAATATGCATCTATTAGCACAGGAACATTTGTCTGAACATGTTTCTGTGTCAGCTGATATCTGTGTATGATCCTTGTATGGAATTGGTTTGTGTGAGTGAGCAAGTACTTGTGTCTGTTTGTGAATGTGTGTCAATGGAAGACAAGAGAGAGAGGGTTAGAAGCCCTTCTTGTCTCAAGGGAGCGGAGTGATATGGTGTCATGCTCCGGAGACCCACAGACAAATTAATTCACTTATTGACACTGCTGACACGTCTCAGTGACTTTGTAAAATGAACAATTGATCAGGCATTTTCTCTCTCTCTTCCTGCTCTCTATCTTTGTCTCTATCTCACTCATGCTACACTCTATTTTCCTTGACCTCTCTCTCTCTCTCTCTCTCTCTCTTTCTCTCTTCTTTCCTTCCTTCTTGTCTGCTAAATTCCCACTCCGACCACTTCCCAACTCCTTCATCTGTAGTGTTCTTCTTTTCCCTTCCTTTCACTCCTTTTGTCCTTTTTACTTTTATCAAGCTCTCCATTTCCTTTGGCTGGCCAATTGACAGGCGATGCACATACAGGTCATTAATATAATTACGCACAAGCTGGTCATTAGCAGCTGAGGGGACTGATATAATCAAGATGTTGGTTTGTTTGCATATATGAGTTTCTGTGTGTATAGGGATGTGCAGAGATAGCAAGAGACAGAGTGTGTTTGTGTTAGAGAAGGAGAGGTTGCGAAAGCAGCTTCTGTGTCCATTGATTTCAAGCTGTTGTGTGAAAGCGTCGAAAGTGAGCGTTTGTCCAGAGCTTTTGTCTTGGCCAGAAGAGTAGCTACAACTACAGCGAGGCCGAGTCTCATAGAAAATCAAAGCAGGCTTCACATCAAGGTTGTTTATTTTCCATTAATCATAATTTGGGCACAAAGCATATGAACAACATTGCTCTCGGGAAACTCACTGTCAGGGGCTCGGCCGGCTTTTGTCTGGCTCAGGGCCGTCAATTGATACCAGTAGCCACTGAGGAAGTGTCCAGGCAGGGTTGTTGTTATCTTTTTCTTGTTCTTTGTACAGACTAAGGAGCATTGGTGTGTAGAAACCATGTTTTATTACTTGGCTAAGTTGTGCTGTCTCCCTTCTGCCCTGCTGTGGTTCACCCCTTCTCTCCTACCTCTCCTCATTTTTCTCCCTCTACAGTTTGGGAAGGGAAGACAAACTTGGGGACAGTTTGAGAATTGGTAAAAAAAAAAGAACAGATGCTCGCAGTGCAAGAATGAATAGTAGGAAGATATAGAAGGAAAGGAAAGAAGCACACTGTAGACAAAAGAGTAGCAAAAATGTTCTCAAAAATAATATTTATAATCCCAGTCTTAATAAGAAAGTCTAGTATTACAGGTAACAAATGGTAAAGCCGGGATGTAAAAGACAACTTTATTTGCATTTTAATTGCATGTGGCCCCAGTCCTGCACATCCATTTGAAATGGTCTGGAACCACCAAGGTGCATGATGCATGGTGTGAATAAAATGTAGGGTGGTATAAAGACATCGTAACGGGAAACGTTACACAGGGAGAATGACAGATCAGTTGTGGAGACAGAGAGCATAACAGTACATAAAGATTGTGCTTCAACATTCTAAATCCCAGTGTTTACTTTGGTTGTTTTTTAAAGCAAGCCACTTCCAGCAAGGATAAAAGAGGTGTAACAATAGGAGAAAGGCATCAATATTGCAGATACCTAGCTTGTCTCGAGCAGAGAGGGGAAGAACACCTGCTAAAAGTGTGTGTGGGTGTGAACAGCCATTTAAAAGTGTCTCCTTTACTTTCCACCTTTCCATCCATCTTCCAGTGCTGAGGGACACTGACTTTTAATGGCCTTTTATTGCTTTATTAGAGTGCGCCGGATTTACAGCCCTTGCCCTGCCTCTGTGTGTCAGCGGCTCTGAGCAGGGTTACTCTGATCCAGCCCAATGCTGGCTGTCTAGGATTTAAACAACTAACTTGTGAAGAGGAAACCAGGGACTGGGCAATGATGTGCAGACTTGTTGTGTTAGTGAGCTAATGTTTATTAGCCTGTTAGTGTCTGTGTTTTTTCCCCACCATAAAACAATTAACAGCCTACATCTGCCTCTCCCCCTCCTTTGCTTTAGTGGGAGAGGTTGGAAAAAGACTTTAATGAGGCTAGCAATGTGTGTGGCAGGTACATTAGGCCAAACCCGGCATTGAAACAAATGATGTTTATTCTGTGTATACTGTGTAAGAGGAGTGATCTGTATAGGTGTGTGTGTTTATGTGGATATGTGTGTATGAGGGTGTTTGTCAGTTCACAGGTAGATAAGATGTGTGTGCTTGTGAACTGTATGGGTATACGTGTGGGTTTGTGAATTAGTCTGCTCTTGTGTTTGAAAGTGTGTACCAGCTGGATGGGTGAGTCCATACACGTTGAAGTGACTGATCACCTGCTTCTAACCATGAAACACACATTGGGAGGAAAAGAAGAGAGAGAAGAAATTAGGAGCGATGTGAAAGAGATGGAAACAAGTTGGTAGAGAGAGATTCAGAAGGAAGAAAAAGAGCAACCTTGGAAAACATTTTCTGAGCACTTTGACAAACACGCACACAAACACACACATATTTCGTGGTCATTGGATCCTGACACGGTGGCTTGTGCAACAAGGTAGGATTTGGACTTAAGTGCAGGCCGATCAATTGAGCTGTAATGGTACCTTAGCGCCAAGGCCATTCTCTGAACTCTGCAGTCAATACCAGAGTCAGGCAATGGTTCTGAATTCAGACCTTCACGCAAAATTTTCTCCGCTTTCTTTCTCCCAAACTGGCCATTTCACCAAACAGAGGATCCTCCATTTAATTGCTTGTTGGTTTATTGGAGAAAGCAATACAGTGGGGGAAGTGTAGCTGTGAGGATGGATGGCAGTAAAAAGGTGCAATGTTATTATGTGTCCCTCAGATGACTTCTAGCCTCTTCCTATATAAAAGAGAACTATAGAAGAATTATATACAATGATATAAATGTACAATTGCTGTGGACCACAATTTAGTTTTATAGCACAATTATGGGCACTTTCACACAGGTTCTTTACAAGATTATGTCTGCTAATTAAAAGTTTAAAAGTACATATTTATGACATTTGTGTCATAAACAGAACTATTATAATGCAACCAAACTACCATATGCAAAATATTGCAGTATGTTAGAAGTATTGCATGTGCCTGCTAAAAAGTATTAGTATAGGGTTATATAATATGTCAGCAAAAACATTGTCACAAATGTGTTTTTACATACATGGTACTTAGAGAAATATAATACAATTATATTTTACTTATAATTTAAACATATCCAGTTAGTGTATAGTATATAAGGGTACATGCTGTACATTTTACAACTTATATATCTTATGTAGAGTAGTCCTGTGTGTCTGACTCACACTATGTCCAAGATTTCTACTTCACTGCCTCTGTCTAATCTCACAGTCAGAGGAGCACACATGCATGTTCTGACACCGCTTTACATTGACTTTGTAGCCTACAGAAAACAGTGGGAGAGGAGAAAGCAGAGATTTACATCTGCACACTGATAAAGGGAGGAGAGAGATACACACACACACACACACACACACACACACACACACACACACACACACACACACACACACACACACACACACACACACACACAAAGAGGCATGGATACTGAAGAGAGCCATAAGGGCATAAGAAAACACAAACAAGAACCAGTCAAATTGCAGGCTGTGGCAGCTGAACATAAGTACGGAAAAATGGGACTCGGGCACTGGTGTGTTAATTTAATTTTGTGTGTGTCTGTGTGTGTGGGCCCACACACCCACACTATGTGCCCAGTGACCCAGAGGAAATGGGGAGAAGCAGCATGCTGTAATGGTTTAGAGTCGGAGGCAGAGAAATATATAGAAACAGAACATTACACACCCTAACTGAATGTTAATACTATGCAATTTGGCAGAAATCTGAAACGATTCACATAAGATTCCATTGGGCTTTGTGCTTTTGCCCGTTTCATTTTCAATATTGTTCCGCCTTAGGGAGATGCACTTTGTTTTACACTGATATGCTTTTTGTCTGCTTGGTCTGTGGCTGGGCACAGAATCAGCATACAGACTGGTGTGACGCTTGTGTGGTCTGCATACTCACTGCCTTTCTATTTCTCACATACGCACATTGAAGTTCAACCAAAGCCCATGTGACAAAACCCGTACTGAATTGTTTGTTCCTTTATTTGAGATTTATGCATTTTTTATTCTTTTATTTATTTTTTTTATTATTATGCAAATCATTTAAAATACCAAATCAGAATCATTGTACATTACCAAACTGAATTGTGAACTGTGGTCAGTTAAAAGCCTTACGCTCAGAACAGGACCCAGCTGGCCGTACGTGTTTGTGTTACATATCTGACAGTTTGTTAAAGTCCATTATTGTTGATTGAATCAGCCACCCAATATATCAGTCTAACTTTAAAGCTCATAAAAGTGTGTGATAATAAGACAAACAAATAATCAAGACAGAGGACTACGGTGTGGAATACATCCCACAGTGTAGAAAAGACAAACAGTAGGCCACAGGATGTTTTTCTTACAGCTGTATCAGTAATTGCCAGGAAGGACAATGGCATCATTAAAGTTTAAAAGAGATGATTCTAATTAGAGTTATTAAATATGCTCAATTAATCTGTCATTTATCTCCTGCTTATTTAGATTTCTTTTAGGATTAAAGCAGTGAAGTAGACAACGAGGAAGCTCAGGGAGTCATCAATGTGTTTTGTCGAATACAGTATCATGAAGAGTATTTCACATTTCCAGGCAGTAGTTTTTCTCTTTTTTCAACCTTGACACTGGTCAAAATCTTAAAATGGTGACCTATTCATATGTTAGACAAAAGACCAAATGTCACCAAAGTCACCAAACTGATGATCATGAATGTCCATAAGAAATATGAGAATTTGGCCAGTGGACAGATTTTGCTCTAAACCAAAGTGTTGAATGGATCAACCTAATGCCCAACATCATTACCTGGAGGCATCTAGTGAGGCAAAAAGCAATCATAGTTTGAGGACAAGACTATCTTGTCAAACAATCTGAAACAGACTTTTACAAATCATTCCATGTTTTTTTCAGTGGAGTCTGATAAACAGCACTTTAGGAAATGCAATTATTCCAACAAGAGATAATGTATCAATATAAGAAAGATAAAATTGAGACCCAAAACTGGTGACACAGAGGTTATCAAGTAATGATGTAGTTTCTATTCTTCACTCAGTTCTATTGAACAGGAACTTCCTGTACTCTCCTGACAAATGATATAATCTGAGTGACTGACAAATAGCAGTGTGTTGATCTTGCAGAATGTGTCTCATTGTTTCATTTTTGATACATGTTTCCTGATGTGATAGATAAGGTTGCCGAGATGTTATGTAGAAGAAGGCTATCATTTTGCAAACTCATGTGCGTATGTTTGTGATTGTGCATGTGCTTGTAGAGGGCTGGCAGATGATGGTGTTTGGATGCAGAACACACATATATACTGTATTTGTGGATGAGGGAAGATTGTTTCATTGCATGTCAATGAGCCCCTGTGTCATTCCTGTTTGATTACTGCAAGAAATGACACAAATGAGCCCTTCAGCCTACAGAGACAGAGAGAGAGAGAGAGAGAGAGAGATGAAGTTGGAGGGTGATATAGGATGAGGGATGATTTTAGAAAGAGCAAGACTTGATGTTTTCATATAATCTTGAGCTTGTCTGTGCTCTGTCTGTTAATGTGTGTGTGTGTGTGTGTGTGAATGTGTGTGTTTGTGTGTGTGTGTGTGTGAGACCAAGTAAAGGTGACTGATGGGATATTTTGTCCCTGAAGAGCTGCATGTGGACACCACACACACACACTCACACACACACACACACACACACACACCCACACACACACACACACACACACACACACACACACACACACACACACACACACACACACACACACACACACACAAATATGCACTGTTGTGCTCTTTTAATGAGTGTATCAGAGAACAAAGCTGATAAAAAATGCGAGGCATGGCCCAGCCTTTAAAAAGAGAATAAGAAATGGGCTACAGTGCTGCCATGCAGCATGCCTAATCACATATCACACACAGCACATGCACATTGCATACTCTCCCATACTGTACTGGAATGAAACCACACACGCACAAACACACACAGACAATGGTACATGCTACACACAAACAAATAAACACGCAAATGCAAATTTTAAATGCACAAATTAAAATTACAAATACAATTAACAAACATGTCAGTGTAGATACTCAGAATACACAATGAAACACATCCCCTACTTTTTACAGTGTGTGTGTTTGTGCAACACAACAATTAAATAGTATGCAGTATATGTTTATGTCCCCACTGCTCCTAAAATGTTTGCTTTTTTATTTTCCATATTCTTACTCCACTCTGCATTTTCTGCCCTCTCATTATTCTCTTTTCCCCTCCTTATGTCACTCCTTCATATTGTTTTGAAAGGAAATTTATCATTATAAATAGACACAAGCAGTGAACCATGAACGTTGTCTCACTTTCATTGCCCTCCTTGTTTTTTACTCTCAAATATGTGCTTGTTCCCGAGGTATCTCTTCTCGATCGTTGACTCATTGTTGGCAGTTGCGGCTGGTTTGTTCCCCACCAGGGGGCAGTGGCACTACACTGATGGCTCAGCAGAGGTATCAGGCTTGGATGGAGCTGACACATTCCCAGAAAGTTTCTGAACATAGCAGCAGACTGAGCTGCATATCAATGTGTCATGATGAATAATGAAGATTCAAATAGGAGAACATTTTGTTATTAATTTAAATCTGTTGTCTTTCACATTGCAGAATTAGTCCCTTTGTAAAGAGAGGCGTGTTGACACACTCTTATGGCAGCATGGTAATTTACTGTGTGTGTGTGTGTGCTGTGTATGTGTGTGTGTGTGTGTGTCTAGGAGTGCAAATGCATCAGAAGCTGTCACTCAGTTGTAATTAGGAAGAGTCTCTCCTGCGGACCTCCTGTGTGTGTGTGTGTGTGTGTGTGTGTGTGTGTGTGTGTGTGTTTGTGTGTGTGTGTGTGTGAGAGAGAGATAGTGTTGTGTGAGAGAGGGAAAGCTGTGTGATCTAGAGTGGGGATCACATATAGCCTGGGGGTAGGTGAACCTTTTGTAAACAATGGATCTAACAGAATCTAGGCCACTAAGAAACCCCAGGGTAGCCGGGCCACTCTGACCGAGTGTCTTTGTACCTTTCTTTCTCCAGGGGCTTCTTCTGTTTGAGGTGAAGAAGAGGAGGAAGAGAGGGTGAGGGCTGAGGTGTGAGTGAATGCAGCCATGGCCTGTACACCCTGTCCATAGAGAAGCTACTAAGCGCAAGACAGATCAAAGAAGATAGAGACAACCAGCAGGTGATACCACATCCTGCTCAGAGGCACAGAAAGCAGGAAAAAAACAAGAAAAACAACTTGTGCTGCAACTGATGATAGTCATTAAATGATTCATTGCTTAGTCCACAAGGTAAATGTCAGAAAATAGTGGAAATGCCAACATCTTCAAATTGTTTTGTCCAACCAATGATTTAAAACCCAAAGATAAAAGATGTGTGTGGAAAGAAAAAAGAGGAAAGCAGAAGAAACATATTCACATTTTAGGACCTACATTAGAACCAGCAACTCTGCATGAAAAATAACTTAAATGGCTCCATTATCACAAAATATGAGCTAGTGGTTTCAGAAAAAAGCTCGCAATACAGCTGAAACAATTTGTCGATCAACTGAAAATGAATCAGTAATTATTTTTGGTGATTAATTGTTCATTAATTGTTATTTTCCTAGCAAAATATGCACACTCTTCACCTGTTCCAACTGCTCACCTTACTTGCTTTTCTTTGTCATTATTATCTTTAACAGTAGCCTACATCTTTTAGTTGTGTCGGTTGGTTGAAACAAATATTGTATTTCTGAGCTTAGCCTCATGTTTGCTTGTTAATTTTCATGACTCATAAAGTCAACCTTTTGTAATTATCTGCTGCCAGAATAAATTGAAAGAGTTTATCCTAATGTGATACTAATGCATGAAAGGATGCTGGTAGCATACTGTAGTGGTACCTACAGTTGTGCTCATGAGTATAGGAACCCTTGCTTAAGTTAACTCAAAAAGAGGAATAAAAAAATCATCTTTTGGAAATTGATCTTAATGCCTTAATTAAAAAATAAAGAAATTGTCATGGCTTTATTTCAGTTAGCCTAATAGCTGGTTAGATTTGCATTGAGAGAAATGGAAAGTACCCCAAGCCAATATCTATGTATGGTGAAGGGTATGTGATGATATGGGGTTATTTTAATTCCAAAGGCCAAGGGAACTTTATCAGGATGCATAGTATCCTGGATCCATGAAATAACTGGCCTTTAATAATAAAAATCTGCCTGCTTTTATGGGATTTTATCATAGGGTGTATACTCATGCCCCCTGTATTTTAAGGAAGAACATTTATTTATTTACGATACATTATACATTAACAAAAGAAAAGTTACGTTCTTAAAGTTGGATTTTTCCTCATTTTTGAGTTAAGGTTAAAGCCATTGGCATTCATTTCCAAAAGATGATTTTTTTAAATTCCTCTTTTGAGTCAATTTAAGCATGGGTTTCTATACTCATGAGCAGCACTGTATAGTGAGTTAGCTATACATTATGTGTGTCTGTGCTGGTAGAATATTTTTCTTCCAGAAGGTTTATTCATTTATTCTGTCCTCGGGGTTATCATTTTTTCCTTTAACCTTTGCCAGCTCGCCTCTCACATTGTTTCTGCTCTTTTATAAAGCAATATTTTTGCTCTTCTGCCTCCTGTCTTCTTTTGTTTTTTTAAGGGGGGAGGGAGTTCTAACCTCTTCTCATGCTCTCTTCCTCCTCCTGTCCCCCCTCCTTGTGCTTGCTCTTTGCCCCTCTCTGTCCTCTATCCCTCTCTCAGGATGAAACTGTGGGGGAGGTCAGCTTGGCCTGTGCAGGTGGCCTTCCTTGTTGCCTTGGTGATGCTCTGCGTTGACCCGGTGTCCGCTGGCAGCCGTAACCATCGGGGACCGACAGGTACACCAGGTCTTGCTCTGAACCCCTCCTTCCAACACCACACGAGGTTAATTACATTGTCACTGCCAAGGTACAACACATGTTCCCTGAGCCTGTCGCTGACTGAGGGAGCTGAGCGATGTGCTCTGTCCCTCAGTATGACATAATGTAATCTAGACGAGACCTCGTTTTGGGTTTGGATGCAAACACACCCCTGTTTGAATGATCGAGGCCATTCAGATTCAAATGGCACTTAAGCTGTCAGGAGCTGTCCACACAAATAGATCAGTGTGGGTGTGATCTGATCTCTTCTGAGTGGTTGCAGACTTCCAGCAGTTCAGGACTGATGCTGTTGTTTTTAAGAGGCCGGTTTCTTAGTGGATTAGGGTTGTTTTAAAATAGGGTGTATGTCTCATGCAGAAGAGGCCATATATAGGCTCATGACTTCTAATCCTCAGGCTCCTAATTGCCAGTGCCTACATTAATATGCATAGCTCTGCAGTCTCCCCTTTAACCAAAGCACCACTTCACTTTTTCCCTGAGAAATCCATGAAAAAAAGATAGCCAGCCAGAAACCATAGCCAGTGCTGACTTAATTTAGGCCCCCAAGCTAAATCTATTCTCTATCCTTTTCCATAAGGCATGGAGACAGGCCTCCACTCAACCAAAAATGACCAACACAGTTTTATTAATATTTCATAGGGTCTGGCTGAAGGGACAGTTATGCTGAGTCACAGTATCTTGCTCCTCAACTTGTTTGGGACAACCACCCAAGTCACCTTCTCCTCACACTTAATTAGGACAATTTTCTTAATTATCTCTTGGTCCCTACGCGCTCACTACTTGTGTTGTGCAAGGTAACCTTTATGTGCCACAGAAAGGCTACCAGCATTCAGTCTGTGCAGTGAGTGATGGTATTAGTTTCCTTTTGGTGGAGAGGAGGCAGCCTGCTTACGGCAGGAACACTACTAATTGCAGGCCCTGTGTGTTGTGAAGGTCAGCAGGGTGCCCACCACCTTCTTATTTCACTCTTGCTGTGAAAAAACATGAGTCGCTCCCAAACCGACTGGTGCTGTTTATTACTCTAATTGGTGGAAGTTAGAAATTGTGAATAATAACACAACACACACACACACAGACACACACACACACACACACACACACACACACACACACACACACACACACACACACACACACACAGGTTTTGAGGCTGAGAAATAATTGGCTGTACATTATGACTGCTAGATAAGCTTTCTGTGTTTTCTACTTAAGTGTTTTTAATGCTCTTCAGTTGGCAGGTCAATGAGAAATTGTTTGATCTGTGTTTCAGGTGATGTACCGTTTGCTGCCACATGGGGGCTCTAGAGGTCAAAAAATACTCCTTAAGAAACGTATTTCTTTTTTAGTCTCATGTCATTCTCAGAGGCAAGCTGTCATTTTACAGAAAGTCACCTAAAAACAAATCTATAATGGGAATGGATGGAATGAATGTCAACTAACTATCGGACATGATATGACTGACAGCTGTCACTTTAACTAAATGTAGAAAAACAATCCGCTTTCCTTTAATTTTTTTGGCATATATATACATATATATGAATACATTTTTGTTTTGTTGCAAATGACCTGCATTTGGCAAGTCCTGGATGCATCTTAGCAAACATATTGTATATAAACAAAACCAATGAACCTAAACAAAACACAGTCTTGCTGTTAAATTGATTGATTGTGCTCTTACATTTGCAACCAACATTATCCTGTATTTTGACAATGAAATATACTCATGTACCGTTTTTCTTTTCTTGTTTGTATGCTTAATATTTGATAATCTGAGACCAGCAGTTAAGTCACAAGCTTGCTGAACTAATAGTGGGTACAGCCACAGCTTGTTATAGCATGCATCAATTTATTTTAGCTTATAGGACCAAATGCTAATCCCTGTTTCAACATAGCGTTGATCACAAATTAAATCTTAAACACAACTGTGTACATGTTCGTCCATGCTTCTTCTATATTTGAGCATTCTGTACACCAGTCTGTGAGTCCGTATCTGAGGCTTCTTACAAGAGTTCTCCTTAGTGAGCAGGTTTTATCCAGGCTGTTCTCATGAATCATTCGTATGTCTATTGCTACAAAAAGTAATGCACTTGTTGCATGTCATTTGTATGTATTTAATGTATATATTACTGTGTGCAGCACCATGACACCATGTATATATGCAAAACACAGGGCTTTCAAGTAGGGGAACCGAGTTTGTGTCCCAAAAGAAGTAAATGGGAAAACACAAGACTTTCACCCAGGAAATGGGTGTTTGTGTCCTGGAAACTGTCACCGTCACATGACATTAACCTTTTGTCACTTAAACTTAACTGCAATGGCTGCTTAAACAACCGAGGCCACACGGTGCTCCGTAGCTGGCTCACAGTTGCCTTTTGTCTGCTATATGACCAGTCGTCACGTGACCGGCCGGAGATATCTGTAATTCCGTAGGATATAATACAAATTGTTCATACGAAAAAAATGTTGTGCGATATCATACTGTCATGGCCAAACCACAAGCCAAGGAAAAGTTGATACTGTTGTTACTTGTCTGGGGCCTTCCAGAGTTTTGGCCACCCACGAATATAAAGAGCTGAAAATGCCAGGCTACAGGTAAAATGAATCGGCCTACCTGTCATCACTTTGGCTCAGTGTTGCTTTGCTCTCTCTGTGGTCTGGCGCATGGTCAGCACTGGAACTCCCTTGACAGTTTATTTGTAGACTGATCTGAGATCTGAGACAATAACATTAACACAACTTGATGGGGAAAAAAGGATTCTCTGTCTCGACACTCAGCAACAGTAGCTCTTTCTCCTCTCTTCCAGCTGCTCACAATCTCCCCACTTTGTAAACTCCCAGCTGCCTTGCGAGCATGTGACCCACACTCACCTAGCTTGGCAACAGGCAGAACAGGGGTACTAAGTACGGCTGAGCAACCTTTATGACAATCCGCATAAAGCTAGTGGGCCTGTTAAACACTGATAATGTCAGGTGGATTGATGGACTTAGTTAGATCAGGTGTGAGGAGCAGATCGAGCCAATGAGTAAAAGGGTAATGAGTGATCTAGGAGGGCAAATGAAAAAAGAAAGGTTGAAGGGTTGGAAATAAAAAAAAAATAGTTTAAGCAACTAGGAAATATGCAAATGTGATTATTGTAGTAAAAAGGTTATGGTAAGATGTTTGACATGGTTTCCAACCTTGTTCCACACAATGATCACCGTAATCTTGTTCTCTTGAGATATGTGTAGTATTTCATCTCTACATTGACTTTGCTGCCTCTGACAAATTTTCTAGACATCTGGCCTTTCATAGCCATGGACATGCTTGTCAGGTATTGATGGGGTAAAGACACAATTTTTTGATAAATTGCATGATGCTCCTGCTTGCCTGTGTCTGTCAGAATACATCAATCGCCTGGCTAACCCATCAGTTCAAGGTAGCTTGGTTTGTTGGCTGCCCAGTTACTGCTGCCACCCCCCACCACCTTACCTCTCACCCCACCTCCCTTTTGCCTGCTGCGGGAATAAAAGCATTTAGCCATGCTTGAGAAGTCTTTTCATCTCAGCGTGTGCTGGGCTCTATTACATTGAGATGGCCATAACAGAATAGTTTAAAGGCAACATTGAGACATTAGATACACTGTTATTATGTGTATATAGCTAGAGGCTGACTGCTCAACACATGAATCTTAAGCAGCTGAGGAGTGAGAGGCAGCAGTGCTCTGAACAGGGGCTGTTGGAGGGAAGACAAAACTGAGTGCTCACAGTCAAGCTGCAGTAATTCAGTCTGCACTCCCGACCACTTTTCTGATGTTTGTACTATTTCGATTTAGACTTCTTGGTTTTGGTCAAAGCTTGATATTGACCCAGCTGTATGCTGTTAACTCATGGAACTCTGAGGATCTCCTAAAAACACTCATTTGTTTTAAATGAAACACACAAATCTAATCTGTGTAGCAATCTGAAAACTGAGAATTTGACAACTGAAACTTTTGACAACTTCCATTTTTAGCCTAACATTTTTAGTGATTGTAAGGATAGTCTGTCTGTCTGTGCGTTGACCCACCACTTTGGTACAGCTAAACATCAGCATTTTAGCATTGTCAGGGTTAGCATGCTGGGCCTACGTACAGACCTTACAGTCTATCATACAGACTCAGTTTCTGGCGTGGCTTCATGCTCCTAGTCTTATTAAATTAAATATGAAATGCTCCAACCTCATCTGTGCATCTGTGTACTGTTATTAACTGTGTCATTTTTCCCAACAATACATGGACAATAATGTTTATTGTGCCCTAAAGTTATTACTTACACAGTTCATTATGAGAGTCCTACAGGAGTATTTTCTAGAGACAAGACATTGCTTTACATTTCTTGTTTCTGGCCATCAAGAGTGGGTGGTTTTGAGTTTATTCCTCCCACATCAAATAGATTTTGGCTGTAAACTCTGTATGGCTCTAACCTCTGTTGATCGGTTACATACCTTGGGTGCTCAATGGTATAATTCATAGCACACACTTACAAGCTAACACACATTACATTCAGACATAAGCTATAGTAAATGAATGCATATATTGACATATCCTCCTCATGTTTGCCACAAATTGTATTTTACAGCATATTTTCATTGGTGCAGCATGATAAAACTTTTCTCTGCATGGGACAAAATGCCAGCTGTCCATTATTAAAGCAAATAAAGTGACAGTGTTACAGGATTACAGGATGCCTGATGATTTATGTTCAACACTAATGTAGATAAGACCTGCTTCACACCATGGTTTTATTCTTCACTCACATTTCTTTTCACTGTCACATAGTTTGACTTTGGTTTTGCTACAGAAGCTGATAGCAAAACCACAAACTACACATACTTAACATAATTAACATATATTTCATTTTCTGAGGTTGAAGAAAAAAATCATCATATAATAAAATAAAATATAATAGATAAAATATTTTGAGACATGTCATTTTATAGTTTGCAGATCTGAAGAAATTACTAATTTGTTGTTGCTTTAACATGCACACTCTGTTAGTGATTTTCACAGCTTTTTTTATCTGCATGATATAATTTCTGTGAACTTTTCAGGTTGATATAAATCTCCCTGAGGTAAATTCCTTTACTAAATTGTCGTATGAATGCGTTTATCATCCATCATGTGTGAAGTGATCATGATTTTATTCCAGTTAATAATAGTTAACGTAACGACGTTAACAATGTAATGAATCATAATTAATGCAGAAAATGTGTTGTTACATGCAATTTGTTGTGCTGCTCCCGGAGTACACAAGCAACATCTGTACACACTAAAGTAGTTTTAGAATATTTGCTTAAAGAGCACCCTGGTCTCTCCTTTCTCATTAAGCTGCGACAGCAACTCACAAGAAAACGGGAGCTCTCCTCATATACATTAGAGTTCATATGGTTTTAAAATACAAACATCCCCGGTCCAGGTCTGATGTAGGCAAAAAAAGAGGAGACCTGTGAACCTTCTGACCTCATTATGCCAGCAGAAGGGGAGCTGTTCTTTGTTCTCTCTAGTGGCTGTGACATCACTTATCCTTCTCCTGTAGGACTCCTTCTCTCTCTCTCTCTCTCTCTCTCTCTCTCTCTCTCTTTCTACCTTACTAACAAGCTATCTATTTCTGAGATGGGGGCAGCCAATTGACCAGCATTACTCAGTCACCACTCTGCACTAACAGTGAAATACAATATCAGTACAGAGCAATACAATTGAGAGCATGAGTCTGATTAAAACTAAGGCAATTTGATTGTGTTTGAATCTAACTTTGTAACTCTGTGCTTTAATTGTGATTATTACAGTTTTAATCACGGCTGCGCTTATAGTTCTTGTTCCATTGAATTCAGTTCAATTATATTATATTCCAATTTTTTATCAGTAGATATGGGCTATATGTGTGTGTGTGTGTGTGTGTGTGTGTGTGTGTGTGTGTGTGTGTGTGTGGGTGTGTGCGTGTAGTGGTAATCCGGCACCTGCTCCAGCCTCTGGAGAGCCTGAGACAGAGGAGTGAGGGAAATGAAAGTGGAGGGATGACAGCAGAGGGGCGCCCTCAGAGAGCCTGGGATCATTGATGGGGCTCTCTGGAGAAGAGAACAAACAAACTTTAAATCAGAAAGGATGAGAGGGGCCATGGCCTGCAGAAATGGAACCTTCTACAGAGTGTGTTTGTGCGCTGTGTTTGTGTTTGCTGCTGCTGTGTGTGTGTGTGTGTGTGTGTGTGTGTGTGTGTTTGCCTGCAAAGCTCATTCAGCTGAGCATGAAAAGTTTTGGAGTCTGGGTGAAGGCACGTACATAAATTAAATCTGGGCTTATGGTACAGTATAACCAAGGTTTTTCCAGGGCTGTAAAGAGGCTTATAGGTAGTAATGTCACCAGCAGGGTCTGCTCTGTTCGGGAAACAGTGCCAGAGACTCTCAGGAGTGCACAACAAGCCTTGAGAGGGAAGATAAGGCGTCTGGAATCTGTTCAGAAGCCATAAGCAAAGATTAGATTTACTAAACATTTTTTGGTCGGCACATTCTCCTTCAGGTCCTTTAAGAGATTCATATGTTTACTGTAATGTGTAATGTGAAATGTAACATTAGCATCAACATTATACAGAACACACTTCTAAACATTACCGTACAACACAAGCCTATTTACACATTATCCTCCTTATCCTTGTATTGTATGTAAACAGACCATACACAAATACATGTGGCAGAAATAATAACGTTAAGATTTGACAAGCTACATATACCACTGTCCCTGCAAGAAAGCCTATTGTTTCAGTAACACATGCACACAAGCATGCATGCACAAAGCTTTGGGTTAAAATGTACTTTAAGTTAAGCATGCCCTTCTGTTCTCTTACCGTCAAGAGAATGTTCTAATTAACCGGACCAAGGTCCCTGGAGTGTGAAGATAATCAAGGGAGATTAGACACTGTGTGTGTGTGTGTGTGTGTGTGTGTGTGTGTGTGTGTGTTGGAGGTGTCCAGTGAAAAGCAATTATCGTCATATAAATGATGGCTTTCAGGATCACACAGGCACAAATGCAGAGAATAACACACACATGGAGATATAAACATAAAATGTGAGAATGTGTAAATACAGGTGCATGTGTGAAGCTTTGCAGCCGTCACACACACACACACACACACACACACACACACACACACCTACTGTATGGTAGAGTATATGTACATACACACCCCCAGTGACGGCATAAAATGTGCACGTCTGTTCAACACTTAGATCAAGTGGTTTATTATGTCTGAAAGAAGTCAAAAGAAAAGATTATTTTTTCAACAATGCTTTCTCTTTTTTTCAATAACAACAACTGTGTCTCAGTTAATAGCGCAGCGCTAAGAATAAAAGCATCACTAAAGAGTGTTTACTTATGAACCAGAGAGCGTGAGACTGGAATAAATTGAGGAGTTTATACAAAAGTGAATAATTCGACAGATGTGTTTAATCCTCAGAGAAGCTGATGTGGTGCATATTTGATTGTTATATGAAGCACACATTTATTTGAATTTATACTATTGCAGCAACAAACAAACACCAATAAGCCATTTTACAAAAGTATATGGATTTTTATCAAATAATCCCTCTCCCCCCTTCCCTTTTCTCTCTCTCTCTCTCTCTCAGTCTCATACCAGGTGAAGCAGGGGACATGTGAGGTGGTGGCCATTCATCGCTGCTGTAATAAGAATAAGATTGAGGAGCGCTCTCAAACCGTCAAGTGTTCCTGTTTCCCTGGGCAGGTGGCTGGCACCACAAGAGCCAGACCTTCATGTGTGGAAGGTAAAAACTCTATAACCCTGTGTTTGTGTATGTATGTGTGTGTGTGAGCATGTATGTTGATGTGTATGTGTGTGTGTGTTTTCATATCTCTCAGGGACATATTGTTTTTGCAACTCATTGACCAGCAGTCTACTGTAAGTCTGGTTCTACTAGCCAGCAAAGGGAAAGAATCAAGGTGTCTTTTTGCTTTTTATGCACATTTTCCCACAATTCTTCAAAATTCTGCCAAACACGTTTGGTATCTTCTAGAATCCTTATAGGAACATGCTTAGAATTTCTTTATTTATTAATTTTAGTTTTATATGCTTGGCTGCAAAACATGTTTTTGTAATGATCGACGCGCTGCTGCATCTTACAGGGTCAAAGAGGCTAAAAATGTTTTTAATTATTCTGCATCATTAAATTGGCTACATGAATCATCTCACACACAACAAATCATTACCAGATTCATTACAACATAAACAAACAAGTCCATTGCAGGAAAGATTAATAGGTTGCACTTTTTTTTTTTAAATGCTGCCAGGTTAGATTCCTATTTGGAAATTGATTTTCTTATGGCACAAAACAGGATATCGCTCTTCTTTGAGCACACACAGAGCTAAACCTTTTAAAGGTGTTTGAAAACATGAAATGTTGTCATAAAAAATGACACCTGGCATTTCTATCCCTCTTAGCAAGGCCACACAGTAAAGAACTCCACAAGGTTTGAGACAAAGTGGAAAGATCAACAAATAACAAAAGGAAGAATCAATACACTGTTGTGACAGAGAACTAAGAAAATTCATGGTTTGAAATTCAGACCATAAATAAATGTCCACCATGGTCTATTTTGTCTATGGTAATTATACCTATAAGTCACAGTTAATTTGAAAGTTGTTTTAAAACAAATTTACCACACTTTTGAAAATGGGTTATATAGTATGTTTTACAGTGTTAGGATGACATAAAACTGTATATTTCTTCCATTCTAGTCCAACAGTTTATTCATTATTTTTCAATGAGATCATGTAACATGATGCCCATCCACCAGTGTCTCCTTGCCTCCTCATTCCCCTGTGCTGTACAAAAGGAGAAGCAAATACACGACAGCTGTCAGACTGCCTCGGCTTCAAGACTGGAAATTTAAACTGCTTTTTAAAAGGCCTGATTATATTTGGAACAGCATTCTATTTCCTATCTAGATAGGCCACTTGAGTATACGACAGATGGTGATCGAGGAAATATATTTTTCTGATCTCTTCTATATGTCAAGACCTTAGACGTTGACCTCAGGAAGATTAGTAATGCAACTGAAGACTGATAAAAAATAATGAACATACCATTTGGGTGAAAACCCAAGGATTGGCAAGAGGGATGTTTTTTTGGGGAGTGGATATGGGTAAAATCATAACATCAAATCATTATGTCCTTCATGATGTTGAGTCAATAATTAAAAATACATGTTTTTGGATGTATCTGGAAGAGAAAACATTTAGAGGAAATAGATCGTCCAAGGAATTATGCTCACACATACACAGCAAACATATACATGTTGTATACACATGTGATGATAGACAGATGACAGCTGCAGGTCATTTTCATGGACCTTTGTTCCATCCATTTGTCCACTCTGTGAGCTCCTGCCCAGCAAGAAACAAGCAGTGTCACTGACCCCTATCCTCCACAGACGCTCCACTGAGATCACAAACATACACATAGTGTCGGCCAACCCGATCCAATCCCGCTGTATTAGCCCCCTACCAGAGGAAAATACATTGTTGTCTCATACGTGAGTAGAGCCAGTAAATCTCCAAAGCACACAGGTTACTCAAACTGTTAAGGTCAGCCGGGGGGTGGACACTGAATCCACACTCACACACAGCTGACTGTATTTTCTCAGACTTGGAACTTGATCAGCATTCCAGTTTTTGGTTTATTTCCAATGAAAAAACAGTATCAGCCCATTATCATGCTAATGCAGTAAATCAATGATATGGTAATTATTAAGAAGTATATAAACAAGACAAAACGACACCTCTGTCACCCACCCAAGCTTTAGTTCCTTCACTTCTTTTGACAGACTCAATATAGTATGGTAACAAGAAGAAATTCAACTTGTTTAGCTTGGTAAATAAAAAACTAAAGGGTTATTTTACTTGAGAAAATGTAAAAAAACAACTACTAAGCATTCATTTTTCAGTTTTGTGTATTTGGCTAATGATTTAACTGTTGTGTTTTGTTGACATTGGCATTATGTCCTCATTGTTAAGGGTCCCACAGACTCTAAAAACATGACTAAAAATAATAAGAATTGTTGCATGACTTTTTGCATCATTTGTTTGCCCTCAGTGACCGAGGCACTCGCCCACGCATAAAAACAGCACCTCTGATTCATAGTTTAATCATTCAAAAACCATACAAGCTAGCGACTTACCAAAAGTTGCATCTAAAAGGTAACGAGTCAGCGGTTACGGAGGTCTTTTCCGGGTCCTTCTAGCCTCTACAGGTGATTTTCTATCAAGCCTGGAACTTCCAGCCTCTTTCGGGGTCGTTGAGCTTTAAATCCAAACTGTTACATCCAAGATTGATCCACTTTAGGTCCATAATTCATCGCGTTTTGGCTCATTTCTGCCGCTAGCTGCCCGCTCCGTCTCTCCTCTGTGCTATTTACGGAAATACAAGCACCAGCATGCCCATATATGGGAGACAACGTCACCCTCTTGTATAGAAGGCCAGAGGTTACAAAAAGGCCAATAGGCTGTATGGAAGGCCAAGAGGCGCACATTTTTAGACACGCAATTGTTTGTGTAGCATTGCTGTGGGTGTAATATCAATAAATATGACATTATTATGTTGATTATTGGCATAAGTAAATGTCATGAGGGCAAAAGCGTCTGGACTTTCTTTGAAAAAATGTATGTATTTTCTCATCTGTATAGGTTATGATGATTATTTCTTCACAGTGTGACTCCCAAGACATATGAGAAGTGTTTTAGAGAGTAAAATGGCTTAGGTTTTACTTATCTGTCTGTGATATCAATACATATCTGGAAGAGTCATGTTCCGTTTTATTTATTTATTTGTCTTTAAGGTCCTACAACCATTTTTAACATTGAAGTGATCTCATTGCAACCCAAATATTCTACTAACCCAGTTTGTCCTGAAAAAAATGATGTTCATATCTTGACTGTAGACAACAGGGTTGATGTTTTACAAGCTTTTTTATAAAATAAATCCAGATGGACAATGAACTGTATAAATGGCCTTAGGGCTCAGAGTTAAGACACAATATGTAGAAAGGTATTTATCTTTGCCATAAACAGGGCCTACACATTTAAAGAAGGTGACAAAATACAGAAATAACCAGAAAGTATTATTATTATTATAACCGAAACATATGGTATATATTTTTATAGTATATAGTTTTATATGTTACATGGTCTATACTCGTTTTGACATTTACACTATGCTATACTGTATATAGGGACGTTGCTTATGTTTGGGGTCAATTAGACCCCTAGAGAGGTCTAACTCTAGAGCTTTTATTAAAAAACTCTAATAGAAATCCAAATAGACTTATTTTGGAATTTGGGAGAGGTATTGCTGAATGAAAGGTACTGTCAACACCAATCACAGAATAGAGAACATCAAATCGGTTGTATTTAACCATGTTTTATTTCTGGGGTTGAAAGCACAGTATTTCTTGCTCTCATTTCATTCATTTACACCCTAAACTACACACTTTTGCTTTTTGGTGAGTCATTTCATTCCTTTCAAAAGAAACAAGCAAATGACATTTATGTGAATTTCAATGTGAATCACTTCTGACTTCCTGTAATGCAGGCATGTATTCTAATTGTGCAAGCACCTTCTATATTTAGTAATCACAGCTATCCATACAGCACCCGACTCACTGCCTCCATCCAGCAAGTTGCCATTCCTGCATGTGGCCAGTAGACGGTGCTTTTCCCATTCAAATGACTCAGTCCTAAAGATATCTGCTAGATCCTTTCAGCACTATTTTCACCCAATAAAAAGTAGATTTGTTGTTTAACCTCTTTGATGAGTTCCTAGATGAGAACAATTGCTTGATAATGATAAAATCAGGCAACCATAGCAAAGATGATTGGCTTTGTAATGAAAGTTGGGATAAATAAGAAATCATGAAGCTTTGCTAACCTCTCAGAATAGGCATTGCCCTGATGTTTTGCTTTTGTTTGTTCACCTTTCCTTAAATATGTGGTATAGTTTACTCAGAGGCAGGCATGACACTGATGATAAGCTAATAGACTGACAGTTATATCTGTCCCTGAAAATCATTCAAAGATAAATTCCTTTTAATGGTCTAAATCATTTTTCCTCAATCTCCCTCACCTTTTTATAGACACACACACACACACACACACACACACACACACACACACACACACACACACACACATACACACACAGCGTAGTTCCTCCATCACATTAGTCATGAGGTTTTCTAATTTCCTATTCAGATCTCACCTCCGAGACTCACCACCTCTCACTTCCAAACCCAGTGCTCAGCAGCACTCATCTCATGAGTCATGCTTGACCTCTGAGTTCACAGTAACAAAAGATCTCACCTTGTCTGACACGACGCACTCACACACACACACACACACATGCTACTATCACCTTTTAGGCTTGATCACTGATGGAAAGAGACATTCCCCTCTCCTTTGTAGGAAGGCCTCAGTGTAAATGGAGTTACATTATTGATGCTGGCTGAAAGAGGAGTAAATGGCAGCAGGTCCCATTACTGGCTGCTGCATGGTGTGGTCAAATACTGTGAAACTAACAGTTTTGAAGTGAACGCCATTCCTCACAATAATATTCTTCTTCATGATTTTTAATCATAAGAAACACACACGTTTTTGTTTTTATTTTCTAGAGTGTGAAGAGTTTTCAGAGGTACAATTGATGGAGGTCAAGAGATTACTGCAATCTGTTTTTAAGAATACACTACAGGAGAAATGCACTGGATCCACTTGTTTGTCTACATTTTATAGATTTCACATTTGGAGACAGAAGAAAATAGCTTGTCTGAGTGCAGACAAAATGTGTATCCACTGTTTTGGTTTTTACTGCAGTAGCATCCAGGATAAGTGCAATGTTTTTTGTCTCAATTGGGGTTCTGCCAAATTTAGTTAAGCTCACACGGCTGGTTAGGAATGTGTTGGTAATGGCCTGAGCGTGTGTGCACCTTTTGGGAATGAATGTAAGTCTGCGCAAAGTAAAAAAAGAAAGCTTTCCTCACATAAAGTATGTGGGTTCTTATCTCTTGCTTATTTGTTGTGCAGTAGCTGAAAAAATACTCATATTTACCTACATATTCTTTACTAAATGTTTAACAGTAAAACAATGTTTACAAATCTCTGTTAGAAGACCGGCAATTAAAGTAGGCTATGTAAGTTCGGAAGTTCTTTTAACACTCTTATAAAGGCTTTGTGCCGAAGCGCATAAGTGTATTTTTATTGAGATGTAAGCCAAATAAACAAGTGATAGGTGAGCATTTTGTCCTCCAGGACTTTAAATTTGAGATGTGCTACCTTTTTCATATCTTTGGATCATGCTGATTGGATGTTCGGTCCAGCACTCCACTGAGAATTCCATTGTTGAAGCGTGCCAAATGTAAAAGTTCTCATTATTTCATAGTGTCAAATTATCAACAGCAGGATCATTTAATTATGCATCATCTGCTACTTGGTCATTTAACTTACCAGGGAAGTACAATACTTGAATAAGAGTAACATGCCAGCTCTGCATTTCTGTGTGTCAGGGAGTTTTCTGAATATCTATAAAAAATACTTTAAATCTTTCCAAAGACACTGTGATTAATAAAGTGTGTTTGATGGTGGAGAAAGACAGAAAGCACAGCGACCTGATAGAAACGAGGAACGAGTAGATTCAGTTTGGTGTGTTATTTGCTGAACTCTGCGACAAACTCTGTTTCATTACTTAGCATAGAAATCTAGTTTAGTGTTTCAGTACACATCAACTTGCTTTTGTTTACTGTAATTACGGCTCCATATCATGCTTTTGTCATTTTCTCAGTCTGTTCCAGTCTACGTGTGTAATTGTTTTCCGTGTATCTTTTTCTGACAGTTTTTGCCACTCCACTTTCCACTTGTGTTTTCTTGTCATGCATACCTGGGTGTGCTGGCATGGCTGTGTGAGCCCTGGCAACAGAGATGCAGTGTGTTAGTAAATCATTGTAGAAAGAGATGGATGCCTCTCTACAAATGCTCCTGCACGCCAGGATCACTGAGTGGAACATTTACAATGCCTGAGGGTATCCATACCTCTGGGTCCATCCTTAACTTCTTGTTTGTGTTTGTGTTTGTGTTTATGTGTGTGTATGTGTGTGTGTGTGTGTTTGTGTGTGTGTGTGTGTGTGTGCGTGTGTGTGTGTGTCACATTCCCTTTAAATAGTAATGCAGTACACACAACAGGAACGTGTGCACATGCAAATGCACACACACACACACAAAGTAAAAGTAGCAGTTGTTGTTGCAGTTTGTGTTGCTCCATAGAGTTAGTTCAGGCAGTGCCTTCATAAAGTATTAATGGGCACTCTAACAGACGCCTGAGTGCACATATTGTATTAGTATGCCCTGCCTTACATCAAACAGGCTACATCTGAATGATACAATTGAATACGTTGTCAGTAAAAATGTTTTAGATCCAGGCTATTCTGTTATTCTTTATCATGGGATTTGACATGAAAGGGTTAGAGGTGAAGGAAGTCCCTTTTAACTTGCATATTTGGTGGCACATTCAATTAGGTCACATGAAATATATTCTCCATATCTTTGTTGGATGGTAGAGTAAGTTAACTGATCTGATTCAACATTTAAGTGTGTTATTACATTATGAGTACTCACAGATGATATATTATCATAAACATAAATTGTGAGCTAAAACCGATAGATTTAAGTCATTGTTTTGTTTTCGGTGTCATATATGAAGTTTAAAGTATTTAATTTTATATAAGCTTAATTCCTGCGGTGGTGGAACACTTCACACATTCTCAAGTGCTAATTGACCAATAATGAAGTACATAAACAAACCTTAAACAATAATTTGGCATACAGGCAATATATTTGGTCACAGGAGTCTGAGCATTCCATCAATTATGTGTTCATATGAAGTCACATGAGGGAACCTGCAATTCCACCTTTGTCCACTTGATGTCACAAACATTACAATGACAATTCAGGCAGCATTGCATGAGAAAATGAGCAGAGGCTCTGGATGCTCAACTAGCTGACGTACTTGCTCACACACACACACACACAAACACACACACACACACGATGAGTGACATTTATCAGGTGTAGATTGACGAGATCAGTAGGCTGGAGGCAGCCTCATAGGGTAAAATCTCGTAAACGTATTGAGAGAACCCCAGAGACTAGGTGAGAAACTGAGGAATAACATAGCCTCAGTCCCTTGTGTTGCCTAATCACCTGCACCTAAAGCACTGTCTAGACGTTTGCCCTCAGCTGATCCTGCTCTGAAAATTTGAGGGAGAACTTAAAAGGGAGCCATTTTGACGGCAGATTCCATTGTAATTAGCTAATAGTAACTGTGTGTGCCTGAGCTGTAAACCTTTTTTACTTAGCATAATGCACATTTTGTGACTATGAATGTAGACTCATAATAAGACTGATGCAGTTAGAGTAAGTAAGCTGTGAGGTACTTATACACTTATTTTTCCTGGAGAATATGCATTCTCTTTCTATTTCAAGAACTTGGCAATGATTTATTTTCACTTTTACATGTTGCGTTTAAGTGGAAAATTTTACAAGTAAGTGTGAAGCCTACTATAAAAACTTATCTCAATCAATTTAAAAACTACTGAGCTAATAATGCTTTTCAAGTATTTTATATATGCTTTACACTGTATTTATTAACCATTAACAAGATATCATAATTAAGGTATTATAATTTTCAAGGTATTATAATCATCATTTGCAACTTTATATTTAATTTAAGTATATTTAATAATTTAAATTTTAGCATTACTAATAAGTTAACATAACTAATTATCATTTCCTTGTTTGTTAACTATTAACTGAACTATCATTTTACCAATTATTTGTGATGGTTATCATAAAGTGTTACCGATATGTTCTCTGAGAGTTGGATTAGAAGATTGATACCACTTTAATTATGGTTGTACAGTAAATATGAAGTTAGTGTAGCAAAGAGTGGTATATTTAATTATGAATACTAAAAGAGAGACAGTCAGAGACAGTAGGTAAAACACAAATGTTTTTATTAAGAATGATCTAAAAAGAAGAAAACTATAACAATCATTTTTTAATAATTTAATTTAATCCCCAGTGGGGAAATTACAATTTACGCTCTGTTTGTTAATAATCACTACACATGCAGAAATGATGAGATGTCATAGTGAGTGAGCTGCCAGCTGGACCGGCACCCTGAGTGGTTGGAGGGGTACGGTGCCTTGCTCAAGGGCACCTGGCAGTGCCCAGGAGGTGAAGTGGCATCTCTCCAGCCACCAATCCACACTCCGTACTTTGGCCCATACGGGGACTTGAACTGACACCCCTACGATTCCCAACCCAACTTCCTACGGACTAAGCTACTGCCACCCCCAATACTACAACTCTAATGAAATATATCTAATAAACTCAAATCAGTGGGCTGGGGCAGACTACGGGAAATAATACCCCTATCCCTAGTCTGGGAGGGCAACACTAAAAACACTACAACAAAACATGCACTAAAAGAATCCTAGGGACTATTAGCATGCAATGGGATCGAGGTTCAAACACGGTGCCTAGCCCCCCTCCCGAAGACACGCAGGCCAAACCAAAAAAGCAAGGGGACAAAAGAAGGACACTCCTGAAACAAAGAATCAAAAATTAACAATAAATAAACCCTGTTAGTAACTAAACAATCTCAGAACAAACACTCAAGCAAAATAACCCAAATATATTCAAAGTAAACAAACTTAATAAACTAAAGAAACAAAAAGGCAACCCAAACAAAAAAAAGTAAAGCAGAACAGCAACAGGTGAACCTAAAACATAAAAAGGCACATGGTAGTTGAGGGGGACAACTTTAAATTACCGGGACCCTTCGCAGTCAACCACCACCAGAGACCAGCAAAAGGCTAAAGTGAGCCAGCTGAGGCATTTTATAATGCACCTGGGCAGGGGGAGGAGCTAAGGGAGGAGTTTTGCTGGACTACTGGAGTTGGGTTCACAACACCATACTGTGGTTCACTACACTAGCATAGCTTAGCATTTAGTCTGGAAACAGTGGGAAACAGTCCGTCCAAATGTATCAAAAACCCAACTACCAGCATATCTAAAGCTCACCAATTAACATGTTATATCTAGTTTTTTTGATCATACAAAAATCAAAGTATAAATAAATTATATTTTCCAAAAATGGTGAACTATCCTTTGATGTAGAATTCAAGATGTCCTTCAGAGTGGGAATCAACTGCTATAATTTAAGAAACAGTCATGCAAAAAGAGAGGCCATCTTTAAGGTAGCAGATCTTAAAGGCATCACAGGGCTGAATCCAACAGGCACCCACCACCTGTCTCTGCACAGCGCCTTCCAGAAAAAATATGGTCCCAGAGGTGATGATCTCAGTATTAAGTACTTCACACACTAAGTACCCCTGTAATCTTTTTATCATTGTCAAGACCTGTCTGTGAGTGCTGTCCAACATCTGAACTATCCATGACACCACAAGCCTTTCCCCAGCTCCTGTTCATTTTCTGACATGACAGGCAGGTGCTTATGTGTCATGCCCGCCCCGCCCCTCCCAGTACAGCATGAGATAAGCGGCCGTGAACGCTAACTCAATAGCATTCACAGGCCATGCCCATTAACTTTAAATATCACTCTTGCAGTGCAAATCACCAACGTCGACACCATAATGACCCCATTAACGAGCGTTACACAGCCATTGGTTTTTAGAACCACTTATTGCCTCTAAGCTCATGCATCATAACAGTGTGTACAACATTACGTCTCGTGATAGCTGTGATTTATTTTTTGTGTCGACTTGGCAACTTGGCATTGCTTCCTTCTTCTCATGGCTTCCTGTTTCTGTAGTTGCATTTGTGGTACTTTTATCCACTCTCCTTCGGTCAGTTACGCACCTTGTCTCTGCTCTATTTGTTTAATCTGTTCCTTTCTCTCTTGGACTATGTGATAGTCATCCTCAAACAGCAGCTCTCCTTCCCACCCTTCACTCTGTGCCTCTCTCACTTCCCCTCGCTGCCTATGTCCACACTACAAAGATGTGCTCTTTGTGAAAACTTATTATTTAGCTTTGTCTTCCTCCCTCTCTTCACTCTTCTCCATCTATCTCTCAGTCACACCGTTTCTTTCTTATGTGATGCTTGAGAGGCTTTGTCCATGTTCTTTTGCATTATGCAGACAAAAGCCATTTTTTCTGCCAATACCACCTCATCTCCTCTGTTTGTTGGAAACAATAGTCACTAGAGATCAAAATCTCTTTCTAAAAACCAACAATCCAACAGTTTAATGAAGTTGGAGAAATGGGTGCACTCTTTTATCCCTCTTTGTGTGCATATTTGAGACAGGAGGATGGATGGATGATGAGTTAGGAGAGAGGGAATTGAGTTATTCTCAGCTGTCGGGCTGTCTCCTGTCTAGACAATGGGTCAGATGAGCTGGAAGATTTGAGTGTCAGCTGCTAAGGCATGAGAAAACTTTAGGTTTTAACACTGGATTAACTGTAGGCCAAGTTCCCAAGCTGTGTTTTCTCCATTTTCTTGCACGTAGATATAGTGCAAATCATTACTTCATTTTAATTAGGGAAATTGGTTTTCAATGAATAAAAAAAACCTCTAGACTTCCCTTTTCATATTTTGCATTGCATGGAATATAAAAGAAATGAGTGTCAGAGAAGGCTTGTATGCCTGCAAAATGATACAATAGATCACAAACATTACTGTCTCTTTTCTCAAATACTCAAGAGGAGAAGTTTTAATTGATAGAATTGCTTCATCATAATCCGGTTCTCTGTATTATGCAATTGGAATATTACTGATTACTGTCTCATTGTCTAAATGTGCCTTGTGCTTCACTGAATATTTAAAATCGAAAGGTAATGATAAGCAGTCCGTTCATTTAAATTATAGAAGATTACTCACACATCTGCTCAATGCAAAAATATGCACAAATTCACCTCTGGGAGTAGTGACAATACTGTATCTTATTCAAATCTTATTTTTCCCTGTTAGCAACATTATAGGGTTGCCACATCCAGTATAGTTTAAGGACTTTTATTAGTCATTGCTGCCTAGGTATGACAGTGAAAGTCATATTTCATATTTCCCCTGTTCTATTAATAACTTGAATTGTCATTCTATCGTCTTTCACTTTTGTCTCCTGGGGGTGCCATAACTCCCCATCCACGCAGGCTTTAAGATCCCATGTTGAGGGATTAGATGTTGATGAAAATAAAAAAGGTAACTGCTATACATTTTAGCTCCTCAGAGTAAATACATACAGATGAAAAAGTACACACCTGCTCAGAGATATTGGTGGATTAAAAAGAACCCCAGTGCTATCCATGGTGCTGAGCCTACTGCAGTCCAAGCTGAAGGATCAGCACAATGGACAGTGCTCATTGCATTTAAATTGTAAAAGTATAATCAATATTAATATTATAATAATTATTATTATTTTGGCCAATAACAGTTCATGTTGGCTGTAGATATACAGGGTTAGGGTTAAATCAGAGCTGTGGAGCATTGCTAAGTTATTGTGTAGGTAATGGCTGGTGTGTTTGTGTTGTAAATATTACACTATTATGCTTTTTTGTTATCAATTCATTGCTCTTCATCATATCATAGTATCCATTAAGTAACCTTCAGTCTTTCTTTTCCTCTAAACTTACATTTTCTGCTCCAGCCTCCATCGTGGCCCAGAAGTGGTGGTGCCAGATGCATCCATGTATGGACGGAGAGGAGTGTAAGGTCCTGCCTGACCTGACTGGCTGGTCCTGCAGCACTGGCAACAAAGTCAAAACAACCAAGGTGAGAAGAATGGGTAACACTTTACTTGAAGTTTTCTACACAAGAGTGACATGACCACATGATACTGTCATGATACTGTCATGACAGTCATGACACATGAACCCTAACCCTAACCCTAACCATAACTTGTCATGACAAAACCAAATGACACTTATCAAATGAAGTGTTATGTCATAAACGTTTATGCCTTGTTTGTGTTTTATGACAAGTTCATGACAGTGTCATGTCACGCTTATGTAGATACCTTCAAGGAAAGTGTAACTGAAAAATGTCTTTCTACGTTTGTATTTTGTTTTCATGTGCAGGTGTAGGCCTGTTTGCATTCCTGTCTTTCTTTCTTTCTGCCTCTCTCTCTTTCTCCAGACACTGATCAATTGTATATACATTTTATGCATATGTCATCTCACACATTCTGCTCTCTTTATGTGTTGCCTGTGCTATTTCATGTGCTTGCACAGTGTTACCTACATGTGTAGCAAGCCAACTCCCAATTATTGCAAACAAAAGAAGTCCAAATTATCTTTATTAGTCTCCCTAAGGAAAAAAATGTTTTGGACACTGAGTAACATTGCTGTAAGAGTTACAACAGACACACAACAACAAGCACAGGGTTAAAACAATTAAAAGACAAATGTACAGTAAACATATGGGCTACTCAAAGAGCTGTGCAAATTGCAGATTCCCGAATTACCATTTTAAAATAAGATAAAAGCCTTCCTACATTCTTCTGTTCACCCATGCATGCCTTACAACCAGTCAATCTTACTTCCATACGCATCCATGCATTCAGTGTTAGCAAAAAAAGTCTTCCAATTTGTAAGCAACATCAAAGCGTGTAACCTTATCAATGTTTACATTTAAACATATCCCCTGAGAAATAAAGAGATATGATATAATGTCCAGAAATAATAAAAAAATATACTACTAAGCATCTTCTAGCTTAAGTAAAACTTGATGTAGCTCAAATTGACCTTGATCTTCAATTGATTTTTTGTCTTCTCTGAATCATCTTGCATCAATTAGTGTGTGCTGTTTTTTATACTGTATATGACTGTATATGAAAAGAAAGAACTCAGAAGTGAATATCAAGCAAATAAAAGATAATCGTATGAACAAAGGTTGTTTGGATCGTCAAGATGCTTGTGAGTTTAAACACTAATCTAAAACATCAATAAGACACAGATACAGATATAATCAACAAGCAAGCCCCCCAGTGTGCATATTTGTTAATCTGCTGTAAATGTATCTCATCCGACAAGGGTAACAAAGAACTGATGAAGAAAACCTTTGTACACTCTGAACTCCAAACAAACACTGTGTGATGCTATGTAAACTGACACTATTCAGATGAGATAAATTGATTCAAATGAGAGTCCTTCATGGCCCTTTGTAAGCTGTTGAAGTGTGAAAGTTGATTTGCGCGACTGATGGCTGGGGTGTGTGTAAACACGTGCCAGAGTGCATGTCGTGGGATAGAGCAGGTGCGGTTTATTTACAGGTGAAATATAAAAAAAGAAACAGTTGTGAGAGACGCGGCGCAGGCGGCATAAAAGTAATTGCTCGAGAGATGACATAACAGCACAACATCTGTTGCATTCATTAGAATGCATTATGGCTGGGGCCTTCCATAGAGGCTTTACAATTAAGAGTCATAATTAAATCGGTGAGTGGGATAGACTGAGGAACTGAGGCACTGCTGGGCACAGTCACAGGCAGCGGAATTAATGACCCTGGGCCTAACACCAACTGGTACTGTTGGGACTGATAGGTGCAGTAATCCTTATTCCGTTGCATAGTGCAATCTCTCTTGTTCTTCTTGTTCTTCTTGTTCTTCTTCTCCCTTTCTCTTTGTTTTGTCTCTTGTCTGACTAGCCTATCAGCTAAGCGAGGAATGAGGAGCCAATGGCTGACTGCATCAGTAGACATTAATTGTGCATTTACAAGGTGCTTGGGGACCAGGGAGCAGTTATTTGGAGACTTGTGGCAGATTTCACTGGAGATGGTTGCAATGAGACATTGATTCCCTGGCAACTGCACACATGGCCCTGCTCTCCTGTTCCCTCTGTGTCTCTTTTCTTTATCCTTTGCTTTCTTTCTACCCCTGACCTCCTTTTACCATTTCAGCGTCTCATTCACTCTGATGATCTCTATCTGTCCATCTCTTTCACTCCTACACAGCGTAGGTGTGCTGTAGAAAGATGCATAGATTGCCTGACTGAGGAACCAGAACACTGTTTGACAAGGAACAGCAAAGGCGCCATGCCATAAGACACATCTTTTCACAAATCCAATGTGTGGCTTTATGGTACACATTCACATATGGTACAGCATTCTCAAGGCTTTTTAAAATATACGAGAATATTAGAAATGCACATTGGATGGGGTTTGTTAATGGAAAACAAGCCCACTTTCAACACTTAGTGTAAACTATTACAATTATTAATAATCATTACAGCTCCAAAACATATGAAATCCAGCTTCAGCAGTTGAAACACTGTAGATCCCTACAATCAGTCACCCGGGCAGACTGCAAACAAACATTTTCAATCCAATGAAAAACACATAGACCTAGAAATAGGGAGGAAATGGTTTGATTTGGAATATTCTCCTCTGACCTCTGATCGACTCTTTCAAATGGAAACATTCATTCAGCGAGTGTGAAGCGGGACACTCCATGTAATAACATGTCTCTGGGACACTGATCCTCTTGTCTTATCTGTGGTATTGTTTCTTTTTTAGGTCACACGATAGCAAGAGAGCCACTGAGCGACGAGGAAACCTGAAACTCTCCATGTGGAAAGGATGGATGACTCACACATACTTACCGCACAATGGGGAAAATATCAAGGAAAGGACCACTGTAAGGCCATCCATCATAAAACAATGGGATAAAATGTACTCATCACAAACTATGTACACTTGACTACATGGAGCCACACATTCAGCATACATAGTATCCTGGTTGTTGAGACCAATGGACTTCAATCATGGACAACCAGGGTAAATCTGGACACAAATGGACTTTTGTTTTCCAATAATGGAAAAAATGTGGATTGATAAAAAAGGTTGATTTCAAAGAGTTATTAAGCATTTCAAAGTATATATTTCAAAAAAGCATTTGTGGACAAGATGTGAACCAAAAGCTGTGCTTTAGGTGCTGCTGGACACAGTCCAGATCTGGTGTCAATATGTAGAAGTTATACTGGATACAGTGAAGATGATTTGGGAGAAATGAAAGAGATAGCCGCTCATAACTAGCAAATAGCAAATTAGCATCCAATTGCTTTTGTGGGTCAAGTCACTATCATGAAGACTGTTTTGCGGGAGTCATTTTGCAGTTCTAATTAGGAATTTCAGCGTAGGATCATAACAACATGTTAAAAATTCATGTAAGATATTTGCACTAGTTGAAACCATTTGGAAATGTTTTGTTTTTCTAGATATCTTCCAATATTTTGCTGTGGATGTCACATGAAATTGAAGGTGAGCATTTTGTAAAATGTCTGACACTCAAAGTAGAGAAAAAAAAAAATATATATATATATATATATATATATATATATTTAAAATATATATATATATCATGCCCCATTATTCCTGAATAGGTATTGGTTAAAAATGGCTCTGACTATTGAGCCTTACTTACAGCTTGGTACAACATAACCTAGCAAAGTGTCTCATTTTTGCCCAGAAACATTTCCAAGCTCAGTCTTCAAAGTTATATATCTTTGAAATATTATATTCAGTCTGTGACATCTATTATGTTAACTGTTCAAAGAAGGCACATAAAATGTTCAAACAATAAACACAAGTTGTAATTATGTTGTCATTTCACATTATTGGGTATGCTTTCTTTTTTCTCCCTCTAAACGTTTAAGTTTCTTAATCTTTGAAAGTAAATTAAAAAAAAATTGAATTGTGGTCTTTTAAACTCCCTTTATTAAGAGATACAGTATGTTTTTGTTTGCACATTGCCCATTGATTGCCTCCAGAACCACCCTCATCAATGCGTAAGTAAGATATCCTGAAATAATTGCCATCGATAATGGCAGTTAAACCCTTTGCAAACATGTTTTTTCCCCACCAGGCTCGATCATTACTGCACTGAGTACAACAGCATAGTGCTCTAAACAACCACCTTAAATCTCTCAGTTTTCTTTGCCTATTCTTCTCCATCTCACACTCATCTTTGAATCTTTCTGTCCCTATCTTGAGTCCCTCTCTATGAAACAATAGATGGCACAGTTAAAATAACTTCACACACTATATTATCTATATTTCTAAGCTTTTTGTTCCACTGTGCTGCTTTTTGCTCTCATGCTTCCCAAATTCTTTTTTTCTCTCATGTAGACACATCCAAATCTTCCTCAAACTGCATCTGTCTGCCTCTCTGATATGTGAATGTGTTGGGTCAGTGTGCCCATGGGTTAGCCTGCCGGGGGCTGTTCCTCTGCGAATAAGAGCCTCTGCTTTCAGACATGCTGCTTTGTGAGCTATGATAAATCTGTGGGAGCTGAGCCGCTGACTCTCCAGCTCCAGTGCTGAGCTCTGAGCCAGAGGGAGCTGGGGGACAGCAGGGCTACCAGTGGCAGGCAGCTCCACTCTCTCATTACTGAGAGGCCTGGATAGCACTGGGCTTCTCTCGGGACCACTGACATGGAATATTTTTAGGCCTACAGTGCAGCACTGCAGTTAGGCCAGTCACACCACAATGCCCTCTTTCCTTGAACAGTGTCTCAGCAACAATGGTCCATTTATAGGTGGGAATAGGATGACAGTCCGCAACCGCATTCGCCTACATGATTCACCTACATTCACACAAAAACTTTCACAAGAATCCCACCCATTCAAACCCACAAAGATAATGTGGGAGAACTGGAATCAGCAGAGAAAGTGAAAAGCCTTAATTACAGCCAACATAAGGCAAAATTTCTCCAGAGCTGTGCAACATCAAACCATTTGAGGGTTATCTTTCCTCCCCCTCTCATCCCCTCTCTTTCCAGCTCTCTTTCTCCACCCCAGAGGTTTGGTGTTCTGTAGATGAGCCTGGCGCCTTGCTACCTTTGTCCTACATGGCTCTCTGCAGCAGAATCAATATTTGAGGAAATTTTTGCTGCGGTGCTCCTTGGTGGCTGGGGTTTGACGCTGCAGCTCCACCCTCGGTTCCAACCACGCTTACATAGACAGGGAAGACCTGACAGGGGAAGAGTCACTCATCTCAGGTCACCGCTACTCAACCATAAATTCTGCAAAGTGCACTGTACATTTACAACTGCTGTACAGGCTGGCCAGCCCTGCAGCAGTGCAGAGGCAAACTCCGCCTTTGCCAATTTATGAGAAGGAAGATGACCGAACTTGCTAAGATGCCTTAAGGTATCTTGGAGGGATTTTGTATTACCATATTCACCTTTAATGAGATGTTACATAGCATGCAAATTTAGCAGGCATCAGTGCCTAGCCACGGGTCTATACATTGTCTGTTCTTTGTGTAAAAAAAAAAAACCCAACCAAACACACTTGTTACCAACTGGCTTTAAAAATAATGAAACAATTCAGAATCCATTCACTGAATGAGTTGTGCGTACGGACACATTCTCTAGTGTAAAAAAAATAATCTTGTTTTTTAGCTTGAAGGGGATGTGTCTGTAATGTGTCAGTAGGGGTCTGACCTCCCAAATGTCCGAGGAAGACTGGTTGCTTAAATCTCCAGTGGGACTAGTGGGACCCAGAGGGCAGGACCTACAGAGGCAAACAAACCACATGGAGGACAAAATAAAATGGTAATGAGAGAGGATAGGCAGCTTTGAGTGAGAATGGAAAACAGAAGACTAATGAGCTACATAAAAGAAAAATAGAGATAGAGAGGTATTGCTATAGTGTTTGAGAGAGGACAAGCGTGTGAAGAGTATTTTAAGTATGTCTTTGTTTATGCGCTAAGCCTGTGTGGCTCCCGAGAGGCCACTTGCATCGTCAAACCAAACGCCTCCAATAGTCCATCACACTCGTCAGCAATTTACACAATCGCTACCTAGAGAGAGAGAAATAAAGGGATGAAACACTGTTGTCTTGGCTTATGCATCATCTTTTGTCGAGTCCAATTTGTATTAGCCTCCAGCCATATCCAGTAAATATGGGTTCAGGATTCATGTTCAGTGAGAATGGTAATCTTCAGATGAAGTGAGTCTGTCAAGGCAAAAAGATATGTGACAACCTGAGTCAGCTCAAGGAAAAGAGAGCTTTTGCCATTGTAGAGGAAACGGGCTCCACCTCCTGCTGTCTGAAACTGACATTGATTTAATATAAGTCAGAGGGAGATTAGCCGATGAAGAACATCTGATCAGTGATATCAGTGCCGCTTGGCAGTCACTGGTCTTGTTACTGCCACTTTAAACTGAAGAAATCAGCTCAAGTCAAAATGTTTTGTTCAACTGATCAAATATTTTTAGCGCAATCACTGTGACATATAATTACTTAAAGCTCTCAAAAATACATTATTTAAACCCCATCTAATTGCATTGAGGCCTTTTATCATCGCTCAGCTCACTCAAAAAAACAATGCAGTCAGTCCTCTTCACTCAGTAGTTTGGTGCAGCACGTTAGATCAGTAAAAATGGTCACGTGAATGTATTGGCTACCACAGCTGGTTAGCCGTCAGGTGATGGTGTGGGGATTAATTGCATTAGCTCCACTCTCTCACCCAGCATAGAATATGTGACAAAAACACCACAACAAATCCCATTAATATTTAATGAAACCAAACAAAAAAAACAGCAAACAATCAAAGTGTCTTTAATATTCATTTTGGGGCAGGCCTGCGACGGCCCGATATTGACGGTGGATTGAACGGGGGATTCATTAACATCTTCTCCCTCACTGCTTCCTCTCACCCGAGCCATTCCTTGCTGCGTCGTCAAACTCACTTATCTCTCTGAAGCAATTAGCCACTGGAGGCTCCATTGACCTGAGCCTTTGTTAGACTAAACGGGCTGCATTAGCATGGCCGTAGCCTGGCTGTCTTGGCAATGCATGTGTCGGTGCCAATGTGAGCAGCACTGATAAAGAAGAGCCCTGCGGTGCGTGCATGTGTGTGCATGTGTGTGTGTTTGGGAAGCTTCAGGAGGTACATACATGCATAGATATATATTAACTAACCACCATTATGCCATTTGTATTGAGCACCCACTTATATACTCGTTTTATATATGATACTGTATGTGTGTGTGCGTGTGTGTGTGTGTGTTGCAGTCCTGTTGGCATGGGTGGGGGGGGTGTGTGAAGTCAATGTAAGCAATTCATATGTGTAAATGTTATTTTGTCTGCCTTTATGCTGCAAAATGAAAAAAATTCAAGAGCCGCTGTTCCTTAACACTGATAGTGTTGACAGCAGCTATCCGACACCAGCAATATACATTTCAATACACAATACAATAAAATATGATTTTGCCTACAGAAGATACACGATTGCACACAGTCACACGCGTATACACATGATAATACATTAAGTTGTAGTGCTTGCAGGAGAAAAGTCTTGTTGGCTGGCTCTGCTCAGCATATGATTATAGATATCTCAGTGTGGTGGAGACAGTCAGCTGGCGACTATGGTATGGTAACAATTTATATTTAATGCAATTTAAAGCCTGTTTTTTTATTTTAAGAAATTGCAATTACTTTACTGTCACACTGTATTACTGTATGTCCACCATGTATCAAGTGAGAAAACAACAATGGAGAGAATCCAAATTAAGATTATGCATGCATATGAATATAACTGTCAGACAAACAGCCCCCATTTATGCTAAGTAGAGAAATGGCCTACTACTAAGTGTTTTAGTGTTTACACCAATGACAACAACAGCTAAGTATGTATGCATTATTCATAATTAATTACCCAAATGTGCTGCTCCCTTCCTTATTTACCAAACTAATGGTTTGTTTTCCTGAGAAATGTATCCTGTCTGGTAAGTTGGGTGGAGACATAACGTCCTCATACATTTCCCTGTCAGGTGAGGTATGGAGAGAGTGATGAGATAGAACAAGGGAGGATCAAACACATTAATAGAAACCATTAGTTCCACTGTCTCTGTGGCCCGCTGCTACAAATTTAAAATCATTATAAGTAGAGACCTCACACATTTTACAAGGTTTTTTATAGCATAATTGAGAGCCAAACTCCATACTAGCTAGCCTCTGTTCCCGCTAACATCTGTAAGTCAGTAAGGTTTGTTTTTTATTCATCTTTTTTTCCTGTGTTTTTTGTCCATATGCTAAGCTAAATGAAGATCTGCATCTACACCCCAACCTTACCCAAAACCGCAACTGCTTATCAGTGGCCTGTTTATCAGCTATGCCTTCCCAAAACCTAACCTAAGCCCAAACATCACTGCAGAAGAGGGGGCAATGGGAGGAACAGACTTCACCACAAGACAAGAACTTCTGGGTTCTATTCCAGAAGAAACAAAACTTAATTCAAAATAGCACTGATTTTCGTAATAATGCAAATTACAACCAGCACTGGATCATAACTTAATTAGTCTCGCTTTGCCAGACCTTCCTCCACAGTGATGTGGAGGAAGGTCTGGCTAGTCCACACAGCATTCCGTGATGGGAGAAAAATGTGCTCTGGTTTATTGGCCTTAAACCAATCACAATCGTCATGCGCTAAGCAAAATAGCCTCAGGAAGGAACTTATTTTGGTGGAACATGTGTATGTTGAAAAGTTGTTTTAGTCATGCAACAGAAAACTCAGATTGGAAAGATAGTCTAGCTAGCTGTCTGAATTTACTCTGCAGAGTCCTCATATGTCGACCATAGTTTGAAATTTCTGATGTAAAGTTAACAGTCACATGACCGGTCAGTGGTCACCATAATTCATGCAATATTGTACAAACACGTTCATAAAAATGCATTGATATCAGGGTCTCTGTGCACAATATGATGTAGCTGCCATCTCTAGTTTAAATTGGCCATGGGCAGGGCTAGCGGCAGTCGTTTACAGTGCAGTGAGTAAGAAAGTTTTCATGGGAGCTGTAGTGTTTTTATCTGCTGACAAATCAGTTATTCTTTGCATTAGAACTACACGGTTAAAAAAAAAAAAAAACAGATGAAAGAAACCCTTCAACAAGAGTGCATTACACAGCCATTACACAGGCTAGCGGAAAACAGCTATCCCGGATAAGACATCAAGACTCTGAGGTTTTTTCAATCTGTCACCATTTTTTGCAAACAAAAGAGTAGCTGAGCTTTGAAAATGATGGCTGCTTAAAGGTTACCATCTAGTATAGTAGTAGATACCCATTTAGCTAACAACAAAAAACCTGAGCTACATGTTCAAGCTTTTCAGGAAAACTAATGAGAAAAATTCTACTTTGAGAAAATTCAATAAGAAGCTGCTGGAAAGTTGTCTCTTTATATATTAAAGGCATGCATTAAATAAAGACACTCATAGTTTCTTTCCACCAGCTATCCTAGAGCAGGCTTATATTCAGACACATATTTTCAGAGCATCCTGAGCGTGGCTGCACATCTGCTGGGACTGGCAGCCAGATGCCGTGCCCTCAGCAAGACCTCAGCCCAGACGACAAGCTCCACAGGCGGTGACTGGCGTCTCTAGTCATCCCGCTCTACCCTGTTTGCCCTCAAAGCTCAGGGCTATCCGCCTCTATGGCTGCCTCTGCGCCAGCCTGACAGATGCCCCGTCAGCGCAGATGTGAGTGGTGTGGGGGCGGCGAGGGATGGCAGAATGGAGCTAAATCACTGTGTAATCAACGTGTGTGGTTGGGAGGTGATGGAGGCTCAGCGGGCACGCAAACATTTACAATTGGCCAGGCAGTCCTTGTAAACAGGAGTGGTTGTACAAAAGAGGCAGGTTGAATAATTGATAGGATGTAAGAGGATCTGGCTTTGGGGGATTTTGGAGCATTGATTCTGGCGGGTAAGGGAGTGAGCGGTGGGGAGAGAGAGGGAGAGAAAGGCTTTCCTGGTACTAACCTTTATAAATGCTTTTCTCTTTCTTTCCTTTAGCCCTCACCCTGCCTAGCCATGGTGAGTCTAGGAATGCCAGATGTAGTTTTTCATCTCTGCCTCCATTCCTTTCTTTGCATCTCTCTATGTTATTCTTGTTGTAATGCTTTTCTGTGTGGAATGGGGGTAAGCCATCATGCCAGTGCATGACAACAACATGGCCAAAGTGAAACAAAAGAGCAGATGGCCGCAAAGACCAAGAGAGAGAATGGAAAAGAATGGAAAAGATTAAGGACAAATTACACAAGAAAAATAAGAGGGAAACAAAATAGACAAAGAGGAAAGATAGAAAGAGGAGAAAAATGTCAGTAAAAGGGTAGAGAGACAACTTATTTTAAGTATGTGAGCCTTTTTACCTGGATGAAAGTCATGAATAATCCGTTATCACACACACCACAAACACTTATGCATGCACTTATGCACGTATGCACTTAATCACACACACACACACACACACACACACATACACACACACACACACACACACACACACACACACACACACACACACACACACACACACACACACACACACACACACACACACACACACACACACATCACCTATGCTGTGGTAACCCTTTCATCTAGCCAGCTGCAGGGCTCATAAAACAAGCTGATATAAATGAATTCACCAGCCCGGTTTCAAGCCTTAGTCTGCCAACAAACACACATGCAAATAAAACACAAGCACGCACTGTTTCACAGTCTCTTTTGACTTTGCACACTTCACATTCACATCATGTCCGCAGACTGAGAAACAAGCTTATCTATGGTTGTTTCACTTGAGCCGTACTTTGCAGAAGTAGGAGAAAATGTTGTGAAGTCTTATTCTCGTCTCATCAAACAG
Organism: Etheostoma perlongum; assembly: GCA_026937815.1. Taxonomy (NCBI): domain Eukaryota; kingdom Metazoa; phylum Chordata; class Actinopteri; order Perciformes; family Percidae; genus Etheostoma; species Etheostoma perlongum. Next base: position 8,471,467 of record CM049374.1, on the reverse strand, counting down.
AAGAGGTATGAAGATGTGACATTTCTCAATACTGGTCACTGGTAAAAGCACTGCTGCCTTGTTATTGTGGAAATGATGGGCACACGCTCCATTCAAATGTAAATTTCTCTTTGAACAAAGTCGCACAGCTGTACCATGAGGTGCCTTGACTGTATATTGCCTGTTTTTATCAGAATGTATCACAAACATTGCACTTGCATATTGTACAGTACGACATCAGAATAATTTCTTCTTCAGAAACATTCCCATTTTACTACATACCCAACTGACTGCAGTTGCTGCAGTAATTTAAAGTCCTGGTCTTGCCTTACAGTAAGACTTTGCAATTAGCTATGATGGCTATGCTAATGTTTTCCATACTCATGGCAACTGTCTTTGGTTTCCTACAGAGCTCATGTGTCTGGGGAAAGAGAGAGAGATGAGGACTTTATTTTTTACTTTATCTTGCTCCAGGATTGCTTTATCTTTACTTCAAATGAGGCCTATTTTGTGCATGAAGTAACTGAGAACAGTGGGTGGCTTCTCCCAGACAAGAGACATGTGTTTGTTTGGCATTGGGTGGGTGGGTTACATCATCTAGCTGTCCGCCTTATGGCCATGCACTCCTCTGTGCCGACACAAAGACAACGCGCTAAGACCATCATCAGAGGAAATTAGCTCAGTAGCGTTGAAAGCACTCGCTTCTCACAATAGCCAGTGGCCATGCTAAATCATTAGCCTGTCACTTCGTTGGGGTTGAGACCAATTATTCTCTCAATCCGCCTCCAACCCAAATTGCATTATTGCAATTATATCCATTGCATGACATATTGTCACGGCAAGGGTGGGTGAGATGGGGAAAAGAGGAGATAGACTGAAAAAAAAAAGATGGAGATGGAGGGGGAAAATAATTTTGGCGACATTATCAAGCCCCAGGGATCGTCTCACTGTTTGCAAGCTGGCTCTATGAAAGGGCATATTGATTATGTTTTCTACTGTTATGGACGTTTGTATTTACACACATAAACATCTCTCCTTATCACCCTTTTTCTCAGTTTTATTTATAGATAAAAATGTTTCCATGTCAGATTTTTTTATTGGACCTACAGTATTCCTGTTACTTGTTAGGCTACAGACTTTTCCCACTTCTTCCTCGTTCTCGTCACTCTCTCTGTGTCTACCTAACTCTTGTCCTGTCTTTCTTTCACAGGGTCTCTCACCACAGCTTTTGCTGTCACAGCACTCTTGTCATCAGGCTGTCAGTGCTTATCATTGTGTATCAGATCATTATCCAGACCTTGCACTCTGTTGAAGTCCGAGATGTAATACAGCATGGTCCTGTCAAACCCTGTCGTCGGTTCTGTTGCTATCCCTGCTTGAACTGTAGATCATAGTTCCTGCCAAGAGAGTCAGCACTGCTACTGGGATGTGAGAGCCTCATGCTGAGGTTTTTTGCAGTTACAGTGACTGACTTGATCCTACTGCACTTCATTCTCTAGTTTATTACACATACTGACCCTCAGTTGTAACAATGGATTCCAAATGATGTCAGAAAAAAATATATAAGTATACAAATGTAATACATAACATAAATATAAGATTAATATCAGCACTCCAAGGGGAAGCAAAGTTTAAAAGTTTACCCTTTAAAACATTGTTTTAGGTAAGTCAAGGCTGTTTTTCTGCGTGTTTCTTGCACTGGACAACTGTGCATATGTGTTTGAAAGTGTGCCCTTGTGTGACTGCCTGGGTCTGTCTGCAGTGAGACCTTGGACCCAAATGTAATTAGACTTGGTAATGATGTGACCTGTTTACAGCTTAAGCCCTCTGCTAATGATAAATGCACTTGACATACTGTATGTAGTCCAGACTACACTTCAAAAAGAGAGTGTGGACAAGCTCCATGTCAGTTAGTCAGCCAGCGGTAATGTATCATTCATTTAGATCCTGGACATGCAGCAAAGAGGTGCAAGTTGGAGCTGAACCCATGGCCGCTGTGGCAAGGACCGAACCTCTGTACATGAAGCACACTCTCTACCAGGTGAGCTAGCCAGGTGCCCCCCAAAACAACTTTTGAATGTACAGGTTTGATCAAAACAAATTCCTTCCTAATGCTATTTTGCAGACGCACCGTTGCTCCATCCGGTGCTTAGCGCTGCCCAAGATGACTAGGACTGGTTTAAAGATATGCCAATGAACCAGAGCATGTTTCTCCTATCCTGGAATGTTGTGTGGACTAGCGAGACCCTCCTCCATAGCACTGTGGAAATAGGTCTGGTAATGCGAAACTACAGAAAACCTAAAACTTAGTGAGCAATCGGTTCTAAATGATACAGCTATCACACAGAAGTGTCTATGCACTGACTATGCATTTCACACTGGCAGAAAGCCATGGGCTTATAAAAGAGGGATATTTATATACATAGAGAGAGATGCAATGCAGCCCCTGACCACCTGCTCTCCCTCCTTGCGCACCATCATGCCTGGGGGTCACTGTGGACACACTTAGCAGACCTCCACTTAAACTCCTCAAAATCTGACTGAAATGCATGTTTCCCCTCATTAATCCATTTAGCATGTGTGTGCCGCAATGTGTACACTTACGTTCATGTGGTAGTGTGTAGCCAACAGTGTATGTATGGTCCTGTTTGTCCTTGTGTGTGTGTGTGTGTGTGTGTGCAGAAGCAGAAGCTGGTCTGGCCCCCCAGGGGGTGAGATGGTGGGATAGCCGGGGCTAGGTGCGTGGTGATGTGACAGTGCTGGGGCAGAGCAGGGCCGGTTGGTGCAGCTCCATCTGTGGCCCTTCTGTTCCTTCACTACCTGACCTTTGACTGTCTTTAGGTGTTACATGACAAGGATATCTGAGCCACATCCCTTTAGGGCTGCTAGTGCTACGGACTCAGTATACACAGAGGTCAGATTGGAAGTAGAAATGTGCATAAAGTGGCTCCAGAATAAATCACACCTCCTGCCAAAGGCCAAGTACTATTTGGATTCAGGACTCCATGTGGGTTTTCTGAATAAAACAGAGAGGGGATTTTGTAGAGGCTTTGATTCACACTTGACACTGCTCTAATGAGAGAAAAAAAACTGTCACTTCACAGTGCTAATTTGGGTGTAATATCCCAAAGTCAGCCAATCCACTGAGGAGAGGAGAAGGAGAAAATTAAGCATCTGCTTCATTTCCCTAACTGGCCGTAGCCAGACTCATTAACAAGAACTATGCCCATACAGAGAGGCTCCATTGAAGCTCGGCTCCGCATAGAAACATGCACACAGCCAGTTAAGTTAAGCACGTACCAGACTATAAAGTCTGCATCAATGTTCCTCCATTTACAGAGTCACAGAATCAGAATGTGACTCTCATAGGGAAATACCACTAAGGCAGAAGATTAGTGACAACCAATGATCAATTAACTTGAAGGAACCCTTCATAATATCAAAGGGACTGATGTTCCAGACATTGCTGCTGACGTGTGTTTCCAATGAGTACGAGCATCCTTCATTAACCTCTGTGGTGATGATGGTGAGCTGCAAGGCCAGCTTAAATAAAGCTGCCTATCAGGCTGCTGAGCTTCCTGGAAACATTTCTGGGTCACTGAAAGTGAGAGCTGAGCTCTTACCAAAATGGAGGCTGTTGTCACTATGGAGCAGCAGAGCAGATGGGGTGCAGAGACTGCCACAGCAATAGCAACATTTTTGTTTTCAGTTAAAGAGGTTAGTGAGAGTCAGAGGAATCAATTAGCTTTTGATGGGGTGAGGTTCTTAAAATTCATTAGTGCCAACCTAATTATACAGGAACAATGGGTTGATAATTACATCGGCAATAATTAATACAGTTATTGTAACAAAAGGAGCGTTGAGAACACAATTATCAGCTAATAGCTTATTACTGAGTGGATATAATCAGCAGTTTTGTAGTGAGAGGTGGCAGAGCTAGAAAACGTAGGCCAAGTGTAGAGAGGTAGGGCATGTTGATACAGATGTCCAACATCAGAATGTATTCCCAACAGTCTGAATGATGTCAAAGAAACACATTGTTGTCAATGAACTAGCCTACTTCCCTAACTTATTATTATTATTAGTCTGTGCTAGCAACGTGGTTAACATTTATCAATGCATTTAGCATTTTAGTTTCACACAAAGCTTACTCCTATACATTTTCCCTAAGCATCATTTCTTAAATTTCTTGGAGTGCAAAAAAGCAGTTTTGGTGAATCATTTCTCCTAGATTGCAAGTTAATTCATGCTCCATTCCAGTTGGTGATGTAATGACTGTTTGTTGCCAAGCGTCAAGTGCCAAAACCATAGGCCAAAACTAACGAAGAGGAGGAAGCATGATAACTGATAGCGTCATAAAAGCCCTTGCTGCAGGCTCTACCCTCACCGTAACAGATGATGACCACCCCGATGACAGTGATGAATGGGGTGGTGATGAAGATAACGTTACACACCTGTGGCCGTATTTGCAAGAAACATTTTGGTACATTGGAGTGAAAGATTCTTTCTCACAAAAAATGAATATTCTGTTTTTCTCTTAGTTGATGTTAGCTCTGACAAAATTTAAATATATCAAATACCAAAAGGTTCTTAATAGAACATTAGGCCTAATTAAAAAATAGATAGCCTTGTATTTCAATACCATATGCGTAGAGTTATGTATCTGATCTTTCCATACTAACTGGGCCCATCAGTTAATTTTTTTATTGATTTTCTTTATAAAAAATAGCTTAGAGCATTTGTTCTGAACAGTATAATGGCCAGAGTCGCCTAGTTCAGCTTAATTACAGAGTTAAGGAACACCCAATTGCCTTAGCAGAAGAAGCACACACTTTTCTGTGTAAGAGAAGCAGATGTTGACTACATTGTAGCTGTAGCTTGCTTTTACATACATATGCTACATTTACAGTTGGTTGCATTTGGTTTAATCACAGCATTCATTTGTTAATGTATTGCACACCTGTTTAGCCTCATATAAGTTTAATCATTTCATCAGTGCAGATATAAAATAGTAATGAATTTGGGCTACATTTACATGTACTGTAACAAAGTTGTGTTTTTGTGTATTGGCTACTTCTTTGAAACTATCATAAAAACCTTTAAATATTTTTGTGTGTGGCATTTTAGGCCTTTAGGGCTGCAGGTCGGAACCTAACGCGCGGCCACTGCGTCGAGGACAGTGCCTCTACATATGGGCGCCGCGCTCTTAAAGGTGGACTTCCCAGGCGCCCTAAAAAGTATCTTTATCACAAGTAGGCTGTATTGTAGGCTACTTTGCTACATTTCAAGTCGCTGTTACAGAGTAAAAACATAATGGAAAAGTCATAATAAACTGGGTGAGAAAGAAATGAGAAAAATCAACCCTATAGACTGTACATTAATATTAACGGTCTGTGATCAGCCCCTGCACGTGGGTAGGAACTGCAGGAGGTCAGGGCACATCTGCACTCAACTGACACAACGGAAGAGGCTGCGCGGGGTGCAACCAGCAGTCGGGTTAACAGAGTGAACAGTACAACAAAAGCACAACAAAAATTAAGGATCCATATGCTTTGAGAATCAACAGCAGAAAGGAGGACTTCGCAAAACTCAGAATGCCGTTTAGACAGGTGAGTACAAGAACACACTCACTTTACTCACTGAGTGGAACAACCACGCGTTGCGTGTGCACGCTATTTATTGGCTACATGATGTGTAAAACTGTGCACTTTCTCCTTTTGCTTTGCTTTTTATGGGCTGTGGAGTTTATGTTGTTTATATACACCTCCGTGTTGTCTGCGTTGGTGATGTTTTATTCTGCTTTCAATTCTATAAGAAATGTCAAATTTTTTGTCCCATGTTTACTGGCCTAAGTTTTGTGAGTTTTCTAATTCTAGTGAAGCAAAATTGAGAAAGACTGTTGTATATTTATAATTGATAATCTGTACACACAGGCTGCAAGGTGCCTCGGCCTAAATGGAATGGATGGACATCAGGCCCCTGATGCATAGGCCTAACAACAACTCTGTGTATAGATTCACCACTAAAACAGTGTGTACATAGGTATCATTACCTGCAGCTGTGGCTATTTGTAGCGTCCATACCTCTAAATCATGGCATGTTTTTGCTGTAAAATCTCAGTCATCTTTTATTATTATTGAATGTCAGAAGGACAATAATGATTCATTCACAGCACTCATTGAAACAAAGTGCTTCACAATGCAGGATACAATTAAATAATTATATGATAATGTTATTAATTACCATGGGGATGATGGCTCGAATGTCAATAAAAAGTGATGAACTTCATAACTGATGAAAAATTTTAAATTTCATTTTAAAGAATGGTGTGTAGTCTACAAGAAAATAATGATTCACAATCAGTGAAATTAGCAAACAACCTAGAAACAATGTTACACGTCTCTAAACTGTATATTTAGGTTGGCACATTCTCACACCACAGTCTCCCTTTATAAAAAAACCTTTATTTATGTGTGGGAAAAGGCATATGCGTGTTTTGTTGTGTGCCTATGCGTTTATACATCTGGCCCAACTGATGTTCCATTAGTTTATACATTGACATTTATGTTGTAGCAGGTGTTTTTTTAATTCAACAGTAGCATCATATATAATACTAACAATATTGTTTTCTTACAATCTCTGCAGTTACAGCATTTTTCCTAGTTTATTGTTGAAGCTTCCGTAGGTAAGCAAAAGTAGAGTCAGACCTCTTACTGCAGCTCTCCCTCTCTCTCGTATGGGCATATGCATTCAGAGAACAACCAATAGGAACGCTCTCTCTCTCTGAAGTATCTGTGGTTGGCCAGTCTCGCATTGCCAGAACCTCCTCCACAGCGCTGGAGTGGAGGGTCTGGCTAGTCCACACTTAGTTCTGGGATGGCAGAAAACGTGCTCTGGTTTATTGGCATTTTTTTAAACCAATCACAATTGTCTGTGGCGCTAAGCAGACAGAGCAACGGTGCCTCTGCAAAATAGGCACGGGAAGGAACCTGTTTTGGTGTATGTTCAAAGGTTGTTTTAGTCGTGCAACAGAAAACTCAGATTGGACAGTTAGTCTAGCTAGCTGTCCAGATTTACCCTGCAGAGATCTAGATCAAAAGCTCAATGTAAATCTAACCACTGTCCTAATAAATCGACCACAGTTTAAAATGCCACACAAAGAAAGTGGAACATCTGGCCGAAATGACCGACATCCGGTGGGATTTCCGGCGGCACCTGAACAATCAGTTGGTACAGTGAAACATCATCGATTTAGACTAGTATTGGCTAAAGTCTCCCGTCACGGGCTAGATTTCCTTGAGCCTAAAAACAGAGCCAAGAGGAGGAGCAAAAGTCTAGTTTTCTCTCTGACCACTTGAATTACATAATGTTGGAAGGTTGTCATAACATGTCTTTGCCCAACAATGGCGAAAATGAATTGCCTACCATAGCTTTAGTGCAGGGAAAGTGATTTTCTTTCTTTTTTGAATTATTCCTATTTAAAAAAAACACATTTGCATTCATTGGTGGAGTTAAAGCCAGGATCTTGTACTTTTTTACAGATGCCCCACAGTGATCACAATCTAATTAACCAGCTATTCCTTACAAGATTTTTTTTTTAAAGACCAGCATGGTCAACAACATGACAGGATGCTTTTTGATGTATGTGTCAAAATGAATCCCAAAATAGATTACTAATTACTAACTATCTTATCAATTTTGCCATTTCTTCATGAATCCTACCATTCCACTATGCAATTTCTGACTTGCTGGTAGTTTAAACCAATGAGTGGAGGGTCCTTTTTTATTGATTTTTGTATGCTTGGCAGATAATACAGAGGAAACCCTGGACCATGATCAAGGGAACTATAACTGCTCATTAGGTAGTGTAATAGCATGAGATGTCCACAGGGAAAGTCATGAACCATCTCCTCATTATTACCTCTACACACCTTTGCTTGTGTGAAATGGTGTTGTCCGCAGCAGTGTAAATGCACAAAAAGCCCACGAGATCAGACTGTCTGCCCTTTTCTCAGCTGCCTTGACAGATGTCAACATGTGAACGATTGTCCTTGGGTAAACCTCTAGTGGGTTGGGGGAATGTGTGGCTATGTATGATGTAAGATGAAGAAAATGAAGAATCCTTGAGGCTTTTTGAGATTTCATTTGAAAAATCTGTCATGTTTGCTTGTGATCACTAGTTTTGAACATTCAAGGGGGAAACACATCAATGTCTAAAATAAACCAGCATATTTAAAAGCTTTAGTGCATAATGTTTTTGTATTAATGAACATCCGTTACATTGTAAAGGGGGCGGGATAGACAGCACAGACGGATGCATTCAGCCCTGTACCACTCACAGACTGCAGACAGTCAGTGAAAGTAGAAATACAGCAGCAGGGAAGACGCTTACTGTCAAAGGGGTTCAAACTGATGCTGTCTTTTTGAATCATGGCTCCCTGTAATCATTAGGCTTCTCTGCTGCCCAGGGAGTTTGGGTGAAGCTGATGTAGCATACAGTTTAGTTTATTTTCACTACCTCACATCCTTATTTGAAGCATCGGTGCTTTTTACTGCACTGAAATGAGTAGAAATCATTACTTATATTGACCTTTGAGTTCCTGCCAGCACATCTTGTTCATCACTGCAGGAAGCTATTGGAGGCAGCCGACTGAGTCATGGCTATGTTGGACTGTGTGTCTGCCAGTCTGTCTGTCTGTCACCCAGGTATATTGACTTTCATTCATGTGATATATCTCACCGTTTGCTCAGAGTAAATGTTAGAGCTATGACTATGCTTGACTGCTGTTGGAGATCTCCCTCAAACTAAATATTCCCCTCATGAGCAACCGTGGCCAGGTAGCTGCTGGCTGTCAGTGGCGCATTCACATCTGTATTACAACTGACAGGGCACGACACAACTCGGCCAGGTAGCCTGACTGCTCTTTACACCTACTCACATTCTAAATGGCTGTATTTCTGACAGCTAGAGCGGTTTCACCTCCAGCTTCATCCATTTCTTGGGGGAAATATGTGTACGGACTTACAGTATGTATCATCATGTATGGCTTATACAGTTAATTGTGTCCTTCATTTTCTCATAACTTGACCCTTATTTTGTACAGTTCTTGCCATCATTTCTAGCCTGTCAAAACCAGCCCACAGTTTTGCCTCTGTCACTGAGGCCACAGGTAAATTAGCTCAAGACAGATCCTTTCAAATGGGTTGTACAGGTGAATGATACTTTCCGCTTTCACACAGACATCTACACAAACCATTCCTACATGTCCTTGGGTGAAATAGGCTAAATCAACCCCTTTGGATGTTTTCCAGATTCAACATCCAAAAGGGTTAATTTTCAGGCATACTGAACTCACAAGATGGCTTTGTAAACATTCATGCTTCCGATAACATTTTCCTTAGCAACTTAACTGCTAAAATTTGCAAAGACATAACTTTACAAATGAGTGTGCTTTTATCATAAATTGCAGATACTGTATGTAAAACTCATCTAGTGTGTTTACAGAGTGTATCTATTACAGAATTGTATGCCCTTATTTTACAATTAACCAGGTAATTAAAATTGTCCTGTTACAAAGGGGGAATTACAATATACATACTATAATTATAATATGCTACAAAATTAAGAATCAGTTTTTAAATAAATTGATAGATATTTTTGTTTTTTGAGTTTTTGTGCAGGTTAAGAAATAATATTACTCTGTCTCTATTTCTTACATGTAGGCCTAAATGTGTATTTAACTATATTAAATCTCTTTTAGATTCTATATTAACACAAAGGAATAGTTTTTTTTATTTTAAGCTATATATTTTTGTGTGTGTATATGTATGTATATACATATATGTATGTATATATATATATATATATATATATATATATATATATATATATATATATATATATATATATATATATATATATATACTGTATGTCCATTTTGTTTGTCTTTATCTTGACTTTTTCAGTGATGCCCTGACATTACACTTAAATGCATTTAAAGGTCCAATATTTAATATATTTACTGTAATAAATCCAAAAATGACCCCAATGTGTCCTCAGATATTGAGGAAACACGCTAAGTGGAAATACTATCTTTTCTGACAACAATGCTAATGCCTGTATGTTCTGCTTTTAAAATTTCCGTTCCGTGACCGTGTCTGTTTGTGTACTTAAACCCAGTGCGCAACAGCTGTAGTACAGCGATTGGAAACGGCAAACGAACGAATGGGATCAAGTGAGGTAGACTACCAACCTAAAAAAACTTGTTATGTTTCTAACAGTTGCGTGACCAGAGACGTAACAAATCCCGGCAAATATTAGAGATGTATTTGAAAGATGGAGACAGCTTAGAGCCCAAGGTTGCAGAGTTGGCTAATTTCCTCCTGAACAAGTAAGCATTAGCTTCAGACTAATTTATCATGGCTACTAGAGACGGGTATTTAATGTAATTTCAACATTCGTGTACTCACATTGAATGATTTAGCGAGTACCTGAGTTGGTTACTCTTAAAAAACAATTGAGGCAGCCAGTAAAGTGATCCCGACTGGTCCTGGCTAATGCTGCGTAACTGCTAACGTTACAAGAGGACCAGGCAAGAAACCTTGCCTGTTTAGCGGCCTCGGCCGACAACGGTGAGGTTTTTTAATCCAAGTACAGGGGGCTATAAATTGGAAAGAGAGGACCGTGTGTTTAACGATTGTTGCCGTAATTCTAAGCTAATTAAGTGTGTTCAGTCAGAATGGTAGCTAACTATAGTGTTATTTTTACCGGTTCCAAGCATAGCTAAATCTAAGCCAAGGAAGTGTGTCTGTCTGTCAGGTGTGGAGGACGGCAAGGTTGTGGTGTTTTAGCGGTTCCTACTGTAATTCTAAGCCAAAAAGGTGTGTCCGTCAGTTGGGTGGAGAGGACAGTGAGGTTGTGGTGTTTTTAGCGGTTCTTACAGTAATTCTAAGCTCTAAGGTCCCCCATGAGCATGGGCTTTTATGACTGTCTAACGTTAGCTACTCCTCTGTACTGTTAAGTAATGTCTGGCTATGTGAGACAAGCGTCCAGCAACATTGTTGTGACTGCTGCGGTCTCAGCCTGGCAACCAACGTGAACTTCGAGTCTGGGGAGGAGGGGATGAGGGAGACGACTCTCTCCAATATTTTGAATTTGTACTTCAGTAACTATTTTAAACACTATTTGTCAGTATTACATATTACACCTTTTAACGGTGCCATGACATGGTGTTCTTTGCATGCTTTAATATAGACCTTTCCCTAATACCTGTCTGAAGTCTCTTTCCAAAGATTCAGCCTTGGCACAGAATTACAGCCACTAAAGCCAGGGGGCAGGTAAAGCAGAGAAAGGGGAGCTAAGATTCCAGATCGGCCCATCTGAGCTTTCATTTTCTCAAAGGCAGAGCAGGATACCCAGGACTTTGTTTACACCTATCACCATTTCCAGCCATTGGGAGATCATAGCCAGGCTGGGGGAACGCATATTAATGTAAAAAAAATATATATATTTTTTTTATATAGTGGCCAGTTACATGGTTCTGTTCTTTACATTCAAATAATTTCTTAGATTTTTTGTTATGTTGTGAACGAGTTCCATTTCTCCCTCTCTTGATCACAGAAGGCTTTGAGTCAACCTTGATAAATGTCCCTTCTATAAATACCCATGAACATCCATCCATCCATCCATCTTCATCCGCTTATCCGGAGTCGGGTCGCAGGGGCAGCAGCTCCAGTAAGGGACCCCAAACTTCCCTTTCCCGAGCCACATCAACCAGCTCCGAGGCCAAGTTGGGATATAATCTCTCCACCTAGTCCTGGGTCTTCCCAGGCCTCCTCCCAGCTGGACGGCCTGGAACACCTCCCTAGGGAGCAGAGGCATCTACCAGATGCCCAAACCACCTCAACCCCTTTCGGATGACTGAGCTCCCCTCACCCTGATCTCTAAGGGAGACGCCAGCCACCCTCCTGAGGAAACCCATTTCGGCCGCTTGTACCCTGGATCTCGTTCTTTCGGTCATGACCCAGCCTTCATGACCATAGGTGAGGGTAGGAACGAAAATTGCCCGGTAGATCGAGAGCTTTGCCTTCTGGCTCAGCTCTCTTTTCGTCACAACGGTGCGATACACAGAATGTAATACCGCACCGGCTGCTCCGATTCTCCGACCAATCTCACGCTCCATGGTCCCCTCACTCGCGAACAAGACCCCAAGGTACTTAAACTCCTTCACTTGGGGTAAGGACTCACTCCCCACCTGAAGAAAGCAATCCATCGGTTTCCTGCTGAGAACCATGGCCTCAGATTTAGAGGTGCTGATCCTCATCCCAGCCGCTTCACACTCGGCGGGGAACAGATCCAGTGAGTGCTGAAGGTCACAGACCGATGATGCCATCAGGACCACATCATCTGCAAAAAGCAGCGACGAGATCCCGAGCCCACCGAACTGCAACCCCTCCCCGTCCCGACTACGCCTCGATATCCTGTCCATAAATATTACAAACAGGATTGGTGACAAAACGCAGCCCTGGCGGAGGCCAACCCTCACCTGGAACGAGTCCGACTTACTGCCGAGAACCCGGACACAGCTCTCGCTTTGGTCATACAGAGATTGGATGGCCCTGAGAAGGGACCCCCTCACCCCATACTCCCGCAGCACCTCCCACAATTTCTCCCGGGGGACCCGGTCATACGCCTTCTCCAGATCCACAAAACACATGTAGACTGGTTGGGCATACTCCCAGGCCCCCTCCAAGATCCTGCGAGAGTGAAGATCTGATCCGTTGTTCCACGGCCAGGACAGAATCCGCATTGTTCCTCTTCAATCCGAGGTTCGACTATCGGCCGAACCCTCCTTTCCAGCACCTTGGAGTAGACTTTACCAGGGAGGCTGAGAAGTGTGATACCCCTGTAATTGGCACACACCCTCTGGTCCCCCTTTTTGAAGAGGGGAACCACCACCCCGGTCTGCCACTCCTTAGGCACCGTCCCAGACTTCCACGCAATGTTGAAGAGGCGTGTCAACCAAGACATCCCTCCACACCCAGAGCCTTCAGCATTTCTGGACGGATCTCATCAATCCCTGGGGCTTTGCCGCTGTGGAGTTGTTTGACTACCTCAGCGACTTCCACCAGGGAAATTGACGACAATCCCCCATCATCCTCCAGCTCTGCCTCTACCACAGAGGGCGTGTCAGCTGGATTTAGGAGTTCCTCAAAGTGCTCCTTCCACCGCTCTATTACCTCCCAGTTGAGGTCAACAACGTCCCATCCTTACTGTAAACAGCTTGGATGGTTCCTCGCTTCCCCCTCCTGAGGTGGCGAGCGGTTTTCCAGAAGCACCTTGATGCCGACCGAAAGTCCTTCTCCATGTCTTCCCCGAACTTCTCCCACACCCGATGCTTTGCCTCTGTCACGGCAGAGGCTGCAGCCCTTCGGGCCTGTCGGTACCTTGCAACTGCCTCCGGAGTCCTCCGGGATAACATATCCCGGAAAGACTCCTTCTTCAGTCGGACGGCTTCCCTGACCACCGGTGTCCACCAGGGTGTTCGTGGGTTACCGCCCCTTGAGGCACCTAAAACCCTAAGACCACAGCTCGCCGCCGCAGCTTTAGCAATGGAGACTTTGAACATTGTCCACTCAGGTTCAATGCCCCCAGCCTCCACAGGGATGCCTGAAAAGCTCCGCGGGAGGTGTGAGTTGAAAGTCCGTCGGACAGGGGCCTCCTCCAGACGTTCCCAGTTTACCCGCACTACCCGTTTGGGCTTACCAGGTCTGTCCAGAGTCCTCCCCCATCCCCTGACCCAACTCACCACCAGATGGTGATCAGTTGACAGCTCTGCCCCTCTCTTCACCCGAGTGTCCAAAACATACGGCCTCAGATCAGATGAAACGATTATCACACCATGGGCAACTCCGGAGTAGGACAGAGTCCAACCCCTATCCAGGAGTACGGTTCCAGAACCGAGACTGTGCATAGAGGTAAGCCCCACCAGATCTAACTGGTAGCGCTCCACCTCCCGCACAAGTTCCGGCTCCTTCCCCCCACAGAGAGGTGACGTTCCACGTCCCCAGAGCCAGCCTCTGCCGCCCGGGTCTGGTCCGTCGAAGCCCTTGACCTTCGCTGCCACCCATATAACAGCGCACCCGACCCCTTTGGATCCTCCCACAGGTGGTGGGCCCATGGGCTGGAGGGAGAAGTGCCACGTTGCTTCTTCGGGCTGTGCCCGACCGGGCTCCTTGGCAAACCCGGCCACCAGACGCTCGCTCACGAGCCCTCCGTCTGGGCCTGGCTCCAGACGGGGGGCCCCGGGCTTCCTCCGGGCAGGGTCCCTCTATCCCTTCCTTGCTTTTCCATTAGAGTCTTTGAACCATTCTTTGTCTGGCCCCTCCCCTGAGACCTCTTTGCCATGGGAGACCCTACCAGGAGCACAAAGCTCCAGACAACACAGCCCTCAGGTTCATAGGGACACACAAACCTCTCCACCACGATAAGGTGATGGTTCCAGGAGAGGCCCATGAACCCATGAACATGCAATTCCAAATCACTGTAGGCATGTCTCGGCACATGCATGACATTTTATATGTGACAGCTGGAATTGCTGTGCATAATGCTCTCCGCTTATAACATGTTAATTAGCAGCATCTGCACTGTGATCACTGCAGTAAGCATGTATAATAAACTCCCCAAGTCACCAGTGTTTACAGGGGACTTGGCTCTAATGGCTGTTGACTATTTCTCATTCTGCGGCTGGTCTCACTGCAGTCCTCAGAGGGTGGTTTCCCCACGTGAACACTCCCGGGTTGGGCCATGAACCCGTCAAGCCTACCCACCTCGGAGATTAAACAGAGGGGGGAATAGTGGTTTGGACACATTGGGAATACTCTGGCTCCTGGGAGAGAGTGTAATCATGTTTTTCCTGTTTATAAATGTGTCTGTGTGTGTGTGTGTACCAGGGCTGTCAAAATTGGCCATAAATGGCATTCGAATATTCTTTCTAGAAAAAACACATGCATTATGACCATAAGAGGGCAAACCAATGCAATAAGAGACATAACTATCTGTATAATAGGATTAGCATTAGCCTCAGGCTAATTTACCAAGGATACAAGGGCTGGGCTTTTTATGTCTTAAACATTTGTGTACTCCCATTGAATTATATAATACCCGAGTTGGTTACTCGCAAAAACAATTGAGACACTGCCAGTAAAGTGATCCCGACTGGTTCTGGCTAACCGTGGCTAATGCCACCATGCTAACCCTGCAATCGGAAAGAGAGGACCATGACTTTGCAGTGAACATGCTGTTTTGTAGGTCAGGTAGAGTCATAGACAGTAAAAAGTTGACTCTCATATGTACCGGAAGTAGAAGGTCGTGACTTCGGCCACTTCTTTGTGACCTCCTTCTTTGTGACCTCCTTCTTCTAAATGTATCAACTGGAACATAAGTGTATACTGCCCTCATCAGTTCCAGAAGAGGAGTAGCACCGATGTTGCTAACACTGGCATCGTCAATAATGGTAACTATGGTGCTTCAGAAAAATCGTCTGTGTTTTGTGATTTTAGAACAGGAAGATATAACATTTCATTATGTCACAGCGCCGTGATTTGAGTGACGAAAGTCAGGATTATGGTCTTGCTTGTACAGTAAGTTCTCTGCGACGGGGAGATAGCTGTACATACAAAGTAAATGCAAAGATCCGAATAGAGCAAAATCACAACAGGTGACGCGAATGACGCCAACAGAGCAGCAATACTGGCAAGAAATAAACATTAGTGCCTAGAGCTCTACACTTGCGCGAGTAACGGCAGTTGTCAATGAACACAAATAATCCCAATATGATCCCACGACCAAACTCACTCAAATGGAGCTGCAACTATCGATCGGGTAGTTAACTATTATTTTATAATTTATCTGTAATTTTTCAAATAATTTCCTTTTTAATTCTCTGATTCCAGCTTCTTAAAAGTTAATTTTTCTTGGTTTCTTCACTCTTCTATGACAGTAAACTAGAGTATTTTTGAGTTGTATGTGACACAGCAGACACACATGCATGTAATGGACAGACAGACATTTAATGATGCAATAGCTAGTGTTAAAAGTTGGCTCCTGCTTGTACCAAACCGAGGAAAATATAGAATGTAATTGCTCCTGCCTGCATTTCTGTGTGCACATGCATACAGGCAATAGAAAAACAGCGACATTTTGTATGCTTCTTAACAATACAAGTTAATATGAAACTGTAGGCAGTGTTGTGCCTGAAGACGTTCATTAAACGATAGTTCATGAACTCGTTCATATTTTGGGTGAACGTGAACTGAATACTGTATTACTGCCTGATGAATGTTACTGTGAACTGGTTCATTCTGGTGTCTGTGAACAGCAGGCTCTCTCAGTTTAACTTTGTTCAATAGGGTTCAGTCACATCCACAGCAAACTTGAAACGGCACATTGAACTGAAGCACCTGGCTAGCCTTTCAGGTAATA
Source organism: Etheostoma perlongum (assembly GCA_026937815.1). NCBI lineage: Eukaryota > Metazoa > Chordata > Actinopteri > Perciformes > Percidae > Etheostoma > Etheostoma perlongum. The sequence continues at coordinate 8,455,005 of CM049374.1, read as the reverse complement.
CAAATAAAAAATCTAAACACAGTCAAGTCAAATGAAATCTGACGCATAGTTTCAGTGTTAAAACTGATAAAATAATTGCTGTCTGTGGTTCTATATTGGCTTTGGCAATAATTTTGAAAAATAATAGCTTGCAACATATGGAAAAAAAGAACTATGAAGTAGTTCATTTTTGGAACTATGAAATTTTGAAGTATGAACTGAACTAGTTCATTTTAAAATTTGTGAACTTATCTTTGAAGTAGTTAATGTAGAAAGTGAACTTTCCCAACACTGGCTGTAGGAATGCATCATATCACACAGGTGTTCCTGTTATTATGTCCACCCTCTGGAAGGGTAAACGCAATAACAAATAATATTTTATATACCGTCCCCTCCCAAGTACCTGCCCAAATATGGGAGGAATCAATTTGAATTCACTACAGAAATGAAATACACAGTTTGCTTGCCTCTCAGCTTTTCATTCAGCATCACCTGGAGAGAGCAGGAGGTGGACAGTGTCATATTATTATAACAGCATTGCAATAGTCAAGGCATACTCTTTTATACACCTTAATCTCCATGCTTATGGATATTCTAAGATTTTTGACCTGTTGAGCCATGGGGCATACTCTTTGTGCCCATGAAAATGGAATTCACCACCCGTTGTCCATTTTTACTCTTTTGCTGCTTGGATCTGTCACAGTTGTTCTCAGCCTTCTAAAAATTCTCATTTTGTCTGGAATGCAGTTTGGATTTACCTCGTCTTCACCTCCATAAAAGAATGTTTTGGTCAACACTTGTCCAATTATGACTTGTTGAGGCCAGTTATTCAATGAAAACAATAATGTAACATTATGTGATTAACTTCCAGTCCCTCCCCTGTCAGTGACTTTGTCACGAGGCTATCTATCCAAAAGTCTTCTTTAATCTGATTGCTTCATGTGGAACGCGATTTTTGTTTCTCTCTAAGCACCCACTATTCATGTTTTATTAATGTCATATGCTGTCGAACTGGGCTCTCATAACTGACTTACCAAGTCATTCCTTTCCTTGTCACAAATCAAATTAGCCCAGACTGTGATTAATCATCAGGCGGAGCACCCAGTGAAAGGGGGCTGGCACCTTATTAATTTTCTTAATTACGTCTTGTATTAGGTTTCAGAATTGTCCTGTCTAATTATGCCGCCTCTGACTGCCAACTCTTTCAACCTGGCTACACAAATTATTTGTGCAACTAGGGGGTATTTAATTGGATTTCATTTAATATAGGTGCGTGATTAATGTAATAAAGAGGGGGTTGGTTCAGGTGGAAGGTTTTCAGTTCAATTCAGCCACACAACAGACAGTCAGGGAAGGCTTGACAATGACATGACATGTTACACACCCTGGTTAAAATAGGCATTAAATCATCTTGTGAAGTTTGAGTCAGTATTACATGGAATTATGGATTATTTTCACCTTGACTTTTGCATTACATTGAAGTGAATGATTTGTCGTAATAACAGCTGAAATATTCTAAGGTGTCTTTGAGCTAGATTTTAATGGTACATTATCTTGCTGGATATTGAAAACAGCCAAAAAATGAACTGCTTTAGACTTTATTATGTGTCAGTGTCTATACACAGTGACAAAATGTGTTCTAAAAAGTAAAAGGGTGTAATTTCATTGTCTCTCATTTGTACCCTGCGTTAACAGCAATGTATTGCTTTTTAGCATGCAGTAAAACAAATATTTCATTGCTGCAACACAGACTTGTGCTTCCGGGTAGAGAAAAATTATGAATCAGCCAAATGATCAACACATTTCACATGAGCTTGTGGATAGGCTCGCAGATCTTTGCTGCCACTGTCATTATTTGTGTTTAGAAGGCAATTCTGGAGGTGCTGAAATGAAAAAGAGAGATTATGTGGCTGAGTGCACACACCCTGCCTATGAATCATAGGAGAAGGACTGTGGTGTTTAATCGATGACACAGTCCAGGCATTCATTTACTAAGTTGTTCATTTGTGGAGCGAGTTTAAATAGTTTTGCTCCGAGCAGTTCAGGAAAATGCATTGCCAGTGTTATATGAAATGAGAGCAGTGGCAGGGGCCATCCCGTACCGGCCTGCAGCGTGCTGCATCTGGGGATCACGGTTTCACTCCAGTTGAACCTTTCACATTAAAGCTTTGCTATACTGAAAATTAAACACAAGACTGAACATGACAAGCAAGCACTTACACCATTCTTCTTTGATTTAGCATTCTTAAATGAATATTGATATTGGCTGTAGAAAAATGAGACCATTAAATATTTAACAGGAAAAAATGTCTCATCACACACTCAAGTTGGAAACCTTCCATGGGAATTTACGGGAAATAACAGGATTGAGAAAAAATATAGGGATTATCTGATGTATTTACCATGTCACGTGCAGATAGAAACTAACCTTTCATTATATCGTAAGCAGACATACTATGTATAATAATAAACTAATTTGCTGAATAAATGCATTAATATGTCAAATACATATGATGTGAAACCAGCTATGTGGGAGTTCACACGTAAATTAATGGGGAAAGGTAATTAGAAAAGTTATAATGTACAATGTGGGCTGTGTGCAAACTTAGGGTTTAAAGTGAACAACTTATTCATGAAATGAAATTTAGTTTTTAGTTTTTAAGTTTTTCAATCAAGCTATATCCCACATGGTAACCGTTTCAAAAAACTACCAGAAAGTGTACTTATATTTATAATTGTTTTTAATTACTCTTTAATGTTTACAGTCAGTGTTATCTTAATATATAGAAATATGCATTTTCCTGTTATTTCGGACAAATGTATATTACGCTTGAGTAAATAAAACCCCAATTAACAAACTGGTTAAAAAGGGTTCTATAATATTAATATCTAGAGATGCACCAGTTACTTTCTAGGCCGATTCCGATTTTTCCATTAGTTTGGCCTGCCGATACCGTTTAGCCAAATCCGATTTCATATTTTCTAACCACTTTTAAGCGCACACAAATATTTATTTTCTATCTTTTCTTTAATAGAACATTTTACATTTTGGCATAGAACATAGAATTTTTTTTGAACAGATAATCAATGCTATATAATACTATACTATATAAATTACTCCTGGTGAGGGAAATTCACACACATCTAAAGTGCAATGTTATGGAAGAACCATTTCCTTCTTTTCACATCCAATATCCAACTTAACAAATTTGATATATTCAACAAACTAAACTTATGAAAACAGGTAATGGCAATACAATATAAAAATAACAAAAATAAAATAAATATAGCCCTGCTGTATAAAAATATTTCTCAAAACACACACACACACACACACACACACACACACACACACACACAGGCCCGTTTGTCGGAGGAATACAGACAGCGTCTCCTGCAGCGGGGCGTCAGAGGCAGAGGGACCATCACCGCAGCGTTCGCTAACATTAGCTTCTTGCCTCATCTGGGGTCTGATAAACGGTAAATTCATCAAAGTCAGTGTTCCCAACGCTATTTTCTGATATACTGTAGTTGTGAGTGCGGTTTTCTTGTTCCAGTTGTTCATCCTCAGAGGGGGAAAAGAGCGGCTGAACGGGCCTGAGATCAGTAGAGCGGACTGCTCTGCAGAGCTTTTCTGACATTTCATAAACAGCTGATGGAGCGGTGGTGCTTGTGCACGTGTGATGCTGATGTTGCACAATGTTAAACATCCAGCGCCCAAGTGCATTCGACCGGCATAAAATCGGCATATGTCAATCTGACCTGGCGGTCGCCGGTCACACAAAGACCGGCCAATTCCAGTCACCAGCTGGTCAATCAGTCCATCTCTATTAATATTGAGGGTTATATTCATATTTAGATAAACCGGCAGTGTCCTGTACAGCCTGACTCTGAGGATATATTGAAGTGAATGTCCTTCTTGTTCAAAAGGTTACTTGGTAAATTGCTCTTAAACACATTTAAAGAGGATTTGAATTGCAATTTTGATTCTCACTAACAGGGAGAACAGTGTTAATCTCTGCCAACACAGCACAGCTTAGGCCTACATTAAAAGTTAACACTAGACCAGCCTGCTTTTATGTGAAAAAAATGCGAAGAGATAAACAGACTAACTTTTTAGTTTTTAAGGTATCAGGGTGAACTTGAGGAACACATCTGTGAGGATTCCTGTGGAGGTGTAGTCTCTCACCAGTAGCCTATAAATTACCCGTAAACCATGTCCTCTTTGTCCCCCTCCTCAGGCCCCTCCTCCCTACGCCAAAACAGTGACAAAAAGTTGAAACTGAAAACAAGGGACATTGTAAAAATCTTGACAGCTTAAAAAAACTGAAAAGACAGACATCAACAAAAAATGTAGATTGACATTGAAAAACCCATCATAATGCAAACAAATGTCAAAGTGAAATAATATCATAGGATTGCGAGATTATTAATTTTTGATGTTTGTTTTATACATCAATTCAACATTTTTCAGTGCCAATATTTGTTGTTTCAATGCCATATTTAATTTTCAATACCACAGGTTACTGTCACTGTTCTAGCTCCGTAGTGTTAAAAATAACTCTCCTTTTATATTTCAGTGCCTTTGTTGAGTTTGTCAGTTTGCATTATGACAGCTTCATGTCACTTAGAAGTATAATCTATACACACGCATGTTTGTCTTCTATCAGCTATCTGCTAGGGAAGATAGGATATTTTACATTGTGACAGCCAAAAGAAAAATTATGACAGAAAGATACTAATGCTAATAAGTCACCTAGTTGCCATTTTCGCCATTTGTCTTTACAATTATACGTGTGTGAGTGTAACTAGTTCTGACTGTGAAAGTATTACAAGTATACGAATATGAAACTATATAAGATAATGATGAGATGCCCAGTGGACTGCATCTACCCAGAGGGCTATCAACTATTTTGCTCTAATATATCCACAAGGGACAAAGGGCCCATCTTTGTTATGCATTCTAAACGTTTTGATTGATTGATTAGCTTAGAAATAACATTTGTTTTGGCATTATTGCCATTTGAAATTGGTCTTAGCCAAATTTTTTGCTGTCATCATGTAGCACGTCAGCACTATGACCATACAGAAAAATTTTCTGCAATCATCAAAACGCTTGGCAGATTACCATGCTTATAAGATGTGAGCCTATTACATTTTTGTTCATGTAGAATTCATGAATTCTAATTGGTTCATTGTATACCTGTAAACATATTAAGAAGAAACAGGTTATATATGGATCTGCTGCAATATAATTTAATGACATGGGTAATTCACAATCCTCAGGACAGCATTTTGATGAATAGCAGCCGGTTTTAACAAAGCAATGTGCTACAGCAGGACTTTTTGTATGGTGTGTCAGTCTAGTTGCACTCATCAATGTGGCTTGACGAATAAAATGCATTGTGCGGCTGGCTCAGGCAGTAGTATCTCTCTTCCAATGTGGATCAATGACCATTGCCTTGAGACACAGACACCATTCTATTTGGGATGATAGCTTGGGGAAAAACAAGGTGGGGAAGGTAATACAAAATAGAAATACCCTGGACAGTCATACCCAGGGACTGTCATGGGAATAACATCTAAATTGATTTCTGCACCATGCTCATGTTAACATTACATTCTAGCAGCAAGGTTTCCTATAGTGGCTACTTAGATGGAGGAAGGTATTTTCCCCTTTTGCATGCTTGTGTGTCTGTATGCTTGTTGCTAGGTTATGGTGATTCGTTTAACAGTGTAGGCTCTGTGAGTTATATGCATTTAGGGGCCTGGATAGGACATTATGGTAATTCACACTAAATTCTGGTTTGATAGCCTCGACTAGACTTGCAAAACAACTACAGGTCACACCCAATTGTCTCTATAGCTTATGCAAGGAAACGCCTGCTTGTGTTCTTGGCACTGTATGAAGTGCAAGCATGGCACTTAGATTTCACTTGCCTAAGTGAAATGATAGTGTTGAATCTAAATGAGGCATGCTTGGCCCTCCAGGGTAGCAGCTCTGTCTCCTCCTTGTCCAAAGACTGTGTCCTTCACAATCCATGCTTGCCCTTGTGCCTCTGATTTGCATACCAGGGAATGAAGCAGCTTATTGGCTGAGGGTGGAATTGGGAAAACCGTTTCCATCCTGTACCAATTAGACAATAACCTTTACCATTAACCCAGACTGAAGACTGCAGAAAGTCCTTCGCTTTTACTCTCTACTGCATCAGTTTAATATGGCATCAGTTTGGTTATATTTTTTTCTTCTTTTTTAAATATGTGAAAAAGTCTCAACTTGCAACTGGCAATCATGTGGGAGTCATCAGTTACAAAAAATAAAACACTAGAAACTTTTGTTAACTAACAGCAACAAATCCTGTCCTACCATAAAGATTGTGATACGACTTGAGGGTGTATTGGTTAAAAAATGTACTCACATTTCAGAATAAAATCTATCAATTAACAAGCACAGGTAACTTAACAACAGAGTAAAAGAGGGATATTGGACACAATGAAATGGCAAAACTTTTCACTCAATGTGTAGGCAAAACACATGTGGACAGGCGGGCGGGCGTGCGTGCAGGTTTGGACTGACGGCACAGTGCTTTGTCTCTGGTAGGTAGCCTGAAGGTTAGGCTTCCCTTACGTGTACAAACTTGGAATGACAGCATGACATTTCATTTGACCTCGACTAACAAAATGCCAGTACAATCTGTTCTTGGTCATTATCATACCTGTGCACACAACAAATGTGCTAATATGCTAATCTGAGAAATGATTGTGTTTCCCAAATTCAAATTATCTGTACTACACGTTGATATTTTTAAACATAATTGTGTCCTCATTCAGTTGTGTGTTTGTCCCATGCTGAACACAGCGTACTGCTCACACCGTCTGTGATGACCAGAGAGGCTTCCACATCACGTATGCAACACATTCTGATAACTAAACGACATTATAGGTTGATTTGCAAAGACTCCCAAAATGTCACATATGACATTTCTATTTACTCACGGTGGCGGTTTAATGATGTGATTCGTGAACTGCTATGAAAAATGCATAGTTAGAAATTTTCGCAGGAAGGCTGGTCTGTGAGGACATTGGTGTCCCTGTTGAAACATGAGGGGAAATAAAGTGAGGAAAATAATAAAGCAGCAGAAAAATACATTGTCATTGTGGCAGCTGCTGACAATCATAGACAGCCATGTCATTTTGCTGACAAGTTAATTGGTGGATGGCGGTCATGGTACAGTGTCACGGGACTATGACAGTGATGTATTGTAAAGCCATCAGTGTGTGTGTTCATTTGTTACAAAACAATGGCATTCCAGCAGAGCACTGGTGTGTTTCACTCACTGCATATTGTCTACTGTTTACAGACTTTAGAGAAGTTGTAGCTTGCTTTGTATCATCTTTGGATCTTTATGATGTGGTTTTTAAAAGCATTACATCATCATAATTGTCTTGTCTTGCCAGTTAGCAGTTAGCTTTTTAGCTGTAACTGTGTATAATGACATGCAATTTTTCCATTTTTTATGTCCAATGATTAACATGATTAATAAAGAATCTGCTCTAAAATGTGCAAATGGGCCTCTGGTAATAATGCCAGTCCATTGAGACCAAGTTTGGGTGTCATGATAATTTTGAGATGCTCTTAGCTGTCCAGCTCCATGGATGTTAATTGTAAAGGCGACATTTACAGTGACTCATGCCCATAATGACTATAATTATAGACTGCAAAGCACCCACAGGTAAGGATCGTGCCCTTTTCTACAAATTATAGGTTACTATACAAAATGATTTAAGGCGAGACACGGCGGGCAAAAACATTTTTTTTTTTTCACTGGTCAATTTTGGTATGTTTGTCTTCAATATCATGTATGTTTTCATATTTCTGGTAAAAAAAAAAGTCAAATACACATTTAGGTATTTATTTTACGACACTTTGTATGTTTGCGTCTGTAGATTTCTCCTAAATTCAACAAAAGTTGGCGTTCTAAATCATCATGCTGCTCCGCAATTGCTCTCTCCACCCTGTCATCACATATACAAAAAGAAGAATGAAATCTGGGCTGGTCTCCTCCACAGCATGTCCTGTGACGAAGTGCCCTTGCTCACCAGGTGCAACCTGTCCTAGTGTTGGAGAACAGATGAAAATGGAGAAGCTCCAGAGAGCCACAGGCTCCGTGCAGGAAAATGTTTTGATCCCTGTGTACCACCGCATGTCAAGTGACAGCCTGCTGCAGCGCGTGCAGCATGGTGGCACTCAAAATATGACTGAGTGCCTCAACTCAGTCATATGGGTCCGCTGTCCAAAAACAGTGTTTGTGGGTAAGTGTAGGGTTGAGACAGCAGCAAGTATGGCCATTTCAACTTTTAATGAGGGGGCCTCTGCCGTGCTTGCCATTATGGATAAGCTTTGGCTGGAAAGCACTGTCGTTACCATCACCACCATCAGGGAAACCGACATGCTGATTGTCGCAAAAGCCGAATCCATCCAGTCTGAGAGTGCAAAACGTTGCAGAAAGAATCTGAGCACAGCTAAAAAGCTGAAAAGGCATCAGCAAGAAAAGGGTGAGGGGCCTAGATATGGTGCAGGAATGGAGAGCTAGGCTTTCAACCCTCATGGGTAGACTTTGGGTGTTGTGTGAACATTGTGTGTTCTGATGGACATACTGTCTGTATTTGTGGTTCTCTGTGGTTATTTGAAGGTCTTATTTGGCAATGTTGTTTTAAACGTGTAATACATTTTCTTCTCATCTTAATGTAAGTAATCAACTGGGACAGTTTCATGGTGATATCTGCTAGTTAAACATTTTACCCTATTCACCTGTAGTGTCTCGCCTTAAAGGTCCCATGGCATGAAAATTTCACTTTATGAGTTTTTATTTAACATTAATATGTGTTCCATCAGCCTGTCTATGGTCCCCCAGTGGCTAGTAAGAAGAGAAGATGGAAGCTCAGATGGGCCATTCTTAAATCTGGCCCCTTATGAGGTCATAATGGGCAATGTTACCTCACCTTTCTCTGCGTTGCCTGCCCAGAGAATTTGGCCCACCCATGAGAGAGAGACATTGTGACTTTCAAACAAGCAAATTGGCAGTTGGTCAAGGACATACCCCCAGCCTCCATCTTGCCCCCCCTCTCTCCTTCTCAATAGCTACAGACTCAGAAATGGCACATACTGTACTAAGGAAAGCTCATTGTGGGATTGGCTCTAGTGGCTGTAATTCTGCACCAAGGATGAATTTTGGGAAAGAGACTTTGGTTCAGATATGGTATTAGGGGACCACTAAGGTCTATAAGAAAGCATCCGAAGAGTACCATGTCATGGGACCTTTAAAGAATATAAAAGGTCATAAAGTGCAAAGACAGGAAGTGTTGTCAAAGAGGAGTGGAGGCTCCTGCTAAATGCTCCTAAAAGCAACCAAGCATTTAACTTCACGCAGGACAAAAGTTTTCGTTTTACTTGAGATACCCTTGGAAGTCACTAATGCAAGTTTTTAGAAACAACACATTCTGACATCTTATGCACATGTCTTGGCTGCGTGAAAAAGGTTGTCCTTGCTGTCAGGCGTTGATTAGCCATCCAGCGTGATGTGGACATGGCTGTCTCTGTGTCTCTGTGGGAAGTCGGCAGGACTTGATGGATGTCTCTCTTTTGAGATTGCACAGCACCGTGGTGGAGGACCCAGCCCCTGTTATCATGCTCTGTTCCTTTCTGCTCTGCCTAAATCTGAGGGATCTCCCTCCTCAGCACGACTCCGTCGCCTCTGGATAGAGCTAAGGAGTGCATAAAATTGACTAAGAAAAAGCACCTTTTCTATTTCTGATCCCAAAGCCCCTTTTTAAGCAAAAATCCACTTAGAACTTGCATAATAGGGGGGAGAAATTCCTTGATTTTCTACACAAGCACTGAATTTGAGGTTAATCTTCACAGTATGTTGCTGCAGGATGCTTGTCTCTGTGTACCCTCTCTTAAAATACACAAGCATGGTAAAACAGACACTCTGTTTTACCGTACACTCACTTGTGTTCATTTACTGCAAAAGAAAACGCCCAGAGACACTTTGGCGCACACTAACACACACACACTGATCTCCTTGACTCATTTTCTTTCGCACAAGCTCAATACAGACAGACAGTGAATCCTATTAGATATAAGAAAACAAAGATGGTACCGGCTCATTGAGGAGGAAAAAACACGCTCTTGCTCTCTACGTTTGCATATTCCTTCATGATTCTGGCAAGACCGCTGGGAGATTGATGCGCCTGTCTTTTTCATAGCTTCTGTGACTGCTCAGCAAGGCGCCGGGCTCCATGAAACTACCCAAACTCCTAAATGATGAATATACACTAGTGCGTCCACTGGGAGAAGTAACAAATCTCATATCAGCCGAGAGAGGAGGTTGATATTGAAAATCATCTGGAATTTTGCCTGTCACGATATTTAAAATCTTTATTCTAATTGCATGAATGTGCTGTTGGTAAATCCTCTGTGCCACAAAGGGAATTGTATAATGAAGAATCATATATTTGTGTGTGTGTGTCTGCGTATGTGCCCGTAAGTCATTTTCTCGCCTTGTGCTGTTTTTGATTGCTTGTTTTCTCAAGCAAAACTCGGTTCACAATGTTAACACATTGTATAAATGAAACTCTGACAGGATCTTTCACCCACATATTACAACATATCAAATTGTCATAAGATGAATATTTTTCAAAATATCAGTTACCATATGAAGGAATGGGAGACAGCAAATCAGTATAGAAACCCATTTTTATTTCCCATACGGCTGTCCTTTTATTTGCTTATATCTTCTGGGGGATAACTGCATGTTTCTCCATAGGGACTAATACTTTCTCACTGTCATTTTGAATAAATCATCTCTCTGGTGCGAGAAAGAGAGATCTACACGACAAACACAGTTGCGCAGTCGCCCATGACCACATTCCACAGCAGAAATAGACACTAACTGTCCGATTGTGGTCTGAGTTGTTCTGCTGCTGTTCTGTTTCCCTACTGTATCTGAGTGGAAAGCTCAGGGGTTGATGTTAGTGCTGCTTTCGTTTGTGAGGCAGTTCTATACAGTGTTTTCCTCATCTTTACAGAAACTACAAGTATGTTCTGGCTTTACCAAGGACATTGTTGAATGACAAAAGTGACCAATACTTATTTTTCTGACTCTGTTGTGGCTTTTTTCAAAGCAAGCATATACTGCAAACGTCCTACTGTATTGGGACAACAGGCTCTGAATAAGTATGAACTGTACTATTCAGTGGCCGATGAATATTCCACCATGGGGCTCAAGCTCCTAATAGAGTTTTAAATATATTTTTCAGCTTTTTGAATCTGGCATCTTTATATGTGATGTATTTATATATGTATATACACACACAAATTATTTTACATACAAAGAAAAGAAGTGCTCAGGAATTTACATCGGGCATGCCCACGAATAAAAGTCAAAATGTCCATAATGAAGGATGAAGGTGAGGCCATGTGGACCCTAATGCCTTCCAAAGAGTCTTCATTAACTCATTATAGGCTGCTAGTGTTCTCTGGTCACTGAAAATCTAGTGTTTTTTAGCCAACCTCAAAACCAGTGTTGTCACAGCAAAGATGTCTTGCTTGGGTAGCAAGTCAAATACAAATGCCTGCCACAGAAATAAAAGGGTATGAAGGTAATTTCCCTCATTTTGCCCTCGCTTCTGCGGATCCCATGTTCCCGGTCTTCTACACCTGTTTACCTTCAGGCAGGGTGAATGTCTTCATATAATGTATTAACAACTTCTAAATAACCCTTGCAAAGCCTTTTCAGTTTTTGAGGGGGATATTGAGTGAGGGAAACAGAAAGAGAGAGTAGGTTGGAAACTGGCCACAGCTGTGTGGAAGAGGAGAGTCACCAACATGGGGCTCATTGATCAAACAAGGGATTAGTCTGGTTTCAAATCCTTGGCACCACACAAGCAAATCGGTTTTATCTGGGTTGATATCCTTTCTGTGGTCCCAGGTAATCCAGTCAGTAGCTGTGGATGTAATAGTTTTAGTCCGTTCGGTGGGAAGAGCAAGGGTAGATGAAGAGAAGAGCCTGGCACACAGCCCTGCAATGGGAGCTCTCTGTTAGGTCCTGGGATGAATCTGCAACACAGACGAGGGAGAGGAGAGAAAACACACATACACTTAGATGGAACAAAGGAATACAAGTGTGCGAGGATTAGACCCAGAGGAATTGTTCCTTTTTGTGTGTTTCAAAAACAAGGGGGAGTTGTTTGAACCGTGGAGGCTTTGTACAGCCCCGCCTCACCTTATCGTTTCTGCTTCTACTAAAAACAGACCCCTCATATGACTAGAAACAACACAGAAAATACGAGTAAAAACAACACAGAAAATGGACGTGTGTTTAGCATGTATAGGAATATATCAGGAAAGCTCTTTGTACAAAAAACCCTAAAATGACTTTGCTAAATGGAATCGGGCTCCTGCTGTGAAATCTGAGCCGTCTCTCTCTGTGACTCTGGTTCAGGGACGCTTATACAGCCTCAGTTGCAGACCTGGACATGTTTCAATGAAACACTGTGCAACCTTGAGACTATTGAATGTCCTGCTTTTCAGCATCCTGCTCAACCTGAAGTTCAATAAAAACTGTGTGCACGATGTCTAGTCGAGTTCCTTGCCCTATTATGACTGTCTATTCAGCAAAAGCATGTACATGTTTTACAGAATATTTCTTTGCCTCACTTTCATCTTATTTCCAGTTATTTGACTGATTTAAGATTGTACAGTGAACACATGTAGTTCCCTGCTCACAGAGGGGGTAATTAGAAATCCCATAATCCTGTTTAACTAAGAAATACAGACATGACATTTCCAGCAGGCTTGGCAGGTGGTAGCCAGGTGTGGGGATTTGATTGTGAAGGTTGCTGCCTGGGACTCTGTGAGCTGTAGCACATTGAGAATCTCAGAGCTCCAATTTGTTGGACATGCTGGCAAATTATTTTATTGACTATTCTTTGTGAGTAAAATTATGTACACTTGTATTCATCTACTCTATTGTGTGTTTTTGAGATTTTGCTTTAGAGAACAATCTGAAAAGTGGGAGACTCTCATGCATTTGAATTTGGGTTTTAATTTAGCATAAACATTGAGTATGTCTGAAAACATAATGTGGTGTAGTTACATTGTTGGGATACAGTGTTTCATCTAAGAATGATTTGATACGCTATAAAAATCTTAATTTAGGAAAGTCATTTAGGACACCCTGTTTCTTTGCCAATGGGGTGCACTTGTTTCGGCATTTCTTAATAAAAATTAACTTGCATTAAGAATTTTCTAAAATCGAGTGTTATTTGCAGCTCTTACTTCTCAGACCCGTACAAACCATATGACAATATAGGTTGTTTATTCATACTCTTTAATACAGTGGTTCTCAAACAACCTTGTAACTGAAAATCACTTAAATTCTAGCCTACATTTCAAATGTTTAGAATCCATCACTAACTTGATTTGTTATTATTAATTTGGCGCTGTTGTACTTTAAACCTGGACTAAAAGTGGCCTCTGTTCTTTTTTTTTTGGTCCTCTGTCTCTTCAAATGAACAGAGAAGCAGATAGCAGGGGATTGCTCACTTTCTATTTCATTTACATTTCCTGCATAAACTCTTTGTTGACAACTAAGTCATCTACATTCTAATTTGCTGGCCGCATTAAATTGCAATTTACTTAGACTTCAGTTTATAGTATAAGTAGCCAAGGACAATTGCCTTAGGAAAAGAATTTAGAGAAAACACAGCCAACCCTTTACCCTTTCTTGTCTAGTGCTGAGCAAATCAATCATGCCAACTAAGAAACTTTTTAAACAGCACTAAAGAGCACCCTCTAAAAACAGAAGACTCCAGACAAAAAAAAATACATCAAGACCCATTTAATGTGACATTGACAATGGAAAAAAGAAAATTTCTAGAAAGTAATCAGCAGCACTCCTCCTCCACCTAACATGTATAAAAAGTTATAAGGATGACAATCTGGCCATTCTTGGCAGCTCAGACGGCATCTGTCATAACTTCATACTTAAAAATAATATAAATAGACAAACAAAAGTATGTTATTTATCTCAAACGACACTGTTTACCATTTGTGTTTGTCATCATGACATCATGACATTGAGTGAAGGAGGAAGAGATGTGTAGTGCACAGGGATGGAACAGATGATTTCTCTTAAGTTGAACTGTATGCCGCATGGCCACTTGGAGTTCATTTTGATCATTCTGGATGCGGCCTCCCGATTTTGACAAATTAGGTGTTGATGTGCCTGCTGGCAGGTCACTTTTACTCTGAAACTGTCTCACAGATGGCCTACATACTGTCACAGTGTTGTTTTGCTTGAAAAAGTGCCCTCCGCTCCTTTTAATCAGGGACACCTGGGTCTTTGAACAGCAAGTAAATCATGTACGACCTGTTCAATGAGACACACACTGCAAAATGTGAAAGACGGTGGTGTGTCCACTTGAGTTCAATGCTTAGCACTAATCTGAACGATTACATATTCCAGCATAGAAATGGTGTGGCCCTATACAAAACAACTACTGTACTTGAGTTATGTTGCAGTGTGAAATTATTTTAAAAAACCATTACACACTAAGGTTATCAAATGAACATGATTCTTCTCAATATCAAAAGCAGAGTAGACTGAATGGTAGAAAAGACGTTTTCATTACAGCCCGCTCATTCTGCCTATCTCTCTTAAGGTGTATAATTGTTTGAATGGAGCAGAAATGGATAATCTATTTAGCGAGTGGAGCAGGTAATTCTATGATGTGCATGTGTTTTTGGAAGGTGCTTCCAAGGTATTGCTCTCATTGTGACTTCTGCAAACAAAAGGGCCTTCCTTGTCTGCTGCTATAGAACAGGCAATGAAGGGCTCCCTCTCTGAAAGACACACAGAAAGAAAAGAAGAAACATGGGTGTACAAGTATAGCTGCACAATTAATTGAATTTTAAACACGATCACGATTTTCACTTCCTACGATCAAATTTGCATGATCGAGCGATATTTTAAATGTGTCATTCCGAATCATGGAACACGCCGTTTTTTTTTTTTGCAAAGCCAATCTACCGCTCCGTAAACCACTGTCTGATCATGTGCCAGTCAGAGTTCTTCCCTGCACCGCGCAGTTTAGTTTCTAGATGTAGACAGTCACAAAGGACAGAGTAACGTGAGGAAAATTCCACAAAAGATAGCAGTCGGTCATACGTCGGTCACAAGGTTTACCAGTTTACCAGTAAACGCAACATTATGTCCCGTCTGTTTTTCAGACATCAGTGACCAGTGCTAGTTTGTGTCTGTTAGCTCACAGGGCTCTAGAGCGACCAAAATGTGTAAGGGTGCGACTAACATTTTTCCTAGGTCGCACCGGTGCACCTAACGTCCTCGCATCAGCTGCCTCTCCACAGTCAAAACAATGTTGTTTATATCGATATGTTTTCATATTGCGTTACATGACCCATTTCCTCTGTAAAGCTGTGCCTGTGTTTGGATCTCTCCTCTACTCTCTGCACAGCCCCGCCCCCATTAACTCACACACGGCTCCCCAGCAAGAGGCACACGCCGGTCCACACTTCTGACCCCCAAATTCCAATTGGATGCGTAACGGCTGCGGATCGGCTCCGCTGCGTGACGGCTCCATGATCCACCGGCCGTCAACACCCACCAAGTCCGGATTTGTTGGGGAACGGCTGCAGCCATGACTGACAGCTGAAGACACGAGGACCCACGGGATCTCGCGAATTTATGTAGAAAAGAACCACAAAAACAACAACAGTTTGTTTTCATCCAGAAGAGTAGAAGGGAAACCACTCTGTGCTGTTTTTCAAGGTGTAGTGCAGGGAAATGTAATCCGCCATGAACACGCTCTATTTTATTTTGAAAATTAACCGTATGTTTTATCTGCTGTGTCCAGCAAAAATAGAAGCTCTGCGTATCAGCTCCGGAGGGCTGCGGATCGCCGGAGCTGGGACGAAGTCGGAACGCAGCCGTTCCGCAGTCAGTGAAAATACACACATTGACTTTAATGCAAACCTAATGACTCTGCCACTGTTCCCGAGCGGATCTGCATCCGTAGCATAAGCTTTAGTCCATCGCACTCATCCTCTC
This sequence comes from Etheostoma perlongum, assembly GCA_026937815.1. Classification (NCBI taxonomy): domain Eukaryota; kingdom Metazoa; phylum Chordata; class Actinopteri; order Perciformes; family Percidae; genus Etheostoma; species Etheostoma perlongum. The sequence continues at coordinate 8,438,893 of CM049374.1, read as the reverse complement.
ACCCTCTCTCTTTCAATCGGTCTGTTGTTGAAGTGAAGGAGCTTTCTCAGAGATCATTTTTTTTTAAATATATCTTAGGCTATTTATTTCAGATAATTTTCATTTACAGGTATTGCAGCTGTATATTTTAAATCTGGGAAGATGGAGTTCGGAGGATTTGATGCTAGGGAGTGTGGCGGACTGGTTTTGCCAAGGCCAAAGAAAGAAGGCCAAATTACAGATGTTGGCCATGTGACGGCATGCGACAGCAAGGGGGGGGGACCCGCCATAAGACTTTGAGCAATGAAATGTTAAGTCTCAGTTCAAGGACATTTTAGCCTTGTTAATCCAGTTACTACTGTAGCTAACATAGTAACGTTAACGTTACCTGCTGTGTAATGTGTTATTAGTGTTTACTAGCGTGACATGCAGCAATGTTTTTGTTGCCTCTAACTTCTGTTTTGGAGCTTCAGAGAGCAACGCAGACATTTAAGTGGCACCGTAATGAGGTACCGAAATTCGCATTGATATTTCGTCTGGTAGATAACGGGTATACAACTATAACATAAGAGGAATGTAGCATGATATGGATGCACATTATGGATGCATTAGGCGGAATGTAGCACAATATGGATGTGAAAGCAGTTATAGTCTATGTGACAATGAAATTAGTTTTGGTTAAAATCAACAAATAATGAATAATTAATCGTAATCTCAATATTGATAAAAATAATCGTAATTATCATTTTGGCCATAATCATACAGCACTGGCTTTGCCTTGCTTCTTAATTTTCATGCCAGTTTTTACGATGTCGATGAATTCTGTTTTGCTGGTGAACGTGTGTGTGTCTGTGTCACTGTACTTCAAAGAGACTTTTCAGAGCAAAATGAAAAACTGCAGCTGGAATAAAATGGCTGAGAATTTTTAAAACAAATTTAAAAAAAATACAACAGTGTTGTGTGCTTGCTGGCTTGTGACGGAACAAATACAAATGAGGCAATTTGGCCTGAGAGGCAGGTGAATGAGGAATGTTGATTGAAAAAGAGAGCAGAGTGCAGGATAAAAGGCCTTTCATGTAGCCTTTGGGCAATGCTGTTTGCTGATAGCTGCTTCAACAAGACCCTCAGAGAGGGATCAGGATATCAAGTGGCCTCTGATAAGAAGCCACACAAGGAAAAAGGAAAGAGGCTTGCCCGGGGGTCTCACGTACACACACAAACACAGTAATATCAAACACATCAAACACATGCATTCATACACAATTACGAGCACACACAGAGAGGAGCAAGTAGCATGTCACAGATTAGTGACTAATGGGATTGGCAGACCGGTGTAAGGCACTGTAATCAAGCCCACACAGTGGCTGTTAGTAAAAGCAGGACATGGAACAAAGGAGGCAATGAAAGGATTTCCGACTGATCCTGCCATTACACTATGCACAGACAGCAGGGTTTTGCTAAGAGGTGAATCTGCTCTGTGTGCATTTCTACAATACTCAATGAGTGTGCTGCTACAGCACATGCATGTTTACCCATTTATGCACTGACTTCCGTAAATGTGCCACCGTTTATATGAAAATGCAGCAACTCACTTTTTATTTATGCGTGCACTGCCTGGGCTGGTTGATAAATATTTACAGTGGGTGGCGGTGCATTCAGTATTTGTGTCATGCCTGCCTAATCATGCACAGCATGTAAACACACACTTGATTATTTCGCACTGAGTATTTGGGTTAATGAGAAGTCACTGAACATGAGCTGGTCCCACTCCTGCCGCCTGACACTCAAGTGCATTACAGTGATGTGAGAGAGACGGGAAATCAAAAACAAAGAACAGCTTGAGAAAAGACTAACCTTTACAGAAGCAAGAATGCAGCTCAATTTCTGTTGACCCATCCTCTGCATTTTGCTTCCGGAAGCTAAAAAGGTGAGTATGGCTGGGTGTTCTGCAAAGAGAGGGTCAAGAAAAAAGGACACGTGTGTATTGGGTAGAAAAGCAGCTTCCGGCCTGACCTTTTGGCCCTCGTCACTTAAGGTTTTTTATAATATTAGACCAAAGCCATTTTACTCATATGTACTGTATGTATTAATGCTCCTCCTCCATTTTTGTGCAGAAATGTACAATATTGATTAATGTATCTTGTAAGATTAAAGCAAATAATCAATTTTAGAATGACAATCATGATTTCAAGTTTACTTATTTCAAATTGTGCAAAGGACTGAACTGAGAATTAGAGATGCATTCTTTAGAGTGAACCAAGTACTACACCTTACCTTGACAGGAAGGCAAGACCCCATTTAATCAACATCTTTCTAAACATTTTGGGCCTTTAGTGGCTGTGACGGTGTCCAGTGAAAGCTTTATGTCTATCTGCTGACATAAATTTGCGGAACAACCTTGGGAAGCCCCGTGTGGTCTAACCTTCACTGGCTGTTCCTTCTTTCCTTACCATAACATTAGTCTCTGCTTCTATTCAAAGCCATTGTCACCGAGCACTAAGAGAAGTTTGCTGATCGCTTGCAGGTGAGAGGGGGGAAGCGAGTTATTAAATGAATACAAATCGGGTGATCAACCTGTCACAGAGTGCTGGACTGCTGGTTTTGAGGACTTAACTCCCTTTATTATTATTTGCATGCCGCATTCAGAGTCAGTTTACAGAGCCGAAAGGCAGTGGAGAAGCAGTGTGGCAGTTAACTTTATCTCTGAGAGGAGTGTGGCCTGAGACAGAGCCCAGCTGTTTGTTTACAGCCTGCTTTATGTTTGTTCTTTACTACTATGGACCCTTGGATAGGTTGCATACATCAGAGTCCACTTTGTTATACAGATGTGCCGTGCTTTTGGAGAATTCTCTATACAGTGTGACACACATACAGTGTGATCGTTTTTACCCACATGTTTGACACTGGGAATGTTGATAGTTTAATGACAGAAGGTTAATTACAAATTAAGCAGGCAGTTGGCAGAAAATCTTTGTCAAAGCATTTAATCAAACTATTCAAACACTATGTCTTGTTATTTCTACTGATTTTCTACTTTTTAAGTCCAGGAAGGGAGGTTGACTAGTAAAGTGAAATCTATCTGGCATTTGGGCATATGCGTGTGGGTTTGTATGCAAGTGTGTGTTTTAGAAGTGTTACAAGTAAACCACAACAATCTTCTATGCTTATAACAAGGCTGCTGTTGCGCTGCACTTGTTTACTGATATCGCAAGACACTTTGTGCCTAAACCTCTAGATACTAGAGTAGCCTACTTCCTTGTTTATTGCTGCAATTAATAAAATGCAGAGGAGGAGAAAAGAGCATCTGTCTTCACAGAAATCATCTGTGATTGTGTTTGACGCTAATTTAATCGTGCTTTGCAACGTAATCAATGTAAAACAATAGTAAAATAAGCTTTACTACTGTACAATGACACATTCATTCAAGTACAAAACATTTTGGTCTCAACTACTGCCAGAAAACACTTCTCTCACTTCTGTTCTTCTCTGAGTGAAGAGACTATCTCTCCACCATACATATGGAATATGTTACAGTATAACTGTTAGTTATACAGGAGAGAAGCCAGTCATCTGAGTTTGTGACAAAACCTTTCAGTGCTCGGTTTTTATTTTGGGACCTTCCATTGACTAAAGGACTATTTTTCAGTCTTATTTCTTCATCGTAGTTTTCTGTAAAATAGAATTAAAATCTTGTCTCCATCTCGTGAACCCAATCTCGTGTCTTGTCTCGTGAGCTGGGTGTCTCGTCACACCCCTAGTGTCTATGGGTTAAATGTGCATATAGTATAAAGTGCTGCACATACAGAACAGAGGGGTGAACTACGAAGCGAGATTAGTAGCGAGTTATGTTGGACCTAAAGCCAGAGTTTTTGAGGTTACAAAGATTGCTCTCTTTTAACTTCGATAGATTGCCATGGCAACTTATGCTGCAGACCTTTCCTGGTCCGGACCAGTTTTTGTGTTTCAGATTTAAATCGTAAATTTAAAGTTGTCAACTGATGTTTTTTTTTTTGCATCTGATAAAATACAACAATTTAATAAAAGTAACAAATTAACTTAAATTAACATTACTTTAAAACTGTTTTTGTCTGCATTGTCTCTGTTTGGTCTCTGTTTAGTTGTTGGCACTGACACAAGGAGAAGCAATAATTTTATTCTACAGCAGCCACACTGACGATTTATCTTAAAATGTCAGTAATCGGCCCATTTAATTGGCCAACCCATTAATCAGAATACTCTATAGTCTATATAGTACTCTATAATCACTACTCTTTAGTCATACATTAATCTATGAGCTATTAATACAGATACCCAGCTGGCAAACTTGCCATAACATAACATTAGAAATGCCAAAAAACAAAGCCATGCAATTACAATAGCATAAACTGTAGGCATTGGGATGTTTTTTTGCCACAGGAACTTGCATGCATTCAATTGGTGATAAAATAAAAACAAAATCTGAGCAAGAATACAGTTTTATTTTATTTGCAAGGCTGTTCTGGCTCTCATTGAACTACTATATGTTTGAAGTGCTCCTTGGTTATTTGCCCACACTGGCTCTAAAATAAGCTCTTATAACACTGCAGGTAGCATACATAAATAGATACCTATAGTAATGATGTTTACTTACATATGACATGTGGTATAATTGTTTCAAACCAAACCATAATGTTGATTGTCTTTTTATGCTTAGTCCTTATTTTCTAAAGTCAGTTTTGTACTGCTCATATATGAAATTTGATTGGTCTGTTATTTTTCACAGTTAATCAATCTAAATTTGTCAAAAAACTAAAGTGTTTCTACATATCCTGCATTATGGGAAAGTGTCAGACCTACAATAAATGCAGTTCTTGAGATTAACATTTAAATCTGTCTATCAAGTTTAAAGTTTAAGAGCTGGAGAATAAGCAGTTGTTATGTTAGAAATAAACGGAAGGTATTGAGAGTGCATCAAAAAATAAATACATTGACTTATGAAAAACACAATCAGTTATTTTCTGCCAGCGTTCCTCTCTTGTGTTATTCGCAGCAACAGTGTTGCTTTTTGCTGTAATTATTTTTTTATATTCCTGGTGGAAGTAGGCAGCACACGGCATGTCCATTGTGTGCGGTAGAAGAGTTAAATGACGCACCAAACACCTCCTTAGGAACGTGCTTAGAGATTGAGGAAGAAAGCCTAGGTTTACAAAGACAGTTAATAACCACTTTCATTGTACCCGTTTTTTCTGACTGGGAGTTTAGGCTTTGTCAAGCCAGCTACTTTAAGTCAAAGAAAGCCTGGCTCTGTCAAACTTGCTTCGTAGTGCACACCCCTCAGGCATATGCATGAATTGTGCATTGTGTGTGTAGATCTGTGCATGCAGCAAGATGCGTTTGTGCTTAAGTGTGTGTAAGGTCTCACTCTTGTGGTCTTGATTTTGTTCCCAGAGGAGCACATCCATCCAGAGTTGTCAGGCAGAGTCTTACACTCTTCTCCCTCCAGACATGGTTCCATCTCACACCACCATTTCCCAATTACAATGGATGCTGGGGAAGGTAAACACAGATACATAACAAAGCAGGTTAGTTTATCACACAGACATGTGTACACACGCATTCATTTATGCATGTGCACACAGAGGCCAATACAAACACTGATAATACTAAAAGATGTAAAAGAAAAGAAAAGTGGAAAACAACAACACTAGCGGATCAGTAGATGCAAGTTAGGAGGTGCTACTTAAAAAACCCTTAACTGAGCATTACAAGTAAAATAAACAATAATATTAACTTACATTCATGAAATATTATATATTACATTTCAAAATATAAAGAGTAACCAGAGATAAAAATGAAGGCAAAAGTTGCACGAATGCAGAAACCACCCACGCAAACACATTTTGTGTACATATTCCACACAGGCACATTTATTATGTGCACACATAGCACCCATACACTATATTATGAGCATCTCCAGAGGAACACCTAGCCGAGTCTCTAAATGGATGTTTTTCCTCCTCTGCGTCCTCGGAGCAATTGTATTGTTGTTACATGGGTACTTTTGCTGTCGACAATAATGTCTTATACCAACAGAAATTAATCATTATTTTGTTTTGATATAGCTACACTGCATGTAGGGGAGCAATCTCATTTTTAATCAAAACTAATTGCTTCTCATTAACATCGACGGAATTCTTCCTCCAGCTATCTGACAAAAACAAATATGTTCTCATCAAGATCGCCCTCCCTTCTCTCCTCTTTCTCTACAAATGTCTCTGGATGTACAGTACAGTATGTGTGTATATGTGTAAAAAATAAAATAAAAAACAATGCTAAAAATTTTATGTTATATAATATGAAATACAAAAACACCTTATAATGATCGTGCAGTCTTCTGGACATTGTGTAGAAAGTAAAAACAGAACTCAGAACCAACAGAATTCAGCATAGGAGTATGTTATCTTAAAATGTCCTTTAATCATGTTGATGTAAAGATGATATGAAGGTCAAATGACTTGGTGAATGCAATGAGTTACATAAACTAGCATTTCAGTTTCCAAACCAATTTATTAAACATTTGGAAAAACATTGTGTCCCCTCCAGCCTGTGTTTCCAAGGTTACAAGCCAACCACAATCTATTGTGTGCCATTACCATCTGATGAAAGAAGATGGTTAAAGTGTAGTTCTTCTGCCCTGCTTGCAAATATGCGCGCGGACGCGCACACACACACACAATATCAGACTGGCTGGACACAGACTAACACCCCATTGCTACTCAGTGAACTTGCTGCGTTTCCTGACTTCCTGCCTCACTTTTCCCTCCATGAGCCCTGAGGATACTCAATGCCAGAATGAGTGCATCCACTAACAGGCTGTGAACCTGCCCTTTGGCTCCCCCCATGGCTGTTTACCTTATCCACTAATTACCACATGTTGGTCCATCATCCACTGTGCTCCCTTTTTCTTTCTTTTTCTCCCGGTCTTCGTCCATGGACTAAATATGCTCTTCACCTCATTAGTCAAGTTTGCATTCAGCTGAGGTTTAGGTGCAAAACAATTACTATGCAGGAAGTCCTTGTTAAGTGGGAAATTATTACTTTGCTTGAGGAGGTTTAATCAAATGATGTGCCGCAACACCAATGCTCTGTTTAGCCCCTTCTTTTACTCTCTCTTCCCCCTTCGCTCTTCTACAGAGTGAAAGAGTGTCTTTATTGTTTGTTTCGGTTTGTAATATGGTTAGGTTGTTTTGTTTGGCCGTTGAAAAATGTCATATAGTATATTTCCATGTTATATCATGTATGTTATATATCAAGACTGCAGCCATTAGAAGTACAGTGTGTTGTTGAATCAAATCATGATGAAATGATGAGAATCTTTTACTTGGTAATTGTGAAAAAACTGATGAAATTATGTTTCAATGCATTGTATTTTTTTTCAAAAACATTTATGAGCAGTGCCTATGAACATACAGTATGTTCAAATTTGATCTTTGCCATGTATCTGTTTTCTGTCATTCAGTTCTTCTCAACAAACTCTGTCTGACAAAGTCTGTTCTAATGGCCACAAGGATGAGAAACGACAAAGTCAAGCCTAATGTGTAATGTGTGGCTGTACACCGGCACGGACATCTGGCTCTGACCTTGACCGCTGGAGAAGAGCCATCTCTGGGCCGAGATCCATGCATCACTCTCTGGTGACCACTGACCTCCAACAGTCATTTTACTTTAACTACTCCCAATGCAACTGTCAGCACAGAGGGTATAACCTTTGTTCTAACATCAGCAAACTTTACAACTCCACTTTGTCTGCTGTGGAGTGTATGGGGAGGGGTAAACTAACAGTTGACCACTGTCCCAACTATCCTATTCATTTTCAGATCCATCTGTTTACAAGCTGAAAGCCTTTGATGTGATTTAAAGAACCAACACCAATTAACACGATCCTCGCATGTTACCATACAGTAGCTGCTGTATACTGTCAAAGAGGACAGATGGGCTTGGAATTATCAGCAAACAAGGGACCGAAAAAGTTAGCCAATTTAGAAGGCTGGAGTCTTTAGCTTTGATGGACAAACAACCGAGAGTGGGACTTGAATTGATTGAAAAACATGAAGCGATGGACCTTTTACAAGTGCATCTGTCAGATCACTGTTAAGCGCGCACTGGGATGGATTGAACTCGCTGACACATCCCTGCTAGGTAGCAGAATGTTTGAACACCTTGACGGATGGAGTGAATTTATTTCTGTCCGTGTCAAAATGTGAATATGTGTCTGTGGGCTCAATGAATAGTTAATGTTTTTTTTTTAACTTGGAGCGAACTTAAATTAATCATAGCAAAATGTCTATGATGGATTTCCAATGATGTCAGCCCAAGTGTCGCTTTTTTGGTGAGTTACTTAAATCACTCGCCTTCATCCAAGATCTGGAGCAGAAAGCAATTAGGCCTTAAATTCTCATGCTATTTTGTTTGGATAAATTTACAGTTTAGGGTGCAGGATCGATGCTTCCCACAAGACCATGGTATACAATCGGCTTCACTTTTTTATTCATTGACTCATTGGTCATCCATCTGTACTGTTGGAGATACAAGGACCTTTCTCTCTCCCTTACATCAGTGCTCTGCAAGTGCCCTGATTACCCAGTTATTAACCAAACATAAGGCAATCAATCATTCATTTACATAATCATGCAAGTAAGCAAAAAGAATTACAGCGACCTGCTTGATTAAAAACAATTCCATCTTAATGAGACAGAGGTATGAGCGCAAGCATTGTGCAACATAAAGTATTGAAAGGGAGCATGAAGCAAATGAAGCTAGTGTGTAATTACAGTGGGACTGAGACTTGGACCCCTGAACCTAAGGCCAGCCTTAGAGAGTTATTATTCTGCATTAATCTTTGCCCTCTTCAGAAAAGAGAGAGCAGAGGTTTAATTAGGTATTCAGAAAATATTGTTTGGCTTTCTAATCACACCACTTTTGTGAATTTGTAATGGACACCCAAGCACCACAAATAAATGATTCCTTTTTTCATAGCATCTTTTTTTATTTATTGAATTGTTGCCACAGAAAGTTTTCCACTTTTTGCATGACCTCAGATTCATTCAGGTAAAATTGGATTGTGCAGTTACACATCCAAACAGATAATGCAACAAACTGGCAGTCCTTGGGCAAGCACAGCCTGTGGAGTCATTTTGCGTAAAAATCGCTACTGCTAAAATATATGTGGTAAAGTTGTATTTGCTAATAATATTACATTGAAAAATGTACAGTATAACATTTATTCTATGTCATGATTCCTTTTTGTGTGTGTGTGTGTGTGTGTGTGTGTGTGTGTGTGTGTGTGTGTGTGTGTGTGTGTGTGTGGGTGCGTGTGTGTGCGTGCGAGTGTGCCTTTCAGTGGTTGAACAATGACTACTTTTGTTGTGTGATTTCCTTTCCTGCATGTGGATACAAAAGCAATTTACATAAATGGATCTCCCACACAGCTGACATAGATCTTCTTTTTGTTTCTTTACTCTCAGCACAACCGTAGACTTACTTCAGTAATAAGAGCAGAAAGGAAATATGATGTTGCTTAAACAATAGAGACCGAGAGAGGGAAAGAGAAAACTAAACTCAGGAGACCAAGCAGCTGAGGGTCAAATCCTCTCCTGGCAGGTTAAAGGTTAAGAGTCTAATCACATTAGAAATGGAGGAGAAACCCTGCTTCACAATCATTATCTTTAACTTCTCCAAAGACACTAACATCTTTTTTGACCCAGAAGAATTTCACTGTTTGTTAGTTTCTCCCTGTGTGTGTGCGTGCGTGTGTGTTTGTCAGTAACAGAAAGGAGTTATTGTTTTCTATTGTACAGTATAATGCGCACCTTCTGTCCATCCCCTCAGGCAGTGGGCCGCAGGTTTGCATCTTGCCAACCACATAAAGTAGCAGGGGGGCTGTAGAACAATATCAGAGGCGAACTGTGGGATTTTATAATAGGAGGATGAGATGTTTGCTTGGCTGTTCTTGGTTATCATGCAGATCAGATGTGTATTTATGTACAAAACACATGTAAGGACAAGGTTTGCCAGAATGGAACGCTTTGTTTTGTAGACTACATTCCCGCTGATAACAATGGTGGCCTTCCTTGTAATGAAACAATTTAGTTTTAAAGACCACGTCAAACTGTGCATCTTGCTCTAGCAAGCTTATAATATTCTGATTGCATCTGCTTGACCAGTAATGTACGTTGAATAACTGCAGTCCTTCTTGTCCCTCCCCTCAAGTAGCGTCAATGTGTGTCTCCCCCCTGGATGTATCTCAAATGTACCATGACAACCTGTCATGCTTGGGTATACGTGCCCGCAGCCAAACAGAAGGGTTCATTCCCCATCAGTGATCAGCAGCGAGCGGGCATCTGCATGCCTTGTTGAAAGAGTTTACTGCTACAGCAGCTACATGACAACACAAAGCAGTAGCATGTGTGCATATTAGGGCATCAGCATGCATGTGGAGTGTAAATGAATGCATATGTGTGTGTTTGTGTATCTTTGTGTTTTGTGTGCGTGTTTGTCCATGCTGTGGCTGAGGGCTTACATGTCTCATATATTGGGATAAAGGCAGTGATGAGCGCCTAATTTGAGTACATGTGATCCGCTAGGCGAGGCTGGAGAGATATGAGAGTTTGACTTGTTAAAAGGGATGTTCTTCAGTAAGAGCCTCGGTGGCCCTGACATAACTGGGACATAGTTCTTCTTGTCAAAGCTAATAATCAATTCCCACTACAGGGATAATCTGACAGAAGACCCCCACTGAGAATGACATCTCCCAACCCAAGCTGGCGTCACATCGCCATATATTAATAACAACCCAAACAGTTACCAATAGTAACTGCAATAACCTGAGGCGCGTATTCACGAGGTAATAAACACTTGACAATGGGACTGATTCTCGCTGTGTGCTTTGATGTTGGAGTTTGATGCTAATGACTGATAATACAGCGCATCAGGGAGACTGCCTGTTTCTGTAAATGTATCTGCCAAAGATAAAGGAGTGTTCATTCCTCCAGGCTCTGTATGTGTGTCCAAACCAAATGACCTCTGACGATAAACTTTTTATTTGTTCTATCAGAGCACTGGCAATTCTTTATATTCTTATATTTTTTTGTGGAAACATAACCTGTGTACGGTACAGGGGCGGCAGGTGTCCCCCAGGGGGGTGGCGAGATGAGCTGGGCTGCGGCATCGTTCCTCATCTGGACGGAACATTAATAACGCCGGGACCTGGGGAGAAAGCTCCATCTGGGCCAGGCCGGTGTGCTGCTGAGGGGACAGACCACTGACTCCACAAGTCTATAATCCCTCACATACAGCCTGCAGGGCCCAGTTGACAAACATGTGCAACTTTCAGGTATACCTTTCCTAGATAATAAAAGTGCCCCCCACCACCCTGTGTTTATTTATTTTCACACTTACAAAAAAAAAGATCCCTTAATTAAATGGCGTGTTTGCAAAGCGTGGCTCTTCTGACTACAGATGAGCTCCTAATGAATAATCACATAATTATTTGTCTGCTCTTCAGCCCTTATCCTTTGGTGGTTTCAGTGTTAAATGAATAACAACCTGATTCACTTCTAAGCAGGTGAAAAATATCCAAGAGAGGAGGCGAAAGACCCTAGCTAAAGGAAATAAAATAATTAAACATGTCAGGTCTTCTTAACTTTTTCAGTGTGGTGTTCAATACCGTAGCTTGCTGCTCAATGACTTGTCATTTCCATTTTTATCACCACTCCCTCTGTAAGTGCTTGTTAATCAATACAGCAAGGACTCTCTCGCTGCGGGAGCCCGAAGCATAGAGGCATGAAGTGTTAACATCTCCTACTTCTCCACATCCAATACTCCAATAGTCCATGTGATTTAGTTTTTGATTAGTTTATCATCTAACATTTACTGGCAACTCTCACACTTATTAGATGGTTTTCATAACCACATTAAGAACTATTGTCTCAGTCTGGTTTTACGTCATTTTATTAGGTTTGTCTCAAGGTCATGTTTAGTAAGAAGAAAAAAATCTGATTGAATAAAAGTCCCTTGTCTGTTAGGTGCTGTGAAAGAGACAGTGTCTCGTCATCTCTCTCTCTCTCTGTACAAGGACAACACAGTTTGTATCTTAAGGTCAGTGCTCTGTAAATGTTTCATTCAGGAGATGTGTCCAACCACAGGGCAAACACAAAATTCCTTCTTGAACTTAATGTCTCAAGGACTTAAAATGTAGCTCTAGCTGTCCTAAAAAGTTGTATAGGGTTTTAAGTAATTGTTCTTCAAACAGACAAAAAGTTTTTTGTGACATCCTTGGGGTCATATCTAATTTATATTCTTGGATTTTCTTGAGTGTCAGCTGTGGCTAACCAACCCTGTGAAGCCCACTGAGTAGGCCTGTCTGGCCCTTTATGTAACATCTCTCATAATGAAGATATGTTGGTGTCATTTCTTGGCAAGAGGACAGTCAGAGTGATGACTTTGATCTCTGCTGAAGGTGTAGGCGTAAAGATCAAGACTGAGGAGCAATTAATGAGCTCCGTGGAGTGAAGGGGGCATCACAGTTCTGTCTCAGTAGACTTGTGACTTTCTGTCAGTTTTTTTTTTCTCCCATGGAGCTGCTTCTGCCTGATTGTTTTTCTCAACTGAAGTAATTCAGGTGCACTAGCCTGGAGCTTCCCTGACTTGTATTTATTAGTTATTCATTTCCATCAGCCTGAACTGCCTTAGGCAATGTGATTTGCAACGTGCTCCCTGCTTAAGTGTTCAACAGCCCAACTGGATCATCCTTTATCTCCCATGACGCCACGCAGCACAGCACCACTGGGTTCTTAATGATTGAATGTATTTTTATTATTTGAAAAGTCACTGAGATACAGCAGAGGTTATCTTGGATAATGCTGTAGTTTGTCTGAGGTGTTAATTAAAGCATTTGAATAAAAAGTATTTTTGAAATTTATTCAAATCTGATGGTAATCGTAACCATCTTTTGTTTCTGAAATGTCATGTTTATACCACACGTCATTTAGACTGCTGCAGTTTTGCAGAATGAGTCAATGAAAAATAGCTCATGTAATAATTCAATAATGCAAGTGTAGTCAAATCCAAGTAAAACCAAAGTTAACTAAATCCAGCAGAAATATGCAGTAACCTCCATTCTGCATACATAGAATTACAGGTTTCTTTTAGTCTCATGTAAAAGTCTAGGACGTTTTTCAACATTCTCAGAACTGTATCCTTAATTTATTGTAATTTAATTACAAATTACATACCAATCATTTAGATGGTCTTCTATTGCAATAAAACAAAATTTAAGTAATATCCTACTTTTCTTTCATGGCAGTGTCCTATTTATCATTTTTCTTTGATTTGACATGAATACTTAATTTACTTACTTAATTTACTTACTTACTTACTTAATTTATTGTAATTTAATTACAAATTACATACCAATCATTTAGATGGTCTTCTATTGCAATAAAACAAAATTTAAGTAATATCCTACTTTTCTTTCATGGCAGTGTCCTATTTATCATTTTTCTTTGATTTGACATGAATACAATTTTGTGTTCTTATCAAGAACATTAAGCACTGTAGAATGACTAAATGCTGGAAAAAAAAACAACTATCGACTCTATCATGTCAGTATTGGATGATTCTGCACAACCCTAAATTAAATTAAGTTAAACTAAAATGTCCTTTTTTAACATCCAGTGCTATCTTTAAAATTCTTCCTTTCAACAATATTTGTGCATGGCAACTACAGTATGCCTAGGGTTAGGGAAAGAAAGTTATGAGAAATAGGCCTACAAGATGTTTGAAATTATAAACAACATTACTCAGGTTAGGAAAAGACCATGGTTACAGTTAATAAAAATGTCACTGCTGATGACAAACTCCAGCCTCCTGCATCAAAGTTCAATGGGCTACACATCCATAAACCCCCTCAATACTGATACCTTCTGCCACTACATAGGGCACACTACTTGCTGCGTTGGAACTAAATGTTTGGTTTATCAGACCATAAGGGATACTGGGCTAGAATGTTTGGTTTATCAGACCATAAGGGATACTGGGCTGGGTGCAACATGTATCAAATGGGAAAATGACGTTTTCTCTCAATAGAGCCTTCAATAATAAACAGTCAGCAGCAGCTCAATGTTAAAACACGTGATACTTCCTCACCATCCACACAGGAGGGTTTGTTGCGAGTTGTCCCGGCCACTTTCCCCGGTAAACAGGAGCACTTGACTGTCTGAGAACGCTCCTCAATACGATTCTTGTTACAGCATCGGTGGGCGGCAATCACCTCACACGTACCTCCCTCTGCAGAAAGATAGACAGACACAGCAGTACATAGTCAATAAATGTGAGAGATTAATGTGAGAGAAACTGTCGCTGAAAATGAATGGAAGCAAAGGAAGTGGTCTTGTAATGTTTTATACATGTGTTTTTATCAACATTAAAAATCCAAATAAGCAACAATAATTTGAATCAAAGATGACCTTAGGGAAACTTGACAACCTCCCCTTATCATATCATGAGAGGCACGCTGCAGTACAATCATTGGGCACTTACCACTGGAAGTATGTGTAACAAATTGGCCCTCAAGGCATCTCAGTTATTTAATCTAATTGCCTCTCACTCAGTGTTGGCTGTCCCCACTCTATACCAATCAGCCTATGAAGATCACATCATGCACTTGCTATGTCTTAATTAAAGCGCCTGCCTTTGCACCCTTGATATCTTACATATGTTGTTAATATTAAAAAGGGATGAATCTTTTGTCTGTGCTTTTCCATGGAATACCTGGCAGTCATAGGCTTCAGTCATAGACTTAGATTGCTGACACCTTTGAGTCCCATGACTGAGCCAATACAGTTTTGGCAATACTACACTAAAGCATTAACTCCAGAGCATAGGTGACATCAGTCAGACCAAATGCTGTACAATAGGTCCCAGTCTGACAAAGGAGGATGTCACAAAAATTCAGTGAAAAGAGAAGGCGATATGCGCCGATGGCGGTACTGGGTCAAAATAACAATAGGGAGGATTGCCCAGGGGAGGGAGAGGGGGTGATGGAGTGGGGGGACATCCTGAAATGAGTGAGACAGGCAGAGAGAGAGAGCTAGAGGACAAGGTGTGTCTGGTTGCCAGGGACTGGCCATGCCAGTGAGTAATGAGGGAGCCACTGGAAGTGCCCCTTTCACACAATTATAAAGCGTGAGGCTAATGCAGCCAGTGGAGCTGCAGGAGAGAGACCCTCCATCACCGCTCCCCTTTTCTTATGCCCCAGGAAAAACTCTTTATCTTCCCTTGACAGCCACCGCAACAGACACCAGCATCCAACAATTAAACTGGAACTCATCCCTGGACAGGGGAGAGGAGAGGAGAGGAAAGGAGGGTTGAACTTATCCTCTCCAATCCACAAAACGGATAGAGGATAGAGTGCAAAAAGATGGGGAGACAACCAAATGCCACATTTCATCTTGTTTGTGCCTTATTTCGCTCACCAAAGCTTTAAAGAGGACGTCTTTTTGCGGTGAGACAATGCATTTGCTTCCAGTGACATGACAACAACCGGGTGTGTGTTTTTCTAGCTGGGCTGGTTGTGCAAATGTTTGAAATGGCTCGGGTCATGAATTACAGGTCTGAGCCCCCGGCAGCCTATACAAGTTTGGCAACAGTTTTCTTCTCCCATTCCCATCAATGTCTGCTGTTGCCAGACTAAAGGCCGCCGAGTCTTGGATTAAAAGGCAAACATTTGCAGTCCTGCTGGACCGTGCTGTTGTGCAGTATTAATGTCACTCTCTTAGCGCTTGTTAGATATTTCTGGGCAAGACGGGGAAGATCAATGACTATAAAAGTGATGAGAAAAATCCCTTGAGTGTGCTAAAACCCCAAACCCCACAATGTGTTTAGCAACAGCTTCCTGACCTGCAGACTTGCTTTCAAGTCAAAGCAGATCTCTGAATAAGTTAGGACTTTACATTGCATCACAGAATACTGAATTGGGTTGATTCACTTCAGCTAGCTCCAAAGCTTGAAATGCAGGTTAGCACAACAGAGGTGTAGCCAGCTAACATCTGACAAAGGACAACAAAAGGAAACCCCTATCACATTACAGTAACATCAATTGTTTAAATGTGCTGTGATTGGTCCTGATCTGTGATATTTTTTTAATTTACAAACTTTAGTTACAAAAGCAAGTTTGTGTATCAAATATGTGAATTGCGTTTCCCCATTTCATTCAGAGAAACTAGTCCACAAATTTACCAATTATTGGTAAAAAAGGGTTAAGACCCAAACACACTGAAAGCGATAATTGATTAGACACTTTGCAATGGTGTAGATGCAACGAGTAATGAGCTCAATTCACACAATCATTAATATTCTCTGCTCTCTTGTTTCAAAGAAAAAATATACATAAATAGAAGACTGTTTGTAAAGTGGATCTCCATAGTGTGCACCACTATGGCCAGCACTCTCGCCTGGTGTTGCCAGTTTCATTGATTAACAACACTGACCTCAGTCAGTCAGTGACGAAGAGAGACAGATGTGCAGCGCGAGTGTAGCAACAGTTTTGGACAGTAAGGTACCTGAATATAAATTAATATACAGTACATTTTGATTCCGATCACATCATTACATAGTACATTACAGTAACTCCCTCCAAACGTGTCGTGCAGCAGCAAGAAAAACAGCTTTGGTCGCGCTGGGTCCTCATTTTGATGCTCCAAAATCTAAACAAGGTCCGAGTAGACACGTCAAAGCAGTTTGACGTGCGTCATAAAGTTTTGTTTGATGCATTTGGGCCATTACACAGTAATATTAGGAAAACAAGACTCAGCTCTTTGAGAGAGCGCTCAAGAACCTGAGCAGCAACATTCAGTATGTTTACATGCACACCAATATTCCACTATTATTCATAATATGACAATATTACAAATTTGATACATGTCATGAATATAGCATTTTCTGATTAAGACGTGGGTTATTCTGGTATAATTTGGGTTTTAGAGGCATTCTTTGGACATGTATACAGCGCATTCAGAATGTGCGTCTCAATCTGGGTTTTTACCGCAGTTTTCGGCCTCTTGCCTGTTTACGGCTTATGGTCAGCGCTGTGGTTTGCTGTGGTTGCTGTAAACAAACCAACTAGCCAACAGTTTGCAAGGCTGCAGACACGATAAGAAGGAGAAACACAGCAGCTTTTAAACATTATCAAAGACTTGGATATCAAAGGTTTTTGGGAATTTTGCACACATCGTTATGCCAACCTCTTCAAGAAGCTGGTTGGAGGAATGAAAGGGACGCTGTGTTTGCACGGTCCAACGCCTTGGTAACCTTTGAAAATAAATCCTGTTTTGCACTGTTACATGTAAACGGAAATATTTCTGTAATACTTACTTTCATTAGCCATGTAAACATCTTAGTTGGAATATTGTCTTTTTCGGAATTGGGGCAAAAAATTGAAAATGATGTGCATGTAAACATAGTCAGTGATTGTACTGGGAGCTCTTATCCCCTGTAACACAATAGTGTAATCAGGGATAGCTGTAAAAAAATACATGCATACAAGTCACCAAAGTTTCAGTCAAAGAGGTTGGGGTGTTGGGTGGGGTATCAGAAGAGTTATATTGATAAATTATAGTTTATTAAGGTAAACTTGTATAAATGGGATTAGATGTTAGTCAGCTGGTAGTCAAACAGATGAAGCGCCAATGATACATTAAAAAAAATGTTCTGTTATCTAATTTGTGTGAAACTTCCTCTGCATGATTCTATGCAAAAGAAGCAATGCCAAATGTTTTACGGAAAGTAGTGTAAAACATTTGAATACAATACTGGACATTAAATGAATCATAAGTCAAGTTCATCATTGTAGGCTTACTGTAGTTCAGAAAGAAGCCAGCCACAAAGGAAAGGCGGAAGGATTCACTTTGAGCAAATTTCTTATGCTGACAAACAGAATTAAGAAAAAAGAAAGTTAAGATTTATAACTCAAAACAAATACAGAACAATAATAACTTACAATACTTTAGATCAGGCATGTATTTAGTCACTGCTAGTTGGTTGGCCTTAAAGCTTCAGTAGGTAACTTTAGTAAAAATGTATTTTTTTACATATTTGTTAATATACTGTCACTATGTCCTGCCAGTAGAATATGAGACAGATAATCTGTGATAAAATCAAGCTCCTGTGGCTCCTCCCTGTGCTCCTACTGCCATTTGCAGAAATACACCACTCCCGGTCAGAAACAGCCAATCAGAGCCAGGAGGAGTGTCTTAGCAGTGTCAATCACTCTCGTGTACGCGCTGCTCATACCCCCTCCCCCCGCACAGCGCGTACCGTGTTCAAGCTCAAGATTGCCCGTGTGCTGCAGCTGTGCTAATCACGGAGAAACTACTTTTCAGGAAAACTGCCAATTTCTCGAGTAACACCTGCTCAGAAAACAAAGACGGGGAAACAGAAGAAGACCGATGACGAAAAGCGAGCTAAAAAGAAAGAATTAAACCGAGCCCGAAATAAAACGAGGGTCAACATTGGGGCGGCTTTTCAGAGGTGGAGGGAGCTACGCCTCCCGAAAGGATTCAACACGGATTCAGAGCTAGCCACATTTCTGCTTGACATGTAAGTATCCCTGCTGGATTTGTTTCATTTTTTAAGAACTGCACAACTAAGATAGCGATAGTTACAGTATCACTGTATCATTTTACTCTGTAGCTTGTTGCTAAGTCTAACAGTTAGCTTGTTAGCTTGTAGCACGGCAGGAATGTTGTAGCTAACTCCTTCACCCTCAGTATAAGCAATATTGTTTCAATACCTACATTTAGTAAGCCCAAATGTTTTTTTGTCGATCATAATTAAATGTAACTCTAGCTATGGTGAAACTACTTTAATTGTGCGCTGTCCCGTCAACGTTTGGCAAGCAGAATTATTTTTTTCACGGCGGTCTCCGCTGTGGGGGAGGGGCTGTGGAGGGGGGGCTGTAGCGCAGCAGAGAGCAAGGGGGAGGACCTGTAAGGTGTGCTTGTTCAAATCTTTAGGCTAGTCCACGTTTTCTCAGAACTCCCTACTACAGCTTTAAGGCACATTCAACAATCTACTGTGCACAAATATAATCCAATTTGTAAAATGCTAATTAGTAATGTACAAAATACATTGTCCGTGGGGCTTAATCTTGTAAAAATGACAAAAGTGATCTTTTAGTGGAATATGGTTGTTCTTGTTGTGTATGCTTTATTTTTGGACATTGACTGAATAGAAGTAATTTTGACAGAACATAATATTTTGATTATTATGATTGTTATGATTATTATAATGATTGCATAGAATTCAGGATTATCACACACACACAGAAGCACATGCTTGTGTGTATCATCCAGGGGTGAGGTCCAGCCATCAGCCAGGTGGACATTAGGCGTGATCACTATGAACCATCTGGTATGTGGAGGAGAGAGCAGTGTAAATGACTCCACAGTGACTCCACTGGGCCAGTCATGAGAGCCCCTTAGACAACAAATGGCCACTTAGACGAGACGTAATTTCATTCAGGTAGCTGAGAGCTTGGGGTTGGGTAAATGACCATCCATTATCTGCGTTGGAGTATGTACTATGTATGTGTGTCTGTGCCTGTGTTAGTTTGTTTGTATTTACACATTCGATATTTTGTGGCATTCAAATATATGTTCTGCTGAAACGCTCAAGTGCACAGTAACTATGTGTGCATTATGGTACATTACGGGATCACAACGACTTGAGACATGAGTGCATGTTTTGATGGATGTAGTGCTTGGAGCCTGTCAGGCAGCTAAAGGGGTTAAGCCAACCTGCTAAGATGGAGTGGGGGTGGCTGTGCACTCTAGCCTTTGGTGAGGGGAGGTGAAGGGCATCGATAGGACCACGGACTGGTCATTTTTCTCTCGGCGGCCCATAGTGACAGCAGCCATTAAATGACTGGATGAGGTGATTATGTTTAAGGAAATCGATGCTTCATTGTTTTCAACTTAGCCCAACGGCCAATTAGAAGCTGTTAATGAGGTAAGGTTGTAAAATGTGGCGATAGATGGGGGAGAAGGAATAAGAGTTCAGGATAAAAAGCCATACTTACTGTATAATGTATGTATAATTATTGTTATTTTCTATTGAGATCTGCAACTTATTGTTATTTTCTGCAAAAGCATATAAATTCATATTTTAAAAGAGTTGTCTTTGACAAGATGTTGCACCAGATAACTTTTTGAATAGAATAGTTTAACAGACTAAAGAGAGTGTGGCATTATGAGTTGTTTGTATAGCCTTATTGTTGCAAGCCTAGCATCTTTAAGTCAGTTAATAGGGTGACTTTTAGAGCCCTAAAAGTGTTTTGTTAGCACAGTTTAACCTGCACAAATTTCTGTAGGCTTGTGTTTTGTTACCATGTAGGAAATAAATTCACTATGAAAGAAAGTGAGTCCAACGTGTCTCCAGACATCTTGATTGCAGAAACGGACAATGGGCCAAATCATCTGCCAAGCAGCCGAGAATTACAGCTGTCACAGTTGATGAGTAGCTTCTTAATTCACCTTGAAAGATAAGACAGGAGAGTGTATAAGTAGGTAGACTGTTAGACAAGCTACACAAATGTGGAATTTATATTATGTTTTAATTGTATTAACGCCTAGCCAATCCTACTGCTTGATTGCTACGCAGGGCATGTCTTACAAGGAAGGCAGTGGGATTCATAATAATAATTCATAATAGTGGGATTCTCTTTTTCTTGGATAAATAGCATGTCTAGGAAACCTTCCTAACATAACTAGTGTGTGTGTTGTATCATAAAAAGTGTTTTTCCAAAAACAGGTAAAAATAAATGTCCCTTAATCAGGTTTGTGTTTTATTCAGGCCAATATAAAAATCCTTGGATGTTTAACAAGCATGCAGATCACCATCAACAACCCATAATGGGCTGCATTATTTCTGAGCATAAACTCAAGGTCACAATAACAAATGTTTGAGAGTTTATTTACCCAATGTCTCCATGCTCATAAAAATGAAAGTGACGGTTTCTTTTTATCCTCTGAGTGACAAAGAACATACTCTACTGCCTTCTGATCTGGTAATTTTTCAAAACGGAGTTAAATGCAGGTGCTTGTGACAATGTCACCAAAAAACTCTCTAAACAAACATTTGCCTCACTACATCTTGGCTCAGCTTCAGCATCAACAACTATAATCTATGCAAAGTGGCCAAGAGCAGTAATCACACCATCAGCCAGCATTTCTGTCACCTCCCCTCTCTCCAACTTACTTTAGCTCTCTTGCTCACACTGCTTCTCTCTACAGTTATTAAGAAATGACATATGGCAGAGGGAAGAAACACAGCAACCTGGAAAACTTAAGCCTCTCAAGGACTCGTCATAACAACACTCTCCAGGTGAAAATGAGCAGTTTCTGATTGCAGAAACGGACAATGGGCCAAATCATCTGCCAGTTATTAAGAAATGACATATGGCAGAGGGAAGAAACACAGCAACCTGGAAAACTTAAGCCTCTCAAGGACTCGTCATAACAACTTAATCAGTGCACTCTCAGGTGAAAATGAGCAGTTTCTGCCTGCAGAGTGCCTGTTTTGTTTTGCCAGACAGGCAGCTGCGGAATCAACCACAGTCCCTCTTTCTTCACAATTCCTCCTTTTCTGTGAGCTTATTGTTTGCCAATGTTTCTGTTTTACACTGTCTTAGCAATTTGAATTGTCAACTTACAGCACAGGTGGCAACAGCTATTATTGTTTTACATAATTATGGACATATTTAGAGCAAAGACTTGTAAATTCGACAGTGCGAGAAGCAGAGTGAGAGCTGTTGTCGCCAAATGCCTTTTTACAAGTGAACAAAGTTACTTAGTACTGTGTTCCAGAAAAGTCAATTCAAACCCCTGTAAAGTTTTATCAAGCAGATTTTTTTTTAGTAAGTTGGTTTATGTCCTGTCAACTTTTCCCTCTGTGAAATCATGTATAATGGAAAATGTTTATGACTTGAACAATTTTAAACATAATAAAATGCATCTGATTGAAAAGCAGTCAGATGTGTCAAATGAAAAAAAAAACTCTATTCTGTTTGTCCCGATTAGTATTTCAGAAGAAGAAAAAAAAAAGAATATTAATGATCTGTTTCAAGAAGCAAAAGCATCAAAGTGGCTGTGGGGCAGCTGCCCCACTGCATATATGTTTAATGATGCTCCTCAGAATTTAGCTTTTCATTACTTAAACATCAAGTTAGAACTTAATGAACACTCCCCCTGATTACTAAGAATAATGTTTAAACACGCTACAAAGTGGCGTTGAGTGGATTCCAAATGGAGGCCTTAGAGGCTGTGCCAGGGAACAACTTTTCATGTCCTTCCTCTTGGCAAGTGATACAGTTTATATATTTTATTAGACATTATACAACCCTTATTTACTGCTCAAATTCCTCTACTTGTAACAGGACCAGTTAAAATGAACAGTGAGAAGAGAAATATATGGGAGAAGCAGAATTAGATATCACTAGGGCTGTAATCAACCAAAGAAAATCTTGGTCGACTAAAGTCGTAAAAATTTCGACTAAAAATCGACTGGGGGAAGTGCGGAAAAAAATGCTAGATTAATCAACCTTACTGTCCTGCAGTACTTGTCCTTGTAGGCTATTTGCAGTATATTAAATCGTTTTGGACCTAATTATTTTGCACTGAAATGACTCGTCTGTCGGCTCAGACAGCGCTGCATCAGCCTCATATCCTGAGACATAAAGTCGACAATTCCTTCCGTGATATTATTTTAGCGTTTTATCGGATGATAGAGGCTTAACATCCAGTGGGGTCTGGGTGTGTCTGGGGAACGCTACCGTCGTTGCGGGTGGGTGCGCCGGTAGTTATAAAACCATTATTGGACTATAGAAATATGCCAACTCTGATATGTTCATACAGCCTACTCCAAACAGACAGGGCAACCTAATGCAGAAAAGTTAGCTTACCGTTTTTAGGTGATACGCCATGTTTGTAGTCGAGCTGAGATATGCAAACTGTTACTTGCAAACTTTGCATTCGACTTTTTTCCGTTATCTATTTTTGTAAAAAGCTGCCACACTGCCGATGTCTTCGACATGGTAGAGGAGGACTGACTGTAAGTTAAACACTCACAATTAACTAAATATTCAGCAAACCAACAGAAGGCTTTCTAGTACTTTCTTCAATCTGTCTCCGGTGGGTCGGGCTAATCCAAAAAAGGTGAAAACAAGGGGGGTGTTCTGAAGACAGACTGTTACCTGTGAAACAGGGGTGCTCTGTAAACACCCCCATTAGTAATTAGTGCTTTCCTGCCATAGACTGTAACGGTCTATGCTTCCACCTGATGAAATTAACACGGCAAAAAATCTGAATTTTGGTCGAGCCAGAACGTATCGACCAATAAATCGACCAGTCAACTGGGAGGTTACAGCCCTAGATATCACTGCTATATTTTTACGAGTATATCACATCTGTGGAGCTAATGCTCTTTGAAACAATTGCTGTGTACGTGTCACTGAATGGAGGTGTACACCAGCTTTTTGTATTCCACATGACAATACTTTATTGTTAAAAACATGAGACAACATTCCTCTTATGGTTTGGACATGAAGTACTTTTTTGCTGCTCTGAAGTTCTCCTGGCCTTTTGAGAGTAAATCGTCCACTAAGTCTTGAGCCACTTGTTCTCACTCCGAAGCCCTCTCCCAAAGGGCTGACATCCACCAATGAATACTAAAAGGTAGCCTCAGGGAAGAAGGCTACCAAAGGAGCTTACACAATTCACCACAGAAACACATCTAAAGGAAAAAGTGGGATGTTTTACAGTGCAGACTGTCTCCAAGAATAACAAACAAATTAACCTCAGGCCTTGTTAACCATTGTTTATCCATTCTGAAAACATTTTGACCCAGGTGTTACTGCTGCATCAAGAGCTGGAGTGGATTCACCATTTATCAAGTGCCCATCAGCACCCTGTTGCAGTGATCCGTATGGTCTCTCTGACTGCAGCCAGTGTGAAGTCTTCAGGCTGGATCCTCACTGACCCTTCTGTGGCCTGGATTTCACTTTCCTCCTGAGGCAGCATCACCCACAGTAATGGGAGTAGATAAACAAGTGGACATAGCAGCCACTGTAGCACCTGGAGCTACCACAAACCGAGAGGGTAGGGGGAGAGGGGAAAAAGACACTCCAGAGCTCAAGCTGACTGACAGGAAGCAGTGACCCAGCTATACCGGAGTCACACCAATCAATGTTGTTTTTTCCCCTCTGCTGGTATGGCTTACCTCTGAATCTAGCTATAGTCTTACACAATACTAAATACAGCTCTATTACAGTGGATCCAACTTACAGTAACCTCTTATGAATTTTCTAATAAGTGAGAAAACCAGAAAAAAAGTCTGCTTGCTTTTAACAGGTATTCTTCATGCATGGAGACATGGAATGAAAAATAGGCTCCAGTATACTGAATAGGAAAAGTGTAGTGCAGCAATTGCACCATTGGTGGTAATAGTCTTGACATCTTTAACAGGTAATTGCATTAGTACAAATAAGAGATGCGAGGTGCTGCTGGCCACGGCCCTGGTCGATTCTTAATCACCTGTATGGGTTTCCTCTTGTGGGCCTGTATGACTCCAATGCTCACATCTTTATGGTTATGAAAGTTAACGATTGCTCCGTGCCTCATTTACCAAGGCTCTATCAATACCAGTTCAGAACCATGAAATTACCCCAGTCCAGAGGGAACAGCGTGGAAAACTGGATTAAGAAGGGCTCTGTTATGCCCTGGCATATATAACTCACTGTGTCATGGACTCACCCGCTGCAAGAAGACCCACTGCCATGCTCAAGCCCAGTGAAGGGAGGGCCACTACAGGGGCTGCTGACAACCATTATAGCTTAAATGTCAATTCACGCTTTTATTACTCACATGGTTGTTCAGAAAAGCAATAAAAACTAATAGCTGGCAGGAAAGAAAAAAAAAACACTACTTTGGAGAAAATGCATTAAAAGTTCTCAGAAGTTACAAAAACAGATGAATGGGAAAAGGGGATGATTATGGTAAATATATGCAGGATGTAACCTACTTCTGTGGTCTTTCAGGTGTAACTTTGTTGGATACTCTTTTATAAGCATGACAGATTTTGTAAGGAGATGGGCTTCATTGCATTTTAAATGGGGTATCAAAATAAAAATGTGCAGTAAACGCGAGAGATGGCTTGTGTCCCTTCACCTACATCCTGCTTATCTTATTTTAATGTCATGAGGGTGAAGCCAGAAATAGTGTAGTGCAGTGACGCTATTGTACAGAATTTTCTATGTGCTGTCACAGTCATGAAGAGACACATTAGATAAAGTCAGCAAACTTCTATTTAGCACTTCTTGTTTCTTACTTTATTCCTCCTTTCTGGTGTGAGTCTGAACACAACCATTGGATCCAAGCATGCGAGTGTAGCTGCACCTCTCTGTGTTTTACTGCGCTCTGCAGTACAGTTGGCTGTTCCTGACCTCTATCCAATGGCCAAATGACACAGGTCACTGGTCGCTCTAAATGAGACTCGGATGGATGAAATGAGAAACTAAATTGTTCATTCACAATCACAAAACTGACTTTTTGAACGGCACCATAGAGCAGCCTTCAGAAAGTGACATTCCTTGGTAGGAAACAATTGGAAGCTGTGAGCCCTGGAAAATGGCTTGAATACAGACCATGAGTTTCAGTTCACCTCTTCCCAAAAAATGATGAAAAAGTTCTGAAAATGGCTAATTATAAAGTTATAAATGCTATATAGGGTTGTTGAGTATGATGCATCAGAACTTCTATCTGGTCGAAGGTCTATTTTAAATATGGTGTGACACAGAATGACAAAGTGGAGGAGGTGATGCAGAGAACATTGGTTGTCTCAACAAGCAATTACGCCATACTGGGGCTTCTGCATGTGAGGTCTGGAGCGGTATGTTGCGCAAGGTTTTAGGCCAGGTCTGCCTCAATTACACACAATTCATTATCTAATGTGCATAATGCATTAGCAGACTGATAAAATACGTAGAAAGTATGTAGAAAAAGTTGTATGATTTTGCTTTATTGGGCCCCATATGTAATGAATATTAATAAGCGTATACCCCTCTCACTGGAATGTTTGCATGTTTTCATTTTGCCTTTAATTATTAAGGTTATTATTTATTCATTTTTTAAAATTTATGACCTTATAAGGGGCCAGATTCTAGATCGGCCCATCTGAGCTTTCATTTTCTTAAAGAGCAGGATACCCAGGGCTCGGTTTACTCCTATCGCCATTTATAGCCACTGGGGGACCATAGACAGGCTGGGGGAACTCATATTAATGTTAATAAAACCTCAAAGTGAAATTTTCATGCCACGGGACCTTTAAACACTTGCAGGGACAAACATCTAAAATGTGCTTGCACGCGTGCTGTACACATACCTCAAGTAGAAAGGTGAGCAAGAAACTGGTTGAGACCCATCTGAGCCAAAATAGTCTAGTCTTAAGCATGTGCAATATGCCATGTCTTGCTAAATACATATTCTACACATTTATTAATGAAAGCGTACAGCTCTTGCACATGATTCACTGCCTGTATTCTTTCTTTAGGTCCAGAGTCATGTGCCTGACATGTGCATGACAAACAGATTTCCACTAAGCACCTTATTTAAGCGGATATTGTCTTTTAAATGACGCATTCATAAGAAGATAATTGTATGGCAGAGCATTGATCACTTTCCCTAAGACCGACTCCCACATGATGATCAATCTAAGCAAGAGCAAAAGAGAGGAAAATCAATGTGCTAAACACTTAACTCCTGTTTGACAATGCAGAATAACGATGTCAGATGCGGCTGACCTTGCTCTCCGTAGTGACAAGGACAAGAGTGTGTTGTGGATAAGACAAGAACTTGAAGCTGTCATGAAGAGCTATAATTCATTAGGACTGAAGACATTTCATTCAATTTGATCATATAACAGCCATTTTTTCATACCATTTATTAGGATTTGATAGTTCAAACACGTTTTTATTATAAATTTAATCCATCTATCAAATAAAGGTAATAAGTGATATTTCACTAAGATAACCACCAATTGTCAGATATTTTCTGAATGAAAATACGTAGCTCCTACTTTTGCTATTTCATATATCACAACATGATTTATTCTGCGAGACTATCTACATTTTTCAACCAATATTTGAAAATATGAAATATTTCAATATTTGCCATAGTGTTTATAACAAAGTAGCCATCCCTTTGATAAATCTGGTTGTATTTGGTCTATGGAAAATGTTGCAATGCAGGACTGTTTGTGGCAATGTTGGGTTTTTGTATGGCTGTAGCATCAATGTGAGTATCTTGACTTGTCAGGTATTTAAATTGCTGAATTTAGCAAAAACGGACATCTGCCTATGCCAAATATTATCACAATATATAATACACTTGTGCTCTGCATATACTTATAGTGAAACCCTCTTCCCTCAGATCTTTTTGATGTTGGAATTAAGGGGGTTGTGTCTGACAAATTTTGTAACTTTTGAAAAGACTGGCTGAAGTAAGAAAGAAGGGTTTGAACTCCTCTCTTTCTGTTACATATTGCATGTGCAAATGAGTGCAACACTATGTATGCCATCCCATAGACTGCCTGAAAATGTGGGCCACATTTAAACAATTTAAAATGATCACGCCTTGCCCGTCTCTATGACAGCCGGCTTCTCACCTTCAAGTGGGGCCACTTGGAACATATAAACAATGTATGAACACTTTTGTCTTCCAACGTGGTCGTTATTTAATTTTTCAGCATTACACGGCTTTACAGGAGAACTCCAGTCAATTTCAATACGTAGCTCTGTTGTTTGTAAATTTGAGTGCTGTCAGTAGCAAGAACAATTTAAACAGTTGGTGCTGCCTACACCGTGCTATCCTCCTCCTAGAGTTAGCACCCAACAGGCTTAAACTTGGTAAGTTTTAAACGTGTTTTTAGCCTCTAAACATGTTCAAAATGTCATTACAAGTGCCTAGCCATGTGCAGTTATTCCTTCCGAGTGCACACAGCAAATCTGAGTGCAGTAGATGTGACAGGAAGGCGTGATCCGAATAGTGTGGACTTCACCGGAAAACAGGACATAAACAGAGGTATGTGCACTGGCTGAATTAACACAACTTTTATGCCTTTCTGTCACATCTCCTGCAGTCAAATTTGCTGTGTTCACTTGGGAGGAATAAATGCACATGGGTAGGCACTTGCAATGACATTTTGAGCATGTTTAGAGGCTAAAAACAAGTTTAAAACTTGCCCTGTTTAAGCCTGTTGGTTGCTAACTTTAGCAAGATAACACGGTGTAGGCAGCACCGATGGTTTTCATTTTTCTAGCTACTGACAGCACTCCAAATTTACAAACAGAGCTATGTGTTAAAATTGACCGGAATTCTCCTTTAATGTGCTCATATTATGCTCATTTTCAGGTTCATAATTGTATTTAGAAGTTATATTAGAATAGATTTATTTTTCAAAAACACTATCTTTTATATGTACTACACATTGCTGCAGCTCTTCTTTTCACCCGGTGTGTTGAGCTCTCTGTTTTTGCTAGAGAGTGAGGCATCACACATCTGTTCCATCTTCGTTGCGAGTCGCATATGCGCAGTAGGTCACCACTACAAGCCAGGCAGAAGCATAGTATGAGGGTGTGCCACTCTAGCAACTAGGCGAGCATTATAACTTGTGTTACAAAGTGATGCACATTTGTCACAGAAGTAAAGGCGGGACTAAAATAGAGTTGTTGGTGAACAGTGTTTTCTCTGGGTAGACTTTGGGCTTTTTCACTTTCTAAACCTATTACATGCACAAAAAAGGTATATAACACAATAAAGGAAAAGGAAAAAGCCAAAAAAGCATAATATGAGCACTTTAAGTTTCCACCAAAAGAAGCATCACAAAGAGGGGACCCTTTTCATACATCCCCAACACATGACTAAACGTAATTAAAACCAGCGATTGTGTCGAAAATGATTTGACAAGGAGTCTTCACTGGTAATTCTCACCATCCTCAGTGATGTTTCTTTACTGTATAAGCTAATTATCCCCCACATAAAGCATTGCAGATACCTTTAGAGACGGGTTCTCAATCCTATTGAGAGCAGAATGGAGACTATTGAAAATCCAGCACAGTACACAATGTGCAACAGATTAACTAGGGGCCCAAAAGACATCGGACAATGATAATCTATTTTTGTATCACAGAGCACTAAAATGGGTTTTCAACCTATTTCTCAACCTGTGGGAAGGAATCATAGCTATGAAAAATGACTATAAGCGAGACAAGAGATGGGTGGGGCAGGTCGGTGGGGGTAAGAATGAGAGGAGAAAGGAGCGTAGTTATTTGCAGATTCTAAAATCGGAACAATATGAGAACTGGAACACAATTTGGCATCAGTTTACTCACAGTGATATCCATCAAAACACACAATTCAGTCACTCAATATCATTACTGTCGGCTTGATAAGCTTTTAAGCTTGAGATAACATCTTGATGTGGTAACACAAGTGGGAGAAGAGTCTCATTTGTTTCTATTGTTGAGGCCACAACAGAGAAAAATGAATCATGTACCAGAGCAATGAGTGAGATGATTCACAACAAAAATGATTGACAAATATATCATTAATAAGCCTCTATCTCACATCCCTGCAAAGATAGACAACAACAAACTTTTCCCACTCTTGACATCAATACTTTTATAATCTATAAGTGTTTATTAAGAGTGTGTGCAGAGATAATATTGCAGTGGGATGCTTTGAAGCATCCTGTGGCTTCTTATCAAATGTAACATTGGGAACAAACTGAATTGACTTGCTGAATGCTGGAGCTCTAAGCCCTAACTTTCACTCTTTTCTTTTTTGACTGAGAGTGATTACTTCATCTGCCATAGCAATACTCTGCAGATAGGAATCAATCATGGATTGAAATATGCCACAATTCAGTCACAGAAACTATCCCCCCCATCTAAGAGATTAAATATCCCTCGTAATGAATGACACAGGCTCTTGTACCCATTAATTATAAAGATTAGAATCATGGCTTTGCTTTGAATACATGCCCATGATAATTCTGAAGGTCATTCTCTCTTAGAGGCAACTTACATTCAAAAAAAAAAACTAGAATGAATTCATTGTTTAAAAAATAGTTTCCTATGCATTTGTTCTGTTGCCTCATAATGTAAACACTTATGCAAAGTTACAGTGACAAACATGCAAATTACAGCATTCTTAGAGTCTTGGATTTGCAATATAGTGCATGTACGTTGGGCATTATATTTTTTGGTAACTGTGAAACCCTTTAGAGATGAAATGAAAACCTGAATCTCGTCATCAGTCTTGCCTCTACATACCTGTAAATTTGATCTGTGCCACCAGGGTGGACTGTGAAATCATGTGGCTGCACATCAAAGTGTGACTGAACTCAGTGTGCATACTAATGCCAGAGCAATGCATGCACTGAGCTCTCTGATGGAGGGAGGGAGTAGGAGAGGGAGAGAACAAGAGAAAATCTCCCTTCAAAGAAAAATAAATATATTGGAAAAACTAAATTGTGTTGACATTTAGTACATATTTTATATAGGAGAAAAATAAGGTTAAACACAATTTCAGCTACATAAAGGTTCACCTTGGCAACCTTTCCATTCTGTTATCTACCTTTTGTCCATATATTGTACTTTCAAAAATGGTCCCTCTGTAACATATCAACTTGGGAGGAGATGTGGCTGGTACTGTGCCAAAAGCAGCAGTCACAGTGTGTATCCTTTTTATCCATCATATCCGCTGCATCATTTCCTTGGTCATTGCCTATGTACTGGTGGCGCTCCTTGTCGTGACTGTGAGATCAGTGCTAGGAGATAAGTGATTGTCTTCTGGCAGACAGAAGAGCTGCCTTGACAGGCAATGAAGAAAGGAACCTCTGCACAGCACTTCAGTAGATGCTCTCCCTATTTCTCTCTGTTACCTCTCCCTCCCTCCATCCATCTATCCATCCATCCACCCATCTCTCCATCCATCGCTCTTCAAGGTAGGTCAAAAGACAGATCCTGTCTGGCAGCTCATTCCTCACTCTGATGAAGCCGCTTGTTAGACTCACCAACACCTCTCTGTGCCACACACACACACACACACAACACACACACACACACACACACAACTGCAATGCTATGTTTCACTCTAATATTATAATGTTCACTGGACCTCATGGGCGGCAGCACCTATACCCTAAAAAACCTGCATGGGGATGTGACACACGCACACACACACACACACACACACACACTGTGTGTATGTATGTATGTATGTATGTATGAGTATACTGTATACAGTATATGTATATATATATACAGTATATCTACTGTGTGTACAGTATATGCACACATATGTATATATGTGTGTATATACTGTATATATACACACATAAATACATATATGTACATATATATGTATGTACATATATATACATAAGTACACATAAATACTGTATATATATAAATACTATGGTGCCAAATTATAACATTAATTATCTCAACCAGAATCACTGAGTGCAGCCATAGTCTAAAGGTCAACTGGCAGCACTACTGTGTGTTGAGTTTTTCAGCCTTTTTTCTAGGTTAGAGCGATTGCCCCTCCAAATGTCTTTTGCTAGACACTGCTGCAAAGAAGTATGCTTTTGATTAATTTCATCATGGCGTAATTTGTACATTAATGTTCACGTTATTGCTCTGATCTGTCAACACCTATGCACTCTAAACGGAGGAAAATGCAATAACAATATTTGCCATCTGTTTCTTGCACACAAATCAAATTAGAGTGCAGCTCTCAAGACTCAGCAACAGATGGTTGATCACAACAAGAGAAGAGTAAATCCCCACTAGTTACTGTACAATGACACTCCACAGTTATCTCCACAGACATCAGTGAAAGATCTCCATAATTTATCCATTTTTACAACTGATGGCATTTTTTAACAGAAAACGGCTGTGTGTTTTAAACCAGGCAGACTCATTCAGCTGCATACAATGGCAGTATGTTTAAATGTGTTTTGAAAGGTCTCCTATCTTTCATTTTCAGAGTTGCTGTGGATGAGTCAGATGCCAACTCTATACAAAATTGAAATGTCTTCAGACCCGCCTGTTACCGTGGAATTTAATTAATCACCCTCAAATGTTGGCATGTGGCCTTCTGAGAAAAGTACAGATTTTTGTTGACGTCACAAGTAGAGCTGGGACCTGTTACAGGAAAGAGGTTCAACAAACTGAGTCTAACCCAGAACTCTGAGTTGATTTACCCTGAGATAGAAAAACTCTGAGTTTTCAGTTCCAGAACAGCTGATTTAAGTTGCTTCAATCAACTTAGAGTAGGTTGACTCAGAGATAAGCACGTGCACCACCACTATAAAAAAGGCAGAATGAATGGAGCCATGATACCACGATTCATCACGGTAAAAACCACAAACATATCGGTAGGCATACTTTATCTCTCTGGACCTGGAACTACTCATGTGCACATTCAACAAGTGTGAATATCTATTTTGTTTAAAAAAAAAAAAAAAAAACAACAACACGGCTGCTGCAAAATAGCGAGAATTGCTGTGGGAGAAAATTGCTCCTAGAGTCAATGCGGTTTGGTTTGTGTCCAGGGAACGCTACAAAAACGTTTAAAACAACGTTTCAGAGTGAGGCATACTTTTCTGCCGGTTCTCTGTATTTGCCAAAACATGATGCAACACAAAGAATCTGCTGGGATGTAAAAGTATGTCCACGATCGGTGACGTTAGTGATATGAGGACGGATAAGGTATCTACATATCTGATAGATTGTGAAGAAAAATGATTACTCTCAAATAGGTAATGTGGAAATGAAAATACATCTAGTCCAGCCTCATTATCATCTTCCGACGTATGTTTAACTCCCTGCGAAGTAATACAGCTCTTTCATCAACGTGATCGTCGACAAAAGGACATGCCATGTTAGAGACAAAAACGTTTTCTGATCTGCCTAACATGGTTAATAAACCAACCCTGTTTCTTTTATTCATGAAGATGACAACACTGTGCTAAAATGGGCCTGACACAGACTGAATGAATGAATGAGGAAAAGAGAGCTCTGTGTCAGAGGGTGGAGACTGAGAGAAACTCAAGGTTTATTAAAGAAAACCTGCCTTTGACCAGGTTAGGTTCCCAGGTTCAGATACCATAGTAACTGACTCTGAGGTTAAGTCACCTTTCTTTCTGAAACGGGCTGGAGTTACCCCTCTCTTTCAGGTTTGATTAACCTCCCTTACTGAAACAGAAAACACATTTCCCCTCATCTCAGGGTTAACAAACTCAGACTCACTAAACCTGCGTTTTGAAACGGGCCCCCGGACACCTCATCTCTGATCTACACGTCTTTGTATCCTCTGATAAGACGGAGGGACAGAGTGTGGCAGATTGTGGTTAGGGTTATTAGGGTAACCCACTTAGGTAATTTCATATTCAATTAATCACTTAATTTTAGTTCTTATTTAACCTGGGTCTTATTTGTTGTGGTTTTTGATTTCTATTGGTTTTGTGTTTCTGTCTCTGTTTTGTATTGTAATGTCACTGTGATCTCAGATCTTGGATATTACTTTGGTTAATATACAGTTGTCATACTGTAGTGAATAGAAGTGTGTCAATATGAACGGCCATCTAGTGTTGACCTTGATTAAATCACATGCAAATGACACCAGTCTGCTGCAATATAACCACTGCATACAATAGAAGTAAAACTGAAATAGCGTCTGATTGATCATATCAATGGTTTCATTATCATCTGTATAACTTGTTTCTATCATTGTAAAAAATTCAATTTAAAAAAGGCACACCATCTTGTGAGTTGTGGTCCTGTGTGTTCGCCGCTGTGCACCTTCCAGGTTTGAGGAATTTATATGTGAAGATGCCATTTGTCTCTTTTTTATATTTTATTTCATTACACAAGTTAGAAAATATGCATTTAGGCATTTAAGAAACTACATCATCTACTACATTTTGTGCTATTCTTCACACTTTTACATTTAATCAATTGAGTAGTGAATTAGTTATATTTAAAAAGAATCAATAGATAAATCTATAATGAAACTATTTGTCAGCTGCAACACTTTGATAGCTGCAGATGAAAAGTATGAGAAGAGACGGAGGAACAGGCAGTCGGATAAAAAGACAGATGGAACAGGTTGCCAGACAGCAAGCCCAACATACTGTTGTCTCCTCATATAACTCATCACAAGGCACATCCTTTTTTTCCTCTTTTTCTCATCAAGTCTAGGTCTCTCACCGACCTTGTCACAACATGTAACTAAAACTTTTCTTAGAGGACAAAACAAAACTTTCCCACTTTATCTATGTGCTCCTCTTTTAGCAGATGATAATCTGGACCATGAATATGGGTCAGACCTGCTGGAGTACATGAAGACTTTGAATCGTGCAATCTGGCTGCAAAGAAGCCCCCCTGAAAAACTCAAATCAAATCAAATCAAAAATCAAAACTTGAGAAAACAAATTAGATTTGTCTCACAAATGTCATAAAATGGAATAAGGGACTCGGCAGTTTGGAGACACCTACAAGAGCACCAACATGGAAGCTGCTGTGGACAGGGTCCGCAGAAGTCACCTAACAAAAAGGGCCCATCTAAAAAAAAATATAATCAATTTAAGCGTATTCTATATCTAAAATATTTTCACTGCTTTACCTTGCTGTCAGATAGCCCTTTCCTTTGGCGCTACATATTCTCAACGTATTCCTGCGCATTAGCACAACTGAGAGGGGGAAACTTCTGTGGAAAGGAAAGATTGGCTGACAGCAATGTAAAGTAGTAAAAATATTCTAAATATAGCTTACATGTAAACTGATTTATATTGTTTTAGGTGGGCATTTGTCCACAGCAGTGCTTAGCTTCCATGTCGGTACTCCTGCATGCTTTTCCAAACTGGCAACATGCTAATCGTCATCTACTCAAAGTAATACACTCACTGTCGATAAGTTCCTCATACAACACCAAAACCAAAAAAGCTGAATTATCCCTTTAAACTTCCTGCAACATTGACATAACAGACAGTCCAAGAGGAGGAGAGAGACCAAAGGGAGGCCTAAAACATTTTTAGCCATCATAAAATCAACTGTCAAATCTCTCCTTAAGCACTGTTAAGCACAAAGAATTTGTGCCATACATTTAAAATCACTGCAGCCTTGGAAATGGCTGCAATGGCTTGGGAAGGTTTTTCATGAAAGGGCATTCACATGCCTTTAAGGACACAGGAAAGTTAAACACAGGAATTTCTCAACTCACTCAAGCAAAGCTTTAAACTATTAATTGTTATTGTAAAGGGAATTCATAACTGTCATATATGAGTCACTGTAGGTAGCCATGCTACCAGAAGTAATTCAGCCATGTACACTTTACTTTGCACTGTCTCTGAGAAAAAGCCCTGTTTAATCAGAACTCTTTGTCATATCAGAAGGCATTCTCCTTTATATTGGAAGGCATATGGATGAACTAATTAGGAAAGCTCTGTTCTCGGCCACAAGGAGCTGGCTCCCAGCTCTGGGCCACTGACTAGACCGGACAGGTAATGAGATGAGATGGCGACATAGAAATCCCTGTAAGCTGCTACAAGGGACGTCTGGCTCAGAACCCCATACTGGAGACGTGTTCCTTCAACGCGTAGAGCGGCATGCAATAGCAAAGCACTGTTCACTCAGTGTTAATGAATCAATCAATTTCTCCCAGATAAATCACAGCGAACGCCTTGTAACGGCCGACTGTCACCATGATGAATTCCTTCATTTCATGTAATAAGCTGGCTGGGAAGTGATTTATCCCTGGTGCGCAGGCAGTTATATACAGCAGTGGACAGAGGTGAGAGATACATATGAAGTGTAATATGTCATTGAAATATTCCCCATTCAGTCAGTGAATAAGGTTGAGCCAGAGCAAAAACACTTAAGTCTAAAATCTAGTCAATATCAAAAGATTTCAATCTCTGAAGCAGCCAGTTGGGATATTTGGTTGAACGGCTTTTGCTCTGCTCCCTGAGCTGCTGCAGGCCTCACCATATTTCCTGACATCACCATATAGCTGGCTGACAATGAATTATGCACTGAGCCTTTTCGAAGCTCCTGTTCTCTCTACTCCTTATACCAAATGAGACAACGATAAGTGGGAGTAAGAACTACCTTCTAATGCTATTGATTGCCTTTGCACTTCCCTTGTTCAGGGCCGAGATTAAGAGCTGTTTTTAAATGCAAACCTCTCTGGCTAAGTAGGAGATACTGCGTGCTAATCAATTTAAACCACTGCTGAGCTCAAAGCATCACACATAACAACCCACACCCGGTTTTTGTAAAGGGATTGATGTGAGTGAGTGTTGTCTTGTGCTGATCCCGGTTAAGTGATGCTATTGCTAGACTGTAGTATATCTGCCATTTGACCCACAACAACAAAACCCAAAATACATCAATAGCAGAGCAAATAGAACATATATCTATATATGTTTGCTTTTGAGTATTTAATTTGTAGTCATTTTAGTATTTATATGCAAAACTTGGCTGGTGCCAAGATTTCAAAAGGAATATACATTAAATGAATTTAAGTGATCCCTATCAAACTATTCTGTATGAATATGAATGCATACATCCATAACCATTCATCACTATTATATTAACATTGCTAAAGGTTTTATACTAACCACACACCATTGATGATTACATTTGTTGAAATGGGAAAATGATCCCTGCATTTCTTCTCTATTCCACATATCAAAATATCATCCACTTTAATTTATCATTGTTTAATTTATTAAGTCATTGGGAATCTATAATAGTGAAAGTAATATTAATATTTCACAGTTTTCTGCAGAGTGAGATCATTGGAACTGAGACATTAGTGGTTAGTAAATGAAAATAATATTACCTGGTGAGCACTTTCAAAAGATGGCCTTACCCTGACTAATCTGTTTAAAGTAAGCTGCAATGCAGAGACCCTATGTACACGTGTCGACTAGATGAAAGCTTGTGAAAATATCCATGGTGTAGTCTGAACTGTTTGTCAGTGTGTTACCATTAATGTGTTTAAATAGATATTGCTCTCGTAAGAGCAACACAGAGTTTTTAATTTCACCTCACCCAAAATTCAAAGTTCACAAATAAAAGCCCCCAAATAAGCCCCCGAAAAGCCGTCTAGTGTGCTCCCTTGTCATTATCACCACCTTTATGGTACTATCTGATAATTAATTAAAAATAAATGAGATATTCCCTGAACTTATGGGCTGTAGAAATTGAAAGGTGAAGTAGGAGGCTGTGCTTTAACGACTTAGGCAGGGTGATAATTAAGAAGCTGTCACAGTTTGTTACCTTGTCAGTGCATGTGTGCATTTGACTGTGAATGTCTGCGTGTGTTAGCATGTGTATGTGAATAGATCTGAGCCCCCTAATCTCTTAATATGCGTCTGAGGTCTCGTTTGAGTTCAAAAGTCATCATTTAATTATACCGCGGCAAATACTTAATTTTCAATTATGATGGCGCTGGGGAGCTCACCTTGGAAAAGGACGATTCGGAAATAGGCGGACGAGGCCCCTTCTAACCTTTTCAGAAATGCTTTTTATTTTTTTGAAACACTGGAGTTTGTCAGTGTGGTTGATTTGCATGGGACTGTGGTATAATGAAGGTCTCGTGTTGGTTGACCCTTTTTAGTCAGACTTAGGGGTCATGTTGCAGGGATAAGCTTCTGGCTGCAAAGGAATCTCTTTCACTGGGGCAATTAGCACACACACCTACACACAATGTCTCACAGATACTTGCACACAAAGACTGTATAAAAGAAGTGGAGCTAAAAAAATGAAGCCTTTGTGGACGTGCCTTAAACGAGACCTTTAATGCTTTTCTGTATTCTCTGTCATATCTATAATGTTAAAATGGTGGATGTTCAAACAATCAGATAAACACATTTAAAAGAAGTGCCTGTGAGCCAAAACCTAAGATATCCCACTGTTCTAAATGCTCTGGTTTCAAAAGTTTTTCTACTTTTAGCTTTGTATTATGTTATATCGAGCTGGTTTTCTATATATGGTCATCTGCCCCAGACATGCTACTGCAAGGTTTACGTTACACACCCTGCCACATGTAGCTACATGCTAACAACTGTAATCTTGGTTGCAGATGTTAATTACTACCCAAATTGTGTAGTATTTGGTTAAGAAGCCTTTATAATTGGACGGTACAAAGTGCTGCTATACTCAATTACAATCCAATGCTCACTACGTGTAGCTATATGCTAACACCAGGAAAAGCTGTAATCTTGACTGTAGATGTTAATTTCTCCCCAATTTCAGATCACATTCCTGCTGGAACATGTCCGGTTGTTTAATATTTGCTTTATAAGTCTTTATTGGTGACTTTTCACAGTATAAAGTCTTGCAATATACTTCGTTGCAGTCTGTCTCCACCTGCACCAAACTGTACAGAGGCAGTAACAGCCAGCATAACATTTAACATCTGCATAAAGCTTAATGGCTGTGTCCGATAACTTCCTGCTGCTCATGACCATAGGGAAGTGGTAGAGATACTCCATGCTTGTTGTAGAAGAGCTGTAGTGCTGTGATTAGGATACTCTGAGCGGCATGCATGGAAATTAATTACAATATATTATATACTGTATCTTGCTTAGAGGGTCTGACAAGTGGCTAAATCTAGCGAGAACGTCGCCAAGTTGGCAACACTAGTGACAGCAGAGCACAGATGCGAGACTGTGGATATACGTAAACCTTGACCAATCAGAGCAGACTGGGCTTTTTTGGGAGGGGGCTTAAAGAGACAGGTGCTCCAGCGTTTAAAACAGAGGGTGAATACAGGTGCAGCAGCCATAGGCAGTATGAGGAAAATGTATTATGTATAATGTGTT
Source organism: Etheostoma perlongum (assembly GCA_026937815.1). Classification (NCBI taxonomy): domain Eukaryota; kingdom Metazoa; phylum Chordata; class Actinopteri; order Perciformes; family Percidae; genus Etheostoma; species Etheostoma perlongum. The sequence goes on along the minus strand of CM049374.1, from coordinate 8,399,929 downwards.
TTTTGAACATTAAAGCATGTAAACATATTCTAGTACATATATACAAGAAAATGCATACAAGTATGAACCTGAAAACAGTACATAATAGGTCTCCTTCAAACCTATATTTTTTCTAATGGCCAGCAGGGAACAACTTCAAAAATAATTCCAATTCAAAGTCTAAGAGAAAGTGACCCTACTTCTTATTTGATTTATTATCTCAGTAAACATATTCCTAATGAGTTTATGGTATCAAGCTCTAGTTTTAAGTCTTCTTCAATACAACATGATGTTCATTTAGTTAAATATGGTTCCATTTGTAGTAAACACGAACAGTATTACCTTTTTTTAGGACAGACTAATGCCTAAATTATACTTCGGCGACTGTGGGCCTATGCATTGTGAATGGGCTGGTGCAGGCACCTCTTGCGCATCAAGCACACGTAGTACTGTGGCGGGTCGCTCGTAGCATGTAATATAACATATGCCTGGTAGGACCAGTGTGTGGAAATCCTACCCCTGGCTCTGATGTCCTATCAATCTTCTGCGGTACCTGGCACATATTCACATTTCTAAGGAGGCTCTCTGTGTGCCCCGCTAACCTATATATATATATATATATATATATATATATATATATATATATATATATATATATATATTTCGAAAGCTTTTTTCACAAAAGTATGAATTACAGTAGACAAAGATCACATGTAGGGTTGAGTACTGTTCACATTTTTAATGACATTATGGCACATGTTCCAAGGGCCTAATGTGGCAGTTTTTCCCAAGGCTTTGACTTCAACATAGAGCTGAGAAGTTTATAAAATGTCCCCTCCAAATGAGGTTAGCATTATCCAAAATTGGCCATTTCATGTTGCCTCAAATCTTCTTGGAGTGGCAGCCAATAGACAACACTCAGCAGGAGGCTTTCCTCTGAGCAGTTGGCATTGCTGAGCATGAGCAGTGGGACAGTCTCACAACACAATGTGTGATGAAATGGCTCCTGAACCAAGCTCACTGCCTTGTTCACTTTCCTTCTTCCTCCATGTCTGTTTCTCTCCTACTCGCTCTTTTGGCTTACAACCCCACTTTAACTGAAAGCTTCCCTTGTTCTCAGCATAGAAGAGCAGATGCAGGTTGAAAGACATTTCTTTTTTTCTTCATCTCAGTGAGAAAATTAGCCTTAGTTTCTGGCATCGGTAGAAGCAGGGCTTCTGAAGCCTTCTTGTACTGAGAGCAGGTACAGTATGTGAGTGCCAGGTCTCAACATTTTAATTATGCCAGACATAAAGATGCCCCACCACACTGTTTTTCCCAGTTCTAGTAGCACCACACACCTATTCTGCTTAGCTGTCACCGTCAAAAAAAGGAGGGGGGATCAAAAACAAAGGGGGTGAGGGTGCAAAGGAGATGGATATGAAAACTTTTTCTATTGTTGAATGCAATTTCCTCTATTTTGTTTGTTCGATTTAAATTCAGCTCATTTATCAGGCAAAACTACCTGCCAAACAAGAAAGAAAATACACAATAACTAAATATTCACAGTTGCACAGAGAAAAGAAGGAAGGAAGGAACCGACCCCATTTCCATTGGCTGACTCACTTTTATCACAACTGGACCCAGTCTAAGGCTGAATCCCATTTCTCCATCTTACCCCTACCCCTTGGCCCATACCCTTACCCCTTGGCCCTTGAAACCAAGGGGTAAGGGGTAGGGGTGAAAACATACCCCTATGAAATGGGACACCACTTGGTTACATCACCATACAGTATTGATCAAACAAACTTCCAACATGCAATCCATGTGCATACACATGTATCATGTATACATACATATACACCTTGTATACATGGTGTGTTGTATATCTGTTTTAGTTATCACTGTTTTTACTGGTTTATCTCTTAAATACACAGCCACTAAAGCTCTGCCTTTCTGATGTTCAGAAACACATTTTGCTAACAGAAATCTGTCTTTATTGCCAATAAATTAAACATAACAGGCAAAAACATGACATAAAATGATGTTACAGAACCATTATCAACTATTAGAACCATACCTAACATGTCACACACATAAAAAGGCACTCAAATGTGAAAAACTAAAAAATACACACAAGACCACAAACAAACAAATCAACTACAGCGGTTCTGATATTTCAGACCAATCTGATGCCTGTTGGCCTCACATTTCAACAACAATATACAAGTACATGAACAGGAATTAATTACAAATGATTACAATGATACAGTACAAATGCAATAATGAATGGGTACAACATGAAAATATGAATTAGGAAACTTCTGCTCGTTTTCAGCCCGAAAGTGGATCAGCTGTTGTGTCCTCATGTGTGATACAGAGCGGTATATGTAAAGCACGTAGCAATGTATCATAGGCCGTTAATATTAATAAGTATATACAGTCTATGCGATGTATACAGTCCATTCAAGGCAGAGAAAATGACATATCTTTTCACTCATTTGTCAGAGCCTATAAGTTATTTATTGATCTTAGGGTGTAAAGACAATTTCAAACAAAATATAAAAAGTGTATATGGGGAAAAAATGTACCAACCTAAACCACAACTATCAGGATCAAATGTACATAACAAAACATAAACTTTGTCTCAGCGCCGCCGCTCCCACCACGCGCATCATTCGCTGTGTGTATGGAACAAGTGCAAAAGGGGCACCAAAAATAGCCTAATTAAAAATCATCAGTCATAATAATTATAACGCCGATATTATTTCAGTAAGGAAATATTAGCCCCTTTTTAGGCATGTATATCACAAAACAGGCAGAGTAGTGCAAGTAATGATGTGCCCCCCCCCCAAAACACACACACTCAACTTCCCAAGCTCACTGTGGGTGCCCTTCCCTATCTCAATGGTCTGTTGGATTGCGCCGGACGAAGTTTGACAGTAGAAGTAGTAACTGTTTTGGAAATGGCTTCAAAAAGACAAAAGTAATCAGGAGCAGATAAAAGAAAAGAAAAAAGAAGAAACTGTGAGATGATGCCCGTGCATCACTTGCGGGCAAGTCCATGTTTAATCATTCTTAAATACGGGGAAATGTGCTGCTAGTGTAATGGTTAGCCTATGCATACACCTTGAACTAGCTGATGTTTTGCTAATGTTAGCAAACTCAAATATGTTATAACTTAGGTGCAAGCTAAATAACTTACTTTAAAACTATGCATTTTACAAGTAACTGATGCCAGATAGCTGTTACTTTGCTAACTTGTAGTTTATGGTTTATTTTGACATGACGGTGGTCAATACTTTCTCTCTGTTAGCCTACCTTGTGCATTGACTGCTAACATAACAGTTAGCAGTCAATGCACAAGGTAGGCTAACAATTCCTCATGCTTCAGACCATTTATTACTCTGTAGGGTACGATTAGGCATTAAGTAAAGTTTACGTAGCATTGATAACAAGTAACTCCAACATACAGAGCATTTGGCATGTGAGTGTTATATAAAGAGTTGAAAGAAATCCAAACCACATTTCAGTGAATTTTGCCAACACTATTTTTACATTGTCCTCTCCCTCAGTTGTGATTGAAGCTGTGCACCAGCTCTTATTTGGAACACATTTTCATTGGAAGAAGAGCTCTGCTGCAGCTGGCACTTTACCAAACAATTTCAAGTACGTACAATATAACCCCTGTTTTGCTTCACTTTGTTCAACATTGGGTTTTTACGCCAAACAACTTGGAGAATGTGTTTTCTTCTGGGACATGGAAACTGCCAATTTGTGTGTGTGTATGACTAAGCAGACTGTTACTAATTTCCTGTTTTCACCTGTTTCCCTTCTTTATTGGCAGAAGAGACCTTGAGGCTCTGCCTTCTCTCCAGCACTGGGGAGCCTTTAGACAACCAAACAGTGTCTGCATTGCATTCTAAAATATGTGGCAGCTGTCTCTGATATTTCAAAAGAAAGGGTGAAGTAAGATTGGAAAGGCATGGAGTGCCTAAATAGGCTATTGTTCACACTAAATTCTTGCTCTTGGGGGAATTACTGGAATTGTTGGGTCTTTGTAAATTATAGTGTAGTCGAGTGTCGTCTATACCTCTGTAAAGTGTCTTGAGATAGCTTTTGTTATGATTAGATACAATTTAATTGTTCACGACTTACTAAAAGCATCAGTATCTGCAGGTATACACCGAGGTTTCTATGTACGCTAGACATGAAAACTGAGTTTTTCCTGTGTGTATCTACTCATGCGAGGAAACCTGCAGAGGTGTGAAATTTAAACAGGTAGGGGGTCTGAGAGGGTAAATTGGACCGCAAATTGAAATGCACTTAATATAATCAAAGCAAATAGTTGGAATTAAACTGCAAGTGAGAAAAGGAGGGAAGATGATGGAGAGCATTTTATCTATATATACGTTTTATCTATGGTTTCCCATAGAGGTTTATCGGTGGGAGGTCAGGGCATCCCAGTGTTCTCCTTTTTTCTCATGTTAGTGGTTTAATTAGAGAGAAGGGCTGATGTGGTATGAGATGGAGTTGCTGAGTAGAGGAACTCTTCGTGCTTGTTCTTGAGGCAGAAATTGCAAGGCCTTGTTTGTACTGGATTAATCAGCAATTGTCCTACAATTCAGAGCCGGAATATTTATTCTGCAGACACGCTGATAGCACTAATGATGATGATGATAATAATAACAACAGTTGAGTCCCTTAGGAGAGCCTTTTTCTGTGGGCATTTCTTCAATATTTACATGATGCATCCAAAAGTAGTGGGGGCTGAGTGGTAGGTTTCACAACTGAGGGAGGCTGAAATCTGAAAATAAACTAGGCAGAGCTTTAGTGGCTCTGTGTATTTAAGAGATAAACCAGTAAAAAAAAAAAAAAAAATCCCACTGAGACATAGTTGGTCCCAGCAAAATTCTAATGATGTTGAACCTGAACCTGTGTCCCATGAACCCCACGATGCCCCCCGAGTTGAGCCCAAATCACTTTGACAAGGGCGCTTGTTTTATCTCATGCTTGGCTTGCTTGTGATTGATGCAGGTCTTTCTGAAGCAGCTGCACTCATTGTTTTTAAGACCACATACCTGAGTTATTAATGTTTCATTCAGGAGACTAAATATGAACTGGCCGGGTGAGAGCCTTCCCAAGAGCGCTGAGGAATGGAAGACTCATGCATGCTAATAATGGCCTTAGAGAGGTTGGAAGAGAGAAAGAGGGTGATAGAAAGAAAGAGAAAACAAGCAGCAACCATATAATAAATTCATTGTCTTCCATATTTCTTTCAATCTATTTCTTCTGTACATTTCTACACTCTCCGTCGATCACTCTCAATTCTTGTTACCAGAAAAGACAATCTGTGACAAGCTTTCTAAAACAAAGAAATCACATGAACACTTTTGACTGAAGCAGCACAGCAATAGATCCATCTTGCTGAAGACATGGGGAATATTGTTTTGCTGCAGTGACACGCTGGCCTGTCGTTTTTGAATTTAGGCGAGATTTATCAAAATAACATGCTGCCGGGGTGGCAGACAAGTTCTCTTGTGTCCCACTGTGAGGTCTGCACAGGGGGAGGTCTTGATCTGACCCCCCCTCCCCATCTCATGCTGAGGTGAGAAGAAAGCCCTGGCACACTCTGTGTTAGTGGTTCGGAGTGGAAAAGATTGAAAAAGCAGTCATCCATGTGGCGAAAAATGTCACATCAGCGAGATAGTGATACATGTTTGGTACATGGGATGACATCAGTGTAGGTATGGTGATGTGTTAGGTGATAGATTCAAATAATTCAGTTTGGCTGTCTCACTTACACACACACACACACACACACACACACACACACACACACACACACACACACACACACACACACACACACACAACCTCACTTAAACTCAATGTGACTCTCTGGCATCAAGTCCCACCATGAGCAGATTATGATTTGTGAACTGAGGCACACTAGCTGCTTAATGGAGTTGAACAGGATGGAGGAGTCTCATTCTCATCTGCCAGGACGAGACATTCACAGAGACTGATGAGCGAGAGAGAGAGAGATCCATCCATCCATCCATCCATCCACCCACCCACTGGGACCTAGTCTGAAGACTAGGAAGACCTGAATATCTTTTCCTATAAAAAAGAAACACAGCCCAGATATGTTGTGTGTGTCACAAATGTTGCATGAATCACTGAATACTTACAGCTCTAATTGGCAAAAGATGTACGCATATCTTTTACAGAAGTACAAGTAGCAATTCCACAGGAATACTCAGTACAAGTAAAAAAAGTATTATTGGCAAGAAAACAGAAGAACTATGGCTGTCAAAATTAACATGATAATGTAATTATTACAAATATGAATAAATCGTATTGGGAGTTTTATATACATCAAAGTGTCCGGTTAATTTAGAAGATGCCAAATATCCATTACAGTGTTTCCTCTATTCACTCTCAGAAGCGTACCACCTTGAGTCCATGCACAAGGCAAGTGTCTGTGGTCAGTTCATGTCTGTAATAATACCAGGAGATCATGATCACGTTGTCGTAGCTTACCGGTAACAAATAGGATCAGTAGTGACCGTGCTGCAGATCCTGTGTTAAAATCGATCGATGATGCGGTTTTGCCCTCATTGCTCACCGTGTAGTGAATGTAGCCTGATTTGTTTTATGTGGAATGGCTGCATTGGACGCTCTTTATATACAGTCTATGGTCAGACTCTGTTTAAAGGAAAACACAGACTTATTGGGACTTTAGCTTATTCACCGTATCCCCCAGAATTAGACGAGATGATGCATACCCTTCTCATCTCCGTGTGTGCTGTAACTCTGTCAGACGCTCCCAGTATTAGCTTAGTTTAGCAAAGATCCAGCAGGTAACTGGTTCCAACTAGCTACTGCTCCGAATAAGTGACAAAATAATGCCAACATGTACCTATTTACATGGGCTTCTCGGGTGTGGCGAGCAAATCACTTCGACCAAGTAGCACTGCTCCACCTTTCTGAGAATATAGTTCCCAGTTATTATGCGGTTCGAAGATGGCTGTGTCTCATGTGACCTTGTTATTTGTACACCCTGTGACTATACAAATCCAAACATGTAAATAGGAACATGTTGGTGTTATTTTGTCAATTATTGGGAGCAGTAGCTAGTTGGAACCAGTTACCTGCAGTACCTTTGCTAGGCTAAGCTAATGCTGGGGGAGAGTATCGACTTATCTAACTCTAGGGGATACGGTGAATAAGCTAAAGTCCCAATAAGTTGGTGTGTTCCTTTAAATAATAACCTTTTAAATGCTTGTCAGCAACCGGTCAAATGGCTTTTTGTGCTCTGATTAATTCATAAGTTTGTTTTAGAAGAAAACTCAACCCCTGGCTGTTTTGGAAGAGGAAAATAATGAGAGCTTTAAAGGTGAGTTGTCTTTAGGTGCTGTGGATAGAGACTTTATAGTAGTAAATTGTTTGTACATTTAAAACAGATAAAAAGAAAGTGTGATCACTATTAAACAGCCCTAATAAGTACATCATTTATTTGTTTATTATATTTTGTACTTTTAATCTAAATCAGCAAAGTGACAACTACAATCATCAAATAAAAGTAGTAAAACATTTGCCTCTGAATTGTAGTGGAGTAGAAATGTAAAGTAGCAGAAAATTAAAAAATTAAGTTACTTTCTCCCACTGCCTTTGAGGGCATTACCGTCCCCCTGTGGTGGTGGCCAAATGCCTCCCATTGAATCTGTGTTTTACATTCAAACACTCAAAGTGATGGGGCTCAAAGGACTGCCACTGTGCATACAGTGAGTCATGAAGTGATAGTGCCAGACCCAGTATGGTTCAGATCCTTGTATGCAAACGTATGGCGGAGCTCAGGGCTACTGTGAAAGGGATCTACAATGTTTTATCCCAGCAGTTAAAAGGCTGGCATCATTGTTGCACATTCAAAGTGAATACTAAAACTCTGTCCTGGACCTGGACCAGTCTGCATTCATGTTCATGCTAAGCACTTAAGTATCCCTGACACAAACACAGACCAGCACACATTAAACCACACACTCACTGTGCTGTGAGTACACACACCATTGAAGTACAAAAAAGACTCATAAGGATACTACCCAAAAGGTGAATTAGAGCAGAAAACAAGGTTCAGGTTTAACTGTTCTGATTAATGGCTTTCAGTGGCTTACATCACCATTACATCATTTTTTTTTACCAGACACTTATAAAGTATTCATGGATTCTCCAATCCCTACAATGTTAGAGTAGCCATAATACTCTTGCTGTGTGTGCAACAATTGAAAGCGACAGAGCAAAATGCAAAAATTCTCCGCATGTAACTCGAACATTTATATTTTACGGAACATGGGATTTAGGAAAAATGAAAGCATCTATGATACATTGTAATCAGATGACATCATTAGCCATTCATGTATTCATCATTTGTGTTGTATATTCAGAAATATATAACAAATGTCATATTCAGCAAGTTTTGCAACAATGGCCTGTGTATTGAGTTGGACAGTGTTTACTAATTTACACACATTTACACACTGAGAATACAAGTGATACATAATTTCCTTCTGCACTTTGACGGCTTGTATTCAATTCTCTCATTTGGCTTCTTGTTGAGTGCAATTCTTCTTGCAAAGGCTGCTGGCCGTCACGATGCAGTTGGTTCACTAGTATTACTCAAAATGGTATTATTGTACACAATTAATCATACTGCATATATATACTGTGTGTGTGTGTGTGTGTGTGTATATATATGTGAATAATATATATTTATTTATATATATATATTGCAACTCAACATGCATGATCAGCCTCCTGTGCTGGTGGGATGTTGCATTGTTGTCAGGTGTGTGTGTGTGTGTGTGTGTGTGTGTGTGTGTGTGTGTGTGTGTGTGTGTGTGTGTGTGTGTGTGTGTGTGTGTGAGTGTGAGAAATTTGCATCGCAAGCATATAGATTGCAACAGCTTGATACATGAGGGCCGCCACCAACCAAACTGTTAGAGTTTTCTTACTGACAGAAGTTCCTGAATCTCATTGTCTTTCCAGTAATACATTTTAGTTGGCACCTTTTTTGCAAATGATCCTTCTTCTTCACTCTTGTTTGTTTTCGTCAGGTTTCCGGCTTTTAAGTTGTGAACTTTACATGTAATTTCGTACTACAGTGTACTGAGGTATGACACTAAAGAAATCTTGAATCTTGAATTTCACACCAAGCCACATGATGGAAACATCCTCAACACACAAAGTAAGGGAATTTGTTTGGTAGGTTATGTATTTGTTGTAACACTACACATTGGCAATACATCTTATACCGTTGGAAAGCCTTATTATTTCCCTTTTTAAAATGTGCCACATTTGAAAGGAACATGCATTTGTGGGATGTGGAATGCGCCCATGACAAATTTGCCAAATCTTACCTAACAATGACAAACTTGACTCTTGTTTGGTGGTGTTTGGTGGATTGGGTGATTCTGAAGTAACCAGACATATTGGCAATTTCACAATTTATTAATTTAACAAACAGGAGCATCAGTAGCGTTTGGAAGAATCACAGCCACAACAGACTGACACCTCCTCCTTGTGCTGGTCACCAGCCTGGTCACACACATTCTTGTGGGATTGCATCCCATTCTTCTACATTCTTGTGTTGGTCACTGTGGCACAAACAGCCCGCCCAAGCTGATCCCAAAAGTGTTCAATGGTGATGAGGTCAGGAGTGCTGGCTGGCCATTCCATCCTTTTCACTGACAAATTCTGAAGGTAGTCTCTGATAAACCCCGCTCTGTGGGGACGAGTGTTGTCATCTTGGAGGATAGAGTCTGGTCCCAGACTGTGGAAATATGGGATTGCCACTGGTTGCAGAATCAGGCACCTGGTTGTCAGCACCTCGGGGTACCAGAAGTTCAAAACAAGATTCAATAGCAACAGCAAAGAAAAGGTGTTTGGCATTGTCAGAGACGATTTGGCAAATTTGTCTTGGGTGCAACCAACATACTCAGCTCTGCTGCTCACCCCACAAATGCATCTTCCTTACAAATGGGGCACCATTTAAAAGGGAAATAATCAAGATTTTCAATGGTATAAGATTGGAAATAATCATTGTTACAACAAAGAAATAATCTACCAAACACAAATTTCCTTTCTTTTTGTGCGTAGTTTAGTTTGCTATGTCAAACCAAATGGCTTGAACTTGAGTTTACTGCCAAGATTTGCCAAATTTAATGCCTTTTATTAGGTAGACTAAAGTCGAGAAACCTTGAAAAAACTAAAACCTGTTTATTTTTTGAACAATCCTTGGCTGTACAAACTGTACTCAGGTTGGTGTGTGATACACTACCTATGCTGTGTGTACGTTTCTTCACATTCCCCAGCTCTCTGCCAAAATGGCCAGGGGGAGTCAATTTAACAGGTAAGGGTCTGACTCTTGGGACTGATTGAGTGCACAGATAACCCACTGATTGACAGACTACACTTAAACCTATGTAGGGCATAGGCTACACACACACACACACACACACACACACACACACACACAATGTACTGAAAGATACACTTTGTAAAGAGGTACGGCGTAAGGATGGTTGCTGGCAAAAAAAACATCCTTTTCTCTGACAACTTTCTGAGACTCTAGGTAATACTCAACCCTCTGACCTCTCCTTTTTCCTGAACCTCTTGAGGCTGCTGAAAATAAATCTAAATAGAGGACTCATGGAGTATACCATGACCACTCTGTCTTGGCTAAGACTGCATGCCTCACCCCAAGAGAGACCTAACATCATCAGATGTACAAAAACTGAGCCCTTCAGGCATTTGGCTCTCCTTTAGCTATCTGAAAGCCCTAACAGTAATCACAAAGAGTCACTAAAAACAGCAGTCCAAGGGATAAACACCTGTGTGCACAGTAACCCTGCTTTGCGACCATGAACCAAAACTCTATTTAGTCTAACTTTGATAACTCAACTTAGCTTCCCTCAAGCCATAATGCTGGCAATGATCAGAGTGCAGTCATTAAAGGAATAACACTCGGGGAACATCAATAAATGCTCAGAAGGCTCTTGGTTCAGGTCAATCATTCTAGTCAGTTAACGGTCTCCAAACAACAGAGCAAATTCATCATAGGGCTTAATCACATTGGGCAAGTACACACTTCGCCTCAGAACAATATCCGCTAACGACATTAGCGAAGGGCTAGTAATATGATGTGATTTCCTGCCGTCACACAGAGGTGCTGATCGATGGTAGCTGAGTGGACCATATTTCAGGCAAACCCAATGTTCCTAAAGACATGTTTCCAACTGGTGTACAGACACAGGTACATGTGATGTTGCATGCATGTATCTTTTTGTGCCATGCAATATAGGATTAAAAAGAAGAATACGTGAATGATGAAATGGGGATACATTTTTTCTTATTATCTTAGTGCCCCTGTATTATGGTTAAACCATGCTGGTATATTGCTCTGAGTTAGTCTATTTTTCGCTTGTTGGAAGTGAAACTAATATGTTGTTTTCTAAATGGAGAAAAAAAAAGTATTTCTGGGGTCAACAGATTCAATTAACCTTCAAGAAGAAAAGCATCATACAGAATGAAAACAACAACAACAATCAGTGAACTCACAGATGCACTCACACACACAGTATACAATATCAGCTTCTAGTGAATTGAACCAAGTCACTGTGTTTCCCTCAAAGGAAGGACCAAAAAGCCACTATGAGTTTCCCAGAATATCTACAAAGATGGCAACCAAAGCTAGGGTGGTGAGACATTAATTGTAATGTTACTGTCATTGTTAAAACCCACATCATTGGCCATGCATCTTTTTCATCAGTATGTCCATGTGTATTACCAATTTTACAAAGGAAAATTATTATTACAATGATGTGCCTTTCTTGTTTTTTTTTTGACAAACATATTTCTTCAGTGCTAATATTCAGTGTGTAGAAAAGGACTTGGTTTTAATCACAGCCATTTTAACATTGTCTTGAGATTTAATACAGGTGGTCACATTTATTTTTTATCTCCTGTATTAGTTACACTTCACTCTGCAGGGCCCCTGTCTCTGATATTTATTCCTTGGGCTGAGCAGTCACTGAGCAGTTACGTTTTTGGATGTTCCATGGTGCTTAAGCTTTACTGGGCTCTTGAGCAGGCAGAGCACAGCACAAAGGCAGTCTGTCCGCTCTGCCACCTCGTTGACAGGCGAGCAATGGTCCCTGGATCCACAGTTTCTGTGGCTTCCCTCCTCCTCCTTTCTTACCAAACTCCACCTACACCTCCCCAGCAGCACCTACATCCATATTTACAGCCGCCTGCTCCCTGTCATTTTCGCCTCCCTGAGTCTCCTCTGCTGCCCAGCCTCATTGTCACTCAGCTGGGGATGGGTGACCAGGCAGGCTGAGCGGAAGCCAGGGCCTGAATAATGGAGACTCTATCTCCTACCAAGAGAGACCAGCAGTCTGTTTAGAGGCAATCTTACTGTGCCTATGAACACATACTCACTAGTGTGAAAACAACAGGCAAAGACAAAGTGGCCCAAAATAGTTCTCCTCGAACATTCCCCACAGCCGTTATCTGTGGATCCATGTAATTACCACATTATATAGTTATTCAGGAAAATGGAAAACATAACACCAGAATACACAGCCACAACATAGACACATTTAAGTAAAAACAGCCAAGACAACAGTTTATGACAATAAAGCATAGTCTGGCCCTTTAAAACAACCCCCCCAAAACAGCATGTGGGATTACATCAATCACCTTGCTTTGGAGGTCTTATGTAGTGAGCAGTGTGGTGCAGGACATCCATGCAGCTTGTGTCTGAGCACAACAACCCACTGATGGTGGTCCTATGCTGACTGGTGAGCATTACTGGCCAGTCTCCAGCTGATGCCCCTTGACAAGCTCTGTTCAGTCACGCTAGCTCATCACCTTGCAGACAACAGTAGGCAGTCGCGTACCATCTCTGAGTCACCTTGGGTATTAAAAGGAACTGTTTACACTCACTCTGTTAGTAGATGTTGTAGGTGGGCTTGATTTTAGACAGAATCAGACCTGCTGGGTAATTGTCGTTATGTTTGTGGCCCCAGTACCTAAGGAGTGCTGGCAGCTCTCTCCTGCTTAATCCAGCTTTGTGCCTGGGCCAGGTAACTGTCAGCTCCAGCCTGGTCAGCTGGTGGGCTGGCAGCTAGCAGCACCATAGCAGAGAGGGTCCACTGTAGTTCACCTGGGCAAAGGGGCACACACCCATCCATCTTCAGCACCAAGTTGTGAAACCGAGGTGTAACAGAGGACCTGTCACACCTCTGGAAGAAGGGCAGCCTTGATGGAGGGTACCCTGTAGCAAATGCTCCAGGAGGATAGGCAAGGTTAATGTGCCTGGCCTTACCCTGGGGTGCATCGCCTTGTCAAAAATTAACAGCTTGATTAAAACTCAAAGCAAGTAGGTTGTAGAGAGCTTTTCAGATTTAGAATGACCTTAATTGCGAACTGTGCTCTGCTTCGTAAATGTTTTATAGAAGATTGTTTACTTGCAAATGGCTGAAATATGCTTTGGTGCCAGGGTATGTGCCCTCTTCTCTGCTGGCATGCACCATCCCGAGCCACTGAAAGATGCTAATCTGCTGCATCCATTTATTTCATGGTAGTCATTCTACTCAGAAAAACAAACAAAACAAAACCTGAAAATGTTTCATGATTTGACAAGGTTTGGTTAGATTTAGGCACAAAACATGACTGAAATGTCATGGTTTTGTTGATGTTCGAGGAACTTTATTGTCATGGTTACAATAATAACCTCTTGATTAGGGGACGATTATGTCCGTGGCTAGAAGAAAACCAACGCAGACCATCGGAAGGAGTCGTAGACGGACAGCGGCCTCTCTTGTCAAAGTCTGATGTTTTGTTGACCATCTATTCACCCCGAAGTCCTTTACTTTGAGGATTTATAACACCACTTTACTTCCTAGTTTGGCTTTGTCACCTGACAATAGACATATGGGGCCCTATTTTAATGATCTAAGCGCATGGCGTGAAGCTCATAGCGCAGGTGCGTTTAGGGTGTGTCCAAATCCACTTTTGCTATTTTGACGCCAGAAAAAAAAGGTCCGAGCGCCAGGCGCATAGTTCAAAAGGGTTGTACTTAGTGACTTCATTATTTTATAGGTGTGTTTTGGACGTAACATGCAATAAACCAATCAGAGAGTCATCTCCCATTCCCTTTAAAAGCCAGGCACATTTGTACCTTAGCGCATTGCTATTATGATGGCATTTTGCACATGTGTGTTCTGCTGCAATTCCCTGTGTGTGTGTGTGTGTGTGTGTGTGTGTGTGTGTGTGTGTGTGTGTGTGTGTGTGTGTAACAAGCATAGTGTGTGCGCTGTGCACGAGCCACGGCCCATTTTACTAATGCACTGTTAAAATTCAATGAAATGCTGCGCTGTTGACTTTAGACCAGGGTTTTATTGGTCAATGTCGCAATCACTTTCTGCTGCCGCAAGATAGCAATACGTTGAGAATTAATCTGAACACACCTCCTTGTAAAACCAGCACGCCCATGGGCGCAAAGATGGGCACAGGTGCATTTGCTATTTAAACGACGTGGGCACGGGACTGGAAATTAACAACTGCGTCGGTCTTTGCACCACGCTGGAAAGTGTGTAAGATAGGGCCCATGATATTTTAACAATAAAACTTCACTTTACTTTTTGAACAGATAAAACAGATTAAAAGGCTAACTTTCAATAAACAATCAATTCTCTAAATTGATGTTTTTCGAATTTCATAACAGCCCCTATTCACCTGTCATGCTCTACTATACGAAAAGCTCCGTGCAAATGTCAGCTCTTTGACAATCAAACTATTTTCAGGTACAACATTAAACTTTTTGTGAAATGTGGCACATGAATAGAAGGATTAGATTAGAGCATTGCATTGCACACAGAACAAAGCATTTTACTGCAGGAACTTTATCTCTTATCTTGTGTCGTTATGGTTCAGTGTACCCATTGTTTAAGGAGGGGCTGGACAACTGCGTGTTTGCAGGATACAGGAAAGGGACCAGAAATCGAAAGGATGCTGGGAGTGAATGTGCTGTTGATAAATTTAAAGCATACACCAGGGATTATCTCAAGAGAGCATCTAGAGGTTCTGATGTGGAACTGAGGAGTGATAACTAAATTGTAAATTAATTAAGAACTGGAGAGTTGGCCCAGTTGGTGTAGTCTAGATTAGAAACAGATGAGTAATTGGTTCTAGCATTCTTAACTACTTACCTAACTCCTTGGTGATCCCTAACCAAGATATTTTTGTCAAAGACTTGGAGCTTGCCTTGTTTCCACTTCCATGCTCATCATTTTGTCATTCTGTTCTATTTTGGTACTGTCAATCTGCTAATGTGTGTATCAGCTTGTTTATTTATATAGTTACTAAAGCTGGAGCTATGGGTTAGCAGTTTTACAAGAGATGCCATTGTCACATTCCCCACATGCCTCCCTGGGACATGCAGAGATAAACACAAGTAGAGCGTTCCACTTCCAGATAGATCCTCCAGAGATGGCTGGTGCTAACAGCAATATCATTATGCAGGAGTGCTGCTGTAAATTAACACATCTACTAGAATGAAAGATGTATAAGGAAATGGTGAAAGTTAACTCCCAACAATGCTTCATCTTTATATATTGCAGAATTGGCAGGGAGACAATAACTGTAAAAGGTATGTTTTCCACAGTGTTCCGGAATGGAATGGTAAACACTGCAGCGCCAAGTCTATGAAATGAATGTCACAGTGGGACTTGTGTGTCCATGACTGTAGCCTGAAGGTACAACTGTGAACTAACACCAAACGGAATTCACTCTCTCACTCTCTCCACTCTGAAGTCCAGTCTGCGCTATAAAGTACCATGTCAGTGAAATTCAATTGGACGGTTACACATTTTTCTATTTTTTTCCTAAGGCTGTATCATACTCTCAGATCATTTAGAAATGAGTTGACGGGATGTTTACATTACGAGACGTGCCTGAGCATGGCAAGAGCCCAATAATGAGTACACCAGCTCTGGCTGGGCATCAGTGTTCTCCAGTGAAGTGGGTTACGCTGAGGGTTATTATGTAGAATCACACTAGCAGCCATGTACATTTTTCACCTCTTGTTGGGCCTAATTTTCAGTGCAAAATGCAATGACATCCATTCAGCTTAGAGATAAAACATATCTAAATAAACCTGGCAGTTATTGGAAAAGAAGCATCTTTGTAGGAGTAGGTCATAATGACTTCCATGGCTTACTGGAGTCTGGGATTAAGGCAATGAGGCACTGTCAGATTGCTCAGGCTCAACTGTGCACATTGATATACTGGATGCGTCGTCCATTGTATGTTTTAGTCTAAAGCCAACAGGAGGCATCTGATACTCTAGTACAAAGACATACAGTTATAGTTCATTTGGAGGAGATGTGTGTGGAACACTGCGGGAGAGGGGTCATGTCTTTGTGTGGGATCACAGATCCAGCTACCTGAAGGTAGAAGGTTGAAGGTGTGCAGGTGTCAGTCATACTGTGTCTCACATGCTTAGGGGGTTCGGTGTATGCATCCCCCATCATCAATGACCTCTGGCCGCAGTTCTGCCGGTACATCTTTGATATCTGTTGGTACAGTATGTGGGAGAGCTTCCAGTTACTGCAGTCAAGGTTATGTGTGCTGCAGGGGTTGGGGATCGTCAAAGCCTTCTAAGGGTCTCGGGCAACACTGCAAAATTTGTTGAGTTTCCTGAAAAAGCATCTGGTCAGCATTTTGCAACACATAGCAGAGGTCTGTGCATCTGGACATGCCGCTCCTGCTGCTGTTGAAGTCAAAAGG
The DNA here is from genome assembly GCA_026937815.1 of Etheostoma perlongum. Taxonomy (NCBI): domain Eukaryota; kingdom Metazoa; phylum Chordata; class Actinopteri; order Perciformes; family Percidae; genus Etheostoma; species Etheostoma perlongum. The sequence continues at coordinate 8,383,117 of CM049374.1, read as the reverse complement.
GTCATGAGAGGGAGACAACGCAAAGGGCACATGGTTTATCACCAGAGCACCACAGGGCCCGACCTTCGACAGCCATGTTAAGGAATTTGAGTGCAGACTTCCTTTTCAAAGCCTGAGAGAAATTACTATTCTAAGGCTGTCTGAGTAACATGAGAAATAATGTTCTTTTTGAAGTGCTAGTGTGCTCAAGATTTAATTACATCATGCATAATTGCTCACATTTAAGGAAACATGTGGCTCCTGGATGCCCAAAACAGAAATGCTACAAGCTTTTCAGACAGCAGTGAGTTCTTCTGGTTTCTTTCAACAGTGGTAGGAGAAGTGAAATAACTATTGATCACCCTCTCATTGTAAATGGCTAAGCATTGCTGTCTTGCCAAATTTAATTGGAGGATTGGGAGTGGAGATGTGGGTGGACGAAGGGCCTTCTTCCCCCTGGCTCTGACAGGGGCCTATGGGCTGCCCAGGGCCACTCGACATAATTTCAAAGCCTAGTTCCCTTTCATCTCCATTATTTATAGACTTAAAGCAGAGGAACAATCTCCCCTGTGGCAGCTCATTGGGCCTATGTCGTCGTCGCCCCCCCCCCCCCCCCACCCCCACACACACACACACACATTACAAAGAACCTTTATTTACACAGACATCACTGGTTAAGCACTGCCCTCGCAGGGACAATGCTGTAAGCCTTCCATCTTTGCCTTCTGTGTAATATACTACAACATGAGGGAAAAGGAACGGGGACTTAGTGTTTAAGCTATTCACCGTGAGCAGCAAGCAAATTTATCAAATTTTGAGAACCCACTCTGTGCTTTGTTTCCTTGCAATAGCTGTCAACTAGATGTCATCATCTTGCAATGTCTTCATGTTTTCAAAGTCTATTATCCTTTAGGGAGAGAGAAATCAACTCAGGTAAAAAAATCTTTCCAACTGACATGTATAGATATCATAAACAAAAACCTAATCAATGACAAACTTCAAACCAGAAATACATATACAGAAAACTCATGGGAAGAAGGGTTGGGTGGAGTAGAGAAATGTGTTGAGGATGTTGTTGCCAAGTCTCTTGGAAATACTTTAGTCAAAGCAGACTTTTAAAGCCAAAAAAGAAGGATGATGGCAAGAGAGAGGAAGGGGTAAACAGACTGGGGAAGAAAAATGTGTGTATTGTGCATCCTACTTTATCTTCCTCTGAAATATCAAAGGGTAATGTTTGGAGCTTTTGTCATCCTGATTTTAATACAAAGCATCTAGCTTTGTAGGACAGCAGAAAGACACAGTTGTCCCTCTCAAGGTGACACATCCAAAGAAAGCCCATCAATCTCCAGACCCGGTGCGGCTGGGTCTGCTGCGTGGGAATTCTATGTAAATGCCAACACTGATGAAAGCTGATGCCGGCCAATTCTACTTTTCTACTTTGAATAATCATGTAAAATTGTGTGATGTATTACATGTCAACTTAATTTCATACAACTGTGTATGTGTCTGCATGAGTGCCTCAGTATGTGTACATACTGTATGTGACAGTGGCGCCATGTGTTAAACCATGTATGAAAGTAATTACATCCCTGGAATGAACCAGTGTAAAAACTTGAGGATGCAATTAAGCTCCCATTGAATAACTCATCCTTCCTGGCAAGAGCTAATTGCATTAAAATGGATTGTGTATAGTCTTCTAGCATGAGGTATTAAGATTAACGCCAGGAGAGTTAATAGTGTGTCATCTCCTGATATCCCCCCCCCTACACACACACACACACACCCACATATCTAATATAAGATTAGAAGCAGGGAGAAAAAGCGAGTGCAGGAAGATAAAAAAACATGTTCAGTTTCTCCTCTCAGCATCTGCTCTCCCAGCTGGGAAAAGACCCAAGCTATTCATCAGGCTCCACGCTGCTGTCTGCATGTATTCAACTCACTCAAAGGTCACACCGTTAAAACACCAATCTGAAATCCCCTGGCCTGTTTTCAGAGCTCCGTCCCTTCAAATAGACCAAACCTGTAAGCCAAACTTATTTACATACAACACAGACGGGTGTGGGTAGATATATGCATTACTGCATCATTTATCAACCTCTATTTTTCCTCTGTTTAGTGGCCTGGGGTCGTCTTGACAATATGTCCTCTCCCATTTATTAAAATGCCATACTCTGTAATGATAATAAATTTGTTACACCTTATTTAGATTGAAGATACAACTTTTGAAGGCGTGTCCTACATTTGCTACTGCTACTGAAATTGGTCGTGCGTGTCCACGCACAGCAGAGTACTTTGGAGGTGCCCGTTCTCTCTAAGGTACAAGTGTTAAGTGTGTGATCTGTGCGGTAACTTACACTCACACACACACTTGGGGTTGAAGAAAACGTGTGTGTGTGTGTGTGTGTGAGTTCAATTGTAACGATCCCAAATGACTCAACACGCTGTGTCATAGTTCCCTGTCAGGCCCTCAGCGCACCACCAGGCAGCTAATGCCTTGAAGAAATGGGCTTCCGAGCTCAACATTAATCCCTACAGCATTTCTGTCCTCACTTCCCTCCTTCCTTCCTGTCAGAGCAAACTTAATGTGACACATATTCACAAGAACATGGGCCCTTGTAATTGTTCGGGCTCCGGTGGATCCCAAGTCGTGATAAAGGCTGTTAACCATATGGCTGTATTGCCAGAGTACCACAACCTCTTGCAAGCTTGGGCAAATCCTCACTAATGGCTGCAGAGATATGTTGAAAACGAAACACAATTTTTCAGTTAAATGGTGTGTATAACACACCCCACACAAGGGATGTTCCCTCCCTATCTGTCCTAAGAAGAGCCATTTTAGAAGTTCTTGGCTCATATTCACAAAGAATTTTCTCACCCATAAATACTGCATAGAAAATATAAAATATATATTCTGCATAGCATTAAATCTAGGAACTAAAGCTTTCTGTGATATTATGTGCACAGCTAGCAGTTTTTAACAAGCAGTTCTAATCTTGAAGGGTGGAGTTGACACTGAAATTTAATTATGGAGGCGTTACAGTGTCAGACATTGACACTAAAATTGTGAAAAATGTGAGTAGTTTATCTTTCCTGGTTAAAAGAGTGTCATGTGTTTTGTGATTTCACTTTAAAAGTTTGGTAATGATAATGATTATTTATTAAATATTACAAGCTGGTTATAATGTACATATTCCGTTACAATGAAATGATGAGGCATTACAGTAATAACTTACTTCAGCGCACTGCAGTGTTTCCCCTACCATTCTTATTTGTCTTTTTTTTCTTTTTCTGGGTGTGTGTGTGTGGGGGGGGATTAACTTCTCCTTCCTCGGCTTAAAAGTTTACTTCATTTTAATGAATGTTAAAGGTACATTGTGTAATATTTTGAGTTGATTCTTAGCAAAAACCCCTTTGTTCTTTCACAAATATGTGCTGATTCATGTGTATGTGAATCTGCCATTCAAAATACATATGAGCGAGTCGCTCAAATGGCGGTAGCCATGTTGCGCCTTCATCTTTAAAATATGTTAGCCAAAGAGGGAAATACCTCCGCCTTTCGCGCTTTTACACTCGCACCGTGACAAATGCCAGGGGAAGATGACTCGCAACTGTTAGCAGATTTAAAATAACGCGACAGGCAAGACCAAAGCTAATATTGGAGAGGCTTTTCCAAGATGGAAAGAGCTCATGAGGAGCAAGAATTTTAAAGGGATAGTGGTAAATCACACAACCTTGCTGCTTTATTCCACTGTTGCTAAATAGTTGTGTGATGTGTAAATTAATGTTTTTACTTATTTAAAACAGAAATATAGGCACTAAACCAAAATTGTGCTAGTGGTGACACAGTTAAGCTTTTGGCCACCCTCATAAATAGTTGTGTGATGTGTAAATCTATGTTGTTTTTATTTTTTCAGGAACACCACCACACCACTACAGCGCACCAAAAGCCCCCCGCAAAACACATTTTTGGGGGAGTCACCAACCCCCTTGGAAAAAATCATAGCAGAAACACTGACTGTGTGCTAACGCCTTTTAGTTGACTGAACTGCAATATGAAACGTAAGTTAAGCAAACTGGTCTTGATGAAGTCTGACCAAACAGGAAACATTAAACCATGGGCCAGTTTTTCATTAGGGGGGTAATATTTTGTCAGGTGCAGTGGAAACGCAGATCTGTATGTTTTCAATATTAATATTATTTAATTTTAAAATAATGTATATGTAAAACTGTTGGTTTTAGGATTGTATCCAGGAGCAGATGTTATTTCATTCTTTAGTAACAGCAGCTTATGTAAATATTCATCTGGCAAAAAAATACTTATATGTATATGCAAATGTATTTCACTGCAGGATAAAACTGATTTATTCCCCACATATGATAAAAAAGTGGCCTGCTTCATTTATAGCCTATACTTAATGAAAATGTTTTGACAAGTTTAATCTATTCAGGCTGAAGCTATTGAATTCAAACGTGTTTAATTTAAGGGGTACTTGTTTAATTTAAATCAAGTGTATTATGTTATTTATGTGTTATCCTTCTGGTTGAAGTATTACACAAAATTAGGGCTGGATATTTGAGTATTTGCATATCCGTTCAATGGGTAGGTATTTAATTTTACATTTTGGGACTCAAATACTCTATTTTGTGTTAACATGCATGCAGGCTGAAATTTAGTTTTGTCACTATTAAGCCGCTAACGTTAGCTAAATGTATGCTAGCTGCTGGCTAATTTATGCAGCGCTATTTTGTCCATCTCAGCCAAGAACAGAGAAATGCTGAGTTACAAGCCAGCAGTCTGATGGTTGTAGAGGTCTGTCTGGTTATACTGTCAGCCTGCTGTTGTTTTCAGGCGATTTGGTAAAGGTAAAAATAAAGTTAATGCTCTGGCACAGGCACACACACTGCATCGGCCGTCAACCGTCAGACAGTCTGGCAAAAACGCAGGTCTTTCCATGTATTTTGAATGCCTGCAACAAAACGTTGAGTCTGATTCAAATTTTTGAGAAAAAAAAAACTCTGTCGACAACGTTAAAAAGGGCAGGGGAGAACACTGCATCAGGGCCAGGGCTACCAGAGAGACACATTGTAATCTACAATTCTGTACGGGCCCACGTCTTTTGATACACAGGAAAATACTTTATCTTCTTCTTGGAAAGATACTTGTAATACAATTCAGATGTCAATTCAAATTATTATGTAGTTTAGCACCATATTATTTTTATTACATACTGGAATATTACCAGTTCAGAGTGCTTTACTTAAAAATGAAAACGAAATATAACAACAAAAAATATTGAAAATAAACAGACATTAATGCATTAATACACATAAAATGCATTGTACATAGATCCACACATACAAACAAACATAAATGCAAATTCAAAAAAGTGAGAAAATGCTCAAGTATAAAGGAAGGTTTTCAGTTTGGTTTTTAAAAGAACATGGCATTGGAGCAAGTCTGAGATCAGCAGGCAGCCGTTCCATTCTTTAGTTGCATCAATACTGAATGCCATCTCACCGGGCTTTGAAAGTGCTCTGGGCACATGGAGGAGATTTTCACTCTGTGACCGAGGAGATCTGCTGGGCTTATAAACTGACAGCATGTCTGAAATGTACTGTGGCGACAGACCACCAAGTGTTTTCTAAACCAGGAGGATTTTAAATTGAATTCTGAAAACAACAGGTAACCAATGAAGGCTTCAGAGGACAGGATTTATATTATATTAATTATTTCATTATTAATTAATACATCCAAAATGCGGCCAAACTATTGCTTTGCTAAAGATTAACCAAAACTACATAGCTCTATTCTCAAGACGTTATGGATGACCTACAGGAATGAATCATGAGACAGAATATGTTTATAATCTAAGAAACATATGCCACTGTATTATTCCTTAATGTAAAATACAGTGACTGTGCTAGGTCTGACTGTCTTACCGTAACAGTAGCATCAGCAGCAGCAGCAGCGTGGCTCTGCAGTTCTACAACCCTGTGCAGCTTTTTACTGAACTCTATAGGGGAGACATCTGTACTCAGTAAACATTGTCTGGTCTTCTGATTGCTGCTGACAGCATGCATCTTTGAAATAGTAGGGTGTATGTGTAAATGCATACAGTACCAATATATGTATTTCTTGAGCGAGAATAGAGGGCATGGGAAGTAAAGTCCCAGCCACTGTAAAACCAACTAATGTGGGAGATTTAAAAGCTGTGGGGGAGAGAGATAAAAGCTCTAAAATTATTTTTTCAAGGCGCAAAAATGACCTGAGGAAAGGAAAATTTTATTGTGCGCTTATTGTACATCCTGGCTATTAAATTTAGAACGGGTTTAATGAATTCATACAATGTTTATGCCTTGATTCAAATTAGGTCTTTGAGGTTATATAAAAATAATCCACTGAAATTGGAGAAGAAACCAATTAGTAGCCCTACAGTATAAGCTGGATTCACATTTGCCTGATTCTCATTTTAATTAATAACTGCTGCAGAATCTTACTAAGAACATTAGTCAAGTACTGTAGAGTACATATTTGAGGTACTTGTACTTTACTATTACCACTCTTACTTCTATTTTACTACAGTACATTTCAGAGGGCATTGTACTTTTCACTTCACTACATTTATGTGACAGCTTATATTACTTTTCAAGTTAAGATATTTGCACACAAAACATATAAACTTATACAACTTATAAAATATAATTATTCAACTTACCAACAGCTTATACAGCTACAGTTGACATTAGAATGAGAATAATTAGAGAATTAATTTGCATCTAGGTGTTCATGTCATTTTTAATACAAAATATTTCATGGTGCTTTTCAATTTAATCTTTTTTTAATGAATTAATAATTTTGAGGTGTGTTTTGTTGGTTAGAAAAACATGCATGTGAAGATGACACTTTAGGCTCTGGGTAACTGTGATGGCATTTCAGGCATACTCAGCATATTAATCCATAATAAAAGCAGTCATTGGTTACAGTCCTCACAATACAAAATACTTGAAAATGAGCTCGACCTCAACCAACAACAATAGATAAATCCTGCTTTTACTTTAATGCATGAGTAAAAATCATCTATTGATACACTATTTAATAGTCTAACAGTTGCATGGGACATTTTTTTGTATAGAGTACGTTAACCTTAAATTCTTTAAGTACAATTTCCTGATTATACTTAGATACCTTTACAACACTTTCAATGCAGGACTTTTACTTCTAATCTCAGTTAGCCCTCTAATTGTTAGATGACTACAGTATGAGGTTATATAACAATTGCTATACCTTATTAAAAGTTATTGTTACTGAATGATTTATATGATATCTTGTCATCATAGATGCTTGGTTCATTGTTGTACAAGTCGAACCACACTTTATATTCCACAAGAGCTCAGAGATAACATGCAGAAAGCCAACAGTTATTTTCAACAACATCAGCATAATAACCACAAGCCTGAGTGCATCAGAGTTCACTATGAGTCACTCAAATATCAGTCTTATCCAGCCAACTGGCTCCCCAGCATATTTGGATGCATCTATTCCAGTCATATCCAGTCATGGAAGAATTGTAAATTTTGCAAGTTGGCATTCAAACCACAAGACACAAACACTTACTTTCCATTTGAGAACATCGCATGTGACCAGAAAAAATATTACCAGTTCAACAAATTAGATTACAACAGTTAGGCTAATAGTGGGGGAAAAGAAGCGCAGGAAAAAAGGGCTGCTTTTTCCATGTGTAGATTTGAATGACCTGACAGCAATCACGCCCAAACAGACATTGGGGAACAACAGCTGTAGTTTTGGGCGAGTGTATACCGACTGACGCCATGGTTTCCAGATAAGACATTTGCAGCCCACGGCATGTCACTTCCATGTCGCTGAGGCGGAGGTGCCAGTGAATGTACCGCCGTGAGCGAAGAACGGGCAAGTTTTTATATGATTAAGAAGATCTTGTTGCTAGTGCAGGGAAAATACATGGTCTCACTATTGATTTGATTTGGCCCTGGGTTCTCCTGCTGTGGTTGTTTATTGGCCCTTGACTTTGCTTTTGTGCTGAGGAGACACCTACCGAGTACTGACTGCCAACTGACAGACCAAATTCCTGAACTCATGGCTGGATGGCGGCCCACCCAATAAAACCCACAGGAGCACACATCACATGCTCTGGAAAGGTGTGTGTGTGTGTGTGTGTGTGTGTGTGTGTGTGTGTGTGTGTGTGTGTGTGTCCGCATGACTGTGTATTTAATAAACTGGCAGTCTGTGTCACTGGACACATATCTGATGTGTGCGTGCAGATGTGTGTATGTTTGTGTGTGCTGAGTTCATATTGACTGATAGGAGTGTGAGGAGAGTTAAAGCTAAGCAGTGTGGATTAATCGAAGAAGCTGGCAGACAGATTCTTCTACGGCTGCAGACAGCTGGCCAGTCAATGATTATTTTTCAAAACGTGTGTGTGTGTGTGTGTGTGTGTGCGTGCGTGCGTGCGTGCGTGTGTGTGTGTGTGTGTGTGTGTGTGTGTGTGTGTGTGTGTGTGTGTGTGTGCATACGTGTGTGTTAAAAACACCTTCTCCCTCATATCCATGCATGTGTAATCTCTGCGTTCCAGACATGTTTAGGCACTATTCATCTGAAAAAATAATGCAATCAGATGGATCTATAGGTCTATAGCAATGCGATAACCCAAAGAGAAAGGGAAATCATTTTTGAATGCTGCTTTTTAATAAAGCTGGGTTAACCCTGTCTTGAGGAAAGCCCAGTTTTTTTTACCTCAGTAAAAAAAGTAAAGTAAATTCCTTTTCTTCTCTCACACTACCTTTCAGAGAAGAAACCCATTAGGCCTGGGACAAATGGCTGATGGGACAGGACGACTCAATAATTTAGCAACCATTGTTTCCTCTGATGTGCAGCGTGCTCTCAGTTGACCTCTGCTCCCCTGTTGTTTTTCCTGCTTGATGGATCTCCTCACTTTGGAGCAACATTAGGAAAACTCCAAGACCTAAATAAAAACATAGCTGAAGGGAACAGCAGTAGTGGCTGCATAATATATAAACAGGCATACATGCATGTCTCTGTCTAAATGAAGCAGAAAGAGAAACAAAGATAAGTGCACATGCCATGGACTTCTACATAAATCAACTCCTATCTGTTTATTAACGACGGGAAAGCTTCTGCCCCACAGCTTAAATGTCACTCAATGATAAATTAATTACTGCTTTTTACTTCACTAGCTAAAGGCTTATCTCCACCATACGATCAACTTGCATGCCTGCATATGTGAACACATAGGCTCATACAGGGGTCCACAGCATGGAAAGTCATAAACGCACCACTTTCTCTCGCATTAAAGGACTTACTAAACTGCTGAATCTGCTGCAGTTGTTGACTTCATTAATTTCATAAACATACCAACAACAAAATGTGGATTGTGTGTTTTGTACTGTACAAAAACTCAAGTGAGGTGTCCATCAATATGCAAAACAACAGCTCATGGGAGGAATGTACTGTAACAGGTTGTAATGATGTGGCGGGGGATTCTGAAATCACTCACATTTTTACTCAATTATCCAACAGCCATAACTGCCTGCTGACAGCTTTGACCAAATTTACGGTTGCCATACAAGATCCAGCTCTACTGTAATTACTGGATGGATGATCTGTGCTCGTAACATTCGGTCCATCTGCACAGCAAAGAAAACCATTGATTTCAACGGGTAGATGGGCAAACCAGAGGATATGGTGTCGAGCTCTGACACAGATAACCTGCGAAGTTTGTTGATCTCTACTTGTCCTTCAAGTTGTATGCTATTCACTTCATCACTTTGACAATGGCATCTTATCTACTAGCTGAGTGTTGTGCAATTCAGCATGGGGCTGGTGTAATTATTGCTTTGAGTAATTATTTTTTTCCTCCAGTCGGCAAAGACTAATCCATCATATTGATAGTCCACATAGATCCCTATGGAGAGTGCACGTTGAATGAATATTTATACACTGTGGTGAACCACATTTTACTCAGCCATTCATTGAAACTATATGAGGTGATATATGTGCCACAGCAAAGTTTTCTTTGACAGTTTTTTTTCCCCTCCACTATGAATAGCTCATTTGTGTTTTTTTGACTATAAACTGAAAGTATCACAAAATCCACCATCTATAAATAGCATAACTGTTTTTACAGTTTGTGTGGACAGGGCATGATTGGGAATGATTCTTTAAGGATTATTCAAGGATCCTAATAAACCAATACTATCACTAGGGTAGATGAAAGCACACTCTCCCATACAACCCAAAAAGAAAAAAATAATTAAGCTCAAAGTACTGTAAGATAACGCAGACATGTTTCTGCTCCTGTCTTGCCATGGCCAATTGGATTACTTGAATCAATGATAAACTGTAGAAGTTAAGGTCTTTCTCTGTGTAGCGCCAGTGTGTGCTACATTAAAAGCCTGTTCCTTTTTATAGAAATGCAAAAAGGCAAACCAGTGACAGACAAAAAAAAAAAATCCTTTTAGTGGCAATATGCCTGCATAAGACCACTTGGCTCCCAATACATAATGTAAAACTAGCTGGCTAGTGTTATGCTATCATGGAAAGGTGATGCATGATGGATGGAAACACTGTTCTGCCCACAAAGGCTGAACACTGTGAAGAGAGGAACTTGCTAAGCTCTGCAGACAGCATCTTAACTTCCATCTACCACATCGCTATTGGTTAACGATTTTTCGCTCTGTTCCTGCGGGGGAGTTATCGGCTTCCTACGGTACGAGGTCAAACTGTTGCCCCAACTCTTTAATCTGAACATGAATAAAATGAATTATGATAGAACCTTGAAGAGAGTGAACAGAGTGATCTCACCGCATAATGGCAGCTTGCTTCATCACACACTGAACAGCGGTTGAATATTTAGACATTTAGTGTGAAAAAGCCCTAAAGGTTTAGAGAATCCGGATTAACTTTAGGCCAAAACCTTATACACTGAAACAAAATGTAATGTATATTTTTTACAACCACCATTCTAATCTTTACATGCAATATGTATGTTGTAAGATGGCCACTGCTCAAAAGAGCATAATCTTCTAACACTGAATTTACATCCCTATTTTATATAAAAATGTATCTGAATACATACTGCACATGATTGCCAGTGAGAGAAACCTAGATATAGCACCAACCACGCAGCTCAGACACACACCTACACCAACTCATTCACACACACACGCACACACACACCAGGCAGTGTGTGTTTCCATTACACACTCTTGTTCCTATCTCCTGTTTTGTTCTCTGCTGTAATTGGAAAGCCAGTGAAGGCATTCTGGGAAACATACAGCTAGGGGAAGGCATCCAGGCAGAAGATATTAAAATGTATAAGTTTCACTTTTTGTGCGACGGCAGTTCAGAGTGTGGTGGGGATATGCCAGTCATCTTCTCACATAGCCCTCCGGTGTCTTCCCACGTTTGTCCCGGACAGTCATCTTGTGGGCATGCTTTAGTTTAATGTTGATGAAAGCCGACTGACATCATGAGAAATTAATGTTACACATCAGCCAGAGCCCTCCTGCAGCCCAGAATTGAGGAATTTAGATATTTTACATTTCCTTTGCAGAGGTTGATGATGGCTTGAGAGTTACAGTATGTTTTTGTGTGGGAGGCTATTGTAGGTTAGGATAGAAGTGTGTGCTATTCTTGAGAGGGCAATGGCCATTGGGGTTAAAGATCTTATGAATTCCAATTATTTTCAGAAGTATGGCACACACTATAAGAGCATTTTGCATATGTTAATATAAGTTTCACAGAAAATGTATGGATTCATTAGCAACATTCATACCCTCAACCATGTCAATGGTCTCTGCAGATTAATTAGTGCACAGATACCCCCACCTTCAGAATAACATGCACTTAACTTTGTTCTTGTTATGTATCAGGTCTTTACTTAGTCATGATTATTTCTGTTCTATGCTATTTTGACTGTCAAAATTTTTTTCTTTTCTTATGTCCTCTTGTAAGCAGTGTCAGCCTGGACCGAGGCCACACAAACAGTCCGAACGGGGACATATCTGCTAAAGACGCATTAGAAACCTTCATGTTTCATTACAGGCTGGACTTAAAGTGACTATATTGTTGATGTCTCTGAACCTCTATCATTTTTCATTAAGAATGCCATTTTTATATAATTTTTTTTTTTAGTCAGGCCTCTGCGCGGGTTAGATTTTTCTGGCGCTGTCACAGACTGATTTGCAACAGGTAGACGCCGCTACAGTAACACATTCTGATGGGTCACAGATTTCTTTGCTACACCAGAAAGCCTGTGTTAGTATCCACCCCTTTGAGCCAGGTAAAAAGAAGCAGAAGATTTCTTTATATAGGCTTAATTTTATTTGAATGTTATTTTAGAAGTTATCTGTTGTAGTTATGGTTGATACTGGGGCAGGACTATAACAGAAAAGAAGGAAATTGCTTACTAGCCTTCTACTACTGGCTTACTATTTTCTTTTCCCTTGATTCCCTGTAATGTTACTTGTGTAAAGCGTGTGTGGATTTATAAGGGTGGCTATATAAATCTAAGTTATTATTACGTTGGTTGCTACAACAATCTCTTAATGCTTTGGTTCTAACTCTCATTCTCTACTTTCTCCCATTCGGCCCCTTGAAATCACTCATTAAAAAAGAAAAACCCTCTTTTTGCCTTTATTACAGCCTTAATTAAAAATAATTAGGAAAAATCCAACCTTTAAGGACACCGATTTTCTTTGTGAATGAATAATGTATTGCAAATAAATAGTGTTCTTCCTTAAAATACAGGGGGCATAAGTACACATACCCCTATGTTAAATTCCCATAGAGGCAGGCAGATTTTTATTATTAAAGGCCAGTTATTTCATGGATCCAGGATACTATGCATCCTGATCAAGTTCCCTTGTCCTTTGGAATTAAAATAACCCCACATAATCACATACCCTTCACCATACCTAGAGATTAGCATGGGGTGCTTTCCATAAGATTTCTCTCAATGCAAATCAAACCAGCTATTAGGCTAACTGAAATAAAAACCATGCCAATCTCTAGGCATGGAGTGTGGCAGCTGTTAAGACAAGAGGGTAGGGCCTCCTAGCTCATGTGCTCACTGTGTAGCCGTCTGTGTATTATTTTGTTTATTTTGTAATCTGTTTTTTTATGCTATCTACAGCAGGGTGGGGCGATGGTGCAGAGGGAAGCGTTGGGGCGGTGGGCTGGATAAAAGTTGGTTGGACAATTTATCATTCTGTTTCTCCCTTGTCAAGTCAAAACCCAAGACTGTTCTTCTCTTAGCCAAAATGCAGTGATAACAATAGGCAAATAGTCAAGCCATTTCTAACATCTGTATTTCACACACAATCCCCCGCTGACTGGGGTTTGAACATTCCCCCTACAGCCCTTGACACAGCAAGCTGCCTGCCTCCTTACTTTGGCAGTTGCTGCATACAAACATACACAGAGACACATGCCAGGAGCTTGCACATACCCCAGAAGAGATGCAGATAAACAGTTGAATAGATAAGGAGCCAACAAGATGAAATGTAAAAACAATTTGACTTGACATCTCACATACACGCACACACTCCTCCTCCTCATCATCTTCCTCCTCCCTCTCTTCTTCTCTATCCCAGCAATAAGCGCATCATCTCTGTTGTCTATATCAAGCTGTGGTGCTGTGTATAGATGCTTTTAGAAATGAGATGTGGGATTTGAGTGAGTTATTAAGAGTGAGTGCTGTTTTCAATTCCAGTCATATAGCAAAAAAATACCTACAAGTGTTTTAGCGGTAGGAGATCAGGAGAGCCATACAGGAGTGGAAATAGGTTGAAAGAACACACATCACTGTGGAGCAGGTGTCAGACAAGTACCAAGGACCCAGCACAGGAAGAAAAATAGAACTTTGGTAGAATCTAAGTGTAATTTCTGCTCACTATTCAACTATATTGTTTCCTGTGGGCATTATTTTATCATTCACCTCACAAAAATGCTTGGAGACATTTTTTCTCCCACTTGAGCACACAGGTTCTTCTTCACGTTGGAAATCTGAAAGTCTGGATGTTTTGGCATTGGCAACTTTACTCGTGTCAAAAAAGTGGCTGGGGAAAAAAACATCTAACTTAAGATTTTTATCCAACATTTTTTTGAGTCTGGCATTTGTCAAAAAAAAGTGTTTTGCAGTAAGTAAGAGCAATATATTTCAAAAAGTGAGTCTGAAAAAAATTTAGTTTCTGGTAAAAGGGCTTTTACTATGTATGCTGTATACTATGTAAAAATCCTGCTGCATAGGATACCTTACTAAAAAAGTTACTACTTTTGAAAGTGCTGTACTTTTATTGCTGTAATTTATCTACAATATCTAACCAGTCCAAAGTGTGTATGCCACACACTTACTTATGATTTAATAGTGCATGATAAAAATTAATGGCAAAGACATACTGTAACTGATTATCATACATTCATCTTTTGTGAAATAACTAGCAGCAATTTGATGGAAAACTTAAGCACAGGTGGAACAATAACATGGTTAAAAAAGTGATACATTTAGTCAAGTATTACTTAGTTTAAAATGGTCCTTGTAGTTTAGTTCAATATTTCATGTCATGCTATATACTTACTTATACTTTAGGGACACATTTGAGTTATTTTGAACAATACCTTTGCCAGATCTCTTAACATTAAGTGCAGTGAATATGCTATAATATCTTAAGAGTGACCTAAGCACACAACCTCAGTCTTACAAAATAGGGATTAGGTAGTGCTTTCACAGTGTTAGTCTATCAGACCAATTTCTTGGCAACATTATTTCCGTCTTAAAGATTTAAAGAGAAGTGATTGTGACAACACAGGTGCAGTTAGTGGCAGTAGATTCGATCCATTAGAAAGCTAAGGGCTCCTCTACAGTACCTGTCTGTTTCTATCCTGCCACGCTATTTTCATCAGCTACTTCTTTATTTATATGTCTTTATTTATTTACATTTTCCCAACAGCATCCAGACTTTGCAAACACCTTCCACTGCCTCTGGCAGTTTGGCTGGAGTTTGTCTTCTTTCCCTAAAATGAATATATATAGTATTGTGCATGTATTGTTGAAGCTGAAGCATGAATTATTCACACAGTTATAAGTTAGAATATCCTTCCATACAGAAACAATGAGGGAAATCAAATGTATGCAGTTTATAATTCAAGAACAGCTTACGTCTTTTGTAGTGTTGTTCCTATTCTCATCAAGAAGACAGATTTTACCCAGCACAACAAATTATTTCCCCTTCTAATCTAGACACAAGAAGCTGTATTCACTCGTCACATGCCATTTTACCATTAAGTTTAACAATATGCATCAGCAGATCAAATCATACTTCCAAACATCCTTCAGACTCGTTTCTCACTTTTAAATATTTCAGTTTGCACTACAGTGCAATATACTGAAGTCCAATAAACAAGCCAAACTATCCTGTTAGCTTTGTGATGTTGCCCCATCTAGTGAGCATTCTGTCCGTGCCAAATAGATAACACACAGGTACAGGTTTTTTGCCAATGTGCATGATGAGAAAATGATATGCTGGGCAATGGCGCTGATGTTTAGGAAAAAAAAAAATGGAAAATGGTTTCTATATTTAGCATAAACATTAGCATTCAGGTGGGGGTGGCTCTGGCTCAATCTTGTGTCGTTTTCTGTGAGAATTGGGATGAAACATTGGTTGTGGCTGTTTAAACATCATCGTTCGACAGGCATGGTAATCTGCAATTTCAGGAATCACTTTCTTGTTCGTAAATGGCACAGAATCAAACAGCAGAGCTATCTTAGGGTGTGAAATGAAAAAAGGAGAGTATGAAGCACGAAATACATCAATTTGCCTTTTTATGATGTATGTGGTTGGGGGGGTATAATATGTATCCAGCAGTGGGGTGGATGGGGCCAGGATCTGAGTCCTGAGTGGGGCCCTTCAAGTAGTGATAACCATCATCAATGCAAGATACTCTCCCATCCCAGCTTGATCCAGCCCTCTCCTTTACTCACAGGAGTAACTACAGGTGCAGTGTGTGTATGTGTGTTTGTGCTGTATGTGTTTATTAAGGCAGATTATAGTGTATACTCTACAGGCATACTCCTGTAGCTTTCCTCTCTGATTAACTCAGTGGGGGTAAAATGACTCAGAGGGCTGCATGGGGACGAGGATGATGAGGGCTCGGAAAGGAAAATAATAGTGTGGGCCTGGCAGGGGCGGTTGGTAGACAATTTGATGAGATTGTCCACTTTGCGTGTGTATGTGTGTGTGTCTGAGTTGAACTATATTCTTGTTGTAATGTTGTGTATAGATGGTATAAACCTGGTTGTCTCACAGAATGACCTAAATATAAGAAAGACCCTTAAATATGAAACATCTGCTTAAACACCAGCATATTTCACCTTGCTCATATATTTGTAGGTGAACTCAAATGCATATTACATAACACTGGTGTTCATTTGGTTAACATCTTAGGAAAAGTATTTTTGTTCTATTACAATTGTTTTCACACAAGCAGAGCATGATCAGTGGTGGAAGAAGTATTCAGATGCTGTACTTAAGTAAAAGTGCTAATACCACACTAAAGTACTGCATTGAAAATGTTACTTAAGTAAAAGTATGTTATTATCATAAGGAAAATGTACTTAGTAAGTATTAAAAGTAAAAGTACTCCTCACATGTTAGAACCTGGAAACAAAAAAACACCAAAAGGTATTGTGGTTTGGGGGTTTTGTTTGGGGTTATTTTTCCCATCTGGCCTTCCCTGTGTTCGTGTTTCAGTATTCTCCCCAGTCTTGTGTTGTTGGTCCTGTCTTGTGTTCCCCTGTGTGTCTGTGTTGTGTTGTTCTGCTTCCTGTTTTATTTTGATAGTATGGTTTCCTGTCTTGTCTAGTCTTGTCTAGCTTTGCTTTGTGCCTGTCTGATTGTCCAGCCCCGCCCTAATGTGATTCACCTGACGTCTCACCTGTTCCCCATTTCCTCGTTACCTCTTGTATTTAACCCCTGTGTTCCCTTTGTCTCTTATCAGATCATTCTAGTTTGTTTGCCAGTTTGCTGGCGCTCTGTGTGTTTGCAAGTCTGCCTGTCATCCTGTCGTTCCTTCCCAGCACTTGAGAACCTGTCTGTGCTCCAGCCACCCCCAGTGAGTTTTCCTTTGTGCCTTGTTTCCCTGTTGGATTTTTGCATTTCCCCCGTGCCCTCGTTTGGATTGTTTTTTTGGACTCCTTCCGTTTGCTCCCGTGTTTGCTGAACTGTTGCACCAATAAACCTTTTTGAACTCCTGCCTGCTACTCGGCATTTGGGTCCTCCTTCCTCACCACAACTAAAAGGGCAAAAACAAAGCTTCAAAAGTGTCAAAAAAGCGCCAAAAGCGAACTGGAAATTATCAAAACCTGTATTATTAATTATCCAATCATTTTAGCTGTACTTGTAGGCGGTTATATATTGTTGGGTAGTTTAATTTGTAATAACATTTATTTTGTACATATTTTATAAACTATGGCCTCCATGTGATTTGTATGCAAAATAAATCTTAATTTGTAAAGTAACTTAAAC
The DNA here is from genome assembly GCA_026937815.1 of Etheostoma perlongum. NCBI lineage: Eukaryota > Metazoa > Chordata > Actinopteri > Perciformes > Percidae > Etheostoma > Etheostoma perlongum. Next base: position 8,365,555 of record CM049374.1, on the reverse strand, counting down.
TGTCAGATTAATGTAGTGGAGTAAAAAGTACAATATTTCCCTTTGAGATGTAGCGGGGTAAGTAGAAAATGGCATGAAAAGACTAAAGTAAAGAACAAGTACCTCAAATTTATACATAAGTCAAGTACTTAAGCAAATGTACATAGTTGCATTCCACCACTGAGCATGAGGGAGGGATTCAAAATTCATAAATATGTTTTGTTGCTCTGGCTGTGTAAAACCATCACTGCAGAACTTGGCCTTTTCCATTACAGCTTGACAGCCTCTCTCTGAAGTTTTAAAACATTGCCTCATATTTTAATCAAGCCCAGCGTCATAACCAGGCTAGGAAAATCCAAGGCAACAAGTTGAGCCTAATAGGCAATTAGCTTTTCAATAAGCCCTACTCACTGTAATTATTGGACTCCATTAGTCTGTGATTCTCAGTAAGAAATGGTTGCAAGCTATATAATCACGGCCATGTTTAAAAGTAACTGCATTTTTGGTGCAGTCAAAAGTATTTTACATGTCAAGGTAAAGCTTCATAGAATGTTTGTGTGAATGCTCCAAGAATTAAATTGAATACACTGCATTTACAGTGAGGAAAATAAGTATTTGAACACTCTGCTATTTTGCAAGTTCTCCCACTTAGAAATCATGGAGGGGTCTGAAATTGTCATCATAGCATGTCCACTGTGAGAGACATAATCTAAAAAATAAAATATCCAGAAATCACAATGTATGATTTTTTAACTATTTATTTCTATGATACAGCTGTAAATAAGTATTTGAGAAAATCAATGTTAATATTTGGTACAATAGCCTTTGTTTGCAATTACAGAGGTCAAACGTTTCCTGAAGTTTTTCACCAGGTTTGCACACACTGCAGAAGGGATTTTGGCCCACTCCTTCACACAGATCTTCTCTAGATCAGTCAGGTTTCTGGGCTGTTGCTGAGAAACACAGAGTTTAAGCTCCCTCCAAAGGTTCTCTATTGGGTTTTGGTCTGGAGACTGGCTTGGCCACACCAGAACCTTGATATGCTTCTTACAGAGCCACTCCTTGGTTATCCTGGCTGTGTGTTCAGGTCATTGTCATGTTGGAAGACCTAGCCTCGACCCATCTTCAATGCTCTAACTGAGGGTAGGAGGTTGTTCCCCAAAATCTCGCAATACATGGCCCCGGTCATCCTCTCCTTAATACAGTGCAGTCGCCCTGTCCCATGTGCAGAAAAACACCCCCAAAGCATGATGCTACCCCCCCATTCTTCACAGTAGGGATGGTGTTCTTGGGATGGTACTCATCATTCTTCTTCCTCTAAACACGGTTAGTGGAATTATGACCAAAAAGTTCTATTTTGGTCTTATCTGACCACATGACTTTCTCCCATGACTCCTCTGGATCATCAAAATGGTCATTGGCAAACTTAAGACGGGCCTTGACATGTGCTGGTTTAAGTAGGGAACCTTCCGTGCCATGCATGATTTCAAACCCTGACGTCTTAGTGTATTACCAACAGTAACCTTGGAAACAGTGGTTCCAGCTCTTTTCAGGTCATTGACCAGCTCCTCCCATGTAGTTCTGGGCTGATTTCTCACCTTTCTTAGGATCATTGAAACCCCACGAGGTGAGATCTTGCACGGAGCCCCAGTCTGAGGGAGATTGACAGTCATGTTTAGCTTCTTCCATTTTCTAATGATTGTTCCAACAGTGGACCTTTTTTCACTAAGCTGCTTGGCAGTTTCCCCGTAGCCCTTTCCAGCCTTGTGGAGGTGTACAATTTTGTCTCTAGTGTCTACGGACAGCTCTTTGGTCGTGGCCATGTTAGTAGTTGGATTCTTACTGATTGTATGGGGTGGGCAGGTGTCTTTATGCAGCCAACGACCTCAAACAGGTGCATCTAATTTAGGATAATAAATGGAGTGGAGGTGGACATTTTGAAGGCAGACTAACAGGTCTTTGAGGGTCAGAATTGTAGCTGATAGACAGGTGTTCAAATACTTATTTGCAGCTGTATCATACAAATAAATAGTTAAAAAATCATACATTCTGGATTTTTTTTTTTTAGATTATGTCTCTCACAGTGGACATGCACCTACGATGACAATTTCAGACCCCTCCATGATTTCTAAGTGGGAGAACTTGCAAGATAGCAGGGCGTTAAAATACTTATTCTCCTCACTGTAAGTATTTTTGTTTTGTTTAACACTACACCAAGAACAGATCATTTCTCCAGGGGTGCTCAGTTTAGGTTCACTTCACACATTTTGTCTTGTCTCTACACAACACTCACTGACACAGCCCTTCCTACTCTAATTTGGAAAGATTTCATATTGCGTGCCTCTGCTTCTCAGTGTCCCTGGCCTCTCCTTGGCCCCCATCTCTTCATGTTTCCTTGCATCAGCTCCATTTTTGTCTCAGAGTGTCTGTCAGAGCTCCACTCGTTCACTCGCTTTAGCCTGAGCCGGGGGATCGATCAGCCACTGGGCCTCTTACTGTAATCACTGACCCATTCTCCAGCCACTGTTTGGCCCCTGACCTCCTTTTCCTCAGCTCTGAGCATGGAGCTTTATTTCTGCAGCGCCAGGTCAAAGAGGCCATAATGATTCCAGTTTACTTGGGTTACAGCCCATGAGACGACCCAAACTCCAAAAGTCTTGGCGAATTTTGATCCCATAAATATCCGTTGCTTTTACTTACTACCTGCAGTGCCCTGCTATGCCATGAACTACTACAACTACTATTTCTAGTCATAGTTCCATTATCTTTATTCTGACTATTAATCACTGTTCATCACACCCCCAACCGGCACAGTCAGACACCGCCTACCAAGCATTTTTCTTTGCCACTGCTGCACTAAATGCTTGCTCTTGGGGGAATTACTGGAATTGTTGGGTCACTCTAATTATAGTGTGGTAGACCTACTCTATCTGTAAAGTGTCTTTAGATTACTCTTGTTATGATTTGATTCTATAAATAAAGTTGAATTGAATTGAATACTTTTTTTATAAATAAAGATATCTGTCTCCATGGCAACCCTCAACCCTTCCGCATCTGCAGAGCTGCATAGCATTGTATGGTTCTCAGCTTCTAAGGGCAACAATTATAACACACGTCCTTAACAACTAATGATGGAAGGATGACAAAAAAGTCCAAGGTGAAATAAATAAATTGCCATTTTCACATGTTTGTAATCAACTTGTGTCACTGGACCTTGCTCTGTTCATAGCTGGGCAAACCTCTTGAAGTAATAGTGTAGTATTTACTCAAGCCCAAGGATGCTCTTCTGAAAATATTCATTGCTCAAATACTAAACCAGATGGCAGACAAAAGATGCCAGCTTATTAAGTTTTAGGCAATAAGAGCATGGCCGTCAGAGAAAACCTTTACATTTGGCATAGCAGTGTGACAGTATTACTGATGTTGAATAACAACATTGGCCATGCTGTAATGTTTGAAGAACAAGTTTTGAGCATAATGTAGCAGGTTGATAGGGTCATTATTTACAATAACAGCACTCTGCCTGAGATGTTAAATATTAATCTATCATCTGTGAATCAGCTACGCAGAGTGATTTACTCTTCAGTGTCTGCTGCTCCTGCAGCTCCTCTGCAGTGGCAGCTGATAGCAATAGTGTCAAATCCTGCTGGCTTTAGAGTCGACATTTGTGAACGCATGTTGATATCCCTCTATAGCACTCATGCTCTTTCCATGTTTAGTCAATAATTAAATTACAGCGTGAAAGTCATATGTGCAAATCTCTTGTGTATCCTCATCTTGTCTGAACGTGAAGTGATCAGCTAAGTGTTGTGCATGTACCTTTAATCTTAAACACATTTCCTTGCCACACATCTTAATTCAGCTGTATCTTCAAACAGACTTAAAAATGTGTGCTGAGAGAGGGCTGATTGAGTTAAAAGACTTCACTTGACTTTACTTATTACAGTCAGAAGGCAAAACTTGGTTCACCTCGAAAGACACTGATTGGCTCAGTGCTCCAATGCTCTTTCATTTTGAGGTTTACATTTGGCTTGTTATTTCCCATATTGTTAAATTCTATTATGTTATGTTCTAATACCACAAACATTATGGATGGCCAATGGAACATCTAATATTTCTAGACTTCTAGACTAACAAAAACACATTCATCATGTTGGCACCTCAATAATGATATTAAACAACCTGATTATTTTAACTTTGCCACAGTAACATATATGCACGGATAGGTTTAAAAAATATTAAGAAGTAAAATTGAATTTATTGCTAAGCTCTGATGTGTTACACTGCATGTCACACTGAAATGAGAATGCCTTCTTCATGAAATTATAAATAGTTGTGTGAAAGAAGGTGCACGGTGAGAAAAGACTTTGCTTTCAGTCTGACACAAAAGCGTGTGAAGGGGACACTTAGCCTGTTTAGTTCCCATTAGCCAATGGGCTGCTGCATCACTCAACATTAGCATCACCCAGTGTCCACCAGGCCTTCACCCAAAGGTGAGTCAGAGCTACCATTTCTTACTATAGTGCCAAGTCTCAGTCACCATTTTATTTCACTCCCCTCTTTCATGCTTCCCATCCGTATTCTTCCTCTCACATTCTTATAAATAAGTCATATAATTGCAAGCAGCAGCCAACGTTCTTTGCTCTGTAGCACATATGTTTTTAAACATCCTAAAGAGTGCAGCGAGCAACAAACACAATGGAAAAGAAATGCAGAAATGAAGGGCTAAAACCAGCCATTGTTGACTCTCTGAGGAGCCTAGCTTAGAGGTTGCATTAGGTGCTTAAAAAAGATTTTGTTTATCCTGGTGTATATCCAGTAAATAATAAATAATGAATTAATTGATTCTTTCTTCAGGGGTCCTTTGCTTTGAAGCAAGGTGGGCTTTGAAAACTTTGGCATCAGAGAGAAATTTGCCAGGTAGCTGCCTAATTACACTTCCAAGGCCTGGCTGTCTAATAGATTTCAGTTTTTAACTATCACAAAAGCTGCAGTCTGCCCTCTGAGGCACATACTGTATGTCGTTTTATAAACCATAGTAGGGATTAATAACACCTTGTTTGCCAAAGTATTATTTTTAACTCAGCCTGTGAGTGCACAAGCAGAGAAAAGTCAGGGTATTTGCACACCTTTCTGTGAAGTATAAAGGGGGACATATTCCCTTTTGACGCAGCATACAATTCAGATGTTGATCATTTATAGTGTTGATGTTGAATATGTGGAGGGTCACGAGCTGGTTGCACATTAACGATAATTAATGTTTAAACCCAGATCCAGTGCCGACTTTTATCTCATTCAACCTTTATTCATACTAGAAAGATCACTGAGGGGCAGCTCTCATTTACAATGACATTAACTTACAAAGACAAAGAAAACAACACAGAAAATGAAGCAGCACCATCATCAGAACCTAGAAAGACAACAAACCTTTCCGAAATGGAAAAACAATTTGATAAACAGATCAGGAAAACTAGGATGCAAAAGAAATACAACAATGTAAAGTAGGCCTGCACGATTTGGGGAAAAAATACGAATCACGATTTTTTTTTTTGCTTAGAATTGATATCACGATTTTTTTTTTTACCATGTAGCCTACCAAACCAAGCTTATTATAGTTTTGCATTTTTCATTAGTTTTTATTTTTATTTTGCTTTTACTTTTTGCTTTCAAATTCTGTTTAGTTTTAATTAGTTTTTAAAGCGGGTTTGCTAGTTTAGTTTAGTTTTTATTAGCTTTAGTCTTTTTTGTAATATGGGTTATCTATCGTGTTTGACTTTTTGAAGTCAATCGACTCACATAGTTGTGTAGACATCCCAATATTAATCCACATATTAACCCACGTTCCCTCCCGCTTTTGGTGTTCCTGTAAATTTACTAACTAGCTATCGGGTCGCCAGCGAAAGCCCGCCTGTAGTGTTCTCTGTCCTGCGGTTGTCTCCGTCATGCTGCTGGACCTACGTATCCAAACCATGCCCATTACGTTACTGGGGTTAGCTTCTATTCCAGGGAAAGGGGGCTTGGCATTCTCCTTTACCTTGTTAAGGTAAGCAAGGTTAGCCTCCTTGTGTTTGTTTCTCATATGTAGGGTACTTTCAAATTTGTGGGCTGTTTCCCTGTAATAAACTGTCCACATATTTTACCACCTTCCACTGCAAGACACTTTGCTTTTATCTGACACAGTCGTAATCAAATAGGACTCCGCCGCTTTCTTCCGACTTTTGTTTCTGCCATGATGCCAGGCGAGGGGCACGGACTGTTGTTTGTTGTGTTCAATTTTACATGGATTTTTGGAATTTGTGGGTTCCCAGTCAGAAACTTTATACGTCTACAGGAAATGTCACAGTCGGAAAGATATAACGTTATTTGCTCTATAAAAGACATTGACAAAGACCAAAACTAAGGACATTTACTCGATAATTTTAACCAAACATAGATTTTTTAGGCACCTATAGCACATTGCACATCACCACAAGCCTGTAAACATAGAGGCTTCAATTTAGAGAAGGGAGAGCATTGCAGAGCTTGGGAGCGCTTTAAAAGTTATTTTATATGGTCTGTTTAAAACTCACAGAAGAAAGTAGCAGCGTTTGTGATGCATTCGGCTTTTAAAATTAAATGAGAACCGAAATCATAATAAAAAATGTCTATGTTAAATTATTTTTTTTAAAAATCAAATTCATTTAAAAATGTAATCGTGAACAGGGTGAATCAAGATTATGATTTTATAATGATTACTAATGTAATGTAATGTAAAGCAATTAAGAGTAGAAGTCTGGAGGTCCAAAATCATTTTTCTTAAAATGTCCAAAAGGCACAAGTGTGTTGATTTTAAGAGTGTTTAATTGTTGTATTTGTTGCACAAGTCAGATGCAGCACTAAAACTAAAAGCAGTTTCTTCAAGTTCAGACTGTGCTCGTAGAACGTGAAGTAAAAGCCAATCAGCAGAGCGAGTCTGATAATGTCCCCCTCAATGACAAAGTAGTTAGGTAAGATGGCAGTTTCCAACAAGGGCCTTATAGATAAAGAGATACCAGTGAGTACAACGTCTTTCTTGGAGAGAAGATCATCCAACCTTGTCATACAAAAATCCGACATAGGTAAGGAAACATTTGATCAATATCAGTATCAGTTGTTCGGAAACATTTATAGACTACACGCTCTGGTCTCTACACTCTTTATTTTCTCTAGCCTGTCTCTCTTTCCATCAGCAGTTCTCTTTCACCTTGATATCCAATAATATTTCCATCTCTGCCCTGGTGAAATCATTCAAAAAGGCAAATTACACAAAAGCTTCCTTGTCAGGACTCTTACCTTAATGGAATCAGATACTTCACAATATTGTCTCTGGATAATGAAACATTAATTCTGCTTTTCTCAGTATAAGTCCAGTCTAACTACTGTGCTGACTAATTAATTGGGACATGCTGGCACATTCACTGGGTGTCATAAGATACATGTATCTCAACACGTAATCATCAGGCTGCCCTTAAGATGAGAAGGTCTTTATGGAACAACAATTATATTTAATTGTTTGTAACATCTTGTCAAAGTAGATGTCTTCTAGAATTAAAACAGGAGGACCGTTATTGGGGGTTTACATAGATTACATATGATAAACAGGCTTTAATGTGACGGTAATGTGATAACAATCTGATATAATTACATGTAGCAGAGTAATATTTGTGCGTTTGCTCATCTCTCAGATAACTGTGTTTGTGAGACAAGTTCAATGAGTTGGGAGGCGCAGACAAACAGAGTATTGCCGACTGAATGAATGAGCTGTAGAAGGCTGGAGGGGAGTGTTTGCAACCAAAGTACTGCACTGAAAGGTTGCAGTTACAAATCATGCATTTAACAGTATGCAAAAACTGCAACATTTAACATGAATTTGCAGCTGTACACAGGCACCCACACAGCATCACACGAGGGAGAGCACAGCATGTCTTCTCGCAAGTTAATGAACCAGCAAATATCTCAGCATGCAAACATCAATGTTAAGTGCCTCTGTTCAACGGGAAAAGTTAACTTACACCTCCTGGCTGTCGTAAAGAGAAAAGAGCAGTGACTGCAGCATGTTGAAGAGCAATTTGAGCAATGGCAAGAAACAAAAAACATCCAATGATACTTACTGAATTTGACAATGGTGCCAGACATTAAATTAAGTAACAAGCATTCTTGACTTTCTCTTGACATTGTCCAATTCAAGTCTGAAGTTATGCTAATGTGAGATATTGTGAGTATACCAGGTTGGGTGTGTTTAATGTGCCAGCATTAGTGTAGTGTAAACATCCTAGCACCATCTGTTTCTTTATGATCCCTGGTTTGATTGTGTCTAACTTACTACATCCTTTTGCCTCTTTCCAAATGGCAGCTCTCCAGAGACTACTCTGAAACGGAGGCCTTACTTTTAAAGAACCACATCCAATGCATACCATAAGCCATAAAAGACCATGAAAAGCTTAACCTACCTACCATTATACCCAACCTGGCTTGACTCATTCTATACGCATTAATTGATTATAAGAGGGAAGCATGTGGTAAAGCATATTACTTAACATTATGAGGGGGTTGTGGGTCTAAATCTGCATTATTTAGAATTTGTGTGTTGAATGGCTTGCTGTGTTGAGACTCAGCTCCAGCCGTCTGCATTTCCTACTCCTGCTGGTATCTTTCTCCCTCCCTTCCTCATCATGTGTCTCTAATTCAGATTTCACTCACGCATCTCGTGGATCTCCCAACCACCCTCTGTACCACCAAGAGCCTCCTTGTTTAATCTATCATTTAAGAGCCTTAGTTAGAGAATGGCCTATTAAGAAAGAACCACACCGGCCAATCCTCTCCCTGGCAAGTGTGGTTTTTACTAGAGGGATACAAGTCCACTGTAATCTCTCACCTTTTCCGGAGGTGCTGGGTTAAGTAGGTTAGTAATGATTTGGCATTTTAGAGTGCAGAAACAGGAGACATTAAAAGCCCTCACTAGCATGCTACATATTAAGATTGGATTCCTTAAGAGTGAGGCTTATTGTAAGGGAAGAAAATGTGGAAGTACTCTAGAGCAGTGAAAGAGGAGCTGCGTATCAGGGTGTTGCTGATTATCCTGTTGTTCTGTTCAGATTTCTCATATCAGATGGATTTGCAACTCACAAGCCCTGATAGCTCTGTTGCTCATAATATGTATGAGCGAGCATGACTGTATATGTGAGCTTAGGTGCCAGTGTGCATTTGTGTATGTGCCTGAATGTGTGTAGGTAACATCTCCGTTTGCATCTCCAAGGGGTCTTAGCAGTTTGTATGTCTCCACCATGATTGACAGGGCCCAAGTGGTTTTCCCAGTTTGCTGCTGCTCCGTCACATCAACATGAAATGTTGATAGTGCAGCAATCGGGAAGTCGAAAGCTGTTTGGTTTGTGCGCTCCTTACAGGCAGCTCTGCTCATTGATTTGTGCTTGGGTTTTTGAGGGTTTGGATTTCCTAATGATTCACCTGCGGTTCTTTTCCTCTTTGACCAGAAAGAGTGTACCCTTGGGATGATACTGTATGCTGTATCGGGCTATCTCTGTGTAGCTGAGACATTCCCAGACACCGTAACATACAGATCTGTCCACATAAAGTATCAGCCTGGTACCCCACAGGAAGCCCAACAGGCACAATGGGCATTAGCATCATACATCTACCACCGTTATTGTCTCAAATACATGATGATGTTGCTGGTTCTGGGTACAAATGCTTCAAAATAACTAATTTCCAGCTATTTTTTAAGCCTTTTGCAAACTTCAAGGTCTTCAGCCATCACATGCTATTGAGAGGCTTGCCCTGATAAGTGTGCCTACCTTTTATAAAAGGCAGCTGTTGTGTTTTTATAATGACAGATATGACATCCAAGTTGAAAGAGGAGTTAGGTATCTAGGAGACTGATTGATACAGCCGCAAGAGCCGTCTGATAATTGCATCCGACTCCTTCAACAAACACAATGACAAGGTGTAGAGTGGGAGGATAATGGTAGGGGACATCAAAGCATTAGCGTCAGCTCTGTAGCTTTGTATGCAGAATGCTTTGCTATCGTTATTAGCGTGTTGTGTCGCTCACACAATCCGTGCCCATTAACAACCAATCTTACTGTAAGAAGTGCTCTGATTTGAGGTGACGCTGTGGATTATTGACTTCAAGGTAATCATAGGAGAATATTTCTTTTATCATCCATGGGGTAATCATCCTGTAGCAAACAATAGCAAAATAGCCCCTTTTAGTTCACATGACCTCTGTCTGAGCTTTTTTCCCCCCTTTTTGTGCTATTAGCTGAGCAAAAAGGAGTCTGATATAAGTCTGTCTGGTTTTGTAATGGCTTGTCGTCACAGGGACATGGGTTTGTTCATTGGAAATCTTAAACAAAGCACAAGGTATTTTGGCCCCGTTTGATGTGGGAGTGTGGAGAGCAGTATTGGCTATTATCTTGTGGGTGCTGATGCTGAGGAGGGTTGGGAAGCTGCAGCCAGACCCCAGGTGCACTGTCGTACACAGAGGAAATTGAGCAAACAGGAGATAAGTGAGATGGAGGGCTATCTCTCTCTGTAGGGCAGCGTCACGGAACCATCCCTCACTATTAGGTTTCCACTCCTTTCTCCTTCCTACTCTGCTCTCATCTCCCTCCCTCTACTCTGCTATCTTAAACATGGGGCGAAACATCAGTCCAGAGTAAGTGTTTGGTGGTGAAGGACGTCTTGGGAGACTTGTCCTTTTTCGATTCTCCCTCCATACGTAGCATCAAATTACATAAGAGACATCAACCAAATCAAAAGCTAGCACTTGCAATTATGCTGTGAAATGCATACTATAAATATGACATATTGATATATGCTCAGGTGGGAGGCAGCAACAGGAACGATGGGGAAGGCATTTACAGTCTGTGCAGCAGCTTGTGCTGGAACACCCTGAGGCAAGTGAATAAACAGACAATGCTCAGTCAATGCTCTTTGTTGGCAGTACACAAATGTAGCAGACAGGGAAGTCAGAGTGCAAGACAAGTCGCATTTTGGTGGCCCACCAATGTCTAAGATGGCACATAAATGAATTGAATATTATTGGAAGCAACACATACATAAACATGGACAGCATCCATGTCAGCTGGTCGAGGTGTCTCCCCCACCATCCCCACACCCAGAGGAAAGGGCAGAGACACACAATATGTGGTGGCCTGTGGTGGTCATCACTGCAGCTCACAAGCCTGTTGGAACAAAGCAGAAGTGGCAGGCTCCAGATGTGGAAGTGCCTGGGGGCATTTATCGCACGTCGCCGCCCATCACAACATACCCCCCAAGAGTGGGTGTTCGCTGCTGGCTTGAATTCTTCACTTAGATGGAAAAAAGGGAGATAGTTGCACGCCTCAGACCGTATTGGGTCTCATTTTGGGAGGAAATGTGAGGGCAGTTAATGATTTGTGTGTGGTACACTTGAGCGCAGATGTGTGGCAGTGCAACAAGAAAAAGAAAAGGATGATAGTTGTGAAGAAAAAGTAAAAGTTTGGTAAATTATTAACAAAAAAATAGAACTTTACCTACTGTATTCAAGAAAAGCTTGAGGACGAATGATACAGATGTCACCGTGTTGCATCATGCTGGTGGCCAGCCAACCTTTAATTTTCTCCCAGTGATAAAAGGATGCTAGCTATGTGTTTTCTCTTTTTGCCAGACTCAGTTCTGTTAGCCTCATTAAAAATAATTATAATGAAATAAATCAAAAAGACAATACTGTGAAAATTAAAAAGATGGCTTTGTGAGTGCATGCTTGTGTCCAGCCTCATGCGTGTCCACGATCCTGTAAAGAATCTTGTCTTAACTTTCCTATTCAGCTGTATGTTAAATGGATGTTATATGCTCAATCTTGCCAACAGTGCCTTTCCTTGGGATCCATGTTAACTTGTTAAGCTTGTGCATGGGTGACATTATCATTTAAACACTTAAAAAGTGGGAGGCTACTCGGTCTTCACTGACACATGTAGTGTGATGAAAGAATGGTGATATGCTCATTAGACTGTAGGGATCATGTGTATGGATGCCATATCCACATGCCAGACCATGTCAATATTTCCTTTTTTGTCTTGTGAAATGTATTGCATTTCCAACCCTACAGCAATTTACATCACCACAGTTCTGGCCACTCACAAACGTAGCTCCATGCTATTCCAAGTATCCAGCACAAGAAGGGAAAAACAAGTGAATCAGCAACCATACAATTTTTTTCCTGCACTTTCTTCCATTGTTCCTACCTCTCTCTCACTTTGTCTTCACACTGGCAGGATTTATTAGCTCCTGGAAGTTGTTATGCCCATAATATCCTGGATCAATCTTCATTGGTCATTGGTCAGTATGGGTTCAGACAGAGGAAAAAAGGAGGTTTCTGTCACTGGCAAGGATATCTAGGGCCGGTCGTTTTCGATAGATTCCCAAAGAACTGACCTTTGCTGTAGTCAGTAGGGCTTACTGGGTGATTGAAGAGACACTTGGCCCTGGTTTATTGAGTGCTTCTTGCTAAATCTTTGGGTTGATTGTTCAGTTGCCTGCTCTTTTTTCAAGAATCACAATTAGATTAGTGTCTTCTGTGTATTAGAGATATGGATGATACCACCATTCTAGTGTGTTGATGATCAATGATTGTCAATATTCAGTACATGTTCTATTCATGAGAGCGATATAGGAAGGAAATACAGCAGTACTGATATTTCCTAATGAATCCTAGAATGAATGTGAGCGTGACTGAACATAGACCTGGAAGACTTTGTATATGTCCTTGTATCTTATCTACAAGGAGGCCTGTAGTCACCTGCTCTTTCATGCTGAATTAATGTATGTTTGATTATTTAAAAAAGAATGTACGTTACTGGTTTGTGTGTGCGTGTTTTTCTGTGTATGTGTGTGTGTGTGTGCACGTGTGTGCACGCGTGCGTGCGTGCGTGCAATAGAAAGGTGATTGCAATAAACCTCATCTAAAACAAATGTATGCTTTATGTTTGTTGTGTGTGTGTGTGTGTGTGTTTAGGTGTGTGTATTAGAGAGTTAAAGGTGGTGAGAAAGCAGCATCTAAAGCAGACAATCTCTTCCCACAGGACATTTTCTCCTGTCCAAATATTAATGTTGCCGTCTTAAAAACTGTTATTGAATCACAAAGAGGAAGATGAAGGCTGGGGGGAGGAGGGGAGAGTGCGGAAGGGGAGAAGCTATAGAGTGAAAAGCTTATTTTCTTTTCATTTTGTCCTGAGTGGTGATCCACGGCTCCAATCGATGCTGGGTAATAAATAAATAAAGCAAACATAATGTCAATTGTTTTCATTTAGATAAGCACACAGTGAGACCTCGCCATATCTTAATGTAAAAAGCAAGAGAAAATAAATATCTGAACTTTCTCCTGATAATTGAGGGTTTTATACAGTAAATAAAGCATTCCCTCATTTACTGTCTCCTAAAACTGTTATTTTGTAAGGTGTCACTCGCAGTCGACACAGTTTTCCCGGCCAAATACCCAGCGCGGTTCAGCGTTGGTGTGAATGAAAAAACACATTCCCTGGGAGAGCATTTGTTCATGAATAGTATTTACTGACATTATGATCCCTCAGCAGTTCAATGTGGCTTGCTGAAATGTGTGGGGAGGGAGGAAAACTTGATTTTCATCTCATGCTCCACACTCCACACTTTTTTTTTTCTGACCAAGCCAACGGTCCAATTATAGGGAGCGGAAAGTAGCGAGGAGAAGCAGAATGGCGAGTATCGGAATACAATTTATGAATCATTAAGAGAGAGGGGTCATTAATATTTCATAGCCCTTAGACCACCAACAAGTGTTGGGAGTGGATTCAGTAAACAGGCGTGGGCACTCTCACACACATCTGTGCTTGCAACGCAGCGGCAGCCTCGACTGCATTTATGCAGTACTGGATGGAATCATGCACAACCGCACCCTGCACCATAATGTAAAAACACATATGCTTAGCACCCCCCCCCCCCCCCCACACATACACACACACACACACACAAACACAGAAATTTAAAGGAATTTTAATTGCTGTTTGTGGGGTTGACACACTGGGAATCTGAAATCAGCACAGTGTCACAGTGTTCCTCACCCTCACCCTAATCCTCCTCCACTCATTGGTTTCTACTCCAAAATGCTCGCTCCTCTTTCCCTTCAACCCTTGAGCATAATTACTCCTCTATCTACAGACAGAGTATTGGTTTCCTCTAACTAAAGAGCAGCAGGCTCCTGCTTCCTCCTATCACTCTAGACCTTAGCTGGGTCGCCTCTCCTAATCACCCACTAAAAGCCTGGAACTATATCAAAGGGGGATGTGTGTGTGTGTGTGTGTGTGCACGTCTGTAGAAGTGTTTGTATAAGCCGTGCGCTCATTTGCGTGCCATGCGCTCATTTGCGTACGGTGTGTGCACACTATTCCACCTCACACACTGGGTATTGTGCGTTAGATCAAAGCCATAAACCCCTCTGGGCCTGACACACTCTAGCAAGGCTGCTGCAGCGTTGAAGCCGAGCCGCAGTAATTCTGCTGATACTGTATGCTGCTATTAAAAAAGAAACTGGGGGAGTGGGATTTTTTTCCACAACAGGGGATCACAGAAGCCTATGATTGTTCTGCGGAGGTGGCGTTTACAAGTGTGTTTTGACGGGATAGGGGAGATAGCGAGGCGGATGGGGAGAATAAAGTGACATGTGTTCAGTTATAGATCGCACCTCTTGCTGCTTCATTCCTGAAACATTCCCTGGGGCAGAGAGGATTTCTAGAGAGGCTGCATAGCGCAGGTCACTGTTTAGAGAGAGCTTTGCTGACGGCCATGCCACTGCATTAAAAAATTAAATAAACACAACCCGGAAAAGCTACAGCATTTATTCTTCACTGGGGATACAATAGCTGAAAAGAATGTACAACAAGGCCCCCTCAACATATTTAGACAATTGTGTCATAACCACGCAACTTACTGTCGCACAGTAGAGGAATTACCGTATTGTACAGGGTAAGCTTGCAGACAGTTTGGACTTACATTAGCTGTTTAGGTTTAATTACTAATAACTAGCATTTTAGTTAGCACTAACTAGCCTGTGCCTATGTTATCTCCTAAAATATACCTATGCAATATTCGGAATATCCTCTGCAAAATCCTCTGCAATATTCGGAATGATTAAGATTTCTCTTGGTACAGCTACCAGAATAACTTTCAGACAGGTTGCTCACGTCACAACTACGTCATCAAGCTCAGTTGGAGGCTGCGCAGTAACGCTCAGCCATCACCGGAAAGATGCTTCTAATATCCATCACTGGTCTCCATCTAGATCAACGGGATCTGTTGGTCCATTTCTTTAACTGTCTTAAGCTGCCTTGGAGGCTTATAGGGGCCTAAAACACAATCGAGCCAGCACAGCAGCTGAGCAGACTGATAGTATAGTCCAATATATATCCAATATCAGCTGCTCTATTTAGGCTACAAAACGTGCATGCAGGCTGAAATTCAACTGTGCAGTTTTGTTGGGTTAAAGCTATAAGCAAAAGGCATATCCGCTAGCTGCTAGGCTAATGTGCAATGGTAAACACTAGGGATGAGCCGGCTACTCGGCTGAAACGAGTATCCGGTACGGATAAAGCACTTTTGCCGAGTACAATTATTATACGAGTAATACGAGTCAAATATCTGTGCTCGGATTGAATAAAAGTCCTCATTTTGGTGGCGGACTCTGTCTGCGTTCTGTGATAGGCTAGTCACAGCGCCCCTCCCCTACACTATTCTGTAATAGGCTAGTCCCAGTGCCCCTCCTCTACACTATTCTGTGATAGGCGAGTCCCAGCGTCCCTCCCTACACACACACAGATTCCTTGTGTTGCTGTGTGCCGTACTGCTGACTCTCACACAGAACACAGAGAAGTGAACAGCTCTCACTCTCCCTCAGTCACTCCGCGGGTCTTTTCCGTTAACATTTAGGGTTTCTTCAGCTTCAAGTTTGTTTTTAACTTCGGTTCGAACTAGTACTTACTTAGTAACCGGTAGATTTCTGGTAAACGGGGGGTCTGTTCAGTCTGCTTGCGTTGCGTCTCTGCCTGTCGGAGTTGTTTTTTGTTTTTTTTTAACTGCCTGCTGGCTCTAACCAGTTTTTTTTGAGTGTCTGAAACTTTCTTGCTGTATTTTATAAAAAAAAATAGATAAAAGGGAGTTGTGGTATAAATAAATAATATTAAAAATTAAGATACACAGACAAACACACACAACCACACAAACACAGTTTGCAGAGTGAGGGTCAAATCAGTGACCATGAAAACAGTGGCAGTCTCTCTCTCTCTCTCTCTCTCTCTCTCTCTCTCTCTCTCTCTCTCTCTCTCTCTCTCTCTCTCTCTCTCTCTCTCTCTCTCTGTATCTCTTACTCAATCACAGACACACACACACTCACACATACCTGGTGTGGAAATAAAAAAAAATTCTCACTGATCATAAAAAAATTAAGTTAAAAAAAGAAAGTTATATTGAGTATGAAAACTCTTCATCATTCATTGTTCATTACATTTTACTTCATAATTGCATCTGCATGTGTTGTATTCATTGTTGCAAAACTTGTTCTGTATTTAGTTTGTTTGTTACCATGACAACACCATTGATCTGAAGCTCAATGCTGATGCTGTCATGTAAATAGTTTTCTAATCAGCAATAAATATAACAATTTATGATCAACCCATATCAATTGCATGCTTAAAATAGCATACAAGTTAAAGCCCCGCCTATTTCAAGACAACCCCACCCACTTCCGGGGTAAATCCTGTCCACGTCCGGGTTAAATTTGCCCATTTCCGGGTTAGGCCCCGCCCAGTCCGAGTACAGATACAGATACAGATAATTCATGTGGTAAACAGATATACAGTATACAGATAATGCTGTACTCGCTCATCCCTAGTAAACACACAGAATATAGTACACGCACATAGAGTTTGCAAACTGTGGCTATTTTGTAGACAACGAAAACATTGTCAACATAACTCACTGGAAATCCAAAATACTTCCACACTTTCACACATGTTTTGTTAATGGGTCTCCAGCATCTGCAGTTGCCATGCTATCTTTTAACTGGCTGTAGCTAAGTTAGAGGAGGTTGACTGACTCACAGCACTTCAACATGTGTGTTTTTTTCCGCTTGACAAGCCAATCAGACGTGACATGGGGGCATGGCAGTATCAACGATTCCATTTTTAATTCAATATACAAGATTGTGACTTCATTTTGATATGTGACACCCTTATTAGATATAACAGATTGTTTTGTTTTTTTTACCCCAGGCTTTGTGTTTTCAGTTCTTTTTTAATCCTTTAGAGAACATTTAACAGGCTGAGAAAGGGGTGAGATGACAAGGTGATTGTTGAGTGCCAAGCTGCTGGTGGTGGTGATGGTGAAAGGCTCAGCCATTTCAGGGGAGCCTACCAAATTAATATTCCCCGTTCTTGGCAACTCTACCCATCTTGGCCTGTGTTCGAGGGTCTTCTAACGAGTTGGAACAAGGAGCCGCAGACATCAAAGTGACATTGTAGGCATCATATTTGGGAAGATACAGGGCATCTTTCTGTTTTGGTCTCCTACCTCGGGGGGTGGGGCAGGAGACATGGTTAAATAAAGAGAACGGGTGTTTGTAAATAGCAAGTCAGGCCACACAAGAGGGAGGCGCCTTCCCTCTTCTTCCTCTCTCTTTCTGATGCTCACCCAATCAATTTGCATTAACCCTTTGTTCCTTATTCACAGGAGAGCTTGGGCTTTTGGAATAGCTAAGGAGGACTTTTGGCAAGGGTCTCTGTGGGAGGACAGGTATAGAAAGGATACTGTAAATCAATCTCTCGATCTCGCTTTCTCCTTTATTTTTCTTTCTTAACACTCCCTGGCTTTAGCATTGAAGCCTGATGAATAATGGAGTGTACCGTGACCTTTTTCAGTCCGGGTTCAGGCTGGCTCTGGCATCCCTCTGATCTGATGAGTGCTTTTGATCCAACCCACACCAGAGCGCTAAGAGACCCAGAGAGGTGAAAAGCCTCTGATAGACTACACTGTACACAAATTGCCCCTCTAATCCCTAAAATGACAATATTTACCTCAAAGTGAATCCATAAAAGTCTCAGCTAGTATAGGAAAAGGTAGAAAACTAAAATCAAAGACGTTTTAACTTGGCACTGTGACACCATGCCCTATTATTTGACTTGGAATAAAGATTTTGTTTTCTGCACCTCTGAGTAGTTGGTGCAGAGATAATATGACAGTCTTGCACCTCTATGTGAGGCGTTACAGCAGAATAGTGTGAACATGAACTAAAATCTTCCATGTATTTTACTTTACTTTCAAATTGCATGCCTTTGTTCACAAGTGTCAAAGTCTCTTTCAGTATTGATAATGGAGTTCAAAGTACATTCACATGGTTAAACTAAAACAGAAGTTGTGATTCTGTGACAATATACTATATTTCCATAAAGGATTTGCTCTGTTCGATCAATGTGCATTACGCTGGCCCTCCACTCAGCATCATATAACTCACCTCCAAGTCAAACCTCTCCCATATTCCTTCTATCTACCTTTTACCTGGGCAGAACTCACAGGGAAGACTTAAATAACATCCTCACACTTCAGTTTAAAGGAAAGGTGGAGGTAAAAGCGCAAGAATAAAGGTGACAGAGGGAAAGTGAAAAAGACAGGGCAAGCTTGTCTCAGGAGACCGGCGCAGGAAGGTGATATCCTGATTAAAACAAGATGTAGAGTCTGGGAAACACTGATCACACAAAACACAGTTCACCCCAGCCACAGCGTCCCAAGATGTGGAAGAAAAAAATATCTACAGACAATCCCCTCAGTTATAGGGCTTTGGGAGAGTGAAGGTGTGAGGGAGAGGGAGAGAGCGTATAGTGATGGATGGAGAGAAGTGTTCCTGCCAAATGGAGCATGAAGTAAGGTCAGGAGAGCATCATGGAAGAGTTCAAAGAAGAGAAGAGGTTCAAGTTCAAGCTCTTTATTTAAAATATGCGCAACATTCTTTTGTTAGGAATACAACTCTCAGGCTCCTGCTAATAACAATACTAATTAAATATGTATAACAAATTAAAAGATTACACAGGTATGTACAAAATAAAAAAGTTAATATAAATTGTAAAATTAATATAACAAAAATATGTAAAATAAAGTAACAAAATAGGTAGTAATCACAAATGAATAAACCAAATGTAAACAGGAATGTCGTACATGTATAAGCATAAAGACAAGTAAAAACACATACAAAGGTGTTAACAGTTGTAAAACAGTATATAACAGGTAAAGTGACAATATAGAGGTAAAGTGTCAAGTGATGAGCTAAATAGTCCAACAGCATAGTCCAATGGCCTGTGGGGTGAAGCTGTCCCTGAACCAGGTGGTGAGGAGAAAAAAGGAAAGCTCCACCACTTTATGAGAATAAGTCACTGATCTGGCACTAATTGTCATAACACATTCACTGAAACAAGTTCAGAACAATACAAATTTATGATTAGGCCTAACAATTCAGTCAAAACAATAGGTTATCTATGAGTTCAACTTCCTTTTCCAATATTAGCTGAGATGTTTTCACAAAGCTGAGTTTATGTGTTGACAGGTGGCCCTGTCTGGATTCTGCTGCATGTTTTCTGACAACAGGTGATGTTGTAGCAGTAGTAGCTGGGGGGGTGTTTGCACTTCCAGATTGTTAGGGGTGTTATCAACCTTGGAAAAAGACTGATGACTCATTTTGGTGCAGATTGGTTCATTATCTCCCACTCTCCATTGAATGTAAAACACAGACAGAGAAGTAAAAGAGATAAAGTGAGAAGAGTTTACCACCTTTGTTACTCTTCTTCCCAAACTGTACTAAGTAATCAGTTGTTGTGAGTCAGAAGGATGGTAATTTGACAGCTGGAGAGAGGGCAGACAAACCAAGGCGAGCAACAAAAAAGAAACTCTGTGGGAACAAAATAATGTGTTTTGCAAAAACCGTCAACAATAAATGCTACTCTTTAAGAGCTCTGATATTATGCACCTTTTCAGGAAAATCCTGGACTCTTTCTGAGACATAAAATGTATTTGTTGGTGTGAATTACACTCATACACACATACATAAACACATGGCATTCACAAACGGGATCAAAGGCCTGGTGGATCTTAATGGAGTGCCCAGTGAGTGTTGCTGCCCCTGAGTAAATGAGTGACAATTTCTGTTGTTGTTATTGCTTCTACTGCTGTTGAGCCCTTGGAGCTGTGTGATTATGTTCAAATGCAGGGAAATAGAGGGAGCAAATGGGTTTTAGGAGAAAAAGATAGCTCTTAGATCTACACTGCGCTAACCGCTCACAGCTGAATCCACCAGCCACTGAACATTGTTCTGCGCCGGACCCTCATTGCTATTGAAACGTGCTATCTGTAATTTTAGTAGCAGGTGCATGTTCACTGGAAATGTAAGCTTGACATTCAGCCACTACCGCAGTTACACACATATTTGTTCCGCTCTTTTAAACTGTGATTGCAATGGAGAGCGTGACAATTGCACAAGTTCAAATGTGCAGCACAATGCAGACACCTTTCTTAGAACTTTTAGCTCTCAAGAAAAAAACTGTTTAGGAAACTAATTGTTGCTTACTGTCAAGTCAAGTTAATTCAATTTTATCTATAAAGCCCAATGTCACAAATTTTCCTCAGTGGGCTTTGTTGTTTTTGTTTAGCTTTGTTGCTAAGTGTGAATTAAAAACTTGTGAATGTTTGATTGAAATGGCAATATATAAATTTTTCTTAAAAAAATAATTCCCAAATTTTAAATTAAATTATTAATAGTAAAACACTGATGTTTGTACACATTCATGACTAATTCTACAGCTCTTGCCTCTTTATGCTGTGCTCAACACTATGTGCCATATGCTCCCATTTTATTCCTTCTTAGTCTGTCCACTCCTCAAGTTAAGATTCTAGAGAGACAATTTGTGCAGTCCATTAAGGGCTGATGAATTGGATTTAGACCAGCCGACTGGTGAAAATGGAGGGTCTAAGCACACAAGCTGACACCCCCCACTCCCTTCGAGCTTTTACAACTCTGTGAATAGCATTGACTAGGTGTTGGCTCATGTTTCAAACACACAAACAGCAACTCATTAACAAGGTCCAGAGCATACCATATTTAAAACAGAACCAAAATGGAAAATTGGCTGTCTAATGTAGCTCAGCATAAATTCTTTCAGGAAGACCTAACTTTTAATCGATGCACTCCTAAATCAATTCAGCTGTTATCTAAATAAATGTATATTTTATCATGCTGTGTATAACTGTCTCTCCTGATTGAAATGTAGCTCAGTGTAAGTCCTATCAGGAAGACTTAACTCTTAATCAATGCTCTACCTAACTCGAATCAGCTGTTGGAGGTGTTCACCTTCCTGCTAAACCAATCAGAATCATACACAAAATTCAAGGGCCAATCAGAGAGTCACAACACTGCTTTAAAAATCTTTCTCCCCTTGCTATTCAGCTGTCGTTGCAGGCATAGAGTGCAACCCTCCACCTCCCCTTCCACCTCCAGTCATCTACTCCAGCTGACTAGTCCGGAGCCTCCTTCGGTCTGGTCTTTGGGCTCCTTCGTCACCACCACCGGTGTCTAGATTCCATCGGGGGGTCTGATTGTTCTCTACCCCTATAACATATATATGAAATATTCGTATAGTGATGGAGTCTAATTGCCAAAGACTTTGTACATTTAATTGAGCTGTACAATAAACCTTATTTGCATATCTGCAAACATGTCTCTCCTGATTGAATTAACTTCCATCTATATTCTGTACACAGGGCTGAGGCTTAACAGGGAGCGTGCTGTACTTTAAAGAGACACAAGACACTTTATTGTCATCACTGTGGCATTGAATGATGGGGTCTCAAAGAAACATGTCCACAGACGAAAAAACACGAGCCATGTTGCTAATATGATCTTGCACATACAGTGAACCGCTTATAATCTAAGCTCAGAAATGAGGACGGGCTTGGCATTTTGCTGCTTTTGAAATGTTAGTTTCATATGCTGTTGTAAGTTTTTAGTACAGCATGTGTAAGGGGAAAATATATAGCAATTGTAAGCTGAATGACATGTAAATATGAAAATATACTATAGAGAGGAAAAAAGTGCATGCTTCCATTTGAACATTTTGTCTGTTTCTGTTTTGAGGCCTGAGTCATCTTAACAAGCCTTGTTTACTTCTGAGTCAACTAAAAACATGGCTGAAGAATTATATAAATAAAAAAAACAAATTCTGACCCTGCTAAACTGCAGATCCACATTTAGTATCATCAAGTTCTCATGTCCTGAGCCAACGTAAAGATGTGTTATGTTTTAACACACTGCATTGATTTATTCAAACCACAGCCATTTTTGTTTAGATAATCTAAATCATGTGGTGGTAATTTGTAAATATGTCTATGATCTTGATGTTTAAATTCAGATCTGAAATGTATGATGCCCTTATAAAACACTAGATGCTAATGAATTAGACATGCATGAGGAATGATGAGTAAATTCCCTCTGGCTCTTAAAACTGCAGTACAGTCTGTCTATCATTTAAACAGACAAACACGTGTTACTCATTTAAATACTGAGGGTGTGTTTGATACTGCTTGCCATTATTAGTGTTTTAAAGCAGTAAAATACAGCAGCCAATGGAAAAGTGCCAACAGTTTATATGGTTTTCTTTACAGTCTGATGAATATGTCTTAATTACAAACAACTAGAATGACATCCTATATTAAAAACTTTTCATAAATAATTTTGACTCTGGTTCATTGGTAACATTTCCTATCAGCATGACCCTTCTTTTAGTCATTACATCTTAAACTATGTGTGAATACTGCTGATTGTAGCGCTATTTAAAGCAGACACTGTTTGTGTAATTTTTCAACCAGCCCATCAACGTCAACTAAAAGTGTACATATTTGGCACCATGCCTCTCACATAAATGAAGCATAGCACACATGCAAGTGTGAATACTGTACGTACTGCAGCTAAATATACAGTATGCAGTCACCTGTGCTCAAAGTAAAAAAAAGGGGGCAGTACTACGCAATGTTGGTTATAAACTTATCAAGTACATTTCTGTTTTTAAGTATTTAAATTATGAGACATGAGGAATTCTAAGTGATGACAAGATAACTGTTGCGTCCACATGAAACAAGCCTTCCGTGGTCGCACAACCCCCCCTCAACTCAGTTGCTAGTTGCCAAGGAGGACACAGAGGATTTAAAAAAACATGATGGACTCTTCAGAAGAGGTCATTATCTTCACTCTAGTTTGTGCATAGGAAAGTCATCAGACAACACAATCTTCTGAACATAGCCATACTGAGAAATACAGAGACAGTTTTGTGGAGCTGACATTTTTAATTAGCTTTGTAGCAACTCAGTTGGCAATGGCTTGAATGTAACAGACGTTCATTAATATCAAAATGTTACGCACTAAAGCTTTAACTACTGTAAAACTACAAACGATGTTGGGCCATACAAGCCAAAGGAAATTAATAATCTTTTATTTTATTTTATTATTGCTTCTCTACTGTAATTGATGCATTCATCAGGTGGCTGCCTTCACTTTTCTTTCAAACTGATTTTGGTCTCGGTATTATAGGAAGCTGGAAGTTTTGGTTTTTAAAGGTCCAATGTGTAGGAATTTCTCCCACCTTGCGTTGAGATCATATATCGCAATCAACTCTCTCGAGTCACACAGTTCAAAGCACGTACTACAGCTACGGTAGCTTTTACGCTTCAAAAAGCCAGTCTTTTGCTCTTTTTAATATCCTTTTTCTTTTTCTGGGCGAAGAAAAAGACTCCTGTGGGGTATTTTGTTGTTGGTTGTTTATGTGTGACCTGTGACTAACTTGGCATGTTTCGCAATAAACTCAGTTGAGTGGCCTTTATTTCTGACATGCAACTTATTTTTGTATTTTTACAAAGTAGTTTGAGCAACACGGGCAGAGTAGAGACAAGTCTTAGGAGAGAAGAGCAGGCGCTTGTGACGCAATGTCTGGAAAATTATTTGAATTAAATGTATTTTTCTTTTTTGGGGAAATGGCTGATTTTATATGGCCCGACACATCCGGCACATCTTGGCAACTAGCAACTGAGTTGATGGGGGGTTGACACATCCTGTTGACACATCCTGTTTCATTTTGGCAGTTAAGCGTAAATAAAAAATCTAAAATTCTGATTATTATTGAATCATACTTTTTAATAACAGCAACCAAAACTGTATGAAATGCATTTACAGGTTCCTTTAACTATATGACGTGAATATTAATTGTGTAGAAGCTTTTTAATTTTTTTAGTAAACTAAGTATGTGATCTGTTTTCACCATGCACCTCAAAGAATTGGAATCAAGAATTGTCAAGAATCGTTATTGATAAGCAGAAACGGAATCAGAATCGTTAAAATCCAAACAATACCCAACCCTACTTTCAAAGTAGCTTCCCCAACACTGGGTTTGATACTGTCAAACTTACTGCTGCAGTTTGATGCAATCACCGAGAAAGTGTCTGTAGCACTCTACCAGAGGCATTAAATATTAATTTCTCCACTTAGAATCCACTGATTCAAAGAGAAAGTGGAAGCCACTTAATGGGATACTTATCACACTTACTTTGATAGGCCCAATTCTTATGTTGCTATTTAACATTTGCTATACTCGAAATCACGCTACAGTTTTTCATCAAAACAAGGATTAAACATTTGCTTTTGACATGCATATTTGTGTATATTTCTGTCTTCATTTAAGCACATGGACGGTGCAAAATTAAGTGTGTGTGTGCATGTGCATCTGTGGTTTTAGTGCCTAACCAAGGCTGCATTTTTACAGTGGCCTGTTAAATACCCAATATTAGAACTCGGCCCTACAGAGCTGTCAGCTACACGGCGAGCATAGGCCTAATATCTGGCATGGACCAGGGATTAGTTTCTGTCTGTTGCTCAGGGTGAAATGTGTAATCTCATATCTGAGAAGTGGGAAGGAGAAGAGGAGGAGGAGGAAGGAGGGGATTCTTCCCATTAATGTATAACCTTTTAAAAATGGATTTGCAAATGTGACGAGATAAGGGCCGGATGTGATCCTGAAAATGTCTCTTGTCGCCCTGTGACATAACAGGGAGAAAAAGAAGGGGAGACAATCACAGTGTTCATAGTGAAATTAAACACACTTTGCTTAATGTCTTTCATCTAATATCAAATATGTGTACAAAGAAAATTAATACTCTGTGTACTTAGCATATGTTATGTGTTTGACTGATGTAATGTAAAGTCTTCTTGACAACGCAGCACAAAGCTATTTCCATTAAAGTCTAACACCTTTAACAGGGAGCCATATGCACTGTTCCTCACAGGCTGAGAAAGAACAGTGTGGCATGATGGCTGCGTGATTTAATTGGGGATTTTGGGGAATTTGGGGATCCAAATAATCTTAAACACGCTGTTTAAATATACAGTACATGTCTATGTTGCATTAATTAAGCTCTGATTTGAACAGATTTCTTTCAAACAACTCTGAGTTGTAGTTTAATACGTTTACAGCACATTTAATAAAATGTTGGGTTTTCTTCGGGGGTTGAGTGCATAAATACCATAACGGTTAATGGGTAATGTTATAGGCACGGAGAGAACGTTAACCGACAACTCGGTATGTAACAATTAACTAATGTTAGCGATTAGCTCCAGTTAACTACAAAGTGGAACACACTGGTGCGGAGAGAGTGAACGATCAGTGTAAATGACGTTAAGCTTTCACAGCGGTGTGGCTGTGGCGTTTTTATGGTTTATCACTATAGTTATTCCCATGGGAAGCCACAAAAACACAAGCAGCGCACTTCTGCTACTAACGTGAGCCTGGCTTGAAGTGAATTGTTGACGCTGTGACATGCAATCGCCGGGCGTCTTCCTGAGGGGGAGGGGCTGGAGGCTGCTGGTCTGTGTGCTATAAAATTACATTGATGATTGGAAAAAATATTATTTGGATTTTATCTACCTGGATGGTGCGTCCACATAACCTAGGAATGGGAAACACTGATCTGTATAACTGTTGGTGCTGGAAAATAGAGAAAACAAGCTACCAAATAAACACAATTTCACTTTTACAGGGAAATGAATTGTAAAAATAGAAAAAGGTTGGGAATTCACCATGAGATCTCTATTGTATCACATACAGTAGTGCATTTCCACTTTTAAAGTATACAACAAGCATTATTTCATCTTTGTGTTATTGTCGACAAATTTCATGAAAATACAAAAACAAACGATGAAATACACCACCCACTTTCTGCAGAGACACTGTCTGATATAGTTTGCCCCCATGCCTAACAACTCTATTAGCTGAGAATTATAAAGAACACATAAAAGCCATACTGTTGAGTCTGGAAGAAATATTTCTTTATTACAATGAACACTGCCAGCATAATTTATTCTGATCAGCAATATAACCCACCACATACATCTTTGAGCAGCTGAATAACATCTTAAAAACTATTGGATGGATTAGCATAACATATGATGGGTGGCTAAGGGTGAAAGTTACTGATGTCATTCTCTGACTTTGGATCTAGCAACACAATTAGGTTGATATTTTTTTGTTTTTAATTAAATGTTTCCTCAAGTTTTGGATAGACTGGATTACATTTGGTTTACACATTTATATTCCCCTTGATTCAGTTGTAATGTATACATTATAATACCTGCTAAACTAGCAAAACCTCCATCTGTGTCAGCTGTACTTTGTGTTAAGTTCTAATTAGCAAATATTACCATGCTAACACGCTAAACTAAGATGGTAACCATGGTAAACAACTCATTGTGAGCATGCTAGAAGTCTGATGCTAGCATTTAGTTCAAAGCATCGCTGTGTCTAAGGGCTCCTTTAAAGAGCCTGTTGGACAACAGGTTAACACAGGTTATGACATGGAGCCATAACTTGTGTCAGGTTATAGCTACATAAACACATTTTAAGTTTAGATTAATTGTTGATTTTCTTCTCATGGACCCAGTAACAGCCTCTCTTAGCTGCTCTTGGCCCACCATTACAGCATCTCACTGATCAAATGGATGCCATCTGTCTGGCCAGGCTTCTGTAACAGCACAGCAGCAAGCTGGTTAGCTGGCTAGCAGACAGAAGCATCCTATCTCGTTTTTTTTGCATAGACATAAGCTCATTCACTTTTCCCTCTCTTTCGTTCAAACAAACAGGTGAATCCAGCCAAACATGCAAATGTCTAGATGAAAATGTTATGAGCTGGCAACAAGCATCTTGCTGGGAATGAGATGTAACGTGTAAACGATGATCGATGGTAGTCTTGTCATTGGACCAGGGACGTGAGATTTATCGGCCAAATTCTCTCACTGTTCAAACACATTGCTGCCTCCTCCAAATGGCAGCAAGGCTCGAGCAGGATCACATCCACAGCAAACATGAATTTAATTGTCTTCACTCTCATATTCAGCCACAAAGCATTGTGCCTGGCTAACAATAAGAGATTGGCAAGTTTAACAAGTAATAACTTATGTATGGTTTCTAAACGTTGTACACTACTGTACCAACCTACAACTCATGACTCTAGTGTTGATTTGTATCCTTCATTTGTACAGTATGACAGCCACATTCCTCATTTAAGAGTACACAATACCCTCTTCCTCATGAAAATAAGGCTGTTTTTAAATTGCTGCTGTCCCATGTGTAAGACCTATTACAAGCACCCTTGCAGAGTAAGCCGTGACTCCTGGAGGGGACTTACGGGATCTGCACTCGCTTCTCATCCAATTCACTTCAGGATGCGATGCCGTGTTCACAAGAGCCTGTAAGACCTTACGAGGGGCTCGTATTCACCTTCCATTATCGCCAATGCTACTGACATTAGCACACCGCAGAGGTCCATACATTTCCAGTGCTGGTGTTGGATAACATCCGTTAGACACAACTGTAGGACTTTAATCTCCTCAGGCTCCAGAAAATCTCCCTGCATTGATTCAGTGCTGAAATGGTACTCAAGTTAATTTCAGCTGTCTCCATCTTATTCTGGTGGTAGGTTAGTGTCATATGCTTGGATATTGTGTTTCTGGTTGGGATTCTTTACATTTGGCTAAGGCAATGAGTTGAACATTAAATGTCAAACTGTTTAAACAGTCACTACTGTATAGGTCATTTAGGGCTGCAACTAATGATTATTTTCATTATCAATTAATCTGCAGATTATTTTCCTGATTTATGAATTCAATATATTGTTGTAGAATATTGCTGGAATATAGTGAACAATATTCTTTTTCATTTCTCAAAGCCCAAAGTGACATCTTTAAATTTATTAATTTATCCAATCATCAGTCCGAAACCCAAATATATTTATTTTAAAATTTTTCCACTTGAGAAGCTGGAACCATCAAATGCATTTTTTGCTGAAATAATTATTAAAACAATTGAAAAACAAACATTTGATTTGGTTCCTTTTTTTTTTAAATGTGATTTCCTATCACGTTATGCATCTACAGACCTAACAGATACTATTTCAAGTATACTTTTGACTGAAACCAAAACCAGTACAGATCTAGTTTTAGCCAGACCCGACCCCAAACTACTGCAGCAATTAATGACCTCAAACTTGATTAGAACCACATTTATGACAAAGAAAAAAAATGAGAATTAAATGAATAAGTCATCTTTATCTTAGTTTGAGGCGTCTTTGTGAGCCAGAGCAGCAGTTATTTTGAGATTGATTTGACATTGTAAAGTTTTTCCTGTAAAGACAACTAAAGATAACTAAATTCACCATCAGATAGGAATGTGACATGCACTGTAAAATGATGTAGGTAATATTTACAGAAGTCACACTGCTGTTTTACTGTAAGGAACGTCAACAAAAGCATGTATGACAGTATAATGTGGACTGGAATCTGTGTGACACATCTAACACCAAGTTATCAAAAGGCTAAGGTACAATCTAACAGAAGGTTCGAGGTTGAAAATGAAAACACCATGGCACCTTAGTGGGTGCTTGAGTGGAACCGATCCTTTGCTAATCGCACATCTCAACCCAAGACACAATGTTGTGATACACAAATAGCAAAACACGCATGCAGTTTTGTCAGATATTTTTTTGTCAAACTCATACTTCCAACCAATAATGAGCCTTGTTCTAGGGTTTCCTTACCACTCTGCCATTCAAACGTATTAATTTACCCTTATCCTTCTTAGCATGTATTCTTCTACTCTCTGGTGTATACCTCCAACAACATTACACCAGTAAAACAAATATTCATGGCTTTTTAAATATGTACCCCCTCAAGCTTGCCCCAGCTGAAGAGTCAAGAGGAGAAAAAAAATTATGCCGTCTGCCTGTCTGCCTGCCCTCCCATGTGAATCATCCAAAACTGTAGTAACATCACTTCAGCAGCATGCTGCTGCACAGAGACTTGATGTGGTGTGAATGCCCTGACAAGAATTGCACAGCTCCTCTATATCCCAAAAAAACAGGAGAGGCAGCAACTCCTGCAAAAGCCATGTTTTATTAGTAAGGTGCTGCTCTGCCATTTATACAGAATTACTATCATGCTCTCAGCATGTGAGCATGTCCAACCTGCAATCAGATATACAATAAAGGTGTGGAAGTACATGTAAGTGGCTAAGATAGTGAATGAATAATACTGGTGGCTGTGATTCAAATAAGTTCTGAGACAGAGCCAGCTCCATATCTTTCTGCCAGCTCTCTGCCTAACATGCATTCTGTAAAACGAAAGTTTAAAAAGTGTACCATTCGAACTAGACAGAGGTGCTGCTCACTCCACTGAATGTATCACAAAACATTTCTGTATTTTCTTCATGGTTAAAACAAAGGCTTGCTCTTTGATTGCATCTAAGAGAAAAAGGGGAGTCACATCAAGATGTGAGCGCAGCTCTGCGCTAGGCTCACACTCAGCAAAATAGGGGAAAAGGTGGAATGTAATACTAAAAGCTAATATACAGTGAGTGAGCCAAAGGTACTTCTTCTCTCTTCAATGAAACATCCCAATGTTACTGTGCTTTTTTTTTGCATCTTCTGAGAGCAAAACTAAAGCCGTTGATCCTGAGAGAGCGGAGCACAGTGGCTCAGCTCTGAGTAGACTTTCATTACACGCTTACACCAAGTCACAGACATTAACAGGGATGTAGCCAATGGACAAATATATAAAATGCCTTGTAAGAAAGAAATTATTAGCTTTTCTAAGAAAAAAAAACATTTTTACAGCATAAAATTGGTCAAATATGAGATCAAACACAAATGTCCAGTTCATTGACTCTTCTTCTTTAATATTTGCTGTGGTGTGGACAGTATGCATTATCCTGCATAGTTTTGAGCCAAATGTTGGGCATATGTTTTCATTTTGAAGGGATGAAGTTATTTTGAACCCTGACTTATAGCCAGGATGTCCTACAAAAGTAAAAGGTCAGCGGCAAGATTATAAAAACTGATGTTTTTGTTTGTCTTTAATTAAGGCGCTTAAGGCCTTGATGCAGATTCAACTCCACAAGGACAGAAACAAAAATATAACAAGATGTGGTGAGGGGTCCAGTTATACAGTACATCAGTACAGTTAGCATTTTTGGTTTAGCATGCATGTGTGCCTTGCAGTTTATGCCTTGGAGAGGGCTGAAATCCACGAGGAAGAGAAAAAATTGTATGATCAAAGACAGCATTTGAAAAGGTATTCAGTTCCATCAGCTCAGTTCCAATCATACTCTTATTTTGTACACATGTATGCCATCCTCAAACTTCCACTGATGCCTTCAGAGAAAAAGGTTGAACAAGTGCCTTAGAGCAGGCATTAATCCTTATTTAAACTCAACTCCAAAAAACATACCATAAGCAGGTCAAAAGGTATTTTTGTTGGAAAAGTTCAGTAGCACATAACCACTTAAACCTCTGGGACGTGAGCTGAGGAAGAGAAATCCTCCATAGCCTGCCTGGCTGCCTGAGGTTCAAAATAGTATTTCCTTGCAAATACACACTGCCAGCTTTGCCCAGTTTCTCAGATAATTGAAGTTAAACATGTCTTTTTTGGCAAGTCCACAGAGTAAGCTGTGAGAGTAAGAGTACTGTATAGGGGAGTTTGTGAGTATAAAGAATAAGATAGGCAGAGGAGCTGCGGGGCTAATAGGCAGACAAGGTGTCCAGAGAACGACAAAGACAAAGAGCATAAAAGTAGAAAGAGAGACAGTGTGTGAGAGAGAAATCTCCTCTGGGTCATTAGGCTACAGACAGACACATGCAAGTGCCACCTCATCCTTCATTCTCTCACTCTCCTGGCCAACAGGCGTCGGGCAGGAAGGTATGAGGGCATTGAGCCATGTTCAGTGAACCTGACATGTTGGAGATACTGTGGCAAATGAAGATACATTGCAGGGACAGTGACTACTAATTGTCCTACATTTTCATCAGTCTGTCGCCATTCTCGCTGTGTACAGTACAAGTGACTGGCACATTCAATACATGATATATGTAAAATAATGTGAAAACCACAACATGGTGGCTAATGCAGATTAAAACAAGATATCCTGTCCATTTATTCAGTTATTTGGCAGTGTCCATCTCATGTGTCGTATTCTGTATAGCAGTGAACAGTTAACTGTGACATCTCAACCTAAGTTCCATTATTAGAGCGTCTGCTGTCAGATAAAGCTGTGATAAGACAATACAGTGCTGCCTCGGCACAGCAGCCACATAGATTCACCCAGACACATCAGACAAGACAAATAGACCTCAGCTAATGCTGACAGAGCACCCCGGGTGGAAAATTTAGACACACTTTCAATCATTTGTTTGACAAGTGGGGACATATTCAAGCAAGGGGATTTCTGTTCCCATAATTCCAAACCCCATAATCCATTTTTGTCCCCTGTCGGGGCTCAAATGAATGATTCACTTGGCCAAACTGAGAAAGGAACATGTGCTGCTAAAGGTTCATGTTATTATGAGTGTGAAAACAATTCTAAATACACATTTTGTTATTACACATTTTGTGAGTTTATGTAGGTAAAGGGGTCTCCTCCAACTCCTGAGCTCAATATCTGGCTTCTATAGCTGCTAAATTGTCCACTGTGTTTACCAGCTAGTAGCTAACTTTGTGTGTCTGCTGTTTGGTGCTGGGCAGGTAGTATACAGGTTCATTAGAGCTTTTTTGCTTAAATATCAGCCAAAAACAACGATGTGAGAAACCTGACACTGAACCAAAACAGCAAAGTTGTGGGCAGGATATCCAAAATGAAGCTATAAAACTTGTAGAAGTGAGGAAAATTGCAGAGATGGGAAATAATTGCCTGTGGGTTTGTCACTACGAGCAACCCCATTCACATACATTAGTAGTCATGTGATCCATTATTGATACTATATTCAAATATTGATTATAGCCGCTTTAAAGTAGAAATACAGACATTTAACTATAAATATTTCAGAAGTTAAAATGTTAGGGAACAAGGAACTGATCAATCCAGACGCAGACGTTCCAGAATCAATGATTCTATCTGTGTCTACAGTACATCGACATTTTCAGAAGTGAAGTCAGAGAAGAGAAAAACATGGCTTAAAATATGCACTTGGCACTCTGATATAAGCAGCTATATGTGCTTTTTTTTAGATTCTGTTGGCTGTGTGCTTACATTTCCTAAATTTTGACTAAAAATCTATGTAAAAAGAATCTATATTATTGTCAACTTCCTAAAATATTGGCCTAAGTCATTTCAGGTTTTTCAGAAAACACAAAAAACTGAACGGCCTAAGTCACATGCTTGATGTAGGCCATTATACTAAAGGAGTAGAAGCACATCACCTGTTCAACTGAGGATGTTGGCAATTTTACCAGGGGTGGCTAGCACCATGAGAAGATGATTTAGGCAAAATAAATATTTTTTTTGTCAAAAAATGACGTACGCTATTATTTTAGGAAGGTGACGATATAATAATAAAAAATCCCCATTCTCTGTTTCTTGAGCGGCCTTTTTTCTTCAAACTCAGGTGGGGTATATATATAGAAGTGTTTTACAAAAAATGTATTGCAAAAAAAAAGTAAATGGAGCTAAGTGAAATGATTTAGAAAGTAAATTAGTAGTATGGTTAAGACAAGCTAATTTGACTGCCACTGGGTAAATGAGTTGCTGGGGAAAAATGAGTCCTCTGCAAACAAAACACTCAATGAGCAACATTTGTCCCCCGCAGTGGTTCTAAATGATGCCACGAAGTAGCTGTGCTGCATCACAATTACCTGGCAGTGTGTCTCTTTGCTCCATTAACATAAACAAGCTATTTCACTTCAGCGAGATTCCACTAAAGGGCTTGAGGGGCCTAGAGGTGATGGAGAAGCTGCATAAGATATCGTATGAATAAAGATGGTAGTGATGTATGATACAGTAACTTCCTGCTGCTCTGTTTAGTATAAAAAAATTGATGTGCTACAACACGCTGGTATGAATAAAATCCGACAGAAGAAAAGTACACATAGAGGACTATTTAAAACAGACAGCTGAAAATAGACTGTGACAAAGACATGTTTCAAGTTATTGCTAGACAGATGGGTTGTTTGAACACTGTGTGACTGGTTTGTCTAATTTCATATTCTTCTATTTTTCAAAAATAATTGGGGGAATGAGCCACCTGTGTTAAATAGCACCTGTGCACTCTGTCTGATACAATTATGTGACAACAAAGAAGAATTGGATCTATTATACCACAACCTAATCTCACTCAAGGAGGGACAAAAAGCACCAGTACCGTACAAGCAGTTAAAGGCTTAAGATGAGAAAGACTGCTGAGTAAATAAATACTGCTGCTACTGATACAATATTACCACAGGTGAATCAGAACAACTAACTGCCTACAGCAGTGCCTTTTTCATAAGGCAATGGACGTGACTGGGGTTACAGGTGATGTTAGAAAGATATCTGTTCAGGACTGGAACATCCACTGTGTGGGAGCTAAAATGCTAGTATATCAGAGTTTAGAGAAACAACATCATATTTATAACTCCTTGACAGGGTCTCGTTTTAAAACAAACCATCTGGAAACTTTAAAATGTCACCTTAAGACAAATTTTCAACCAACACAGGCTTTTACCATTAGCCTACGCTAGCTAGCTATAACTGATCAAATCAGCTAGCAACAGTTGGTATTTTGGATGACAAAATCCAACATAGAAATACGAAGCATGCTTTTGTTCATTTCTGTGTGAAATCAAGAACCCAAAGTTTCAAAAGTGACAACGAATTCTGAGTGGTGCATGTACCACTGTTATCATTGTAAACTGTGTATGTGCTGTGCTAAAACAGAAAACTGACAGTGACAGGAACAGCGGGGCTTCGTAAATAGTCAATTAAATGGCCAGATATTGAGCAAGTGGTCAACCTAGAAAGACCATATAAACTTCTCTTACTTCCTAGTTTAGACACATCAGTGGAGCTCACCTCTAAGTGAATATCTGATTATGTGGAGGAAAAAGTCAAGAAATGGCATACAGGCCATAGGAAGTACCAGTTCAACCTCCACTCCTACCTCCCCCCTTGCCGGCCATAAAACGCAATGTAATAGGATTCCTAAGCTTTTCCAGTGACTGCTTCCACTATCACACAGACATTTAAGTGCACTAATCCATGACAAATTGTCTCATCTGATCCATGACAAATCGTCTGAGGGGCCGATAGAGACGAGAAGATGGAGGGAGAGGTGGGAAGTCTGGGGGGGGGAACAAGACGATGAAGGGCTAGGGGAAGAGGCCAGGCACGGAGAAAGAGCTGTTCGGCACCTGAATGCTCAGGCAGTTCTTGCCTATTTTTTTTTTTAGAAAGGTTGCTTTCATTACCTCGAAGGGCATGCTGTGTGATAGAAAGTTAAATCATATATCGCCGATAAGCTCTCTACCTAAACCCAACGTTTTCAAAGCAATTATAATCCCATGTGGGGGTAGATTATAGGATTTTACTTCATTTGTTGGCAAGGGCAGGATTTGCAGACGCCAAGTTAAAAAATTGAATGTTTCTAATTTGCCTCGTATATAATTTATGATTTCCACCGCCCTATAGCTCTTAAAGACGTAGTTTTACATGATACCCACACAAGGGAATATTTAATAAAAGAAAAAAACATGGATGAACAAAGGCTTTTCCACAACCATGGACAGCAATGATTTGGATCTGTTTAAAAATATGATTAAGGCATCATCCATTGAAGACATTTTAAATTAATTTTCTTTCACCATCAATTCCCACACCAATTAGTCCCCACAGTTTAATGGGGATGTAAATAAAGCTGATTTAACTGCAAAACAAAAACACAAGGAACCTATATTGAAAGCTGTTCCTGTGGGTAGTATGGATGGATCTTCATAAAAAAAGCTCTCACACCTCCAGAAAAAGCAAAGCAGCAAAATTACCACTTTGAAGAGAAAAAACTGTGCATATTCACTTTTGCGTTTCTGACGCTAATGTCAAGCTCTTGGTAATGACGAGTCTGAGAACTATGCAAATGAGTTCCTAGTTGAAAACAGTGTGTTCATTCAGTTTATGTGCCAGGGGAGCTAATTTCTTCACATTTCCAAATACTGCCAGAAAAATAATCAATCTTCTGAAGCAGCCATCCGTTCAGCAATGGGGAAAAAAGGAAATCAATTCATACTGTAGTATGTATGGCTTCCAGACATCACCCATGTCCTCATTTAACAAAATACAGCTATCCTAAATCAAGTTCAGGGTTTTTTTAAACAACCTGTATCTTGTCAGATGTTCCCTAAAACCCCAACCCTTAGATCTAAAGTTTAAAAAAAAAAACTTGAGTTTTGACAGGTTATGTTCTTGAAGGTGAAGATGCTTTTCTTAATTTACCCAAAACATGCTTGTTGATGACCACGCTGTTGCTCTTGTTTGACCATATGATACATTTTGGCTAATCAAAGTAATTACATGTTTTCTTCCACCTCAAAGAGTTTTTAAGCATTAAGGCACACAGAACAATGAGGTCATTAAAAGGCCTTCCAATCATCTGTGATTAGACTTCACAAGTAATCAGTGGATGAAAGCATAACAGCAACACCACTGCATCCGTTATCAGCCTTTTCAACTACACCATTGCCCATTCAGTGTACGGTGTCACAATGTTTATGTTTATGTTTATGCACAAATCAGCACACCTATATGGCTCACAGTTTAATCATTTCCTTTCAGCCTTTGATTACTATATTCTTTCAAATGAACAGCAGATCAATTACACAACAAGGAGTTGAGTATAGTTCTGTAATTGTGCACATATACACTGTACTGCCTTGTCATCATGGCTGCCAAAAAAAAATAATGCTATCAAAGTGTAACTAGTGTAAGTAGAGTTAGTTTTACAGTTACACCTGGAACAGAAATCATGTTGTTCTATTAGATCTGAGACTCTCTTAAACTGCCCTGTCAGAGTGATAATAAAACAAAGCAGCAGCTAAAGTGTTATTATATTCAGACTGCCCCTCTGGGTATTGATACATTATGAACATGGCTACTGTATGCATACTTCAGCTGAACAAGGGTAAATAAATACAGTACTCGCGTTGTGTAAGTTAATGACAATACTGTATGTAGACAGTCAGGAGCGCTTTCATTTTAACACTTAATCTGCAGTAACTTCAGCAATGTAGTGACAATATAAATCTGTTGAACTTTTAGTGACTTGTGATGGAGTCCAATATTATGTCCTGTCAAGAGTGGCCTGGTTTCTGCAAGCAGCAGTCTTGGCAATGAACACTTCTGCTCGTTGTGTTGGCAGGTGGGGAGAGAACGGGGGTTTTGTGTGTGTGTGTGTGTGTGTGTGTGTGTGTGTGTGTGTGTGTGTGCTTGTGCGTGTGTGTGTGTGTGTGTGTGTGTGTTTGTGTGTGTGTGTGTGTCATGTCACATTCAGCTCATCTGTCAATGTAGTGGATTATTTCTTGAGAGACCAGAATTGGCTGCCCAGAATCAGGCCGCCATCAATCTTCAGCCACACTAGCAGGATGCACGGGACGCTGTGTGGAGCAGAGGCTCATGGGAAAGAGAGCGGCACCGCTTCCTGAGCAGGTGACGGAGCAGTCAGGCAACTCGTTACTCAATCTCTGCCTCAGCGGTGACTATGCTGATTTGTCACGGAAACATTTGAAAAATAAATAAAATCAATGCGATCTTGAAACTTTATCTCAGCAGTCACTTTTTCTCTGGTATGCATCGAAACCTCACAGTTGCAGAAGGCAGATGAGCTGATTTCACAAACGTTGTTACATGCTTCAACAGGCCGGAGCTCAACGTAACCTTCACTTCCTCCTCAGATACTCACATAGCCCCTTGTCTGTGTATCTTTGTCTATGTGGGATGGTTTGTGAGTTTTTGTACCACTCAGTATCTCACACAGTCAGCTCGGCTGCATGCCAAAATTCACAAAAATGTATTTCAGGACATGTTTTCCTACTACATACCAACCCCGGACTTCACTTTAAAACTTGGAATATGACTGTCCAGAAGACAGTACAGAAACAAAGCATGCCACATCACAAGGTGTAGAAAAGCAGCTTCGCCTATCTTGTCATCAAGCAAAAAAGCAATAATGAATCAATAATCTGAGCAAATGGAAGGCAAGTGTGAGTTTAAGATAAATTACTATTAATCTGTGTATCAGCACAGACATTTTGAATCTTGTATTTTTCATGCTTCATTAATGAAACCATTTCACAACTTAATTTTCTGTATGGCAAGCAGTATATCACACATCTTTTCATCGTCGTTTAGTAACACAGAAACATTATTTAATTACGTAAAAAGAAATGACAAAGCATTAAAACCAATGGATTTTTCATGGCAAGACATCTTTTTTTGCTATGCCCTACATAGCCATATCTATTTATACAGTATCTGAGGGTTCTGGCCTCAATGAAACCAGAGAGCTTCTCAAATTATAAAATCAATTCCAATTCAAATATTCATCATAGCATTTCAATTCTGAGAGAGCAGTTCTGGTTAGATCGGTTAACGCTACTCCACGGCTGAGTAAGATTGATGTCAGCTTAATCCTCTTGAAAAAAAACATGATATACTGTAAATTGTACAGTTGCCGAGCAGCAGAGAAAAAAAACACAGACAGAGATGTGTTCTCTTTGTGCGCCCATTGGTGATAGACCCTTATCCCTAGGAAGCTTGATTATGATAGTAAAATATCGTACATGTCCTCAGATTATGATTGTCAGTACCAATTATGGCTGTCATCCATCACAGTTTGTTGAATTTAAAAAAAAAGTTTTCTGAAGAGTACTTGTGTTTAAATAACACTGTAAGCATCGTCTCAGTGTGAATGTTGGTACACTGTAAAAAATCTCTTTTGATTGCCTCTTGGTGATGTTATTCAAAATTGAGAGGCTCAGCCTAAATCAGTATAATAACTTAAAGGAAATCTGAGAGTTACAAAAATCAAATCAACAGATAATGTGTTTATTATCCATCTGTACAGTGTAAGCTTGCACCCTGTCAGACCTGAGGTGTCCTGAACACAGCTATAGCATCCCCAGATGGCTCATGAAAATGTCACACCATAATGGCCTCCTTGAGTAATTGATGTGTGAGCATGTGCATGTCTGTACCCTTCTCAATGCTGAATGCAGTAAGTGTGTGAGTTGATCTATGTAACAGAAATCTTCAAAAGAACCCTCAGTCAACTATCTTTTGCCTATATGACTCTTCTAGATCTACGACGGGGGTGGTGGTTGGGGGGGCTCTTATTTTTTTCCTTTCTTTCCCTTTGGGACAACTGCATTATTCAAGAGACACTTACTGAGCCTTGCACTTCCTTGTACATCTTTGGCACCAAGCTCGACTTGCCAACCAGTCAAAAAGAAGGGGAAAAAAAACTGAAAAAACTGGGAGCCAGCCTTTAAAAATTTATTCGGAGCTCTCTGTCACTCATCCCTCACCCTCTTGTTCCAATTATTGGGACCGGGATACTTTGAGAACTTTATATCTATCATAGCTGGTATTTTACTGTGTCAGCTGTTTTAAACCAAAAGTAAGCCAATTCTCCGACATGCTGCTTAAAGCCACCAATGTTCAACACAAGCATGGGAAATTCAATGCTGGACTTTTTTTTCTCTTGCTGTGCTTCAACTACTGTCTTTTTGCTTGGCAATGCAACACACGCACTAAGCGAACCAAGCAGGAGATAGCATCAATGTTTAACAGCCACTTGGCTTCTGGAGAGAGCCCCACTCTGAACAAGGGTTCAGCATGGGAGTCACACTCATTGTTAGAAGCTTAAAGAAAGCCCTCGCTTTGCTCAAGAAAACCTTTGCCGTCCCTGTAACACTCCCACATACACCATAAGCAATGCTGGTAAGCTTTTCCATAATCAGAGAATTAGATCCGCCTCGGCGTCTACCCTCCCCTTTTGCCCCTACGGTGCAGAAGGCGTCAAGCTTAATTGCAAAACGTTCCTAGTGCAAAAGGGAAACATAATTGTCATCTCCATCTAAGCCACAGTGATCAAAGCTCCCTTGGCTACCAGCACAGTAATAGGGATTTTTGCCTACAGCTTGTCCTACTCGTAGCAGTCTGCCAGTAAAATTTAGGGGGTCATAGTCAAGAACTCTTTGCTGCACATACAAATCATCTCCCTACCAGCTAACTCACAATGTTTGAAGATGCTGATTATCTTACAGGGTTCATATGTTGTTACTTAAACTGAAGTAAACAACCTACATAGTTCTTCTATAAATAGCACAAAATGCATACGGTAGATATAGTATGACTAAATATAACAACGTAACATGCAAGCACAATTAGCAGTCTTTTCCTTTACTTGACTGTGAGCATGGTGAATCATCATGTTACAGTACAGTACTGTGGCAAATCATTCTGACATAGTGAAGCAGTCTCTTGCTGTTACTTTTAAACAGCCAAAGCTGAGAACTGCTGCCCCATCATCTCGCACTGTAATGCTGTGCTGTGAAGTCGAAATCTGACAAAAAGGAACACGTACCCAGGGTGAGAATGTCGGTGCGACCGGGCCGGGCCACATGGTGCTGCTGGATGGTCTGGTAGAGTGTGGCCTGGCACAACAGCAGGAAGCCGAGGCTAATCCACATGGCCAACAACCAGGACATGGTAAGGCCGAGTCTGCAGGACGGCACACAGCGGGGGAGAAACAAAAGGTAAATACGGACAAAGTTGTATTATAGCATGTCTCCATACATAAACACACGCATTGTGTTTGCTTCTAAGTGATAATCAAAAGAAACTAAATAGTATACTGCTATCTATTTTGATATAACCTAGAACAAATTACACCAATATCCCTACTTGTGTGATTTATTTAAAGGGTATGTGCATTAACATTTTCTTATAATAACAGTCGGAAAAAAGGAGCAGACTCAAACGCAGATGTTTGATCTTGTCAACATCTGTCTGGTCCAAACCAGTCTGGAAGTGGCTTGTACCACAAAAAAAATTAAATTCAATTAAATTAAACGAAATTCAGAAAATGAAAAATAACCTTTTATCATACTGCAATGATTTTATATTGAGATTGCTTTGTTATCTCTTTATGGAAATTACAGTTCCATTAACAACAACAACAGCAGCAACATTTAAGCCTTGAATATTCTAAAAAAAGGTTTATAAGAGATTGCATTTCTAAGCACGAACAGGCATCTCGCTGATTTGTTCAGTGAGATGCCTGATGCCTAATGGCTGGTGAGGGCCAGCATATGGAGACACGCCTTAGCCCTCATTAAATAATGAGGCTCTCCTCCTTTCCAGGTGTTATTAGCTCTTCTCTCCATTCAGGACCCCGCAGTGGGAAACTTAAAAGCCCACCTCCTCTAACTCAAATTGCGGCTTGGTGTGTTTAGGCTCCCTGCTGACTACACCCTGCTCAGTAAGACTGTTCATGACTGTTTAGAAAAATATAATAGTCCTTGGACTGATCTATAGTCTTTGAGAATAATAAGATCACCCATTTATCACACACTGCACTGACTGCATTTGTTTTACATTTGTCATTTTTTTCACTGAGTTGGAAACTTTTTGTGTGAATCTGATGCTCTAATGTGATAGTTTTAATGTAACACTCCTTTAATGTTTGATTCTACCAGATCTCAATACACAAGAGAATATGAAGCAGACTGTAAGCCTCAGGGAGTCTTTTCAATTTGAACTTCAAACTACGTAAATTTCACATTTTACTAAGGAGTCTGTATAGAAAGATATGTTTCAAATGTCTGAAGAATAAAAGAAGGCCTGACCCAATACAGTAAATTGTTTCCAGAAAGTATCTAAGCCACTGCTTGCTTGTTTGCTCCAACTCGACCACTTTGTGTTTTGATGTGCATCTGAGATTAACGCCATTAGGCTTTAAATGTTGCCCGCATGTTCTGTGCCCTCAGTGACATTGAGATTTGCTTATAAATTCAGCGAAAATTAGGCATATAATTATGAACAGCACATTAAAAATCCCCCACCCCTAGACTAAATACACCATTCCGCGGTTCTGTGGAAATGTGAACTGGTCCCATGGGTATGTTTTTCTCTTCTTTTTTTATACACAGTATTTCTGTTCGCCAAGCTGGCTCCATATTCATAAGAATCGTTGCGCTTGCATGGTTAACTGCATATTGCATAGACTCTGAGCTCCTCCCGGTTTTTCGGAAGGCATTATTCTCGAACATAAAATGTGGTTCTTACCAGCAGCGTTTTACCAGAGACGCACGGCAGACTTTCGCAGAAAACGAACAAGCATGTGCATCATTTAAAAGGAACTTCAGAGGGAAAGAAAGCAGCTTTCAAGAAACCAGAACCAAACTCTTCTAGTCGCTGTTGCAGCCTCGATTTTTATAGCGCACGAGAGCTTTTATATAAATATCCATCTTGTTTTCCATGTGACAAAGAAAGACAATAAACGCAGTTTACTCTCAGTTTTGTAACGTCACGTAAAAACAAGGGAGGATAGATCCTCCGTGCGTAATTCAATAAAGTCCAGCGCGTGATAGTAAATGCGGTTGAGGAGTAAAAAAAAAACAACAGCCGACAGACCTGCAGGCGCACAACCTACCGATGCACGTGCGTTCAACATTGATTTGGCAAATTTGGACTCCTTTTGTTTCTCGCAGCCTGCACTTGTTCTGCTGTGGAGACAACTTCAGCGAGAGAAAACCAGTAAGGATCGATGTGTCACAACATTACAGTAGCCTATTTAGGCTTCCTTTTCATAAATACATCTGAACTTTTTGCATTTTATTAAATGCAATGCACTTGTCTTTCAGCATGCTGTAGTATTAATAGTAGTGGTATAAGTATATTCACTCTATTTGTTTTAAATGCATTTGAAACTTATTTAACATACTCGTCAAATACAGAATGTATTGTGATATACAGTACAGGGTGTTTTTAGTGAAAGCTGTTTTTCATATTTTACTACCGTCCCCCAGTCAAATCCTATCAGCTTTATTTAACTCGGACACATTTGTCTGCATCTCTAAGATACAATTGTCCTGGAAAATCAACACCCCACCCAAACCGTCCCCAAACACCAGAGGTATTCCTCGAAAGTCCCACACCCTTACCTGAGCAGTGTGTTCAGGAGGAAAGGAGCTCAGTCAGAATCACTGCCTGCCTGTCTGCCCATCAGACTCACTCCTCTGTCTTAAATCCATCCATACTTTGATGCCAGGGATACCAGCCCGAAATTCCAGTAACAGAAATGCCGAACAGCGCACAAAAGGGGCTAAAATGCTGCCCCCCGTCCCTCAAACCCCCCTCAGTATTCACTCCACTGGACCCCTGCTACTCAGTTCCTTTTTAAATCCTTGGCAAAACACAGTCACCAAAAGCGAAGCACCCAGGGGTCTGTGTCACAAACTGGCCAGGATTTGAGGTGATGGGAGGCTGATCACGTCACTGCTTAATCAGCCACAAACATGCAGATCTCTTATCTTCTCCTTCCTTCAGTTTGTTACTCTTCTCCGTTAGTGGAACTCCTATGTTGTGATGACAGGGAGCTAATTTACCCCTCCTCACTTGCTGTCTCCTTCTCACGAGTGCAGCGGAAGGCTCCAGTGTGATGACTGCTCTGTCTGCTCTTGGCTGCGTCCCCCCATTGAGAAGCTGTGCTGATAGTGTGAGCCTCAGTCCTCTCTCCAACGCACTAAGTAGAGAGTCTGTGTCAGAGAGGCAGAGCGAGCGTGTGTGTGTATGTGTGTTTGTGTATTACAATGTAGCCCGCTGCCCAGCTGGAAAGAGAGAGAGCAAGAGAGAGCTGAGAGACAGTCAGATCACATGTCTTAAAGCAAGACTGCCCACTTCTGCATCAAGACTTCAGTAAATGAAGATTGATTTAATAACCCACCCCTCTTTACATCCCAACCTCCCTTCCACTACATCATGAGGCATGCCAATATAGCCTTCAGCCCACTTTGAATGTGTCTGCACATGTATGTTTGTGAGCTGGAGAAGGCGTGTAAGGAAGATGACTGATGATGTGCCTCTTTTAGTCACCGCCCGCCAGCATTTGAGGAGTGAGAGTGAAATATGCTCAAAGCACAGCACTTTTAATAGAAGATAGAATGGCTCATCAGAGTGCTGAAATCACCATATTATCTATTGCAAGCTAGCTGTAATGTGCTCTTTCTACCTGTTTTTGTGGTGGTGAGTAGGGATTTGTTTTTACAGCCTGCCCTTTTTGGATGTCTCCCACCGCCAAAACAAACTTGCATCTGCAGTGGTTGTCTGAAAGAGACTATGAGCATCTCTCTGTCACATGCTCGCAAACTCAACCTGCTGGCTCCCAAAGAAATTACACATACACTGTGTTTCTGCTGTAAGCCATGAGAGAAGCCAGTCTTGTTTTGTGGAGTATGTTTTCCTCCAACACATTTCCTTCCATGAGGACGACCTCCCCTTCAACTCAT
Organism: Etheostoma perlongum; assembly: GCA_026937815.1. NCBI lineage: Eukaryota > Metazoa > Chordata > Actinopteri > Perciformes > Percidae > Etheostoma > Etheostoma perlongum. The sequence goes on along the minus strand of CM049374.1, from coordinate 8,321,601 downwards.
TATACTCTTAAACAGGGATTTACAGTATATGGCAATCCCACGCACCTGCATGGCTGACTCACTTACTGTCTGACATTTCACAGAAAATTAACCCTATGCTACTCACAACAATACACAGCTGAGGGGCTAAATAAGCTGGCAGACGGTGAGGATAGTGTTGGTACTGTGGGGGAGTACAGACGGATGACCTTGATGATGAATGTCTGGAAAAACTTTGTCTCAGAGCTCTAGCGGCACCCTCATTTTTTGGCATGCTATGATTTGTGTGAATACAGTCCATTTATGTCTCAAAAAGCTATAGTGCAAAAAGATCAGCTTCCTGGTTGTTGTTATGTTGTCTAGGTACTGTATAATTGTTGAGATGGTTAATAAGCCCTTTGATTTCTGGTCACTGTGCCATGCCACAGGGCAGTCTGCACCAAGTCTGCTTCTGCGGCTGCTATCTGTTCTTTGCATGCCATGGTGTGATTTGACAGGGCTTAATGTAGAAAAACACAATGTACATGGTTATTATTCTCTCTGTTGGATTTTTATAATTGTGATCAGTACCTGAGTGGATAATATATAGTACCTATAGCTAGACCTACCTGTTAAAAGAAACATCTTGTGGTTGAAAAACCGGGTGAAAAAATAAAGTTTTAAGCCATGTTTTGATGTGATTTTGCCTTTGGACTCCATCCTACGTATTCACATAGTTCTGCAATAATCTAACGTGAATGCAGTTATGAATAGTGAAACTGCCATCTGGATCTCTATTAAAGCACGCTACATGTTAAGTGACCAGATTCACATTAAGTAGGAAATGCAGAGTAATTACCACATTGATTAGTGTTTTTATACTGTCAAGCTATATTTGCACAACGTGGCATGATCGCCAATGAATAGGCTTATTTGTCTTCATGCATAGTTGTTGTTTCCTTTTGTGAGGAGCATTAATAACATGCACGCTTGAATTTCATTTTGTTTTCAGCACTTAATGTTTCTATGATCTGTCCCATTGGACTGAGATGAAGGCGTGAAATGAAACAGGCCCACAAACAAGCCTCAGAGGAGAACTTAAGATTGAAGGCATCCAATTACTACATGTTCCTTTCAGCAATGTGCAGTACCAATGCAAGTCTCCCATTTGTATCTTAATTTTTTCCTTTTGTTGATTTGTTGCAGTCTCCTTTTTTTCATTCTGTGTCAGTCTGAGCTGTGTTGGGAGAATGGACTGGGACAACAGAATTTCACAGTAATTCTGGATTGTTGTTGTGGTCCCGCTCTTCCCTGTCTCCCTTCTCAGGGGCTTCCATCAGTTCCAAACAGCTGTCGCTGCAGCCCGTGCCAAGCCCTAACCACAACCGACCAATCACTGGCCAACTCTGTGTTTGGATCTGGGCAGCCCTGTTAAACAGCAGGGTTTGCCAATATTGCTCTCTCGCTCTCTGTCTTTCTTTCTCATTCTGTCATTCTCTTTCTTTCTGTTTCTCCCTCTGGCTAATACAATTATTCCTTCCAGTGCAGCCAACAAGCTTCAATATGCACCCGCTAGCAATACCAAAATACCATTTTAACCCCCCTTCCCCAGCTTTCTGCCTCCTTTTAAAAAATGAGCCCTTGTCCACTATTATTCCTACATACGACTAAACATTTTGCACTGGAGCAAACCAAGCATTTCTTCGTCTGATGAGGGGAGGTTGTTGTGCTAGTAAACCTACTCTCCATAGAAACGCTCTGCATAAACACTTCTATCAGAGAGAAAGGTAGAGTGACACGGGGAAGCAGAGACATGGGGAGAGAAAGAAAATAACAAAAAAAGAAGGAAAAAAGGCAGGGAGAGAAAAAATATTTGGAAGAAGTATGCAGTGGCAACTCTTGCTCAGTGGTGGATGGTGAAGGGAAGAAGATGATTAATATAAAAGAAGGAGCCTGATCTGTAGAAATAATTTATTTCACATGTATAAGAGCACCCTGTTTCTGTTTTTTCTCACAGGTGTTCATTACTGAGGGGCCCTGGCTTTGAGGATATTGTCGATTTGTAATGGTGGAATTTTAACTGTAAAAGGTAAGGGTGGTGGATATACAGGTCTCCACACATGAACCTCTCAGGCTTTACCTTCAGGTTTTCTCTGCTGTCAGCAGATCCTGGGAGAATGGACTCATGTCAAGTATGAACTGTAGAATGAAAACAAAAAAGCAAATTATTACATAGCAATAAACAGAAATTACTTTTGCTGTCGCATCCCTAATTACTTTCTCATTTTCATCAAGAGGCAAATTCAAGTCAGTTAGTCATTGACACACTTCATTCTTCTATAATTAGGCCATTTTAAATTCACTGTTGTTTAGCAAGGGCAGAAGTAATGTGATGTTATACAACTATAGTCTTATGGAAGAGGTCTTGCCCCTTAACATCCCGTAAGTGCATGGCATATACAGTATGTAGTTGCCAGTGATCCTTCTCTGCCAGATTGTGTATGCTGTCTTGGCATTTGTGCCTTGTGCCTCGTGCCTGTTGTTATGAACTGATTGCTTGCTGTGGCCCTTTCAATTTGTTTGCTTGTCCGGACTCTCTTCACACTGCTGACAATATGCCTGCCTCTCAACAAGGTAAATAATGTTTTTGCTGTGGCTGCTCTGTCTCTTAAGTCTGTTCTTTGTTTCCAGCTCTGTGATCAGCTGTTGTACTGTCAGCTCAAACATGAACCTGTGTGTTAAGGCTTCTAACAGTAGGCTATGACCACGTCAGCTCTCAGTGATTTCGATGTAATGGTGTCAGACAACTTGAGTGGCCTGCTGAAGTCCACAATCAGCTGCCAGTGAGTTGCTGTAGTGACTATGTGGAGGAATTTGCATAAACACCAAGTTGTGGTATAATGAGACAAAGGAAAAGCTTAGACAACATCAGGTCATTCTTAGGTCACAGGTCAGGGGATGAGAATATCTGGCCAGTCTCTAATAACCAAACCTGTTCATGTGTAATTATGTTTGTCTCTCTACAGAGTCAGGCAATCTAAGCAGCTGCATAATAAGGGAATGTTTTGGAGGTCAGTGGGCCAGCCCTACTTTTGCTCACTTCCCAGAGAGAGATAGGCTGAACTAGGCTTTAGCATCTGTGTTTAGGCGCGTGCAATATTTTTGTTTACCTTAAAGGTTCAGCTGAACGTAACGCCTCCACCATGAGTTTAAATACATCTTCAGGAGGACAGAAACTTCAGAGAGTTGGGACAGCACCACAGGTGCTGCTAGCATGGGTGCTCTGGGGCTTGAGCATCCACGAATAACAGACAGACAGTAGGCTACATTCATTTAAAATTAAACATTGCAGGTGGTGCTAAGTGGAGTATCTGTCATAGTGTGATTGGTTATGTCGCTGTCAGTCACCTGCTCTGTGATATCTTCTAAGGAAGAACTTAATGTCCACAACATCCCAACTCCTTTGAATGTTTAATACAAATGGACAGGCATAACATCGGTACAAGTTACGAAGCTACTTTCACATGTCTCAAGCTAGCAACAACTTCCTCTGTCTTTTTCTACGCCTAGAGACAACATCCTGTCAGCAACATACTTGGATTTAGAACTCAATGTAATAGCGCCTCCTTCTGGAACATCCCTTATTAGCAGCTAACGTCAAATACAGGATAAGGAAAATGAACTAGTATTCTTCATAAGTAAGTAAATGATATAGCTTACAGATAAGCATTCTTGTTACTCAATATTACAGTTATGATATTACAGTTAGGATACCACATGCTCCATTGATTCTTATATTCCCACGAAGCTGATCTTGGTTACGTGTCAGATAAACCTTTCTCCAATCCTATCTGTATTTGTGAGAAGTGGCGATGTCCTGAGTTGAAAGATAGCCCACGACCGCTGTCCATTTGCTAAAGTTCTGAAATGCAAACATTTTTTGACTACTTTTTTTTTAAAAGGGTGTACGCCCATGAGCACCCACGCTCTGCAAAATTACACATCATTGTTAAACTGTACTGCCTGCTTAATTGTCTCCTCAACTGAGTATTCATTAAATGCTCCAGTGTAAGTCATCAAGGTCTCCCAAACCTTCATGTGAAACGAGTTGTGCTGATCCTGAGTTTGTCATTAACACCTAGACCTGTTGGCACCCTGGATTGTGGTTGGGAACATTTTCTTCCAATGCAATAATGTCCAAGTTCAAATTAGTTTTCTAAGAAAATGAATAACATCCAACATTTTACTTCCCTGTCAAAACACGGCTGTGCTTTGCTGAAGCGTCCTCATTAAATCTCATCTATTATGTACTTCTGAATTGGAAATATTGTAAATACTTAACACATACAGTGCCTTGCGAAAGTATCCGGCCCCCTTGAAGTTTTCAACCTTTTGACACATTTCAGGCTTCAAACATAAAGATATAAAATTTTTGTTTTTTGTGAAGAATCACCAACAAGTGGGACACAATTGTGAAGTGGAACGAAATCTATTGGATATTTTAAACTTTTTTAGCAAATAAAAAACTGAAAAGTGGTGCGTGCAAAATTATTCGACCCCTTTACTTTCAGTGCAGCAAACTCACTCCAGAAGTTCAGCGAGGATCTCTGAATGATCCAATATTGTCTTAAATGACTGATGGTGATAAATAGAATCTACCTGTGTGTGATCAAGTCTCTGAATAAATGCACCTGCTCTGTGATAGTCTCAGGGTTCTGTTGAAAGCGCAGAGAGCATCATGAAGACCAAGGAACACATCAGGCAGGTCCATAATACTGTTGTGGAGAAGTTTAAAGCCGGATTTGGATACAAAAATATTTCCCAAGCTTTAAACATCCCAAGGAGCACTGTGCAAGCGATCATTCTGAAATGGAAGGAGTATCAGACCACTGCAAATCTACCAAGACCTGGCCGTCCCTCTAAACTTTCAGCTCAGACAAGGAGAAGACTGATCAGAGATGCAGCCAAGAGGCCCATGATCACTCTGGATGAACTGCAGAGAACTACAGCTGAGGTGGGAGAGTCTGTCCATAGGACAACAATCAGTCGTACACTGCACAAATCTGGCCTTTATGGAAGAGTGGCAAGAAGAAAGCCATTTCTCAAAGATATCCATAAAAGTCTCGTCTAAAGTTTGCCACAAGCCACCTGGGAGACACACCAAACATGTGGAAGAAGGTGCTCTGGTCAGATGAAACCAAAATCGAACTTTTTGGCCACAATGCAAAACGATATGTTTGGCGTAAAAGCAACACAGCTCATCACCCTCAACACACCATCCCCACTGTCAAACATGGTGGTGGCAGCATCATGGTTTGGGCCTGCTTTTCTTCACCAGGGACAGGGAAGATGGTTAAAATTGAGGGGAAGATGGATGCAGCCAAATACAGGACCATTCTGGATGAAAACCTGTTGGAGTCTGCAAAAGACCTGAAACTGGGACGGAGATTTATCTTCCAACAACACAATGATCCCAAACATACAGCAAAATCCACAAAGGAATGGTTCACAAATAAACGTATCCAGGTGTTAGAATGGCCAAGTCAAAGTCCAGACCTGAATCCAATCGAGACTCTGTGGAAAGAGCTGAAAACTGCTGTTCACAAACGCTCTCCATCCAACCTCACTGAGCTCGAGCTGTTTTGCAAGGGAGAATGGGCAAGAATGTCAGTCTCTCGATGTGCAAAACTGATAGACACATACCCCAAGCGACTTGCAGCTCTAATCGCAGCAAAAGGTGGCTCTACAAAGTATTAACGCAAGGGGGCCGAATAATTTTGCACGCACCACTTTTCAGTTTTTTATTTGCTAAAAAAGTTTAAAATATCCAATAGATTTCGTTCCACTTCACAATTGTGTCCCACTTGTTGGTGATTCTTCACAAAAAACAAAAATTTTATATCTTTATGTTTGAAGCCTGAAATGTGTCAAAAGGTTGAAAACTTCAAGGGGGCCGGATACTTTCGCAAGGCACTGTATGTGTTAAGTATTTACAATATTTCCAATTCAGAAGTACATAATAGATGAGATTTAATGATATTTAATAATTTAATAATACTTTCGCAAGGCACTGTATATTTGTGAAAACCAGAAAACACCCATTACATCTCAGGCGCATAATGTGTGCAACTGTAGGTAGTATTTAGGCTACTAATGCACCAATTATGTTCTCTATTTGCATATGCATTTGTATATAATGTTCCTTATTACTGCCTGGCATATGGACATAATGTTGATAAATATATGTCAAGAATTATAAATCTTGCCAAACCATTTAGACACTTCTCTTTTTATTCCGAGCAGCATCTTGTAAGCCTTAAGCAGCCACACTTTTACATCATATAGGAACATTGGAATTCACACGTGTTTCACTGAGGAGTTTATCTTTGACATTGTCCATATGTCCCACAACTGTTAGTACATGGGGCTACAGCTTTAAAGGTGGCTGTATGTATTTTGGCCGTCTCTGTTATGCTATTGTTCAGATGAGGATTTCATTTGTTTGTGTGACTGATTATCACGTTATATTTAAAGTATTTTAGGGATGTTGGGATTAGCAGATTTTGCCATAACCGCGTTCACATTACGTCATGGTTTCATAACCGTAAGAATTGAAAAAACTACGATATCTATAGTGTCCTGATTCCTGCATTGTTGTGTGACGCATTTGTGTGTGCGGTGAAATTGCCTCTTGTGTGCGCTGCACTACAATTTCGTGCACTGGTTTGTTTTGTGTATGCTACTCACCTGAAGCATTGAGAAAAAGATCTGGAAAATGTCCAATTTCGCCCAGATATCCCTCTTTTCGTTTCGGATGTCCGTTACCTTAAACTTTCTTTGTGTTGGCATTTTAAACGCTGGTTGATTTATGAGGACTATGGTTGACTACTCCTCAGATCTCAGCAGAATAAATCTGGACAACTAGCAAGACTATCTGTCCAATCTCTTTTATTGCGCACGACTGAAACTACTTTTAAAAGTACACATGTTCCACCAAAACAAGATCCCCGAGCTGTGTGGACTAGCCAGACCCTCCTTGCTGTGCAGTGGCTAAAGATTTAGAGGTTATATTATGTGCTGTGCTTTGTTCACCTGTACAATAAAGCTGTTGTGTTGTTCCTGATGTCTACAGACACAGTGAGTAGGGACAGAGCAGAACTTTAAATCATTATAACTTTACTCTTTTCTGCATTTCTTTGTTGTTCAGTCACCGGTTGATTTGTTTGGGTCGTAAATGAGCCTGTGCAGGTCTGCTAGTAGCTTTGAGGACTTTTTGAGTTGTTCATAAATTGTGCCGTTATTATTGTGTTGAGTTTTTAGATGTAATAAGACCACGCATTTAAAACATGCATTGATACTTTTTAATAAAGACATACATTTTAAATCCGCACATGCTTTTTTTGTTCAATCTTCTAGTATTCAATACGCATTTCACTATGTGTGTTACAACATCATTCAGGTTTGTGTAATAAGGTTTTTGTCCATATGCAAATTCAAATTTCTCAACTAAAAATGTTTTCCTTGGGATATGCTTTTTTGCAACAACAGTTTTTGATAACTTATTTCAGTCTGCATTTGATAAAGTATGTGTACATATGTACAGTACATGATATCTATGGTGTTTTCAGATTTTCACAAATGTATGTTAAGTATGTGAAATATTTAAAATTTACAAATTGCTGTCTACAGACATCAGACTTTACTGCTCATGTTTAGACAGTCTCAATGTAAGTACAATTCAAGAGAAACACATTTTCTATTACTTTTACATCTTATAATATTGTTCTATTTCAAACTAAATCTAAATAAGCACTCTTTTGCATACATACTGTACACACAGTGTTTTGAGAACCAGAAAAGCAGGGAGGAAAACAAAAAAGGGAGTTTTGTAAAGTACTATACAAATCATTTTTTATCATTGCTGTTAAATTGGCTTTCAATTTTTTAATAATGCTTACCTTTGAGATCATTTTTTACTTATGGCATATTTGCACTCAAACATATTGACATTGCTTTAAATGCTTTTTTATGTGTTTATGTCTTTAATAAAAAGTATTATTAAAGAGTCTATGTGCTGGTGCCTTTCTACCCAAACTCCAAGGGAATATTGCTCGGCACATATTCAATCATATACTGCAGGTAGCAGTGAAAATAAGAAGTGGGTTTTCTGTGTTTGAAGTAGGTCAGAAATTTTGTGCTGGTAATGCGCTGGGACTCACCATGTCTCAGCAGGGGACGTTTTCTTTCCCTTGCCAGTTCAGGATGAAGGAGTAATTGAGCGCTAGACAACCCTATTCCTGGAGATGATGGCAGCCATGGAAATGTCCCCTCACAGACCAATAAAAATGTCCTCTCCTTCTTTTTGTAATTGGACCAGGGACAGTGGGGTTGGGTTCTGGCCCGAGGAGACCACCTGTGGAAATGCTTTGCTCAGTACACTACTATTAAACTGATGAGACAAGGGACTCACTGAGAGAAAAAAGCGTGATAAAGAGAGTCATTCTGATGCAGAAGAGGAGACAAAAAACTGCACCCCTACCATTCGCTTCTCAATTTTGAAAAGGAGTAGATAATTAGATGTAATTTCTCATTGTTTCCTCTAAATGAGAAACCCTAGGGTTTTTTTATTTTTTTTTAAATATGTTAGGTCCATATGTGTTTCAGTTATGTTGTGAATGTGAAAAAGAACTGCTAACACCTCTGTCAGCTCTAGACACTAAACAGAAAAAGCAGAGAAATTTGGCCAATTACAATAGCTGGTCAGTCTGACGTCATGTTGCCTGAGCTCATTACTATTCATGAGCTCGCCCAGTTGTGCTGGGTAAAGGATTCTGATAGCTAGTCTCTCATTGACTTGCTGTTAGCCAATCAGAGTCAAGCAGCTTAGCTCATTGAATATTAATGAGAACTGGCACAAATCAAGCTGAGTCTCCTGCAGGCTTTCTTTACCACACTAGAATGGCTTAAAACAAGGTAACCACATTTTTTCCACAAAAAAATGTTACAGAGTCCATTGTAGAACTCTAGACATTACCATAAAGTAATGAAATACGTGTGGCAGGGCACCTTTAAGTGATCACAAATGAATCAAGAAGTCAGCATGAGAAAGTGTGAGTGATTTTTCTGACTTCTTTATAATACAGATTGGGACAATTTGGTGAAATATGAATGTTGTAAATATCCATAAGAAGTTATCTAGCAACAAAACACATTTACATTATTTTCACATTCAACTATTTGTGTTTTTTTTGTGATTTTGCAAACCTGTATTAACTGATTTGTTTGGCCAGCTGGGGTGCATTGCAACAAGCTGTAAAAAAGACATATCTAATAAGACATATTAACGAGATAATATATTACATTTGCCTATTTATACATCCAGCCAACAGAGACCGGCATTACCAATAAATTCCCTTTATCTGTTTTTTTTTATCTCCATTAACTCCTGAGGGAAAAATCTGGCTCTAAATGCTCATCTGTGTTCACCGGTGTCACTAACTTTGTGTGCCTGATGTTTGGTGCTGGACATGAGGTGTGCAGTATAGGTTTATCAGAGCTATATGAGCCTTGAACGTAGTCCAAAAGTTATTGTTTTTTTCTTTTAAGCTTGTTTTTTTTTCTTTTAGCAATTACCATGGCCTCTGTAGCTGAGGGGAATTGCAGAGTTGTGTGATATTTACACATAGTAATAGTATAGTAATTGTTACATTGTATACAAAAAAAAATGTATTATTGCAGCTTTACAGCAACACAATTTGTTGAGAGAGAAACAAGAAATATAGGATAGAGAGAATCTTGTGGAAGGTAACGTGGAACAGGTAAGGCATTCACACTCAATCCCCATTCAAACGTTGATCTGGCTACTCTCATCTGCTGCATTCATGCTGCACAGCCCATTCCAGGGCGATAAGCCAGCTGTGTGCTTCTCAAGGTAAGAGAGTGAATAGAGCAGTACAATCTTTGGCTGAGGTTGAGGAGGGACAGAGCCTACACGCTGACCTTCTTACGCCTGTTTTGCTTCAGTGGGGGAGGAGGGTTTCATGAAGGGATTATTCTGCTCACTCACCTTTGACCACTCTGGCTGCATTCTATAACAGCTCAAGCTGCCTGTCCATCACTCAAAGAGAAGCAGAAAGAGAGGGAGATAAGAGAGAAGATGGGTTCAACCTGTGGGAAGTGATTAACCCTCTGTTTCTCTGCTGTGAAGTGATTGGGAGGAACAAGAGGTGTCAGCCATTGCTGCCATGTATGTACCAGTGACTTAGCAGGTCAGTTTAATATGGAGGAACTTAAGTGACCTTTCACATCAGCTGTGAGACAATGCTGTTCAGCATTTTGCCTCTGCTAAAAATACATCCAGGAAAAAAATTTCCAATACGATTCAATGGAGTTGGAGAGCGACTACTAGCTCTTCACTGAGAGGTAAGGATGACTCAGCCATACTTAAAGCATCATTATAGAGCCTTTTATTTTATAATGACTGCAATTGAAACCAGTACAGAACCAGAGGAACTTGCCATGTTCTCTCACCCCCGTAATCACAACAGGAAATGAAAAATCATCAAAGAAATGTATCCATAGTGTATCATAGATGAATCATTATGTGTTAACTAAAAGTCAAATGAATGTGATAGGAGCAGGTTTGCTGTCCTGAATGCTTTGAACTGTCTCTGTCAGACAGCTGATATTTTAGATGATGATGAGCCAGTGAGCTGTAACAACTCACTCCAGCAAAGACAAAATCTCGTACTAGTCTCAAAGGAAAGCTCTGTGAGGGAGGCATCCAATTCCACCTTCCTTTCAGCAACCGTCCAGCAGGCACACAGGAATGAAAGGAGCAGGATTGAGAGGGCAAGAAAGTAAAGGAGATTGAGACATACAGAGGAGCGATGAGAAGGAGGAAGGACGAAGCAGGTGAAATGTATGCATGAAGTAGTGTAAGTAGGAAGCAGAGAGAGAGAGAAAAAGAAAGGTGGTGAGAGAAAAGGGGATTTTCTCCCCTTCTCTCCACTTGCTCCCTTTCCCCCTCCGGCGATGTAGTGGTTATTTACTGTAGCCTCTTCTCTCCCGCTGGAACGGGAGGGAAATGGGCTCTTAACTGGGCTTTCATACATCACCTTCTGACACTGATGCGTGCAGTTTTGAAATGCCTACATCTGATGTTTCTTTTTAAAATCAATTATTTACAGAGTATCTAAAGAGTCTTGCAATTCATCACAGCTAATTGCACTACCCCCCTCCCCCCACCCCCAACCCCCCGTCATTGATTGTGGCAGCACCATATTTAAACTTTGTTGTAGATGCAGAGGAACGGTAGTGAATGTTTTTGACGGTGTGAGCTGTGAAATGGTAGAAATTGAGCTGAGAAATGTGACCACAAGGACACCCGTGCATGTCATAGCTTAATTTCCTTGTTCCTTGTTCCAGATAGCACTGCGACCCACCTAGTATTTTGTGTGTGTGTTTGTGTGTGTGTATGTATATGTATATATACAGTATATATATTTATGTATATACTATATATATATAAATACACACATATATATATATATATTTATATACACATATATATACATATATATTATTTAGTTTTAGATAACCTTTTCCAGCTTGTTGCTATCTTCTTCACAAGTGAAGAACTCCTTCAAATTTATAAGGTGTCTGGGTGTACCTGTAACTCACAGGATAAATTCAGTTGTCACCGAGTGTGGAAATTTGTTTGATATTGCGACGCTCCTCCACAGAGAGAAACATGTCAGCATTGGTCTGAAATGACTGCATCTTAGCTGCAGTTAGTTAACTCTTTTTCTGCTTTCTGAACTTACCTTCTGTTACCTGTGATGTGTGTTGGGCATACAAAGTGTTTGGCACGTGAGACAGCTGACCATCAATATTGCTATAACCCTAAATCCATTCCCAAAACTTAACTTTCTAGCAACCTAATCAAAGTAGTTTATCCTAACTTTAAGAAAACACACATATGGGTTGTTTAGAAAGGCACTGAGAAGTGACCTATTTTCAGTCGCTCCAGGATTTCTCTGACTTTTTTTAAAGATTATTGCGGCCCAAAATGCCTGATGTTGCGGGAGCTTTTGTAAAAAATTGCAATAAAACTTGCAATGTTTTTTGTATACTTCTTCAAAAATAAAAAGGAAACTTGTTTTGGGGAGAATAAAATTACTCTGGGCTGAGTTTTCCTAGTAACTTTACCAAAAAGGCTCATGGTGCTGCAAATGTTGGTATAATATGAAAATGGCTGGTGGATATTAATTTATTGAATGAATTAAATTTGAACATGTCTGTCAGTGGTTTGTTGTTACATTGTTAGTTAATTTTCTATCCTGGGCTGAGGCACACATCACACAATCTTCCTTGTGTTTTGTAGCTTCTTGAAGAAATCCCTCTATTCCAAAGGAAGCTGGGTGTACCTGTAACCCACGGGGTGGATTTCGTTGTCATCCAGTTTGGAAATAAGTTCAATTTTCTCCTCATTGTGTTTGCCCTCCCAGCAAGAGCTTTCACAGTCTGATTGCTTTTACATTAAGCTAATGAAATAGGATTGCATCATGAGGCAATCCAACAAATACGTTAACCTTTACAAATCAAAATGTGTCATCTCCTCCTAGCTGTTTCTGTTTTCCTAAAATGGTTGGAATAAACAAAAACATAATTATCCTTTCATTATCACTGGGCTACTCAGTGTGTATTGAGGCAGTGAACCTGTATGAAATAATAGAAATGCTCTGTTTATCTCCCCATTATTAAAGAGAAAGGGTGCTTTATTATTTAAAATGCAACTGACATTTACATGCAGCACAAACACTCAAAAAAGCATCCTACATGAAATGCTTTCTTTATAGTTTGCATTACTATTAATTTATAAATTTTGCATGTACACGACCTTCTCCACGCTCAATATTTCATTCAACCTGGATTAAGTTAATGTCAATATCTTTGGGGCAGATTGAGACAGGCCTGACAGTGAAGTAGGAGGTGGGGCTAATATGTAAAAGGATGTAAGGAGAGAAAATGGGGAGTAAGAGCAAGGTGAATGATGACAAGATGATCACAGGGAACAAGGTAAAGACAGCAGCGAAAGATGGGGCAGCATGAGGGGAGGGGAGAGCGGTCTGATTGACAATTTGCATCCTCTTCACAGGGTATCAGGGGACATGATTGAATCCAGTCAGGCTGAACCCATTAGGGGAGCGCTGCTGTCGGAGGCCGAGCAGAAAGCCATTCACCGGCACCCGGTCCCTGCTCTTCACCAGTCTCCATTTATATTCATGCCAGGGCTGAGTTATTGAGATAGAAGAGAGAGAGAGAGAGAGAGAGAGAAAGAGAAAGAGAAAGAGGGACTCAAGCAGGTCCAGCCATCCGTTTGCTATTTGTGAGCCATAAAGTTCTTACCCACTGCCAAGATCGCTCTTTTAACCCGGATGCGACTGATGCCATTTGCATGTGATTTTCATGGGTCAATATGTCTATAAATTGGATTCAAATTGTAGACATGTAACATCTAAAACCACTTAAAAGCACTGGGGGGAATAGCCTTCAAAAGCTCTGGGGAAAATGCAAAGGTCTTTGCATTTAAATCATTTTAACATGTCTCTTCTCATTAGCCTGCCTTGACAATGTTGCCATAGCTAAAACCTTTCCGGTGCATTTTCCTGGGAGCAATGTGAAACATCTTGGTTCAACTGAATCATTTTGCGAAACATTTTCCTTTGTACTTCTCAGTAGATCCCAGGGCGTGATGAGAGCAGCAGAGATATAAGTCACTTGAGGGTGTGTGATAAGCCGCAATGGCCAAGGGCTGCTGGGAACGGTTTCTGACAACCACCCCACCTCTCATGTTGCCATTCACCTTAGCCAGACAGCTGATCCAGAGCAGCCTGAGAGTCTGACTAGGTGACAAAGGAGGTGGAGTGTTGTGGATAGTCTTCAACATGACGCCATTTATCTTACAAACACAGCACATATGCCCAAAGCTATAATACTGCAGCAGTCTTGGTTTGTACCAGCCAGCTGTCAAAATGGAGAAGGTAGAACCACGCCGACAGACTTGTTTTTTTGAGTTTGTAGAGAAGGTTTCATCCTTTGTTTATAAATGCTTGGATTGGACCTTTTGTTATATTCAGCGCTTGTGCGTGACTCAGAAGTAAGCAGCAAAAAAAGGAACACTGTGGCATTTGAAAACGGTTATATTCAGATTTTAGTCTGTACCTTAAATGTGCACTCAGCAGGACGCCAAATTGCTGTTTTCATAGAAGCTGCCATGGCGCCACTAATCCAGTTTTTATACATTTGCTTCTTGCTTTGATGTAATTATCAAAACACAAATTTGATAAGCCCATTTGAAGCATGTTAAGAATCTAGCTGTAGCTCAAATAACATTCAAACTGAATGAATATAAAGGTCATTTGAAGAAGCGGTAAATAGACGGATACTCATACTCTTGGGACTACTGTGGAGTGGACTGGCTGTAGAGGCAAAGCCACTTTTCCTTTTACTGTACCCATTGCAATATATCTGTTTTACCTCTCTTCGTCTCTCTCTCCTCGATTGTCTCCTACAACTTCGTCTGTGTCCCTGAGGTTTAAAATAGTCACAGAGGGATCATGTTCGAGTTATGAATGTCCCAATTAGAAGGAGGTGGAGAGAGAGGGTCTTGAAAGTGGTACTCAAGTGACTGGTGCAAAAACATTGCCAGACTATAGTTTTTATTTAGGAAGGCTTAATGCAGGCTATTGACTTCTCAATGAGGACCAGGATTAGGTCAAATATACTTCATTCACTAATGCATGCCTAATGGTTTTGTTATAGATTAACCATAAAAGGGGATGATCATAAATATTGCTGGATTTTTCAAAGAATTTATGAAGGAAATCCAATGCCCTGCTTCCAAAATTGTGCGACACTAAGCAGCTGCTGGATCCAGATATATGCTTCATGTTACAGAAGAAGTGGGAAATATTTGGACTCAGCACAACAACATCGGTTCCAGTTTTATTCATTTTGACTCTACAAGATGTGTTATTGTTTTGGATGTTTTGAAGTCTACTCTGTGGCTCTTTCTCCAGCTGGCATATCCATAGCAGAATAATGATAGATGAGCCAACAGTTTGTGTTCAGGTTTCCAGAGCTGACATGCTGGATTGCCATGGTTACTTTGTTTCTGTGGAACAGTTGCTGACAAGTGCCTGCTTTACCTGTCACAAGCTCATCTGTCACCTTTGACCCCCCTCGCAGAAATGTAAGCAAGGGGCTGTGGAGCTTACTCTCTAAAATCATAGACTCTCACACAAAATCAGTGAATAAGATGCTAAACTACAGTATATGAAGTATCTTGTTTGTGACAAAACCAAGCTCAAAACGTTTTTTCAGCCTTGATGTCCGGTGTTTTCTGCTTTTTTTGTGTTGGAAATTTGAACTCTGGTCAATTTATGAGGATTATGGTTAACTGCTCCTCAGATCTCTGCAGGGTAAATCCAGACAGCTAGCTACACTATTGTCCAATCCGAGTTTTCTGTTGCACGACTACAACAACTTTTGAACGTACACGTTCCACCAAAACAAGTTCCTTCCTGAGACTATTTTGCACGGTGCTTAACACCGCCATTGACGATTGTGATTGGTTTAAAGATATGCCAATAAACCAGAGCACGTTTTTCTCCCATCCCAGAAATCTGTGTGGACTAGCAGACCCTCCTCCGCAGTGCTGTGAAGGAAGGTCTGGCAAAGTGAGACTAAATCATGAGTTACCTGAGAAACTACTTTTTTGTTTACTTCTTCTCTTGGTTCATTTGCAAAACCATTCCAGAATGAAAAGTGTGGGTAACTTTTGGGAAAAGTACAGTACAATGAAACCACCGTTTCATCTGCATGTCCATTGCATCTTGTGCAACAACTGGTAAAATGAGATGCTGAAGCTGTCCATGCAGCTGCTTCATTAGAGAATTAGATTGCATACTTTCTCCTTTCATAGAGCAATGAATCAATTGCTGACATACATTAAGCACATTCTGCTATCTACATCAATCCTACCTCTTACCATCTTACTCTTCTGCTGCTGATCTCATCCTCCTGTTACTCATCTTGTTTATTATGCCTGCAACAGATAAAACATCTGTCTCTTCTTCTCTTCTTGATCTCCCTATCTCTGTTTCACACACACACACACACACAGACACACACACACACACACACATAAACAAACAAGCACGTGTGCACATGCCACAAGACAAAACAGTTTGTTTAAACAATCGCTGCTCTTTTGTTCCCTGGCGTGGGGTCAGGAAGAGGCTGGTAGCAGATAGTGTGTGTCCAATGGATCGCTGCTCAGGAGTCAATTAACTTGGGTCTGCGTAAATGAACAGAACAAGAACGCAATCGGCTCCAATCTCCAGCTAAGTCCTGGCTCCTGACTCATCTATTAGAGCATGCCGGTAAATTGACTGCTCTGGACATTAGCGGGATGAATCTTAAGTGGTGGAAGTTGGAGGCTGTTAAGAAACATGGTCCGGCATTTTCAGAAGCGGCAGATAATAACAGTAAGAGAGATCAGGAGGAAAGATGCACAGGCATTGATGATGCTGGCCTAATGAAAAGAGTTTGGCATGGCCTGCTCAGATAACCTCCTCCATCACTACATCGTATCAGACAGAGCAGGGTGTGTTAAAAACGTTTTTAAATTAATTACCTTCCCGTAGCCACAAACGCAGCTTCAGTCACTCTGCACCACTGCCCCCAAACACTAATCCAGGAAATCCATGTTGACATTCCTGACAAGGCTGTCCTCTTCTCTTAACGTTAATTTCCTCTGCCCATTTTTACACATGGAAATCCACTGGTGACTTTTTAAGTCAAAGATGATTTCCTAAGTGTGATTTAGCTGCCCCTCCTCTACATGTGTGCAAATCAATGAGTTACTGTAACACTACCATGAGAGACAATGAAATGTGTTTACTGCTTACTACCTGCAGTCTACCAACCATCTCAAACCTCTTCCTCCCTAACCAGTACATTAATGCATTTCCACTGTACTGTTTATATAATGCAGTGCCCCTTGGCAAGGCTGGATATCGTCTGCTGCTCTCAGAACAATTTCTCCATATTTACACAATGTGAGGTCTGAATAATTATCTTAATATACATAATGTAGCATGCCATTAGAGGAAGCTTTCAAGTAAGTAAATGAATCATAACTGTGGGTTATTGGCATCTTGTCTCAAATGAATCTATATCTGGCCACACTCTATTTCTCTGCCTTGGCCTTGAGAAAGGAAAAAGGCATGGCGATGGGAGACAGGTCAGAGGAAAAGAAGATGCAGGGTAATAATCAAAACACATTCAAACTTCATTCAACATTTTTCATGACCATCTGCTATATATCAGTGTCCTTTAAAAGTGCTGCCCATTTCCCCTGTGAACATAGTAAAAATATATAATTAATAACCTTAGCAAAATGGAGCTTAACAACTAAAACAATGAAGGTCTGACCCTGCACTGTCTGCCAGCTGTGGCATTAGAAGTGAGTAAAACTTTCAAATAAAATATGACTGCCTTGTTGCTCCTATATTTCATTTCGGTGGTGTTCTGTTCAGTGAGCAGTACAATAAAAGTTTGAATCATTTTTAAAGGCCTGTAAATCGAATCTGTGGATTGGACACAAAGGGGAAAAGGGGAAGAAAGGGCACAGTCATCAGCAGGCTGCGAGATAGTAGAAGCTCCTCATATAGGAAGGCTCAGGGCTTCTGTCAATGTCAGCTGGCACAATGGAGCTGAATCTGGGCTGGAGAACTCACTGGGTTTTTCATTGTTATTTGGTCCAGCCTATGTTCTTATTCTTCTCCGGCTACCATAGCTGAAGCAATGGAAGCTGCTGCTGTGTTGTTGTCTGTGATGTGTTTACCTGTTTAGAAATATAGTATGTACATCTACTGTACATGTATGCAAGTGTGTTTCCACTTCTGCTTGACTTTTATAATATAATTATTTATTATTAAGTTATTATTTAGAATTAAATTATTTTTGACATGTCTATCTAAAATTTGTTATTGACATGAAACTGTTCTTTGACAAGTTATTAACATGTTGAGGTTTATTTTTCTTGTTGGTCTTATATTTTCAAAACAGAAAAGTTCAAAGGGGGACCAATCAGGTTTGCCTCTTTACGGTGTCACCTTACCGCTCTATGAGGTTAAAGGAGCTGAAGAATTAATGAAATTGGCAAAATCTGACATTTTGAAACCTCACAAATTATCATTTCAATGAAGCTTAGTGTAGGTTCAATCAGGAAGACTGACCGTGTTTATGCTTTCTCTATTTACTTTTTCTGTCTGTCTGTCTGTCGCTGTCTGTCGGTCTGTCTCTCTCCGTCTCTCTTTCTCTCTCCCTTCCTTCCTCTCTGTATCGCCCCCCCCTCTCTCTCTCTCTCGCTCTCTCTCTGTTCCCACTTCCAACTCAATCAGTTGACTCACTCTTTCAGTTGAACCAATCGGATTTTGACCCGACCTTTGTGAGCCCTTCATGTTGCTGCTATCAAATTTGAAAATTTCCTTTCCCTGCTGCTGTCAGTTATTATTTCAGTGTCAGATCTATGCAACTTTCCTTCACCCCATTCATCTCTGGTCTCCATAATAACCAGTGTTCCCAGTTGGTCCTTCCAGTGAGCTTATCAGAAGTCCAGACCCTTTGCCATTTCTCTTCACCTTGTCACCGCAACCAGTGTTTCCACAGGGGGGATATTTCTGTTCAGCTCATGGCATCACTAAAGCCTTAAAATAGATGTCACAATGGAGTCTAATCGCCTCCTTTGTCTTTAACTTTCCTATTACGGCTATGTCAATAACTTTAATTTCATAACTCTTTCATTCTCTTCTTTTGTCTCTCTTGATTGAATTACAGAGATTGTAAACAAAAACTGTTACAGTTGCCAACTAAGTTGAGAGTATTTTGTCATGCTGTTTGAACTTGAAAAGTACATTTTTACCATAAGCTATCATGCTTGAAATAAAGTTAATTACACTGCTCATTCTAATATTTGTTAGAAAGATTATTGTTTTCAATAATAACTGAGGTGACAGCACTTAAGGCCAAAGTCTTCATCTGTAGAAATTTGAGATAAAATGTTTTGCTGCTATAAACATTCAACCATGCTCTTAGCTGGGTCTGCTTTGCTTGTAACTTGCACACTTAGGGATTAAATGATGATGGGGATTACATTCATTCAGCGATAACTCTAGTTGATCCAAACAGAGGCAAGTTTGGGACCAGAAAAGAGACCAGAGGAGCAGTTAAAAGACAAACAGCAGACAGAGGGACAGCAGCAAACAGAAAAAGTTTTAGTGTCTAAATTAAATCTTCTTGCTGACTTGTGGTCTGTTTCCAAATATTTCATATCATAACTTTAGTCAGTAATTAATAAATTAATATTCTTTCTGAAAAACAACTGTTCTAAATAAACAAGCTAGATTTTAAAATTGAATCTAGAGTTCCTTTAGAGTGCCTGTTGTTCTGACAAATGTGTGTCAGTTTTGTTTTTCGGGAAGTGAAAACTTCCTAGCACAATATCCCAAAACCAATCAGAATGCAGATACAATCCTATAATTCCAAGGTCACAAATGACTTCCATATAATATCTTGTCTCATTTAAGCATTTCAAAAGATGTGACTGGAGGGAAAAACGTTTAGTGTGTTTGTCACCGTTTTCAAACTGTACAGGGTTGTTAACCATAAGTTAAAGGGGAAATCCGGTCAATTTCAACACGTAGTTCCGTTGTTTTTAGATTTGGAGTGCTGTCAGTAGAGAGAAACATGAAAACTATTGGTGTTGCCTACACCGTGTTATCCTCCTGCTACAGTTTGCTCCCAGGACACTGAAACAGGGCAAGTTTTAAATGTGCCTTTAACCTTTTCACAAGTGCCTACCCATGTGAAGTGAGCACAGAGAATCTGACTGCAGTAGATGTAAAAGAAATGCATACATACTGTGTTTAGTTCCGGTGTTGAGACGGCAGTTAGAGAGCTTAGGGACGGTCTACAAACTACTACACAGAAAAGAGATACATTAAAAATATTTATTAATTTAATGATTAAATAAGTTTGTGTCTCCAACCTTACCTCAATTATAACGTGTCTCATGCTAGTTGTGCAACAGCACTTACTAAAAAATAAGTATATGCCTATTTTTGAAAATATTGTTGTATCTCTTTTCTGTGTTGTAGTTTGTAGATGGTCCCTAAGCTCTCTAACTGCTGTCTCAACACCAGAACTAAACACAGCTGAATTAGCACAACGTTCATGCCTTTTTGTTACATCTACTGCAGTCAGATTCCCTGTTTTCACTCCAAAGGAATCACATCACATGGGTAAGCACTTTATGACATTTCGAACATGTTACGAGGCTAAAAGCACATTAAAACATGCCTGTTGGTGCAAACTGTAGCAGGAAGATAACTTGGTGCAGGCAACGCCAATTGTTTTCTTTTTTCTCGCTACTGACATCACTCCAAATTTAAAAACAACGGAGCTACATGTTAAAATCAACCGGAATTCTCCTTTAAGCAACACTGTAGTAACATCCAGACCCATTGAGCTTGTCTGTATTGCACTTGTGTATGTGAACCCCAGAGGATCCATCTATCTGTTACTCCAGCTCCCTGATGAGCTGTACATCTCCGACCCAATAAAAAAGCTCACGGAGCTCCGCTGACAGCTCTGTGCTGCAGAGGGCTCTGATCAAAAAGAGCTATAGCCATTCTAATAGCCACATCTCGTTGCATTATATTTCACACCGTAAATATGGCATCAACCTGTCAAGGCCCAATGAAATTTAGGTTGCTGAGCATCCCCATTTTAAAACCCAGCCAAAGTTTTTCCATGTAAAAACAGGACAGAGTGATTTTTGCTCACCTTGTAGAAAAGGTTTGCAGCACTGAGCAGCAGGTTTATGAGGTTGACATCCTTTTTTGACTTGCTATGTAAGGTCTTTACATGTAAGCATGCTATAGAAGCCATAGTAACAAAATGGTTTTGTCTGTTATGAATCAAGGCTTTTTTACTGTGTAATTAATAGGACATGTGGCCTTGAAGTTTAATGTATTTGTATGCTGTTGCTGCCTTTGAGCAGTTAGCACCATTTGTTTTGTTTTCAGGAGAATTAGAAATAAATCAACTTTATGCGCCCAAAGCACCCTCTCTTTAGCCTTTGCTTAAAAGTCTTTTTTTCTGTATTTTTCTGTGCTATCATCACTACTGCTTTTTTTTCTTTTTTTGGCTGCAGAGTCAATCATAGCAGCTATCAAGGGTATAAGCAGATAACTAGATAATCCCACTTCAAGCTTTATTCCGGTGAGGTAGCACACAAAGATTTCAATTGTCTTCGATAGTTTCGGCTCAGAAAGAATCCACCTGCTCCTCTGACAGCTTGGCTGACACGGCCTTCTAGTCTAGAGGATGTATGTTCATTTATTGGCTGCGACTTTACACGCAAAGACAAGGCTCCTTTCGAAACCCTAACCAAGTCTATGTGGGATCTGATTTTATATAACAATGCATCAGACCTTTCAAACGTTAACCATTATGCGTTATGGAACTGTAATAGAGAAATATTCTCCATTGGTAGTATTAAAACCCTAAAAGTAAGGATCTAATGATTTGTAATTTGAGCTGAAACCAGGTCATGTTATCCTTTAATGGAAGCTGTGAGGAAAGTATTTCTCTAATGAGGCAGTTGGGCTGGAAATAAGGAATGATGTAAAGCTCAGTCAGGTATGCTGCACTTGTGCGGAGCTGGTTAGAAGCAATGCTTTGAATATGTTCTTGTATAGAAATAAACAAGACAGTAAAATAAGACTTTGGTGGAAAAATCTCATTAATTAAGCAATTGCTATATCTTCCATCTAATCATAGTCTCAGTGAAAGCTGTTTGATTCAAGTAAATCAAGAACTTTACATTTTTGTCCTCACCAATGTCCCAGCTGCACATTATTTTCAAGAATATGTCATACAGTGCTGAGCTAGAAGTGATGGAGCCAAACTTGATTTTATTACTTGCAGAGACGATATGACAGGCCGAGGAAATGACACTTTAGGAATCCCGCGGGTGGCCCCGTGTTCTGCTGCCACGCACCCTGCACACTTAATGGAATCTGTGTACTCTGGTTTCCATATCATTGGAGCTGAAATGTCAGAGGAGTAATGTGGACATTCCCTCCTGACACTGCAGACTTAATTAAAGATCCTGGACACATCTCTGAGATACCAAGAGAAAAAAACAATAGGTTGATGGGGATGTTTAGTTTCTGTGATGGTGGCATGCTCTTCTGCCACATGGCTCTATAGACTGCATTTTAAAATAATAATATATATAAAATAATAAATAATAAGCCACTGTTGTTTTTATTGTGTCACTAATGATGTCTGAGGGACACCAAAGTCTCAGCTGTGTTGTTGTTGTTGTTCATCTTGTGTTAAAAGGAAAAGTCTGACATTTGGGTCCAGCTCCAGCCAGCAGCTGAGAGACTGGAGACAGGGGAAACAGCCTGGTTTTGTTCAAAGTTAACAAAGTATCAGCACCTCTAAAGTGTACTAAGGAATACATGATATCTTCATTGTTTAATCTGTATAAAAGCCAACGTGTAAAAATGAAGAATTACCATTTTACAGATGTTTATGTCACACTGCTTGGTTGGGAGAAGTACCTCACTGGAGTTTCTGCTGGTTGTAGACAGATTTTGTTACTTTTGGATGTCTCTGTCAAGGCAAGCTGTTTCTCCCTGTTTCCAGTCTTTGTGCTGACTTTGTGAAGTTAGTGGGCTGCTGGTGGTAGCTTCATATTTATCATGTTCTCATTTAACTATTGGCAAGAAAGTGTATTTACCAAGATGTCAAACGTTTCCTTTACCTATACCTACACTGTGCATTATTTTCAGCACTCAGAAATACCTAATATTAGAAAACCCCAATGTATTCGTGAGATGTACCTACACAGTTGCAACATGTACAGTGGCTTGAGAAAGCTAAAGTTAAAGTTGATTAAAAAGAGGAATAAAAAAACATCTTTTGTAAATTGATCTTAATGCCTTAATAAAAAAAGGAAAATCCAGCCTTTTAAGGACACCAATTTTCTTTGTGAATGAATAATGTATTGTAAATAAATACGTTCTTCATTAAAATACAGGGGGCATAAGTGTATACACCCCTATGTTAAATTCCCATAGAGACAGGCACATTTTTATTATTAAAGACCAGTAATTTCATGGATCCAGGATACTATGCATCCTGACAAAGTTCCCTTGGCCTTTGGAATTAAACTAACCTCCCCATCATCACATACCCTTCACCATACCTAGAGATTGGCATGGATTTATTTCAGTTAGCCTAATAGCTTGTTTGATTTGCATTGAGAGATGATCTTATGGAAAGTTCCCCATGCCAATCTCTATTTATGGTGAAGGGTATGTGATGATGTGGGGCTATTTTAATTCCAAATTAAATTTTGATTTTTAATTATAAAATCACACATCTCTTCATCTGCAAATCCAATAAATCCATGCTTGCTGGGTAGAAATAGACAGTAGAAGCCACATATAGCAAAATAATTATTGAAAGAGCAAGAAAACACAGCACTGAAACTGTAAAAGAGAAGACCAATAAAGTGCGTTGTGGCAATGGATGGTTAGTAATGTGAAGTCAGTGAAACTTTTTCAGCATGAAAAGAGAAGAGGGTGTCGTTTTCAGTGGCATTGACGAAAGCCCCATTGCCACTTACAGCTCTTTCAGTATGAGCACTTTCGCAAGCGTGTGTTCCATGTTTCAAGTCTAACACACACTACTCTTGCAATCTTATTGGATCCCTGTTTTATCAGATTTTCTGTATTTCCTCTTGAATGATAAGTGCTTTTTGATTATAAGTATGCCATCTGTCAACATCAGCTATCATTTTCTGTTTCAGTTATTGCTGCCGTGGATGCTGTGGATATGTCATTGCTGTGGTTGTTGATTATAGATGTGATAATGATGATGCTGATTAGGGATGGAGTTGCTAGCTGGGGTAGTGACAATAATAGTTTTTGTACATATATGATCTAATAACATGAACTGGGACATTTTCATACCAGGGAATGCTTTGTTTTCAGCTTTTTTGCTGATTAATAAACAAGGGGTAATTGAACATGTATAGTGAAAAAATTAAACATCATCCGCAGAAACTCTAGCTGTTGGACTGACGAGCTCACTCTGTAGAGAGCTAAGCTAAAATATCACAGCAAAAGTGTATCACACTGTAATAAAATGAAACTAAAATCAGATTTATCAGATATATGTTTTTTACCAGGGTGCAATGCACTATGCAATTGTTTTGTCGGTACACACCTTGGCGTTTTAATGAATTTGTACTGATGGTGATGAGATGAACCTAAAATACAGAGGAAAAGGGGCAGGTTGGAGTACAAATACAGCATCTGGAGAAGAATGAGACAAGGCAGTGGAGAGGGTGAGGGCTGAGGGATAAGAAAATCAGCTTTTCAATTACATGAAAGCAATTGTTTTTATCTTGAGTGCAAGTTAATGAAACCAATTAGTCTTTGCAGCATGAACCCTCTGGCACGTCAGATAATCACCAGAGGCTTAGATAGTGCCAGTCAATTTTTAGCTTACTGCAGTAGAGGGGAAAAACAAACAGGGCCTTATCGCTCCAGCAGGCATTACACCTGGGGTTTACATCAACTTCAAGACCTCTTCACCTTTCCCGGTGAATGAGGTATCCACAACAACACTTCTCTCAACTACAAGCATACAATTCCTTAGAACAACTTAATTAGCATTTGATTGAGAACTCTACCGGCAAATTTGAATATCTATCTGGAATAGTATTTAGCAGTCCTGAGGAAGCCAAGGCTTAAATCTGCTTGAAAAAAGAGTGTGCATTAGATGCATTGCTATGCAGCACAGGTAGACAAAGACCTGCACATTGTTATCAAAATAAGTGCATTAAGGATTTCTCTGAAAGCCTGAACTTCCCAGGAATGAAGACACCTGCAGTGGGCTTGTTGTGTGACTCATAGTGTCTTCAAAAACAGTGAAGCAGAACCAGACAAGGCTGTAGTGCTCTGAAGGAGACTTGAATTCACAGTACACACACCGATAGACATATTATTCATAATATTATTCATGGTTTATCTTGGAAGGCTCTAGACTATTTCACTAGACAATTTGTAATAACAATAACTTCATTCGTGTAGCACCTTTCAAAACAAAGTTGCTTCACAATAAAAAAGTAAGAATTAAAGTAAATTAAATTCAAAACAGATTAAATTATGAAATACCATTACAATGATTACCATGGGTTTAGAAAAAGGTATAAGATACAAGTGAATTTTATGAAGATATTTAAAAGAGGGCAGTAAGTATTCAGTTCCACAAATGACAAAGGCCAGGTCCAGATTTCTGAACCTTTAGGAGTCCTGCCAGAGGATGTCAAGCAACAATCAGGCTCATAGAGAAATAGCAGATCACAGAAATAGGCAGGAGCCTGATCATTCAAGGCTTCAAAAACAAGCAGTAAAATCTTGAACTCAATTCCAAAAATCACAGGTAACCAGTAAAGGGAAGCAAAGATTGATGTGATGTGATGTGTTTGGACAGAGTCTGTCTTATGACAGAGAGTATGAGCAGTGGCAGCTGTCCACGGTGCTGAACTCAAACTGCAGCACATATAAAATAGCACTTGGTGGGGAGTTGTCCATGGTGCTGAACTATCATGCACAGAGACCTTCTCATTGGCAACAGAAATACAGACAACTGAAAGGATAACCCTGACACAATCTGTGCCATTTAACTTGAACTTGTAGTTTATAGCATATTCATAAATCAGCTTTCTAAGAGCTACATGGAAGAATCATGAATAATGAATCTCCTTTGTTGTAACCTAAGTTCATCTGGATTGTTATCTAGGCATTTCATTGTGAATGTTTAAGCATGTTAAATATGCTTCTAGCAAATATTTTATGCATTCAGTTTAATTTCTAAATTGATGTTTACGTAGACCAGGCAAAAAAAGGCACTGAGTGATCCAGAATTCAAGTGAAAAGGTCAGAACTTTGTGGAGTTACAGCAATAGATTGCCTGCACATTGATTTGACAAAGGATCACCTTGTGTTTCTTGTTTTAATACCAACTATCGATTGACTGACCTTCATGTGCATAAATGGACACTACCCTCAATGTGGCCAGCATGGATTGTTTCCACTTATATCTGTTTGTCAAAGCTCTTAGAACCCCAGCTTGTCAATCAATAGTCAGAACTGCATGGGGATCTTTCGATCCACATCAAAAGTAATGAAAAACAGTATAAGGTGCATTGGCTTCAGTCAGATTGTTGAGTGCATGAAGGAAAGCGTTCTGTATTGCAATGCCTTTTATATAATAAGTGTAACAAGTACAATTATAACAAATACAGTATCTCAATAATCAGTTTTTGCACAGATTTGGGCAATAATAGTTAAAATCTGTTTTAAATTATTAACCATTTATTAACGTACTAACAATGTATGACAGGAATTATAAGACAATGTTTCAAACATTGATAGTGCAGTTGCTTAAAATGTCCTGCTTTAATTGGACACATTTATTAGAAGCTTAACTACAGCCAGTAAAAACTAAGTACTTATTGAAGCAACATACATAAAAGCTTGCAGTGTAAAGTTAGTGAAGATTTTTGGCTCTGGTACCCAGAATCTAGAGGGAGATAGAAGTTTGATGGTGAAGTACAGAAGCTCCAACTAGGTCAGAACTATTCCTGGTCTCCCACCATATGCTAAAAGGTGCTACAGTAGCAAGTGGAAAAGTATCAGTATAGCTGCAAATCCATCAGCTGGTACTACAGGTATTCAAACCTCGGGGTGCTGCCAGTGTCCAGCAGCTGGTCAGCCATCCATCTCTATAATACTGGGCCTGCCTAAAACCCAGTCCAACAAAAAAGAGCGTGTTGGCCAGCATGCATATACCAGAGGCTAGCTGATTCACCTATTCTTTGAAGCTGCTTTTTAATAGCAGGGTGCTAGCTGAATAAGAGCTTATACCAAATCAATACATCAGGGGATAAGAATCAGGAACGTGTGCTAAAATCTCTGAAAATCCTAAATCAATTTCAAGTCTATCTGTGGACTCGATTCATGTTTAAATCTGACATTAACCTAAACCCGCTGCTGCTGCTCCATCTGTCCTATCCCTCAGCTTTACAACAAACACACACACACACACACACACACACACACAACACACACACTGAATTGGATGAGATGTGGTGAGTCTATAAAATATATTCTGCAAAATTTGCAAATGTTCCACCTAAAAAAGTTCCTTCTCAAGACTATTTTGTAGAACCACCGTCACTGTGTCTGGAGTTTAGCACTGCGCAAAATGATTGTGATTGTCTTAAAGAAATGCAAAAAAACTTGTGTTTTTTTTTTTCTCCTGTCCTAGAATGTGTATGTGTGGTGCAGCCAGACCTTACTCCACAGTGTTGTGGAGATAGGTATGGCAATACGAGTCTATGTTACATATTACCATAATTACAACATTTAAATGTAAAAAAGTAACCACACATTGAATTATTTTCACAGAACTAATGTTGAAACAACAGCATATTTAGAGTAGAGTTTAAACATCTAGATGCACAGATGTTTTTCAAAGCCGTGCTAAAGGCATGGCTCTAGGGATGGCAATGTTAGTCGTTCAGTCAGTCGATCAACCACTTTGGTCCAGACTGATGGACTACCTTGAAATTGTGTAGAGACATCATGGTCCCCACAAGATTAATCCTTCTGAATGTGACCTCTTGCATCATCTGCAAGTCACAAACTATCCTATGAAATATCTCAACAACTACTAGATGGGTTGGCACATTGGCAATATACAGACATTTATGGTGAACCCATGGCTTTTATTCTGCAAATGTGGTTTTGAATGAAATACACAGAGCTGCTAGCATGGCTGTAGACTCTAAGTTTCACCTCTAAATTGCTGCCTTTTCTCACTTGCTTACCTGCTCTCTTTGTCCACTACCTTTCTTCAAACAGGGAGAGATTTTGTTCACCATACAAACAAGGTTGCAGCCTTCTGAACCAAACACCCCGTACTCCACTCACTTTGCATATAATTTACCCTTTTCCTCTCGTCTTTAGTGCTCCAGGGCTTTTGATCTTTTACAACAAAATAGATGGAGGATGACGTGGGTGATTTTGTTTGGTATTGTTTGGAAAGTGACACACGCCAGGGTTTGACAGAGAGGCACAGCAGGGACAGGCTCAGGCCTGTTTGCCCTATAAAGAGATATCGGCGTTTTGACCATAGGGGTCCCCGGCCGTCATTAATGACCTTATCAAATACACAGACTGAATACATTGTATTGCAACTGCACTGTCAAACCTCTTGCTAGCATAGGACTGCTTTGTTCTCTGAGGTGTTAGGGATGCATAAATCAAAGATTTAAAGAGTCTGATATCTTGCCTTTTAACACAGACACAGAAACGAAAGAACCAAGCATAAATAGGAAAAGAGCTGCTGTGCTGTTTGTGACATTTAACATGAGTACATTGCCAGGAGCCATAAATAAACAAATTTATATATATATTATATATATAAACAATTTTTTGTTAAGTATCTTGTTACGAAATGAATCATTATTTATTAACAGCTGCATTCCACTTACAATATATGTACAAGTTTATAGCTTTCAATAAATTACTTAATAGTATGTTGTAAACATTTATAGGCTTTCTATGAGGCCAGCTAAAGGATGAGTATAGTTGTTATTTGGATCAACATTCATCTTCCAAACTGTATTCTTATTAAACTGCATTCAAATCAAATTGATTCAGTGAATTCATTTGGGCAGTTATGACACAATTTAACAATGTCAGTATTATTTATATTTTAAGATTAAAGAGTTTTTTAAGAGTTTAGCATTGCTACTCTTCATAGGAAATTCAAAAAGAAATCTGTAGAACTATTACCTCCACAACAACGTCCTTAAAGTTTGGAGCATGCACGTGAATTTTTTTTCACGTGCATGCTCCATGTTTTGGAGCTGAACGCACTGAAAGTGATTATGTGCCATGAATGATTATAGGTTAATGCGAACAGAAAGTGACAGTAATAAAGCACAGCAGGATGAACAGACAGACTGACTGGCAGGGAGAGCGAGACACTTCCAACCTCCGAAGCATTACTTCCCAAATTTCCATTTCAATCAGCGGCAGCCTCATGGGCGATGCCTGCATGTGTGGGCGGAGTCCATCCCCCTCATTGCCAACAGTGGTTAGCATTGAGCAGCACAGCCTGGCGTCTCTGCGTTGTGCTCCTTCTGCTGTAAGAAACTATTTAGAGTTTGCATGCAGCACAATCTCCATCCTCCCCATCCTCCATCTCCCAATCTTGCTATCTCTCCCCCACCCCTCTCCCTTTGCAAACACCTCACTATCTTTAAGCACAATGTGATAACACCAAAACTTTCCTACTTTCGTACTACACATAGAAGTTGGAAGCCTTACTAGACTTTCCCACAGTCATCACTATACTAAGTGGAAAATAATTGAATGCCTCAAACTATAAGGACTACTCTGTAGATTCTAGTTTGCCCCTAAGGCGTGTTTCCTCCTAGCTCAGTCATGGGTCATTTGAGTTGGACATTAAACATTAATGTCTTCTGGCCTTGGAAGTGGAGATCTTATTTAGGAGTGTAATCTAACCATATAATATGGGTTAAAAGGTGACTGCAGCACCCTTAACAATAAGGCTGTCTCTTCTATGTATGTGACACGCATTGTATGCCCGGCCATGCTGAGGAGTCGAAGCAATACTCTCTGTCTGTAAGTGGGATGCACTGATGCTCACTGACATAAATAGGTCTTGCATATTTGGTAACACATTGCCTGGATATATTTGGATGCATTGCAATAAAACCTCCATTTGCTCTCTTTCCCTTTTATTCTCTGTGTTTTACATAAGACAGTCGGAAAACAACAAAAAAATTTGATCTCTGTTGAAATTAATTGTTGTGCTACAACTTCTTAATATTCCCCATTGTTCATGCAGGAACCGTCACACATCATATCCACTTTAATACAAATGTGCTTAAGGAGAATCTGGAAAAAGTGATCAGGAACAAATTAGGATAGAGTAAATCTCTCTCTCTTTTTCTGTGCCTCACTCTCTCTCTCTCTCTCTCTCTCTCTCTCTCCCTGTGTGCTGTCAATACTGTAAGTAAGATGAAAGGGCTGTTTAGGTCAAATACAATAAAGATATGTCTGCCTCCTGGCCCACTGACTTAGGATCGATGGCCGCCAGGCATGTTTTCCAGTAACTAACATACATGAATAACATTAGAAGATGGATCTGTAATTAGTCACAAAGATTTTCTCCCGTGATTTGAGATCAGCCATGCATGAGGAGAACTGTATCTTGCTTTGTTGTGCTCCTTACGGTCAAGGCTGAGGATTAAGGGCATCTGCTAAATGTCAAAAAGATGATTCTTTACATTGACACACCCATTACATTGGATTATTTTTGTTTGATATAGGGGGCTGTGCACTGATATGTACAGCTCAGCTCCATAAACAATTATTAATCTGTCCACAACAGACGAAAAACAAGCACATGCACACAATCAGACACACAATCTGAAATTATCATCGTCCACAGTGAGAGACATAATCTAAAAAAAAATCCAGAAATCACAATGTATGATTTTTTAACTATTTATTTGTATGATACAGCTGCAAATACATATTTGAACACCTGTCTATCAGCTAGAATTCTGACCCTCAAAGACCTGTTAGTCTGCCTTCAAAATGTCCACCTCCACTCCATTTATTATCCTAAATTAGATACACCTGTTTGAGGTCATTAGCTGCATAAAGACACCTGTCCACCCCATACAATCAGTAAGAATCCAACTACTAACATGGCCAAGACCAAAGAGCTGTCCAAAGACACTAGAGACAAAATTGTACACCTCCACAAGGCTGGAAAGTGCTACGGGCAAATTGCCAAGCAGCTTGGTGAAAAAAGGTCCACTGTTGGAGCAATCATTAGAAAATGGAAGAAGCTAAACATGACTGTCAATCTCCCTCGGACTGGGGCTCCGTGCAAGATCTCACCTCGTGGGGTTTCAATGATCCTAAGAAAGGTGAGAAATCAGCCCAGAACTACACGGGAGGAGCTGATCAATGACCTGAAAAGAGCTGGGACAACCAGGTTACTGTTGGTAATACACTAAGACATCATGGTTTGAAATCATGCATGGCACGGAAGGTTTCCCCTGCTTAAACCAGCACATGCCAAGGCCCGTCTTAAGTTTGCCAATGACCATTTGGATGATCCAGAGGAGTCATGGGAGAAAGTCATGTGGTCAGATGAGACCAAAATAGAGCTTTTTGGTCATAATTCCACTAACCGTGTTTGGAGGAAGAAGAATGATGAGTACCATCCCAAGAACACCATCCCTACTGTGAAGCATGGGGTGGTAGCATCATGCTTTGGGGGTGTTTTTCTGCACATGGGACAGGGCGACTGCACTGTATTAAGGAGAGGATGACCGGGGCCATGTATTGCGAGATTTTAGGGAACAACCTCCTTCCCTCAGTTAGAGCATTGAAGATGGGTCGAGACTGGGTCTCGCAAAATGACAATGACCCAAAGCACACAGCCAGGATAACCAAGGAGGGCTCTGTAAGAAGCATATCAAGGTTCTGGTGTGGCCAAGCCAGTCTCCAGACCAAAACCCAATAGAGAATCTTTGGAGGGAGCTCAAACTCTGTGTTTCTCAGCGATAGCCCAGAAACCTGATTGATCTAGAGAAGATCTGTGTGGAGGAGTGGGCCAAAATCCTTTCTGCAGTGTGTGCAAACCTGGTGAAAAACTACAGGAAATGTTTGACCTCTGTAATTGCAAACAAAGGCTACTGTACCAAATATTAACATTGATTTTCTCAGGTGTTCAAATACTTATTTGCAGCTGTATCATACAAATAAATAGTTAAAAAATCATACATTGTGATTTCTGGATGTTTTTTTTAGATTATGTCTCTCACAGTGGACATGCACTTACAATGAAAATTTCAGACCCCTCCATGATTTCTAAGTGGGAGAACTTGCAAAATAGCAGGGTGTTTAAATACTTATTTTCCTCACTGTATTTCCCCAGGCTAAATCAGTTATTCTGTTATTTTTTAACATGGTTACTTTTGCAAACTTTTGATTTGACTTGAATGAATATTCTGTAATTTCTATTATGACATACTTTGCCACTTTGTCTTTACATACCAACAATTCTGATTACACTATACTGTTAACTAGGGTTAAAATAAAAATAAAAATCTCCATGCAACAAACCAGCATTCACACTTCCCTACTCCAGCCCACAGTTGAAGAATGATCAATATCAGAGATGAGAGAAGAGACACATGGCTGAAAGAATAAACAACCCTTACAAACCTATTGCATTGTGATGTAGTGTAAAAAATTGTGTTTTTACAAATCTTATTTGTGTTATAGAATTGTCTGTTATACAACAGTCCATTCTTCTTTTATTTTTTTGCAATTGGTAATGATGATGTTCTCCAGCTGCAGAAATAACTGTAAAACAAGCCCACAAATCAGTTTATGTGTAACAAGTTATTTTAATTTGTTAAAAATCTTAGTTAGGTCCATTAATAATGCTTTGAATGTTCGTATTAATTAACATAACACTATGAATTAATTAATGAACACATTGTGGCACAGATTAACGTCTTTATGCAAACTAAATATTAAACAATGCATTCGAAAAATGTTTAATAATTAGCTTAACACCAGGTTAAAAGTGTGCACATGTAACCACAAACAACAGCGATGTCACGGTGTGGCGACCATACATTTAAATACACATCAACATTACTACAGCGAGGTTAAACCACAAAAACAAGATTGTATACCTCAGCACAGATAAAGTCATTTTCAGCAAATGCCCCAAAAGGATCAAGTGACAAAGCCCTCTAGCGGCGGTAACACTTGTCCTTTAAGAAGGTTGGGATGGATAGGGAGACAGTTGTTTTTCTTATTTCTTATTTCCTACCACTAATCATGGGGTTCTTAAATCCTTGACCACGATTGTTCTGTAACCTTAACCACATAGTTATGATTGTAAGCAAGGTCCATTGACCTTAACTACATGTAGGTTTTTTTTAATATCTTGGTTTTAACCCAAACCAAGAAATAACATTTCAGATTTACAGATTTTTAAATTTCTTGTTCAACAGTGATATCTAATGATTTTGAAAGGTGGGATTATAGAAGACTATGTAGCATGTTAAGTTAGAAAAGCCCCACAGAGAGTGGTGAAATGTATTGTAACTAAGTACATTTACTCAAGAACTGTACTTAAGCATAAACATGTGAGGTATTTGTACTTTACTTGAGTCTTTTCTATTCATGCCACTTTCTACTTCTACTCCACTACATTTCAGAAAGAAATAGTGTACTTTTTACTCCACTACATTAATCTGACAGATTTAGTTTCTAGTTACTTTGCAAAGCATGATTTTTTCACACAAAACACAAGTAGTTTATAAAATACAATGTTTTATTAAAAATTAAACTAACCAACA
This sequence comes from Etheostoma perlongum, assembly GCA_026937815.1. NCBI lineage: Eukaryota > Metazoa > Chordata > Actinopteri > Perciformes > Percidae > Etheostoma > Etheostoma perlongum. The sequence continues at coordinate 8,287,991 of CM049374.1, read as the reverse complement.
ATTTTCAGGCCTACAAGTAGACCCAAAATGATAAGACCTAATTTAACTATAAAATTAAATCATTAAATAAAGCACTTCCATCATTTCCAGTTTCTAAAATGTGAGGATTTTTCTGCATTGAGTACTTAGTAGTAAAAAGTCGTATGTATCTGCCATTTACTTATATGCAGCTGTATTAAAGGCTTTAAACACAGATGCTTAAGCGACATCTTAAGTTAAGGATTCAGAGAATGGTGGACCCAAAATGCAAAGACGGTAGGCAGTGAATAGTTTGAGGTTTTCATTTCCAACAAAAAATTATAGAAACAAAAGAAGTCCTGGATACAGCAGGAAAAAGTAATCCAGAATGAAGTCGAAGTTAAAACAGGAAACAGCAACCAGGAACACATAGAAAACCGGGAAGACTCAAACACACGATCCAAACAGAAAACAATCTGATCTGACAACTAAACTACGAGCCTGAAACAGATCGTGCAGTGCCGTAAGTCCTCGAAAGAGGATTATTATCCGCATGCGTGAACATTTTATGAATGCGCATGACGGCTCGCGCAGGCAGCACAGATCGGGTATCGACAGCGGGGCAGACAATCACTGAGGCGGGTAAACACAAGGCAGGAAGTAAAACAAGACATGACAAGGGAGAAAACAGACTACAAAAAATAACAGGAAACTGACACACATACACAACCATAACAAATCTTTACATTCATTTAAGTGAGTAAACACTAGATTTTTACAATATATCCATGAAAAAAACATAAAAGCCATACTAATAAAATATGTTTGATTTATGTTTTTATCCTATCCTGTTTTTTTATCCTTTAACAGTTTCAGTCTATTATTGTCAGTCTTCACTCTAACAGCATGTTGGTACATATAAAGCAGGGAGATGGAATGACTTGATGTTGGTGTGAATATCTGGTATCAAAGCTAAATATGTGTCTGTCTGTTGTTGTCAAGTCTATTTCATTGTGCTGGTGTGCATATCTTTCTTTGCATATTCCTGGGCACATTCTGTTCCCAATCATGTGGATTCAGCATTGTGTTGCTGTATTTCTGTGTGCACATTCTGTGTGCAAATATGCTTACAAGACACAATTCCTGTTTTTGTTCCCCTTTCTGCTGGCATAAAAATTACATCTTCTTAAAGCACATGGCTTTTAAACAAGCTGGGCAAGTGTTTGATGTGTAAATGTGTATTCCAGACAATGTAAATATAATGCTATCAGCTTCTCAGCATCTGTCTGTCACAGATTTGACTTGTCACCAATGTTCTTCTCATTCATCTATGCGCGCTTCTCTCTTATGTAGGTTTTCTTTCTGCCTTGACAAGAAAGCAAACTGGCAAGTGTGGCCTGAGGCAGAGCAAGTGAGCCTTTGTTAAAAAGGTTATACATTTGTGCTCATGCTGATAGAAAACTTAAAAGCTCAATGGCTTAGTAACTATTTTAAATAGTTTCATAGGACAAAGTGACACATATGCACCTGAATATGACAAAGAAAGCTGTAGAATTAAAGACTAGAGATGTTCGGTCTTGTCACTAAGAAACAATTTTATCTCTAACAATATATACATGGGAAATGTTTTATTAAAAGTATATGTGTTACTTTAAAACACACACACACACACACACACACATATATATACACACTGAACACACATGTATCCATGCCCACATGCATTCATACACACATTAACAAAACCATACCGACGCTGTCAGGCAGAGCCTTGTATATCCATATTTTGTCATTTAATTTTTTGATAAATTAATACTATTGGTCACCTTAGTGGGTCCCTATTACCAAATCGGAAATCTCTTTCCCAAAATTCAGCCTTGGGGCAGAATTACAGCCACTAAAACCAGTCTCACAATGAGCTTTCCGTAGTATGTGCCATTTCTGAGTCTGTAGCTTTTGAGGATGAGAGAGGGGGGGCAAGGTGGAGGCTGGCGGTGTGGCCTTGACCAACTGCCACTTTGTTTGTTTGAAAGCCATGATGTCTCTCTGTCTGGGCGGGCAAAGCAGAGAAAGGAGAGTTACCTTGCCCATTATGAGGTCATAAGGGGCAAGGTCCAGATTGGCCCATCTGAGCTTTCATTTTCTCAAAGGCAGAGCAGGAGACCCAGGGCTCAGTTTACACCTATTGCCATTTCTAGCCACTGGGGGACCATAGGCAAGCTGGGGAAACACATATTAATGTTAAAGAAAATCTCAAAGTGACATTTTCATGCCATGGGACCTTTAAATAACAAGGCAATTGACAATGTTGAAGGTAATTAACTTAATAAAATGTTTTCAAATTAGCCTTTATCATATCCTGAAAACAACGGTTTTGGACACAAGGTTTTTGTCCAACAGCAACGTTAACCCTCTGAACCCTAAGACCATTTTTACAGTTTTACATTGTCCGTCTGGATTTATTTTATAAAAAAGCTTGTAAAACATCAACCCTGTTATCTACAGTCAAGATATGAACATCATTTTTTTCAGGACAAACTGGGTTAGTAGAATATTTGGGTTGCAATGAGGTCACTCTAATGTTAAAAATGGTTGTAGGACCTTAAAGACAAATAAATAAATAAAACGGAATATGACTCTTCCAGATATGTATTGATATCACAGACAAGCTACCTAAGCCATTTTACTCTCTAAAACACTTCTCATATGTCTTGGGAGTCACACTGAAGAAATAATCATTATAACTTATACAGATGACAAAATACATACATTTTTTCAAAGAAAGTCCAGACGCTTTTGCCCTCATGACATTTACTTATGCCAATAATCAACATAATAATGTCATATTTATTGATATTACACCCACAGCAATGCTACACAAGCATTTGTGTGTCTAAAACAGTTCTTCTATATGCAAAAATAAACATAATAAACATTATAACTCATATAAAGCACATACTATTTACATTTCTTCAAAAAAGACCCAAATATATAATATATAATATAAATATATGCCAAATCTCAAACCAGTGAGGCCATTATGCTCTATAAAACGGTAGATATCTATCTTGTGGACTATAGCAACTTTGATTGCATACTAGACAGTTTGACTGGGAGTGTTGGCATCTTTCAGCATCCTCTTTGGATGACGTTGTCTCCCATATATGGGCATACTATTGGCTTTGCTTCCCTAAACACACGAGAGCAGATACAGAGCCGCGAGCTAGCGACATAAATGAGCCAAAACGCGATGAATTATGGACATAAAGTGGATAAATCTTGGATGTAACGGTTTGGATTTAATGCTCAACGACCCCAAAAGAGGCTGGAAGTTCCAGGCTGGATAGAAAATCACCTGTAGAGACTAGAAGGACCCGGAAAAGACCTTCGTAACCGCTAACTCGTTACCTTTTAGACGCAATTTTTGGTGAATTTCTGTGTTGTATGGTTGATAAATTATTAAACTATGAATCAGAGGTGCTGTTTTTGGGCTCGTGGGCGAGTCTCTCGGTCTCATACTGTACATTTATGTGCAATGGCAGTTAAATTGGCATTTAACATAAATTCTTTGTTTTAATGTCCAATGATTCTAAACATAACCCTAAAGTGCCTCTCCCCCTGCATGTTTGAAAGGTGGCTGTAAAACGTTTTGACTCTTCTTGCTTGGATTTGTGACAGTTTCAAGCAATTGCAATGTTTTCTCAGTGGGGAAAAAAGTATTGGAATGGCCAACGAAACCTCATTATAATGCACTTTCACTCCCCATCTGTGAATTCAATATGTGCCAAACTAGAAAGACAGTCAGTTCTTCTTACAGTGAGAGAGTATGAGATTGCTCTAAAATTCACAATCCTGCTCATCAGCTCAGCATTTTGGATGGACAGACGACTGGTAGATTATGTGGAAGAGGTGATATGAGAATTTTAAGTGGATGTTTTGACTTTTTGTGCAATGAAAACGTATCACTATTTACTGTAACTAACATGACCTCAAGCTGACTTCTGTTTGAAGGTGAAAAATGTTTAAGAGCCACCTTTCAAGTTGAGTTTCTCAAAAGATAGATTTTATGTGAAATGTCACTTTTACATTTGCAATTACAATGAGTTACAACCTGTAATGTAATGAGACCTACTGTATGCTTCCCATAGCTTCAGCATTCATAAATTCACACAGCTATAAGAATGACTGCAGCATTTACTCAGACTTTTGATCCAATAAAACGTTTAAACAAGAAACAAACATTAAACTATCTATGTCTTGTCCCATCAGGCAATCAAGCCTAGTTTTCAATATTTTAAATATTAAACAGAAAGTTTCACGTTTAATCTTTTTTGATGTTACACACACACACACACACACACACACAGACACACACACACTCACTCACACCAGTCCTGTCTCCTAAAAGTTGCGTACCCATACAACTAGACTGCATTCTCACTTGTTTTGAGAGTTTCCCATGGTTTTTAGAGTGCTTAGGTGCAAATGATCATTTACGCTCATTTGTATTTTAGTGACACCATTGCCCAATTATTTGCATAAAGCTTAGTGGTTGTCAGTTGCAGAAAAGGAGAGATTACTAAAAGAAGACTTGGAGGATCAGTTTGTCACTAAAATGAGAAGAGATGGTCTACCGTAAAGGTCAGCCCAACTTACAGTTTTTTTCAATTGCTTAAGCACTATTTTGAAAGCAGGGACATATTTTTCAAAACATATGACATATATTTTTACCATATGACCACACACATTTCATTTGACTTAATTCTGTTTGACCCAGTCACACACTGCTGTTGCTAACCTAAAACACTTTTAGCAATTCTTCTAAGTGATTAGAGTATTGTAAATGAAGTACACAGAGAAAGTGCAAATATACAATAAGTTTACCAAACACTACCCAATATCAATGCAGTAGACAGAGGAAAATATAATTTATTTCTCTCCATATACTGTTGGAGCTAAATCCTGCTCCATTCTCAGGGTTCATTCAATTAGTAGTCAAAATCTCAGATGTTGATATGCGAATCCATTTTATTACATAGGATATCCTGAGACAAAGTTACCTGGATCAAGCTGTCGCAGCTCTCCCCTTCCTTTGTCTCACTCTTTGGCTCTCAGACCCCCAGTATTATCTCACAAAGGGTGGGGTCTTGTGCTTATTCCTTATCTTTTAGTTGGGATGTGACTGAGGGTTTATGACCCTCAGGACTTGCAAAGCAACAGAGCAGTTGGGCCATAAAGGGTGACTGAAACCAGAGACAGGGTGTCTCTAACATCATCAATTCAACTTCTGACACATTTGTAGAGTTGGGTTATAACAAAATGTACCAGAACATCTTATATTATAAAACAGAAGTATTGCAAAACCACTTAATGCAACAAACAACAAACGTAATGCATGACCAACATGTCTTCATTTATGTTGAAATAATGCTTTTACCTTTTGGCTTGAATGTATAATGCAAATCACACACAATGTTTAAGCACATATAAAATTTTAAATTCCAACAACACCCAAATAAGTCAGCATGTCAACATGGAGAATCAACAACAAAACGTGTTCTGGACAAGAGCAGCAGTGGAATGACACATTGTCCCAGATGACAATGTATTGCATCTGGTGAATTTGGTTAACTGCTGTGACGATGTTGCGCAATCGGTCCAAAAATGTGAGAATGTGAGGTGTGTTGTAAGGGCCCATACTGGCATGACGGAGGAGGATCCCATCCTGTGTAATGGCAGCACAAAGGGTGAGGTTGCCCCCACGTTGCCCAGGGACATTGATTATAGCCCTGTGGCCAATGATATTTCTGCCTCTCCTTCTTGCTTTTGTAAGGTTGAACCCTGCCTCACCTATGTATGTAGGATTTCTTCAGCATCCATCTGTAAAACTCTCTGAAATACAGTGAAAGAAAATATTGTGTATTTCATGATGGATCTAGTATACAGTCAATGCACTTTTAAAAAGGTCATGTGTGCAGTAGGCAACATCACAGTGCTGGAGTGAACAATACATACCTCAACATACTCATGCCGCAGCCGTTTAACCCTCTCTGAATTCCGCTCAATAAATTCGTTTCATTTGAACCTGATATTTTTTTAGGATGCGTGCCAGAGTTGACAGAGAGACCTGATGGACATTATTGAAAATGGCATGGTCACCGATAATGTTGGCTTGAATTTCTCAGAGCCTGATAGAATTATTAGCCAAAACTATGTTTATGATCTCTCTCTCTCTCTTGTTCTTGCGTGAATATGGGACCCCTTCCTCCTTGTCGTTCTCGACCCTCAATCCAATGTAGAAAATAATACATGTAACCTACTATGTCACAGGAAGGGGTATCAAAAGTGCCAATATGGTGCATACAATAAGCATCTGATTACTGTAGACAGATTTTTTTACCTGTTTCTTTGTCAAAATGTCCTTATAACAGATGCTACTGTATATCTGCTAAAAAAAAAATTTTCAAACGTCTTTTTATTAAGGAATATGAGCCATCATACAATTCAAATGTACATTCCGAATCCTTTTTTTTTCTCTTTTATATAACAAAAATAAAACAGAAAAAACAACAATACAAAACAAAACGATGGTAAGAATACCACCAGGCTGACCCCGGCCCCCCACACTGTCCCAGCCCCAAACCCGCCCGTCTGACTCCTTCCCATGTACCACCCTCACCCAGACCATCACTCAAACGCCATTACTACTGCCGTGCTGCGCTAGGACTTGGATTGTTGCAGTGGGTTCGCTGCTTTCAGGTATAGCATGAGAGGCTCCCACGTTTTGTTAAATAAAGTGAGTTTGTCTTTCAGCGTGTATCTTATTCTCTCTAAATTAAGTGTATTAGTTAAATCATCCAGCCACATCTTAGAGGTAGGTAGGGCTGCGCTCTTCCACAACATAAGGATTAATTTCTTTGCAATAATAAGGCAATATGAGAGAAAGCACTGCTGTGCCCCACTCAGTTCCCTGAGAGTCTCCGATATTCCAAAAATGATGAGCAGGGGTTCGGGTGCGATTGGGATATTAATGACCTCAGACATAATGGTACATACATCAATCCAGAACAACTGGATTCTTGGGCATAAAGCAATACTATGGAGGAGTGTTGCTACGGAAGAGTGGCACTTATCACATATAGGTGACACCTCAGGGTATATGGTGTGTAGTTTCTCCTTAGAATAATGAAGCCTATGTACAATTTTAAATTGGATAAGACAATGTCTTGCGTTATCTGAACAACTGTGTATTTTTCCAAGACTTTCCTTCCATAAGTCATCTGAAATAGATATATCCAGTTCCTCTTCCCACTTACGCTTATAATTTTCAGTTGAAGGGGGGTTTATTAATAAGAGGATGTCATAGATGCGGGATATCAGTTTACTCTCATTAGGAGACAATTTCAGGCAATCTTCTATCATAGAATGGGATTCCGTCTCGAACTCTCTTAGGTGTTTCCGAACGTAGTCCCTAACTTGTAGATAACGAAAGAAGTCATTAGCCCCCAGCTCGTACTTCCTCTGTAGTTGTGTGAAGGAAGCAAAGACGCGCCCCCCACGTATAGGTCCCCAATGCAACGAACACCCCTCCCACTCCACGCGGAGAAGGCTCCATCCAGACCGGAGGGGGCAAATGTGGGGTTTCTAGCAATGGGTAATAGAAGAGAGATCGGTTTAAGATTAAAGGAAGTCCTGATTTGCTTCCAGGTACAGATCAAGCTATGTATAATGGGATTATCATTATACAGGGACTTTTTAATCGCGACCGGGGCTAGTAGGATTGCAGCCAAGGAGTACGGGTGGCAATCCTCCCGTTCCAGCAGTAGCCAGTCAGACAATGGATTTGATGTGTCCAACCAAAAGGTGGACGCCTTAATTGCTGAAGCCCAGTAATAAAGCAAAAAGTCTGGGAGTGCCAAACCCCCCTTTGGCTTCGGTCTACAGAGATGTTTTTTGCCAATTCTGTGGGCCCTTTGTCCCCACAGAAAGGGAACTATTAGAGAATCTAGGTGTTTAAAAAAAGATTTTTTTAGAAACATTGGGATGTTTTGAAGAAGATATAACAATTGCGGAAGGAAAATCATCTTTATAGCATTGATTCTCCCAATTAAAGAAATTGGGAGCGTGTCCCAGAGTAAAATTCTAGTCCGAAGCCGCTCTATTAGAGGAGGGAAATTAGCTTGAAACAGAGAGGAATACTCCCTGGTCACGTCAATCCCGAGATAGGTAAATTTGTCTTGGGAGATCTTAAATGGAAAGTGACCCAGGTGTGCCAGGTCATTCATATAGACCGGTAGTAAGACACTTTTAGTCCAGTTGATCCGATAGCCCGAAAAGGTCCCGAACAGGTTAATTTTATCAAGAAGAGTTGGGATAGTAATTTGAGGCTGTGTTATATATAGCAGGATATCATCTGCATATAGTGATATTTTATTATTGGTGTCCTTGGTGGAATATCCATAGATCTGGGGTTCTAATCTGATACTTTGGGCTAGAGGTTCAATGGCCAGTGCAAAAATCAAAGGGGACAACGGGCACCCCTGTCTTGTCCCTCTGTTTAGGCTAAACGGGGAGGATATTGTCCGGTTTGTTAGGATTTGAGCCATGGGATTCCTGTAAATGAGTTTAATTAGTGACAGAAATGTATTTCCTAAATTGAACCTATTGAGAACCTCAAAAAAAGGTAGCACCACTCAATCTGGTCAAATGCCTTCTCAGCGTCGAGCGAAAGTACAACAAAGTCAGTAGGCGGGCCTCTCTTTGTATATAGAATATTGAAAAGACGTCTAAGATTGAAAGTAGCACTTCTATTGGGTATGAAGCCAGTCTGGTCCGTATGAACCAGCTTTCCCAGTAGCGGGTTCAGCCAGCATTTTAGCATACAGCTTCCCATCAGCATTAAGGAGGGAGATTGGACGATAGGCGCCCACTTCCTGTGGGTCCTTCCCCTTTTTGTGAATTAATGTAATCACAGCCTCAGTTAGGGTGGGGGGCAGAGCACCCTGTACCTGGGCATGTTCATATACTTTTAACAGGTAGGGGGATAGATCTTCGCTGAATGTTTTATAAAGTTCCCCTGGAAGTCCATCAGGGCCGGGTGCCTTATTACTCTTTAGGGAGGCAATGGCACCCCGAACCTCCGCAATTGTGAGGTCAGAATTTAAAGAATCACAATCTTCCTTACTCAGTCTGGGAAGCTCGCATTTATCCAAAAATGCATTGATAGTTACAGAGTCTGAAGTGGTCTTTGAGGTATACAAATCGGTATAGAATTCAAGAAATCGGTCATTGATATCCCTTGGCTTTGTAAGTACACATTATTGCGGGTTTTTACCTTGTGTATCGTTCTGTCGTTTTCCATTTTCCTGAGTTGTCTAGCTAGCAGCTTGTGCGGTTTGTCACCAAATTCAAAATGTTTTTGCCTAGTGTAGAGGAATGCTTTACTTAATTTAGCAGAGATAATTTTATTATATTCATACTTAAGTGTAGATACTTTCCTGTGTAATATAATAGAGGGGGGAGTGTGCATTTTCTATGTCAAGTAATTTAATTTGGTCTTCTAAATCCCGTAATTTAGCCTTATTTACTTTTCTCTTAGAAGCCTCGAACGATATAATACAGTCACGAATATAAGCCTTGAAAGCTTCCCAGAGGATGGCGGCAGAGGTATCAGAGTTGTCATTCACTTCGAAGTATAAAGAAATCTGGTCTTTTAGATAGTTGCAGAATTCCTTTTCAGCGAGTAAGTGTGAGTTCAATTTCCATTGGGTATGTGGCTTATCTACATGATCTAAACACAGTGAAAAGGTGAGCGGGCTATGATCTGAAATCACAATACTGTGATATTTCGCATCCAATGTGGACGGTGCAAGTCTGGCGTCCACTAGGAAGTAGTCTATCCTACTGTAGGAGTTGTGTACTGGTGAGTAAAATGAATAGTCCCTACCAGAAGGGTTCATTGCCCTCCATATATCCAGAACATTTGTGTTATTGATAAACGTATTCAAAAATTCGCTAGAAGCATTCCTTGCGAGTATCTTCGTGGAGGACCTATCAAGATACTTGTCGAGGACAGTATTAAAGTCACCCCTATTATCAGGTGCGTTTGTGATATCTCCGGTATCAGTGAAAAAACCTTCTGAAAGAATATGGGGTTATCTATGTTCGGAGCATAAATATTCACTAAGGTGAGGGAGATGTTATGGATCTCACCAGCCACTATAATATAGCGGCCCTCCTTGTCAATGATTGTTTTTTTCTCTAAAAAGGGCACACCTTTTCTCAGTATAATGGCTGCACCTCTCGCTTTGGAAGAGAAGTTTGAATGGTAAACTTCTCCTACCCAATTTGCTTTTAACCTGCCATGCGAGCCATTTTTTAAGTGAGTTTCCTGTAAGAACATGATGTCTGAGGTCAGAGACTTTAGATGTGCCAGAACTTTACCCCTTTTAACAGGATTGTTTACTCCGCGTACATTCCAACTGGAGAATGTAAGACCCTTCTTCCCTCTCCTGTCGACATTTAACCCGTCACACATCAGGAATCTATGCACGGTACAGTACCCATAGCAGCGCAGTCAACAATGTGTAGGATTTGAGTGAGTGGTCTTCCTATCCCTCCCCCCCTTCCCGCCCCAGTCAGCCCCACAGCCAATCTCAAGGTCAGCCCTAACCCCATAGTAACAAACAAAAACAAAACTGTTCTTGCCAGTTCAAAATGAATGTGGCGCGAGCCTTCTTAAGGAAGTAAGTATAAATGAATCAGTAACTTAAATTACTTCCCCACACCTTCTGGTGGCCTGACGTTAACACCTATCTGTGATCCCATAGCCCGGTAACTTACACAGAACTTTAGGTAGGTTAGTGATGATAAGAAAATATGGTTAGTTTAAGTGCCATAGTAATATAACAACAGTGGGCACACACAAATAAACCCTCCATCCAAAGTACGAAGGAAAGTTGATGTCAAATTCTACCCAAGGCAAGGATGTACACCCTATGTATAACTAGAAGAAAAAATAGTTTAGATAGTACGAACATATACGACCTCAAATTCAAATGAGTTGTAACTACAACCTGGGAGTCGACCTCGTAAACATTTACACCGAAAAGAGGCAGCATTGGTTAGATTTCTTACAGTAATAGTGAGCCATTTCCACACTTTAAGAAAACAAGGTAAACAATTATATGGGCTCCAGATATGATACCGAAAGGAAAGCTAACAAGAAACCAATCAAGAAAAAACGATAACAGTGCCATCCATAATCTACGAGGCAGGCCTGAGTATTGCTCAATTATTCTACTAATGACAATGGTGGCTCAGCAAACAGTCGGTGACGCATCAACTGCGTGTGTGTATGAGCATGTAACTCACATGAATAGGTGACTGCTAGTGCTGCGCTAACGGCAGCCGTAGGGGCTAACCAGTAAGCACCAGCACCCAACCACCAGTCCAACCATCAAGAGTCACCGCATCAGCAGTGACTGCATCAGTTTAAGCGTCCTCCTGTCTTATCTCAGTCGGGCCCGGTGTCACGAGGCGCTCGGCATACCTCTCCGCTTTTTCGGCATCTATGAATGATACCTGTGAGCCATTGTGGGTTATCAGGAGTCTGGCAGGATAGAGGAGGCATCTGCTAAAATTTGGCTGAACTCTTAGTCAAGCCTTCCTCAGCGTCAATCCGTGGTTCACAACATGATCCAGTGTTGCACAAATTTAATTTTATAAATTTAGTCCTCTTCTTCTTTGATCACATTCTCTGGCTTCACGTATTCCTCTTCCTCCACCTCGGCCTCTACCTCTGGTTGGGCCTCTACCTCTTCCTCCTTCTCCTCCTCCGTGAATTCCCGCTCTCACTCTCACTCTCACTCTCTGCAAGGAAGTGACATCATGATAAATTTATGTGGCAAATGCATACAAGTGTGTTTAGTGTTTTTCCGTGTGTTTAGTAAGACAGTGTGTTTAGTAAGACATCTCAAGAAAAAAATATTCTATTGATTCGCATGATTGCCGTACTGTTTAGTTCAAAAACTTCAAAAACACCAACGTACAAAAACACAGCGGACCAGACGCAAGCTTTTTATTTTTTTAAAGTTGAAGCTTGTGGACAGCACACAGCCGGGAGGGCATGAGACGGGAGGTCTCCAGGCTGCAGTCGTACCCGACTCAATTATCCTCTTGGTCCCGGTGATTATTTGTGAAATTGTGCAAACGACAGCCTTTTCAAGGCATTTGAGATGGAAGGAGTGGTAGTAAGCAAGCTCCCAAATTGACGCTCGTCTGAGAAATTGAGTTTTGGATAGTAGAGGATTAACTTAGTATTTGAAGTAATGCAGTAATGCAGGAAGTGTGCATTTAGTTTCCATGCATATTGAATGGAATGGCCACCATAATTGTGAAGTGTGATGTGTAAGATGAGAAAGCAGAGGTTAAGTTATGTATGTCATGGTTGTAAAAAAAACAATTGGTATCTGTACGTCTTTGCCAAACGCTAACCAGTACAGAAGACATCAATAAATTGTTCAAGAGGGTCATACCTTTTTCCCAATCATTTTGAAGGGTCAAAGAAAAATGTAATATTGGCAAAGGGAGGGTCTTTTTTGACTAAACTCCCCCAGCCCCTTAAATAAATAAAAAAACAGTCCATAACTGGTTTTGTTGCCGAAACCTAACTAAGTAGTTTTTTACTTTAACCACATGTTCAAAATGTAGTTGAAAATGTGCTTTAGTTGTATGGGAACATGCTTTTTTCAGGAGACAGGGTTGCACATATACACACACATACACTATTAACATTTAAAAGAACATGAGAAAAAAAGGAAATTGTTGTAAAGTTCAATTCAGAATTTCTTAATATTCTTGCATGCATCTTTCTGTACAACCCTCAAGAGGCAGAACTACAACACACTGGGTAAAGCTTTGTATAACCTCAATATATTTCCTCTGTTCAATGCCCCTTGAGTTCCCTCAAGGCCTGGAGTGTATGATGTGTTTGTGTGTATAGTACCTACAGTAAAGATTAAAAACATATATGCTGTGTTCTTGTATACTTTCTTTTGTAAAAAACAGCCTTGGGGAAAAAACCAATAGGCTCACGACCCCTATTGGGTGATTTGAAAACCATCTTAAAGGTCACAGCCAGCCAAACATCTCTCCCTCCAGTGTCGCCACTGTATGCTGAAGTCGCTACCACCACTGTTTACTTCATAACCCAAGACATTTGTTCATTTCATTTGTGGCTTTTAGAGGAACTAAATATCCCAGAGATGTTTAGCCCTTTTCAGTGTCTGATCTTACCACGAGTTCATTAAAAATACATGATCAGCATTCCAGCTTTGGCTGTCTGATAACTGCTTTTCTATCTCCCTCTTGCTACCATCTGATGGAATTAAAAAGTTGTTATTAACATGACTAATTCCACCCTCAAGGGGATTTAAATGCCCACAGTAAGATGGCAGCTTGTCAGGACACACTTATCAGTGGCCACTGTATGTATGTGTACAGTCATTTATTTCCAGCATTGTGATGTAATGTGAAATGTACCATGAACTCAAATCAGGACATTAAAAAAAATGCAATTTGGTTAATGCCATACATATAAATAGATAGTATAGATCTTCTGTGTGCAAATCATTCAAGCTGATTTAAACAGTTAAGTTCATTTTTTTTATTTAATTCATAGAGCACGTTTAAGCTTTTAAACTTCACAGAGCAGTTAAACTTGATAAGCAAAATGAGAAAAGTAGAGAAAAAGCTTTAAAGGAAAATAGGCTAAATTAAAGCAATTATCTAGTTATGTTAATTGTGGGCACTCAAAATTAAAAGATGGGTCTTAGATAATATTTGTATGTGGCAATAAATGGGGTAGACCTGACAGTGAGGGGTAAATTGAGGGCAGCAATGAACAAGACTAAGCAATCACAGCCAGGCTGGTGGCTCTGTGACACTGTATTTAGGCACAGCTGGGCTTTAAAAGGGGACTATGCTGTTTTTTAAGCTTAATTTACTTTAACTGAACATCTTTGGAGTCAATGGAATGGTTATATGACTTTTTTCGAGTTGAATGGTCATTGTCTCACTTCCCCCTAGCGCCTGTGAGCGGAAAAGCCAACCCTTCTTTAGGCCGTCGAGTCGCCGGACTCAACGTCAGGAAATATTGCGTGATATCAGGTCTCGCAATGTCACAAATTGCTTTGCTACATATGGCCATTCTGGAACTTGCTATCAAGGTAGCGATGGAGTTTTTCAGAGTTTTTTACATTATCGTCATGGCTGAGCCGGCCAAAAAGGAGCAGAAAGCTAGGAAAGCATTGTCGGAGGAACAGAGAAAGAGGAAATGACAGGCTGACCGAGTAAGTAAACATTGGAGCTGCCAAATATCTATTCCAAACAATTGACAGAGAAATCTGCGAGCAAAAAGCAAAACAGTGAAGAAATTGCCAAAACTACATTGCGCCCTTTTAAGATTAATTGGCGTTACAGAGGAAAAGTCAGGGGTTCAATAAAATAATTATGATGAACCACAGATGTCTGTACAAAAGTTTGTGCAAATCTTTCTTGTAGATGCTGCAATATTTTTATATGTGAAGAGTTTGACGTGCTAGTGGTGCTAGATATAAAAAAAAAAGTTCTCATTCATAACATTCGTTTCGATGTCTCACTATGGGATACGCCTCCCTGCGTATTCCTCAGAAGCATTTATCTCATTACGCCAGTCCTGATTGGAAGGTGATCGAGTGTCCGCGTCACGTGGGTCCATCCCCCTTTAAATAGCTTACGCTATGACGCGGACACCATTCTAAAACCTCTTCTCGCTTCGAAGCATATCTCAGTCGTGCAGGCTAGCTAGCTTAACTGTCCACAGATGGAGCCATCCTAGCTTAACATCTCCGTCGCCAGGCGCTAGCTGCCTTCGACACGACTCTTTGGTCTCACCACAGACTGGAGCATTATCCGCCTAGCCGTTATGCGCGTTAGCACACCAGCTACTGCTCAGTATCTTCGCGTTTAGCACCCCTGCTAACGAAGATGTCTTCTAACGTCCCTCACACCAGAGGACACGAAGACCCAGTGGTTCGACTTTGCCATTGTGGTAACAAAATTTTGAGCAGGGACACACACCAGGTCTGCTGGTGTTGCTGGAACCATGCTGGATCCAAGTCACCCAAGCATACACTCTTCACACACTTGCATTAACCCTTTTCACAGAATTAAAGCATGTTCCACTGCCTCCAGACATTTACCAGTTGAAACAATGAACAAAAAAAAGCCCGGCTCTGTGGCTTCACCGCTCCAAGCCACAGCTCCTCTCGGGACGCGGGATGCCATCGACCCCGTCAGTGCGCTAACACCTCGCTCACGCGCATTGTTGGCCACGGGTCACTCCCGAGTACCGCCACAAGATGGCCTCTTAGCTCAGTTAATGAGGGCTGGACTGGGGACACGTTGGGGCTGCCACTCTCTCTCTTACCAGAGAGAGATGGGCAGCTATTAACCCTTTTCACAGATATCGGGGCTAAGGCATGTTACCCACTGTCTCGGGCATACTCTGTTCACAGGCCCAGGGGGGAGGCAGCTGGCGTTGAACAAGAAGGAAAATCTCGCTGTTAGAAAGGAGAGCGATATGTGTAGTGCCTCTGTGGCTTTACTCCAGGTATTTTCTGGTCCCAAAACGGGGAGAGAAGCCACTATCCTGGACCTGCGGGCTCTGAACAAATACCTCCGAAAATACAAATTCGGGATGCTCACATCATGCGTCTCCCGTCTGGTGCGCCAGGGTGACTGGTTCACATCTGTCGATCTGAGAGGCGCTTATTTCCATGGCGATCTATCCTCCCACAGGAAATATCTGAGGTTTGCTTTTCGGGGTGTCTGTTAGGAGTACAGAGTGCTTCCCTTCAGTCTGTCTATGGTTCCTGGGACTGATGGCAGCGGCTATTCTGGTGATCCCACTAGGCTGCCTGTTTATGAGGGATTTCCAGCATTGGGTGGCCTCCCTCAGACTGGATCCTGTGCGTCATGGCGCACGGAGGGTAACGGTTACCGTGGAGTGTGGAATGGCGCTGCGCCGCTGGAGGCATCTGGCTGTCTTGACGCAGGGAGTAGCCTTGGGCACCATCCTGGCTCGGAAGGTGGTCAACACAGACGTGAGCCTTTCGGGCTGGGGGGGAACACAGGAGGGCCGTTTTGTGAGAGGCGTTTGGAGCGAGAGTCTCCGACGCTGTCACATAAATTACCTCGAGCTCTTGGCAGTGTTTCTCACCCTGAGGCATTTCCTGTCGCTTCTCAGCGGACACCATGTTCTGGTGAGAACGGACAACACGACAACGGTAGCCTATATAAACCACCAGGGGGGCTTGCGTTCCCGTCAGTTACACATGCTGGCACGCAGACTGCTACTGTGGAGCAGCAGGCACCTCCTGTCTCTGAGAGCGACACATGTCCCCGGGGCTCTAAACCACGGTGCAGATTTGCTGTCCAGGGGCTCGCCGCTGTACGGCAACTGGGCTCTGCACCCAGCCATTGTGAGGCAGGTGTGGTCGCGCTATGGCCGGGCCGAAGTGGACCTGTTTGCATCGAAAGACAATGTGCAATGTCCGCTGTTTTTCTCAATACACAATCCAGGTGCGCCTCTCGGCGTGGACGCGCTCGCGCACGCGTAGCGTTGGTTCTCCCTTTGACCCATTGACCTTTTGGCGCTCTGTTCCCCGCCTTTTTCTTCCTCAGAGGAACGGTTGCACGCACTGTGTCCAGTTCGTGCTCTGCGCAGGGACTGCATGCTCACTCAACTCGTGGGCTTGCTGCTTCCTGGGCCTTATTTAGAGGCGTTTCAATCCAGGACATTTGTGCAGCGGCATGCTGGTCTTCACCTCTCACTTTTTTTCGGTTTTATAGACTGGACATCTCTGCGCCGAGCTTGGCACGTGCAGTTCTGAGCACAGGGCATTTGCTGGAGCAGAACATTGCTACCTGAGTGCCGGTGGTTCCTGAGATAAGCTTGTCTGGCAATACGGGAGTCTCCATATCCCATAGTGAGACATCGAAACGAATGCTATAAATGAGAACTTTAGGTTACTTGCGTAACCCCAGTTCTCAGAGTAGCATGAGTGAGATGTCTCACCAGACTACCCTTCTTGCTGGGGCGAAGCGAGAAGAGGTGCTTATTTTGAATAGTGTCCGCGTCATAGCGTAAGCTATTTAAAGGGGGATGGACCCACGTGACGTGGACTCTCGATCACCAGCCAATCAGGATTGGCATAATGAGATAAATGCTTCTGAGGAATACGCAGGGAGGAGTATCCCATAGTGAGACATCTCACTCATGCTACTCTGAGAACCAGGGTTACGCAAGTAACCTAAAGGCACAATAGTATGTACCAAATTCCATAGCAATCAATCGAGTTGTTTGAGAGAAATGGCATCATGTTGATGGCAGTAAACTAAAAAACTAAAATCATTAGGATTCATCCTCTGGGGACCAGGGGTGACTACCAAGTTCCATGGCAATCTGTCAAGTAGACGGTAGATATTTTAGTCTGGACCAAAAATGCTGGACCGACTGACCGACACACTCACTTTGCGATGCTTAGAGCTGTTTTGCTAAGGTGGTAAAACCTCTCAATAAACTATGGATTTTGACCGGGAAATAGCCCACCTATATCTGTCACTTTGTGTATGTGTGTGAGAGAGAGAAAACACACACACACACACACACGCACACACTCACACTCACACTCCGATTTCAGTATTGATATCACAGATTTCACACACTAGGCACCAAACTGTCTGAACACTTTAAAAGAAGCCCCTTGCAGCAATAAAGTCTCTGTCTTATGCCAATAGAGACTCATACACATTCAATCAATGGCAGTCTTTTCTAATTGTTTGAAAAGCTTTTGCTGTACCACTGTGAAGCACATAATGCTTCTGACATCGATTCATAGGAAATGCCTCTTCCTATGTTTGTCATTTCGTTTCGGTTGTTTCTAAAACACAAAAAGATCCCAGGCCAAAGGTCTAAGATCAAGTGTTGAAGGATTAATAAAACAGTGGAGGGCAGGGAACTCATCTTTCTTCCTTCTTCTGTGGCATCCATAAATCATGACCCATTATCAAGCCCATCACAGCTGAAACAGAGAGACTTGGTACAGCACACCAGTCATCCCGGGTCGTCCAGTAATCTATATTTCAAGAGTTCTCTTGTGAAAGCGAAGACCCTCTGTTGTTTATGATGAGTTATAAAAGATTCCTTTTTGTTTTCCTTTATAGTTTTTTTTTAATCTTAGTTTTAAGTGCCTCATCAATCTTTCATGGAATAGCTCTTCCTGTCTTTTGTGTGATGGCTTTGATGTTAGCCTGCACTTTCCTTACCTGAATCCCATGTTTTTTTCATATCCTTCTCCAAAAACAACTATGCATTCACAATGCATTCCACATTGTATTGTCAAAAGTATTAGTTTATGAAAATACAGTGCCGTACATATACACATTGATAAGGATGAAAAAAATTGAATTAGATATCTTATAAATTGGGGTCAAAAGCCCCAATTTCACAGCACCTGCGTTTTAGAATAAAATAAAAAGCAATTGTACCAGCATATTAATGCTTCTAGACTGAAAGTTTTTATTTGTTACAACTAAAGAGATGATCATACTGAGAATAATAGGCAAATATTGCAGCCATAAAATGTGCTCCACTTGTTTAGTTTAAGGATGGATGCACCAAATACATGCAGTGCCAAGGCAGTTCTCTGCTTGAGGCTCAGGGCACCCCAGCTGTTGGATGTACAGCACAAAGTAGTGCAGGGTCAGGTGGGGGTATCATTAATTAAAAGCATGTGCTCCACGGAAGTGCCTCTCTGCAATGCAATAAAACAAGTTTATAGGCCTCCGCTGCCCACATTCTTTTTTTCCCACTTTTCATCTCTATGACAAAATGCCCTCTTGCTGGTCAGAGCATAACTCTCTGCCCACTGACAGCTCCAGGATTACGACTGTGGGGAAAAGGGTGAGGTGAGACGGAATGGGAGGTGACAACTGGGCTCCTCAAAGTCATCATGGCATGCAACAGCGTGCATGCTGATCAGTTGGGAGAGAGATCGTATGGCCCGGGCCCTGGGAAGAACAGTCACCTGATCCCACAGCTGCTGGTGCAGCCCAGGCGCCTCTCACTCTCCCACTCAATAGGTGGAGACAGGAAGGGCTGACATGAGCAGAGTGATATGACTGGAGCCTCAGCTGTGTTTTCATCAGCTCTTTGTGTCTGCGTTCACACCTAGGCTGTTCACATCAGCTCTTAGATATACAGTATCACTGTCAAAAGCAGTGGTGGAATGTAACTAAAGTACATTTACTCAAGTACTGTACTTAAGTACAAATGTGAATTATGTGTGCTTTACTTTTTCTGTCATGCCACTTTCTACTTTTACTCAGTAAAAGTACTTTTTCAGAGACAAATATTATAGTTTTCACTACACTGCATTAATCTGACAGCTTTAGTTTCTAGTTTATTTTTATTTTGCGCACAAAACACATGTAGTTTATAAAATACAATGTTTTATTGTAAACAAAACTACTCAACAATACATAGGCCAATAAGTCTAGCTGAAATGATTATACCATTAAACACAGAACTGTTCGTTTCCAATATCTAAAATGTGAAGATCTTTCTGTATTGAGTACTTTTACTTTTAATACTTTAAGTATATTTTCCTGATTATGCTTTCATACTTTTACATTTTCAATGCAGGATTTTTACTTTTTTATTTTTACAGTGTGGTATTGGTACTTTTACTTAAGTAAAAGATCTGAATACTTCTTCCACCATTGTTAGAGCTTACATACTGCCTACATGACACGCACGTGTCACGTGTGGCTCGAGCCACCCTGAAAACAGGTGCATGCTAGAAATAGATCCAACGCCTATTTTTCACATGACACACAAGCGTGCTGGAAGCGTTTCCAGGCAAAATAGAATAGGGAAAAGATGTTTATATGTCATTTTGACACGAATATTAATAAATGACATGTTGATGTTTGAAAGTCTCTAGGTTTTGACAACATTGCAGATATAAATGTAATATTTTTTTTTAATTTTAAATCAAGTTTGTGTGACGGTCCAACATCAGACGTGCATGTCACACAGGTAGTGTGTCAGCTCTGTTACATGTTACATGGGAGCTACTGGTCATACCATACCAAAACTGGAGTCCCACCTTATCAACGATGTAGGTTTTGATTTATAGTTCACCCCCTGACACGTAAGGGCCCTGTTCATATTGTACAGACATAGTAATTGCATTGTTTGTCTGTTAAGAGGCACAAAGGCAATCTAAAACTTGCCCCATTAACTGCCGTTTTAGCTCAGTGGAAGCTTGTACACGTAGCTGCAGCTGCTCAGTGTTGCCTGCATCAATTCAGGTCGGGGTTTTTTCAATCGGAAGTACTCGCATATTTACAGCGATATGGATTAACATAAAATTGGCCGTAATTCTCCTTTAATGTATATAGTGTATGAGATTAAGTCATATCCTGCTTTAATTATATTCTACACAGTAAACATGCATTGTACCATTTACTTTGTGATCTATGCACAGCCACTATCAGGGTTAAACAGTGCAAGTCTTCCTATGGAACCCAGAGAGTGAGATAAATGGATTGGAAAATATAGTAATAAATATAGTTTAATTTATGATCACAAATGCAGCCTCTCCTCTCTCTGCCTCTCCACAGCTCTCTGTGTTGGTGTTAGCTCGGGGCGGATCGTGTCAGTGAGCTACAGCTGCAGCCTGTTGCATCTCACGGGTCCCCTCACACCGCTACCATTTTGGCTTAGATTAGGGTTAGGGTTTGCGTAATGTGGACGAGGGAAGGTGACAGTGAATAGGATGAATCATAGTGAATGATCTCTATGTTTAATCTGAACTTTTCTCAGTGTTTAATGTCAGGAACATTATTTTAATTTGAATTTAGATTTGATTCTAGAGATATGATAATATCAATAGCCAAGTCAATGTATAAACTCTATGTATGTATCAAGTTTATACAATAACTGATTTTGCTGTTGTAACTACTGGTGCTCTAGAAATATTTAAAAAATGATTATCATAGTTGGCTACTAGTACCAATACAATTCATCCCTATTTTTCTGAGACTCTCTCTATTAGCTAAACTCAGTGTACCAAACATTCAGGAAGCACATTTTTTAAAGTTGAATTAAGTTCTATTTTATCTCATTTTTGGGTCGTGAGCATATGTTGCCCCTCAAACCCTAACCCTTCTGTCAGCTTTTGTCGGTTTGAAAAGACTATATAATTGCTGGCTCAATTGTTAATAGGACAAAAAATTTCACATAGTTTATTCAAAAGATCTATTTGTTCCATTGACTCATGTCTAATAACTTTCTCCAAAGTTCAGCAACACTTACTTTCTAATTCCACTGGAATTAATTGATTGAGGGGACTGCAGCTGTGTACTGAATTCAAGAAGGATCATTGCTTATGATTTTAACTTTTCATTTAAAAGCATGAATGTGCAATTTATTCTTTTATAAGTTACTTATCTTGATTTAGCAAAATGGCCTGCCAAGCAGGCCATGGACAACAACAATATGGCAGCTGTCTCAGGTGAATTACATTTTTTCTTATTGTCATGGCAGAGCTGTCAAGTTGCATGCCTGTCACATGTCTCAGAACCTGATTATCTGTGGCCTACAGGTTCAGACCAGAAAAAAAGTAGATGTCATGCTGTACTTTGCATCACATGGATATGAAATATGTGTTACACTTGACGTGTGACAAAAATTCAGGGATTCAGGGAGCTTTTCAGCTGCACAGTGAATGTGCCCTTGTCTTTCCATCTGTCTTTTCTGGCTCTCTCTATCTGTTCCATCTGTTGGCTGTATCTGACTGCTTGCTCCTGCCTGTGCCTGACACCTCTCTATCATTTTCTCAAAGTCTCGTTCTCCCTCGACTGGTCTTCTTCACTGTCCTATTTGAACCAATTTCCTTTCCTTCTCTGCCCTCTCTACCTCCTTTTTCATATCTCCTTCTCTCTTTATACCATCATTTTGTCCCTTCAGAACCTGGCTTTCCTCCTCCCAATCCTAGATGGATTAACATACATTACACATTTCACAGTTATTCTGTAATAAAAGACTGTATTCAGCTTGTTTCACAGAGAGTATAAACCAGTATGCACTTCTCCCCAAGGTCAGGACAAACCTGAATAGCCCACCTTAATTCATTTCAGGGGTGTGCCAGTACTTTGGCATGCCGTCTATTTTGCATTGCCTAGTGGCCCAGGTGTTGCTTTTAGATTACACTGTGTGCTCACACAAGCAAAGAGAAGGTCTGTAATCACGTCAGCTGAATAAAGAGACACAGCTACTCACCCTCTTTAAAAAATTACAGCCATTGTCAACACTCAGGACCATTTATCCCTGAGGCTCTCCGATGAGAAACATGAAGCTGTGACTGGCTGTGAGTGTGTCATGGTAGACATGATAGTGTTGCAGCAGTAGGTGCAATGGGGTTGGAAGAGACCAGCAGGCCACAGTGAAGGTGAAAATAGCCAGCTGAGTCACTATCACAACATGAAAAAGACATGCCATCAGACACCATGTCCAACACTCACCCAGACCCTTCCCCCGACCCTAGACAGGTCTCTTCGGAGACGCTTGGCAGACAACAGAGCATCTGCTATTATCTCTAAATTAAGTTAGGATTCCCTCATTCCCCCGTCACTGATCTGTCTGTCTGGGTAATGCAATCACTACAGCAATACACACACAGTATATGACAAATCATATTGTTGCCTGTATGTCTATTAGAGAAATCACTCAAACAAACTGGAGCAGTGCCATTTCACACCATGACCTCGCCACCCACGGTCTAAAAAATAATTAATAGTGTTGTAGGACGACCAGGCACACAACATTAACTTTAATTACAGTGTTACTGCGGTTGAAAAGTAAACAATCAATGAAAAATGCCTCATAAAATTGGACTGAAGGACATTATCATCTGAAAACACACAAATCTGTCTCTCTGCCGTGGGAGAGTGGGGAGTGGATATTATTGATATTGGCCCTGAGCTTGTACTTGCCATTCAAAAAGAGTGTATAGTTGAAAATAATGATTTAACGTGGGAGGCATGTGGGCTCTAATAACTGAAACGATTGAGCAAACAAACAGTATATAGTCTTGCATTCAAGTTTACAGGTTTATTCTGGGTTAATACAACTTGTGCCATATTTTTGTAGTTTTGTCTATTGTTTCTATATGGAGACAAAGCTGTGACATCAGGTTCGAGCTAGTCTCTGTTCAACTAGTTTCTGTAGCTCAATGCAATCATTCATTCAGCATTTCTTTTGCTGTTTTTTCTGAAATAATGAAGCGTTTTACTTTCCATGTCAACCAGCATCCACTATAGCACTTGTCATAAAAAATTTAAACCTTTTTCTTTTTTAAGAAACTGAAATTTTTGTGACAAAGTTGAACTTACATCACTGTAATTTAATTTCATCCATATCGATACAATTCACCAACACTCTCTTCTAAAATAACTTTTCCATATTTATTAGCTGTAATCTCTGCAATGAAAAACTTTCTTTTTTTTTAATCTAGCATCAGCCCAGGCTGATCTCCACACTTTCACAGCAGAACACATGTAGTTACACATGTAAAATTGGTTCAAATATTTTCTGTTCACTTTTTATGCCAGTAACATTTTTTTGTTTTATTATTACACCCAAAAAATAAAACATTAAAACAGCCAACTGTTTTCTGTTTCAAGAGTTAGTCAATTGCACTTCCATCATCAAGACTATATTGATTAATCTATAAACATTTACATATCTTTTTTGTACATCTTTGAAGTGTTTGTTTTGTACCTGAGCATATTTGTCAAAACCTGCCATTTAGCCCCCCCTAAGCTATAGGGCTTCTGGGAAATGGTATTTGCCCACTAAAAAACTGAAATGATAAGTGACATTAGATAATTTTTCAAAACAAAATTGCGTTCCTAGAGAGACACACTACGTTATTTTAGAAAGGCTCTGTTCCAGATTCGTAGTTATTAACATTTCAAACAACAATGTGATTTTGAAAGAGGTCCAGTGGTCAAATTTGCTGAAAAGTGTACAAGAGGTAAAAGATTTGTTTTGCTTTCTTCTTCTTGATTTGCTTTCTGTCTGAATGTGTCTGAATGAGGTGTGTGTGAATGAGGTGCTAGAGTAAAAACAATCAACATTTATTTTTCCCTTATTAAAAAACACTTGATAAGACTGTAAATCTAAGCTGTGATTGAAGTTGTGAGTGTTCAGTGTTAATGTCGTGATTTCATAATGAGTTATGTATGTATCTCCATATCATCTTGTGGATGAATGTGCACTCCATTACCTGTAATTTATTGACTGTCTTCTCTGAACATAGTGATTTCTCTGGGTCTCACTAAAAAAAGAAGCAATGACCTAATGGATGCTTTCTGCTTTACTTTATTTCCTCAAGAAAGTGCCAGCATGTGTGAAGTAAGCTTCAGCCCGCAGGAGACACGCATCTGCAACATTAAGCCTCATTAAACTTCAGGATGTTCACTTTATGCCACATATGTCCCACAGCTCTTACCTTTTCCCCATTACATCTTATGATCACATGAGCAGAGACTAAGGAGCTTACAGGGATTTGTTTTATAAAAATATGGAAAAATGATTTTTTGCACCTGTGCATTGTTTTTTCTGCGTCAATGGCCACTCAATCAACTATAATAATACTAATGTAAAGGTTTAAAAAGTGTTGTACAAACACCCCCAAACACACACACACACACACATTTTGTTTTGTTTTTAAAATATGTGCTGCATATAAGGCATCTCGAGTATGCATCATGAATTATATAAGCACAGATCTGTATGCAAACACCATACACCCAGAGTAGCTCAGTTATTGGTTTTATGCAATAAAACTTCCCCCCCCCAAAGTATTTCTTTTCCTTTTGTGTGCAGTGACCCAAAGTTATCAACTGGCAACCAGACTGGATCAGGGATTTAAGATGAATAACACAAATCAGCTTACTCACAATCACACAAAGGGTCTGCCGAATGCAGAGAGGCACTGTCAGCACTTTGTGAGAGGCGGCGGCAGGAAACGAGTTCCACTGACACAGTGTAAATCATAGATCAGTTCATTAGCAAAATGGCACTGATGGACTTACATTGGGGTCAGAACATTACCAAGCGCTTGGAGGATCCTGACTCTTTTCTACAACCTTGGGCAATGTTTCACTCCCTGTATCCTTTTTCATTGAACATTTAAATTTCCTGTTCCACACCTCAGGCACAAGTAGAGGAAATGTACACGTAAAATAAGGCCAAGCCTAACAAAATCTTTCTTTCTCCCATTCAAAGTATAACACGCAAGCTCACAGCACAATGCAATGAATGTGATGACGTACATGTAGATCCATATAGCAGTCTTATCTGCATTTTGTCACAGAGACATTGTATATAAAATGTTGTCACATAATCTTTCGCATTAGTTCTCCACAGCAAACCTATAAGTGAGGTTACTGTATCGAAGCCTAAACACATCTGCAGATGTAACCAGGCACTAATTTGAATGTCTATGAACTGTCAATGTTAATATATGTCTGATATCACAAAAGCAGAGAGTTCTACAGAGACTGAGTAGTCAGCACTGCGGCCTTGCAACAAGAATGCTCAGGGCATGTGAAGTTTGCATGAACAACATTTATGTATCAAGTGTGAATTTAAATATGAATATGGGCACTGTGATGGACTGGCAACCTAGTAATCTGCCTTTTGCACAAGGCATGGTGATAAAGTGCTAAAAAGCAGAGAGAGACTGAATAAATGAAAACCATGTTATGAAGCAATTACGGAATATGGAATTGTTTATGAGTGTCCCAGTAGAAAAAAGAATTCCTCTGTGTGTGACAAGGAGGCATAGCAGGCTCTTAGTCACAGAATGATTTCTCCTGCCTGCACAAAGGTGTCTTTCTTTTCTTCCCTGGCATGAATTACCTTTGCCTGGAGCCCTCTTTTTTGAAAGTCAAAAAGGGCATTTATGTGGCGTGATGAAACTCGTCCAACAGACTTACATTTTTATTGTAAAATCAAAAAACGCCTTTGAGCTTGGGGCAATTCATTGATTAATTTATTTTTGCCAGTTACAGAATCATATAGGGGATACGGTGGTGATTAATGACTCCCTCAATTGCTGTACTTTCATGGCATTACATTTATGCAGAGCTTAGTGCTTAAACAACCACCGTATTATAATCATTTAGTTATTTAAAAAGGCCATCACCTGTATCTGAACCCAACATGCAATATAATTCCGCTGCCTTGAGAGGATGTGTGTGTGTGTGCATGCGTGCGTGCGTGTGTCATTATCTGAAGCCGAGCAGTCCTGTATTGGCTCTGTTGCTCAGAGGCTGCCATTGCTGCGTTCTAGCTCTCACTGAGTATTTTGCCGCTGCCTGCTGAGAACATCTCAGTCCATACGAGGTCAAGTAAAGGGGAAGCACTAGTTTCTTTGGGCCTGGAGTGTAGTCTGCTTTACTACTGTGTGAGAAGTGTATTCTCTCTCTCACTCCAACAGACAAGAATGAGTGTCACTCCCCTGAGAGGAGCTGCCACAGGCAGGAAATGTGCTCTGAGAGGAAGAAGGCACAGTTGACCAATGGCGGACACACACAACTGTGAAGAAATTAATGGGGGCCAGAATTAGAGCAGCAAAAGGCAATGGCTCTTAAATAGAAAGGTGTAGCCGACAGGCTTTTTACTAAATCTTGCGGCAGGTGTTTATTCAACATGAAATACATTCTGTGAGTCGAACACTCCCTCCTTCAGGACCTGTAAGAGCCACAGAAATACAATTACACACCTGGAGAATTCTGCACCGGCAATCAGTAAACATGATTAAAAGACATTAAAAATGAGGTGGTCTCCCATGAATCTTAATTTTGAAAGCACTACTGGTATTTATTGTTTATTATCTCTAAGTGGTTATAAATGATGATCACCATTATCATTTTGATATTAATTGGTCAGCTTCATATTTCAGCTTCTGTTCAAGATTATATTCTACCTTGAATGCAAGAGGCCCCATTATCTGTTTTGTGCTGTAAATGGCTGACTGGCAGGTATGTAATAGGTGGCTTTGAGAAGAAAATTGTGTATAGAAAATCTTTTAAGAATTTATTATTATTTAATTGAACACAGACTTTTTTTTTACAAAAAGCTCAACTGTTATTAGTTTCAATCACAAACAATGGCCTTTTAACAAAATGTTCCCAAAAACTAGATCCCAAATGTCCAAATTACTTATATGAAGAACAGGTGTGAATGTTGATGTGTTGTAATGGCTTGGCTGGGAAGAGGGTCACTGTTTTTTTCACAATTTCACTATTTGTTCTGCTTGACAAATTTGCAACTCCATAAAGTTTGGTTTCTGCTATCCAGGACAACCCCTGATAACATCATCATTGTTATATTATTACTCATTTTTGGATTAGCTGACGTCAGGCACTGCCAAGATAGTGATGGCCGGAGCCACTGGGAGTCGCCCAATTTGAACTTTATTTTGGCTTTTCAGAAACATATGGATGGCATCTCGGAGAATATGTCTATATTTTATACAGTGTATGGTCGTCACACACACACGTATAGGAGTGGGAGGCAGAAAAAACACTATGGTGCTCCTTACGATCGTTAGTGTAGGAGGTTTTTCAGCTCTTCTCGTGACAAAGTAATGGCTTCCAGGCTTTTTAGAGGGTTCACACTCAATACTGGATTTAATCAATATTAGAGGATGACAAGGCGATGCTTTCCAGGTCGTTCCTCTTTTTTTCTGGTAAGAATTTCTTCTTAGAAGGCTGGAGAGATTAAGAGAAAGCATACTGGTGGCCAGTGGCTTCGGCATTGCGTGGGCTCACCTGTAGCAGGATGAGTCATATAACTTTCCCTCTTGTGCTCCTGTAAGGTTCCATCACTGAACCACCATCCCACTGCCACGGATTGTTGAGACTTCTCCATGCACATTGTGGGTAGGTGAAGTTATGCCAGAAATCTCTACTCTGTTAAGACTTGATCACCAGCTGACAAGCTGTCTCAATGGTAACAAAATGTTGCAAAAATGTTGCACCGGAAACAGGCTCTGTCCTCTTTTCAATTGAAACACTCAGTAGCACAAATCCATTTGGGCCACTGAAACAGAGGGAGCTTTGAGCAGGACCTCTCTCTATCTCAAATGGAGGGAAGTTGCGTTCAACCATGGCTGTCTTGTAAAGACAGTTGTCCAAGCTATTTATAGTTTGGGCGATGTTGTGGGCCAAAATATTCAACTGATACTGTACAAGCAATAACATATTTTCTTCCTCCAGAGAAGGATGACTTACCTGCTAACAGGCACACAAGCAGAGCCATGTTGCAGCCAACTGATGCTGCTGTGCGAGGATGTAGATTTTATTCACCTATTTCACTATCTATTCATCATACTGATGGTATCTGTGAGGAGGCTGGTCAGAATCAGGAAGCTCAGCATCAGTGTGTCATCCATAATATTTTCAGGCTGAAGATCTTTCCCCCTTCAACAAATTGTTGGAAGCACCTTGCAGTCCAGGGGTCTATTAGAGCCAGCAGGTTAAAATCCCAATACATCTGGTTCCTGCAGACTGTCCGAAGTCTTCCGCTCATCTTCTGCTTCCATATTGAATCTCCTGAACTGTCTCATAAATAAATAGCATTTCCATTCACTGTGAATGCATTTGTGCTGCCACAAAAGTTTTGTATGTGACTCATATAGCTTCACCTACGTTTAGAAATGCAATATCTACATCACACAGAGGAAGGTTGAAAAATAGAAAGCATTCAGCCAAAGAAAGTGAATTGGTTTCTTGCAGTTTCTAGGCGAGTAAACACCATATACATAATCCATGATTCATGCACAAAAATGTAAAGATACTGAGTTTACAACTCTTTATAGGCTTTTATAGGTGTGTGTGTGTGTGTGTGTGTGTGTGATTGTGTGTGTGTGTGTGTGTGTGTGTGTGTGTGTGTGTGTGTGTGTGTGTGTGTGTGTGTGTGTGTGTGTGTGTGTGTGTGTGTGTGTGTGCATGCGGGTTTGTGCTCTCTACTGGAGCAGGAGAAATGTGCACAGGAAGCAGAGTGGTGGAGGCGAGGGCAACATGACAGCACGCTTGGCTTGTTCAGCTGGTGACCCCACTCATCACCTACCTCCAGGCTCTCCCTCCTCCAAAAACAATAGAAGATTTTACTCTGCCTGTCCAAGCAGTGGGCAGTGGATTGGCAGCTGCCCAAAAAAATGCAAGTTTAATAAAGTATCTGTGCGTGGGAGACCTTGAACATATGGGCAAAATAAAGGCACTAAGTGTTGGATTTAGCACCATCAAAGGTTTGTGAAAGCTTTGCATTGGTGTGTGGGTTTTTACATGGCAAGGGAATGTTTCAGGCATACTCACATTGTATATTGTAGGGATTATGTTGATTTATTTTTCCATTGCTTATTTTGTTTCTTTTTTGAAAGGAGAACATTGAGATAATACTCATTACTACAAGGAACAGGTGAATATCTGATTGCCAGTATTTACTGCAATGCCGGAAGTATACCAGGGTGTTGGCAGTGTTTTACGGTATATTTTCAAATCATGCCTGAGATAGAATCATCAAACCAAGATGAATGAATTAGGAATGCCCAGATGACACATTAGTCACACTTTGAGACAAGTGGCCTACGGAGACTAAATAAAAATAAGAAAAGGAGCTAATACTTATGTGCTGCATTTCATTTTATATTAATCTATAGGCCCTGCTAGGTGCTATAAAATGTTTGACTACTATATAGGTTTTACTACTTTGGTTCTCTCAGATGCATTTCATGTTGTATGTTTGTATCGTTGTAGGGTTTGTATTGATTAAGCAGTGACATGCTTGATATTGTATAGTAAGGTAACTTGTGTCACACATTCCGTTGCCATGATCATACATTGTGAGGTAAGAATTATGGACTCACTGGCTCCACAGGACCTCACTGCTAAACTGAAAATCGAACAAAGAATAAAACTCTCTTCATTATCTAACACAGTGGTAGAAATTGTGTTCTGTTGTCACATCTTCTAAACTGCATGGCAAAGCCTTACAATAACACAGTCAACTGAAATTTCAGTCAGTCAAATCAGAACAGTGCTAAAGGAGAGAGACGCGCAAGGCTGAGGTGGAAGAGCGTGTCTGATGAGATTCTGTAAGCACACATCAGTCTCCATCTCACCCTGCGTCACACATATGATTGTATGCTTGACTATTTTTACACAGATATTTAACACAAAGGGTCCATTGATAGGAATCAGAGATGGGATTATACACTGTCAAAAAAAGGTACAGCAACATTTTACTTTTTGGAATATAAAAGCTGGTTGAAGGATCAATGTATCCTTTTATGCAACTCCATTTTATAATCCTACTCTTTGTATCTTCAAGTGCAATTATGTACCTCAAGGGACCAAAATGTTCCTCTAAAAATAAAATGTGTGAGCATTGCTAACTCATGCTAGAAGCTCCTGGTTGGAGCCACAGATCAATTGGAAGCTTGCTGCTAGCGGCCCAATAGCGTTGGGACTAACTTTTCTTTTGGTAACTGTTGGATTGTAAATGGATGTTCTTTTGAAAAGTCTTTCTTATTTTTTAGTTTTTCTTGTTTTTTTTGTTGTATATACTGTAGTTATAATGAGCCTGTATGTGACATAGGAGGCACCAAAAAAAACTGATTGGGTTGTCTTATTTTACAGTTTGTGGGTTGGTGGGAATTCCAGATGCCTAAATGTATGTACACAAGCACCTCATCAAAGCGCTGTTTGTTTGTGTGGCTACATTAAACATGTACAGTAAATTCTTGCCCTATTAATATTCTCATAGGTTCATCCTTATAGTGCCGAGTCTATCAATCATAAAGAAAATTATTTTCACACATAAGGAGCAATTCATCTTAGGTTTATTAATGTAGTTGAAAGGCAGATACTCAATATATTTTCAATGTTTAAATACAGTTTGTTGGGCTTTTTAAAGAAATCTTTCTTATCTTTTTTTAGTCGCCACAGGGTCATATGATAGGGATAAAATGATGCTGGATTTGTCATGGCACTTTCATGGTGCTCTTATAAATTTGAACTTGACAATACATTGGGCTGAATCAGAACTGGTTTTGTAACCATGCCCTTAACCTCAGAGAACACCTTTTGTTAATGTTCTTGTAAGTGTCTTTCAACTCTCCTGAAGTCAGATCATATTTCATGTTTTTATTGAAAAGAGTGCACATTTGAGTTCATAATCACCTCTGCATTACGCCAGGGGCCCATTCCTCTCTCGCGTCCCTGATTTATGTTTCACTTATCTCTGCTCGTGGGCTTCTATGAAGTGTGAATGTAGCTATTGGCTGACCTGGATATCTGAGAGCATTATAAAGCACCATAGGGAGTCTCAGACTTTGAGAAACTGTATGGACAGGGCAGTGCTGTCTGTGAGTATGTATCTATTGTTAAAACATCCTCTAGTCGGCACTGAGGGCCACCTCCAGGGGCACATTAGGGGCTGCATTTATCTATTAGCTCCCACTTATTGTCAGTGAAAAAGCAAACCACAGGATGTTAAAACAAGATTGTGTATAATGTGTAGGGTTCAATAAATGTGTCCAAAGGAGTGAATGAAATGCTGTTGTAGACAATGAACCATGTGACCTTAAAGTCAAACAGTTTTTTTTTGTTTTTTTTACATTTTATGGTCCGCCTGTGGTCCATACAGACTGGTTTGAAGGTTGGGATTCTGTGGACTAACTCTGCTTGGGCAGTGGTTGTTTACCTGAGTGTAATTTGCACATCAGGGAGAGCGTTCCAGCTGTGATGAAAGGAAACTGATTCATAATTCATGGAGTTGTAAATGTGGGTGCAACTGGCTAATGGGCGATGTGGTGTTATGTAATGTACCAGTACCACAGCATAATGAAATGTAGGGAGTATTGTATGACCCCACTGTAATTGGAACCAAGATTTTCTAATGAATTTGGGAGTTCTGGCTATACTTATCAATTTAATTTCATGTCACTATAATGCAAGATGACCTTCTTTCTGTTCAAGGTGAGAAACTTATCAAGAATCTATATCCGGCTGCCAGCTACAAAAGAAATAAGTGGCATTATAAACCAAACAGCCACACTTAATTGGCCTATTTAAAATCTTTTCTTATCACTGTCACTGTAGAGATGAAGATAATCAACATGAATCTCTCTTTTGAAGTGACATTAAGAGCACAGGTCAGACATTCTTAAAAGAATTCATACAACAGAGATAAAAGCTAGGTAGGAGAACAGATTGGAGAGAAAGAGGAGGTGAAACAGAAAAGCAGTGTGAGAAAGAGACCGCAATAGCATGCTAAGGAAGCACAGTTCCTTTGTTCTTATGCCACACACAGGAAAAGGCCACATCAATGATGTTGGCTGTTTCCAGCAAAAAAGCATAAAAGAGAGAGAGAGTGAGAGCAAGGCGAGAAGAGGGAGAAAGTGAGCGTAATCCATTTGAGATTCTGGAAGGGACTCAGTCCCCCCCTGTCACTCGTCCATCCTTCACAGGAAACACAAAGAGCATTATGCATGAAGCCCAGAAGGTCTCTAAGCACGCACCATGCTGTCACCCGGCTCCACTGTACAAAGTCACTCCAACACCATTTCTTTAGGAATTCACAATGCTGCATGACACAATAAAATACGTCCAAATCAATGTGTGTGGGGGGGGGAGACCCTTTCAGCCTTGACCACCTCCTCTGTTCTCCTATTGAAGTTGAACAGCCTAACAGGCAGTCCCCTTTCAGATATGACATCTCTTTCCTTGTGGGTGGAGGTTAAATAAGAAATGGCAAGGGAAAGTTATAAAATATATTCAAATGCATTGTGTCTTTTTCTTTTGAAGTGCTGTCTTGGATTTTTAAGATTTGAAAAAAAAAACGTGAAAAACGTCCTTATTCTGCTGGAAAGTTTAATAAAGGAAAGCAAGCCCGGGACGGTGCAACCACCCAAACATTGTGCAGGTGTGTTTTGCAGATAAATTGTAAAACACACTGTAGAGAGGGAAAATATGCATTTTTTATAACTGCTGCTGGCACAAATCCCAGCATGTCAAGCAATCTGAGATAAAAAAAAAAAACAGTCAAAGATCTTAACTTCCACCTGTGTGCAGACATGTGTGTTTATGCTGACAGTTTTCAAATCTTTGAGGGATATATTTAGTCTCCTTTTCCTGTATTCATCCACACGGCTGTACATAATAAAATATGTTGTAATTTTCTTTAATTTTACAGATATGTCTTTGCTCTGTCAAGTAAATAATAGAGCCAGGTATTGGCATTTATATAATGCCAATACCTATAAAAAATATATATATATAATTTTTGGGATAAATTAATATTTTAAAAATAAAATAAAAATGGACCGTAAATCACGTTATGAGTTTTGCCATTGTATGTCCAATATGGTATGTCCACCAGAGGGCGCTGTACCACCTCCCAGTTGGCAACACTCGGAAAAACTAATGTTAGGGAAATCTGTTTTGTTACGCGTTTCTGGATTTTTTTAAAAACAAATATATCGGCTGATATTTCAGAATATTGTTTTTTTAAATAACCAAATATTTGTATTGGGATCAGCCTTAAAAATCGGTAGGGCTCTAGTAAATAGTTACCATACAAGGTAAGGCTTGATAATTTGTCAAAGTTTAAACTCTAGAGTCCTTTCCACCCCAAACATCTCTACTAATCTATGTTTAGTTGAATATGTACACATGGGCTGCAACTGGAAAGTGGACCATGACCCAGAGGTTAGGAGGACAATGTTCACCAATAACAACATGGAGATTTACATCAAAGAGATGTATTGTATCTACTTGAGAAATACTATTTACAACAGCATATTGGAATAAGTGCAAATTAGGCTAGTGAAAAATTAATTTCATTTATTTTGGGTATGAAGGCCAATGGACTGTAATCGAAGAAAGACTTTTCCTGCCTTCATCAGCTCCATGCACCTGTAACTTGATATACCAAATGTGCACCATATGGCTGTCGCACCTTTGGCACCAAAGAGCAATGCTCTGCAGTCTCCTCTTGACTCACAGTCTACTATAAAAGAAATGTGTTAGAGAATGATCTGTTTAAGGATATTCCATACATCCATATAAAGCATCTTCCATTTACAGATGTTCATATAAACACCATACCTTCTCACAACAGAACTGCCAAGAAAAAGGCTGTGTGATGGCTAAGCTGTGTGGGAGGCTGAAACACGTGTCACTTAGAATTCAGCTGTGTCACACCCCGGACCAAGCCAGAGCAGACAAATATTGGTTTTGTGTCAAAAAGCTACTTGAAAGTTGGATGTGTTAATCTCCCTGCTAATGGCCTGGCAAAGGCCTCCTTATTATTCCGGCCCCAGCCTCCCTCTACTGAGGGTGTCTCCACAAGGTTAATTAGTGGAGGGTCCCCTAAGGTTCCCCATGCGATGTGGGCTTAGCATAGTGGAGGTGCCTCTACACAAACAAGGTTAATGGAGCCTCAGATAACTCCCTCCTTTTTTCCCTCATCCACATGAAGAGTGTTACTGTGCCTTAGTTATTCATTAGCCTTTAAGGTGGAGAGGCTGGCTGGCTGCCTTGGGAGTTTGAACTGTAGGTATTAGCCATTGAGATGACATTCACATCTGCTCGGGGTCATTGTATTATTTAAGTAATACTTTAGTTGGCAATGGGAAATGGCAGTATGGTAAACAACCAATTGCTATTTCCAGCTATATTGCGTGATGAAATCCAAGAACTTTAATCATCATGTGTCATTGTGCAGAAACAGCAACAACAGAAAACATTTTCGCTACTAAAAAATGCATTTGGATATCATTTTGCCCAGAAAACCATTTTAGGAACTATCATCCATCAATGAACTTGCTGTGTAGCAGTTTTTCTGATGTAGCCAATAATGTCCTATTGAGCTAATCTCAAGCCTGTGAGTGTATCCGTCATCATTTCCCAAGAGAGGGAGGCAGTAACACAAGGCTTAAATCAAAGAAATAACCCACAGCAAGAGCGGGCACCCTGCAAAGGTCACTGTGTCACAAATGACTTTGTCACACTCTGAATGGCACCTTTGAATAAAGTGTGTCTTCGAGCCATTCCCTAAGGCATATATTTGAGCACACTCCACTTTGGCATGCACACGCTTCTTCTCTCCTTGGCTGCCCCACCTGTTTTTCCACCTCTGTGACATCCGTCAGGAACAACATGATTTATCACACCAACATTACCTTCAGCACAATCCTGACTGCTTTGATTTCTCTATTGACATTTCCGACCATACCCACCTGCATGCATTTTTCATGCTTAACCTGGGATGTCGAGCACGCATCTACACACGATAGTCATGACAACACTCAAAAAAGACACCATATCTCTCATAGCCTGCCTGGGGATTCATGTGAAGAATCATATTTACTTTATCTTTCATGAGTTCAGAGGCTATAGCCAATACAGCTCTGTCTGTCTCTGCACCATCTTGTCCATGTAAAGATTTTGCCTTCAGAGAGAAAGGGACGAGAGGCACCCTGCTGCTTCTTCGAGGTCACAGGCAAGGAGGGTGCTGCTGATGTATGCTGGAGGAAAGAGAAATGGAAAGAGGAATGAAAGGCAGGAGAAGAGAAGCTAAAAATTTTAAAACATGACCCAGTCGCCCTTTGGTGACAAAAGGTGGCACAGCGTGTGCCGAGAGACTTGTGAAGGAATCTGGCTCCTCTTGCACATCTAAGCACTTTCCCTGCCTCTGCTGGCCTTACCACTGTGTCTGTGACTGTTTGTGTGTGTGTGTGTGTGTGTGTGTGTGTGTGTGTGTGTGTGTGTGTGTGTGTATTTGTGTGTGTCATGTGCAGTGTTTGTTTTTGTTTGGGGTATGAATTCCAGGCTCCCCGGTGCAGTGAGCCATGCTGTGTGTGATACTGAAGGCTGGAATAAAACAGGGCCATCTATTGAAGCCAGCTTTTCAGATGTCCCCTCTTCATGCTGTTGAAGTTGTGAGTTTGTCAGCATTCCTTTTCCAATTTGGGAATACAAAAACATCCTACATAACCCCCTCCCTTCTAAACATTATATGCTTGGTGTCTCTCTAGATGTCTAGAAGCCCACCTACTTACCTCAATGCATTTCCTCAAATGCATACATGATTAACAGATCAGTCACCTCCACGAATACTGTTATATCATGATATTATGTCTCCGCTGCTTTGATCTGTGCTGGTTATTCCCATCCAGGAATCTGCTGCAAAACCTTCAGAAACCTCACACACTCGTAGAGCCCAACATTTCACAAGCTCTGTTTGATGCATCTGTCTCCAAGCATGGAGACCCACTGACTATGTTATTCCACGGCACATTAATGGTGGGCCTCCAGCTGAGTGGGGCTGACAGACATCTGGGGGAGAGAGATAGCTAAGATCTGGCAGCTCCTGTCGCTGTATTGATTCACTTTCCAGCACTGACATTCAGAGCAGACACAAGCCAAGCTTCGACAATCTTATGTTCTTGGGCTGTTATGGATTTTATGGTAGAAAAGTGAAAGTTGTTGAAGGTGATGCTGAGGTATGGCAGTCAGCACTGGGAGAAAGTCTGCACTGCTCTTCCTCTGGAGTGAAAACTGTTTACTGGGTCATAATCTGTCCAAACTCTTTGGAAGTAAATGGGAGGATGAAAGGAAGAGCTTAGGCTCATACATATGCATAGTGGTGACATTGTGAACTCCAAGGGTTAGTGCAATAAAAATGATGACTAATTATGTTTGCCGTCTGTCATATCAAAAGATGTGCTGAGCACAGTGTGGCAATGACCGTCCCCTCCTCTGCCCATCTCTTTTTACTTTCTCTCTTAGTCCGATCTCCGTCACTCTCACATCTTTGCAGTGTCTTTCTTGCCTATTTTAATTTTCCTGTCAGGCAGTCTGCTTGCTGTCTGTGTGACTAAGCTGCTAGATTCCTTGCTTGTTGACTCAGCAGTTAAGTGCATTAATTCCCCATCCCTCTTACTCATTTGGTATTCCGTCAGATAGAAAACAAAACTGTTCTCTTGCTAGCTAATGCCGCATAAATCTATATGTAACCATATCATAAAACTGCTACAAAAGCACTGCGCTCCCAGACTGCAGGGTTACTTGTGGTTCCTAGAGTCTCTAAAGTAGAATGGGGGCCAGAGCGTTCAGCTATCAGGCTCCTCTCCTGTGGAACCAGGTTCCAGTCTGGGTTCAGGAGGCAGACACCGTCTCCACATTTAAGAGTAGGCTTAAGACTATCCTTTTTGATAAAGCTTATAGTTAGGGCATATATAATAATATGCCCTACCCTAACCAGGGTTTGTATCTCATCCCCCTCTCTAACCTTCCTGACTCTAACCCTAATTTTCTCTCCCCCTACCCTAACCAGGGTTTGTATCCCATCCCCCACTTTGACCGTCTTGATCTTAACCCTATCTTTCTCTCCCCCTACCCTAACCCGGGTCTGTATCCTATCCCCCACTTTGACCTTCCTGACCTTAACCCTGACCCTCCTGACCTTAACCCTAAGTGTCTCTCCCCCTACCCTAACCAAGGGAGGGTTTGGGGAGAGTTGTAGCCTGACCAGGCTCCTCTCTTTACACTGTCTCTCCTGGTTATGCTGTAATAGTTTTAGACAGCTGGGACTTCCTGTGACACACCTAGTTCCTCTCTCCTCTATCTTTCTATCTTTCCATTTGTGTGCATCCATGTCCCAGAAATGCTTGTTACTAACCTAGCTCTGGGGAGTCATTCCCCGGAGTCCTTATGTTCTTTTTCCCCCAGCATGTTTCCTTGGATCAGGGAGGCTCCAAAATCATGGTTGCAGCACCATGGTCCCGCAACACGCTCTGCGATGCCATGTTCTTCCTGCTGCGCTCTGCTGTGCCTACTACAAAGGACTACTAACAACTACTATTTTTTTTTGTGACTGTTATTGCCACTCTTCATTCTAACCCCAACCAGCCGTCAGACACCGCCTACCAAGAGCCTGGGTCTGTCCGAGGTTTCTGCCTAAAAGGAAGTTTTTCCTCGCCACTGTCGCA
The DNA here is from genome assembly GCA_026937815.1 of Etheostoma perlongum. Lineage (NCBI taxonomy): Eukaryota > Metazoa > Chordata > Actinopteri > Perciformes > Percidae > Etheostoma > Etheostoma perlongum. The sequence continues at coordinate 8,249,853 of CM049374.1, read as the reverse complement.
CTGTTGCTTGCTCTGGAGGAAACTACTAGAACGGTTGGTTCCTTGTAAATTCTGGAGTGTGGTCTAGACCTGCTCTATCTGTAAAGTGTCTTGAGATAACTCTTGTTGTGAATTGATACTATAAATAAATTGAATTGAATTAAATAAAACAAAGTTTAAAACTCTAGCTTTGAATAGAATCACAACACAGTCACAAAGCTGAGTAGCTAGTTTCAAACTTTTATGCATTGATGTGCCCCTATTCTTACTATATGCGCTGCCTATACTTTTGTCCTCAGCGCATCATATACATACATATATTCACAGAGGTCAAACCTAGTAAGTTAGTCCTTGGCCATGTCTGCATTCCTTAAAGGCTGTGAGACGGATTGTGAAGGCAGCTTGAATAAAATGAAATGTACCTATCAGCATTCAGTCAGTCAGTCAGTCAGTCAGAAAGGGTCATTTAAGAGTCTAGACTGTGTGTGTGTGTCTGAGAGAGAGAGAGCCAGTCGTCTACATTAATGAGATGGGCAGAGCCTTGCTGTCATTGTCTCACTGACTTTTGAAGAGGGCCCTGCAGTCAATGGGTTAGTGCTGAATCCATTTTTGAACCCACATCTGGGAACTGTGGTTAACAGGCAGGTCAGAGAGAGGAAAGCGCACAGAGAGAAAGAGGCAGGGAGAGTAGAAACAAAGAGACACAGGGAGAACAACAGAGGGCAAGCATAGAGTGGAAGTAACACAGTGAGTGGAAATAGAGAGAGACCGAAAAGAAAATGAGAGTGGGGTGGCGGATAAACAGAGATCCACAGAGACGTGTGGTCCAGATTCTGGGCAAGCTTTAGGTGTCAGCCCTTAGCTGTGAGCCCTGTGTTAGCCAAGCATCACTGCTATTTAACTGTAAGGGAGGCGGTCAGAGCTGACCACACTGCCTGTTGGAAGCTTTGGCTTTTCATCTCTGGTATTGTGATAGCTTGCAGTTGCAGCTGAGTGGAAACCAATGATAGCTTATTGAGGGAAACCTCAAATGAGTTGCTCTGCCTGCACAGTTGTTCACTATTCTCGGGAAGATAGGGTGGGGGGGCAGGGCCACTAAAAATGTAGAACTAGAGAAAGTAACCAAAAAAATGTAGACATCATAACTTATCATGTGTGTTTGCTGGCTGAAATTAAACATGCAGTATATTAATGATACCTCCATTACTTTGTCTTAAGACGTTCTCTCATATGAACCTCTGGACAATACCAGAAGAATCCAGAGTTTTCCTTTTACACATGTAGCACAAAACAGAAGATTGTCCGTGTCAGATTCATTTTTAATTACTGGTAATAATTTGTTTGGTTTAAGTGAGGGGTTGTGCCTGGTGTCATGGTTGGGGTCCAGCTGGCCGTGAGTATTTTTTCCTGCACTTTTCTCCTGTCTTGTTTTCTGTTTTTTCTCCCACTTCCTCCCCCTCACCTGTCCGAAGCCAGCTGATTGCCTACACCTGCCGCCAGTCTGCCTACAGCAATCATCTCCTCCACACCTGCCTATCATCATCCGCTCCCGCCAAGCACACCTACCTGCAATCCTCATCAGCCACAGTATATCTACCCCGGTCCTGCTCTCATTCTTCACCGGATCGTTGCTTCAGCTACTCCGGTGAAACCTCGACAGCATATGACCTGTGTATATGAGTGTTTTCCTTGTGCTTCCTATGTACTCACCTTTCCCGTGTTTCCCTTTCAGTTATCTCTCCCTCCGGTCAGCTGGCTTCGGACCCCGGACCCTCTCCCTCGGCGCCCCCTCTCCATCCCAGCTCTTCGTACCAGCATCCCCACTCATCTCCAGCATTCGCTCCTCTCCTCGGCTTCTCCTCATGACTGCGCCTCCTCCTGGCTCCCCAGCCTTGGCTCCTCGGTCCCCCGCCGCTTCCCTTGGTTCCAGTTACCTCGCCAGTCCTCCGGCCCGCTGCCTCAGCGTCCCACGTCCGCCTCCTTACTCCCCCCTCTCTTTCTCTCTCTGCACGTTTCCAATAAACCTGTTCTTTGTGAGCCGAAGCGATTGAGTCTGCCCTTCTGTCCCGTCACACCTGGAGCGTTCAGGGTGCAGGACATGACATGGATTACACCACGCTCACAGAACCTGTTCGTAATTTGGTCATAAACATCCAAGTCTCTATTTTTGTGACGATCTTGCTGTCGGCACTACTGGCAGAAGTTCTCGAATCTCGTTGTCCCACCAGTTAGACTTTTTCATTGGCATCTTTTAATTTAATTTCAGCCCCCCTGAAAATTAAAATAAAAAAACAATTGTAGTGCTTTAAATTAGAGTTTGCCTTGTCTGTTAGTAACAGAGGGCAAACAATTACAGGTTCAAATAAACAGGTTTAATATGCTGTGTCGCCAAGGAAAGTTTTAATTTTTATTTATTTATTGTTAACATTAACATTTTGCATTCATCCTCTGTTATAATAATAAATACAAATTATTGATTTAGCAGGGGGGTTTAAAACTTTTGCAAGGCATTGTAATAGTCACATTCTTATAAGGGGCAGAGCCCCCCTAAAGCTCTGATCTTAGAATCGCCCCTGGCCTTACTTTTAATTAAAACTCTTAAAGCAAGTACAAGAGCTAAATACCCTGCTTTTCCAGTGGTGTGTTTTGCTCTGTATTATGTTTTTTATAATGTTTTGTTTTCCATATTTTACTAATTCTGAAAACGAGTATACATGTGTGGTAGCAATTATGACTTCTTTTGGATGAGATAATATAAAGATAAAGGAAAAAACATGCTCTTCTCTCTCTCTGCACTAAGGATTGCACCTCAGGAGACAAGTCTGTTAAACTCTTGACATTTGCAGACGACACAACGGTCATTGGCTTCATCTGGGACAATGATGAGTCTGCATACAGACAGGAGGTCAAACAGCTGGCCCTCTGCTGCGGTCATAACAATCTGGAGCTAGCCCCATCACCATACTTAACAACACTGTGTCTGCTGTGTAATCCTCCAGGTTTCTGGGATGTAAGTTTATGACAGCAATGTAAAAAAAAAAAAAAGTTAAAAACAAATATTATACTATGTTAAGTGCCCATTGAAATAAAAATGTGTGACACAAATATAAAATGGTTTGTAAAAGCAGCACTAGTTGCTTTGAATACAACAATTTGCGAACACCGCAGACAAAACACACTTGTTCTGCAAGACAGGAGAACATCTGAAATGAGAAAAGCTGAATTGCATTAGTAAGGGCTACTGCTATGCTGACGGTCCTGCCTGAATATCAACTCCCCTGAGAGGAGAAAATGTCCCTGGTGAGACAAAGAAAAAAAAAACATAAGACCAAAAATGTTCAAGTGAATCCTCTTTAGTCGTTCTGCTTGTCTTTGGCTCTTAGAGAATTTTAAGAATTATGTCGAGCGCCACTCTTCACTGACACAAAGAGCCATGGCAGCTGTTTTATACATTCGGAAGGATTTGTTGACATACTGAAATATTATGCCAGTGCAGCACTTTTCACTTCATTTGTGCTTTTAACCGTCAAGGAATATTTCAGTGTGTGGAATATGGATCACTGGCTATCAAAAGCTCTCACCCAAAAGAAAGGGTTAAGAGCAAAAAATATAAAATAAACATGAGATAGATTCCTTCCCAGTAGACATTAAAGTGGTTTACATTTACACATTTTAAAAGTTTGTCAAGGTTTTGCAATGTAAATTTAGTTTTGTGACCATAACGGGGGCTTAAAAAAAGATATCTTGGTTATAGCTGTTCTTCATCGTCTCGTCCCCTCTGTCTTGTCCTCCCAAGTCTGCTGACATTGATGGTTTATAAGTGAGTATCTCATCCCTGTCTCTCTCCCTCTGTCATAATCACTGCTCTTTATGATCGGTTTGCCCTCTCTGCCCTTTCAAGATGCGGCATGTAATGAGGGCTCTGGAGGGCTGTGTGAGTGGGCTATTTAGCTATTCAGACAAGATCGGCTCACACATCCCACACTCTCCAACTTGACGCCCTACCAATACCTCTCAGCTGAGCACAGTGATTGTTTGTCCCACTCACAAGGTCACACAGCTCAGACATTTAAAATCAATGTTGGGTCTTTTAGTATATGCTCAGTTCATGTCTATCACATGATTAAAATGAGCAATTTTATTATTAAACTCTATCCTATTTACAAATAAGGATTTATTCTGACTGTTTTACAGAGTTAAGTAGCTACAAAGACAAACAGAACACTTAAAGTGTCACTTTTCCCAAATTACCAAAAACCCCAATCAGAAACAGTCATATTTTTCCACTCAGAAGAAATGTGCACTGTCAAATCAGTGAAATCAATTATTGAAATAATGAATGAATATTTGTTTTCAATTCATCATAGGTTATTTAATCAATGGCCCATTCCGCACTTCCTCCCACCCTACTTCCGGCATCCTTGCTGATCTCATATACACAGCTGTAAAGTTTTGTGACTGCATCTTGCACAGTTGTGGCGCTATTGCAGTGACAGAATATTTCAAGACAGACAGATAGAAATACAGTATAAACACCTGACACACACACACACACACACACACACACACACACACACGCACACACACACACACACACACACACACGCACATAGGAGATAGCCCGACTGCATGGATTACAGGATAGCATCAAATAACCTACAATTAGATAACGGCAGAACACAGCGTAAATAACTAGTTATCTGTCTTCAATACTGTGCATATATCATCAAATGTCAAAGTCTGGAAATATAGACGTTAAGCTCTCGCGCGCAACTTTACATTTAATGTCCTCGTTATTAGTCCAAACTTGAATACTATTCATGACAAAACCTGCATGAAGAAAAGTCTGTTTGCCTTTTAGACTTTCATCTTCAAATTGTATAAATACTGCAGGGACCCCTGTGTGTAATGTTGCATGAAGGCACTGCTGGCACTGGAGGGCTACGCCAATGGAAGAAACAGGAGTGTAAGAGGCTTCAGGGACCATGACGATGACTGGCTTATATGCCGATTTAGATTCCCTAAAGCTGTGCTCTTGGATCTATATACTGAATTGGATCAAGTAGAGAGGGCAACACGCCGGAAACATGCCATCCCGGTCCATCCCAGTGCATCCTGGTTCAAATACAGGTCCACGCCACTTTGGGAGCAACCGTCTGTTTCCACCTCACCATCTGCGTCGCCAAATCCCATTGTCTCCAAAATGTGCATACACATGGGTCAGAGTTTGCGTGGAGGACCACACATTCTCTCAAGTTTTTATTATTATCCACAACTTTTGTGTGGGCAGTGGCGAACACACATTTTCAGCCCTTTTTGTGTGTAAGTCACGTTTATAAATTAGACCCCTGGTCCTTAAACCCGCAAATAAACAGAAAAAAATACTTAAGACATGACCTTGACATCCTCAGTGGTGGATATAGCCTACAAGCTCACAGGAGAGGATTTTTATTTGTTATTTGGGTGAAAATCTAACCTTTTTTCTTGAAATATAAAGACATGTAACATTGAAAGAATAACAGACTTTTTAACTGCAAATAAAAACGTTGATGTGGACCATATTGTGATAACATACTGTGGATTTTTGAGGGTTTTAGATGTCATTGAGCCGGAATGTGTGTGTGAGGGGGGGAATTGAGAGATTTGCGAGAGACAGCGATTAATTTTGGAGCAAGTAGTGACACTAGAGTGAGAGAATCAAAGTAGTGTCTCCCCTTGTTTTCGTATTGCTACGTACCTATAGCAACGGCGTAACTTTTACGCAGAAGTATTAAGCTGTGTATGTCTGCCGTGCCTCCTTTTCAAGCTCCGCCCATGTCTGCCAGTTGACCTATGAACGGCTCTGTGCTAACTCGCACATGCTCTCGACGTCACATCTCTCTTTGGTCTTCTTGTCAACATGGCGACATCCATGGCATCCCAGGCTGCAGCAAGAGGACTGAGGACAGCAACCTCAAAGCACATACTTCTAGACAAACTAAAGGTACTTTTACGGCTTACATCACTGACAATGCGGTTTTCACCTTGCACGGGTGGGTTCTGCTGCCGTATGTCTGATGCCATCGTCTCAGTGAGCTGTTAGTGGAGCTTCGCGGCTAGCAGGTTAGCATGTCAGCATGTCAGCATGTCTTACCAGAGAGAGCTTTGAACATGGGTATGACAGATCAAAGTTGAACAATGTGACCGTCCGCTGATGATGTAACGTTAAGGACACTGTCTTCACGGCGTCCTATAGCGCTGTAACGTAATAATTGTAATCATGCAGGTCTTTTAATGTAAATACTGCTCTTCAAAATTAGTTGACTTAATTTTTTATTCAAATTAGTTATTCGACAGGAGATTTTATGAGGTAAACGTCACTAAACTCTTCCCTGTCTGTTACAAAGTTCTAAGTACAACGTTTATCTGTCACACTCGACATTGACGTGTGTGTGTGCGCGCGTGCGTACAATAACAGAGTATTAGTTCTTGCATTGGCACAAATACATGAGTTTTTCTTTCAGTCTTTACATCATATTTATTTGTTTTTTTTAATAGTATGAGCACATGCATAGTTAAAAAGCCAATTTAAGGCGATATATCTGAATACTTTCACTTGGACATAGCTCACTGCCTCATCAGATAAGACCACAGTCAAAAGGTTAACTATTGCACTTTGATCCCCCAGTGTCTGTTTGCTCCACAGCTCGGAAATTTGATCAGATGTCTATGTACAAATGGCAAATGATTACAGGTACATTGTCATCCATTTAGCAAACAAAACGGTGACAACAAAATGCCAAAGCCACAAAAAAAGGAATCTGAAATAAAGCCCCATGCTTTGTATTCACTAACAATCAAATGCAATCTTACTGAGAAGAAAGCAGAGTTGTTTTTTTGTCAGTTTTGTATCTGCATGTTCTGCTCCAAGCTGCGCCTCCATTTGATAATTTTCTTCTCAGTCAGCATTAGAGATCTGGTCTTTATTGGCACTACGTCTGTAAATGTTTATAACACTAGTGCAGATGTCCTGACTGAAAGGACTGAGCCAGAATCTGTTTTTGCAGTAAACATTAGTCCAGTCAAGTAGGCACACTCTGTTTGGCACAACAGGACATTACAATCTCCTGTCATATTTATTTTTACATGCTTGTTTTTGCTGCCCTGATGGAGCCTTGAAAGTTGCAACAATTTATAAATTGAGTGGCATATGGAGTTTATGACAGCTAGTGTGCCTAGAGCACAGTGGTTTACATTAAATCCAGGATTTCAAATGACATGTGCTTTATATTGCGAATACCGTTACATTTAAACATTATTTTGTCTGGATTCTCAAGATCAGCTTTGGACATTCTAAGCAATAAGACTTGAGTAAACATGTTCACGATGCAGCCTAGAGCTTTTACTGAATTTTTTTGTTATTCATTTTTCAATTATTCTGACCATTAATCAATCAAATTTTAAAATATCAGAAAATCATGACAAGTGCTCTTAGGAACTTCCCAGAACCATAGTTCCTTCTTTATGTATTTCTTTGGAACAAATTACAAAAACCTAAAGTAAACATGACAGCTGAGGAAAATAAGTATTTGAACACCCTGCTATTTTGCAAGTTCTCCCACTTAGAAATCATGGAGGGTTCTGAAATTGTCATCGTAGGTGCATGTCCACTGTGAGAGACATATTCTAAAAAAAATCCAAAAATCACAATTTATGATTTTTTAACTATTTATTTGTATGATACAGCTGCAAAAAAGTATTTGAACACCTGTCTATCAGCTACAATTCTGACCCTCAAAGACCTGTTAGTCTGCCTTCAAAATGTCCACCTCCACTCCATTTATTATCCTAAATTAGTTGTACCTGTTTGAGGTTGTTAGCTGCATAAAGACACCTGTCCACCCCATACAATCAGTAAGAATCCAACTACTAACATGGCCAAGACCAAAGAGCTGTCCAAAGACACTAGAGACAAAATTGTACACCTCCACAAGGCTGGAAAGGGCTACGGGGAAATTGCCAAGCAGCTTGGTGAAAAAATGTCCATTGTTGGAGCAATCATTAGAAAATGGAAGAAGATAAACATGACTGTCAATCTCCCTCAGACTGGGGCTCAATGCAAGATCTCACCTCGTGGGGTCTCAATGATCCTAAGAAAGGTGAGAAATCAGCCCAGAACTACACGGGAGGAGCTGGTCAATGACCTGTAAAGAGCTGGGACCACCGTTTCCAAGGTTACTGTTAGTAATATACTAAGACGTCATGGTTTGAAATCATGCATGGCACGGAAGGTTCCCCTGCTTAAACCAGCACATGTCAAGGCCCGTCTTAAGTTTGCCAATGACCATATGGATGATCCAGAGGAGTCATGGTAGAAAGTCATGTGGTCAGAGCCATGGGGTCAAAATAGAACTTTTTGGTCATAATTCCACTAACCGTGTTTGGAGGAAGAAGAATGAGTACCACCACTGTGAAGCATGGGGGTGGTAGCATCATGCTTTGGGGGTGTTTTTCTGCACATGGGACAGGGCGACTGCACTGTATTAAGGAGAGGGATGAGCATTGCGAGATTTTGGGGAACAACCTCCTTCCCTCAGTTAGAGCATTGAAGATGGGTCGAGGCTGGGTCTTCCAACATGACAATGACCCGAAGCACACAGCCAGGATAACCAAGGAGTGGCTCTGTAAGAAGCATATCAAGGTTCTGGTGTGGCCTAGCCAGTCTCCCAGACCTAAACCCAATAGAGAATCTTTGAATGGAGCTCAAACTCCGTGTTTCTCAGCGACAGCCCAGAAACATGACTGATCTAGAGAAGATCTGTGTGGAGGAGTGGGCCAAAATCCCTTCTGCAGTGTGTGCAAACCTGGTGAAAAACTACAGGAAATGTTGGACCTCTGTAATTGTAAATTTGGCTACTTTTAGTCCAACATGAAACAGATCGATGTATATTGTTAACCATACCAAAAAATCTATTACAACAAGGACAGGAAATACCACAAACGTATGTGTTGTTTCAACTGCATAGTTCGGCTCGACTCAACTCACTTTGGTTCCAGGTGCTTCTCTCTATGTTATCCACGAGGACTCAGAGAGGAGGAGTCGTGATTCTCAGCTGATCGTCATGGCAATGGGCCAACGACGCATTTTACTGCCATGCCATCAACATGCGACACTCACTAGATCCTTTCATCGGCAACAGTCAAGGGGGTAAGCGAGCATACGGAAAGCGTACCTCCTAATCGGGAAGTTCTAAGGCTAACAAGCCATCACCTTCTGCTAGCATTCCATTGACTACCATTCATTTTGGCGCCACTTTGACAGCGAATAACTTTATCCTCTGAAGCGTTTAAAGACTCCATTTGTCCATTGTTAATTTCTAAAGAAACACAACAATGTATAAAAGGCTTAACTTATATCTCACAGTATGGCCACGTAGCAGCTGTTTTTGTAAAATTAGGCTAATAGTTGTGTCATAACCCCACGACTTTCTGTTGCACAGTAGAAAAATTACCGTATAGTCAGGAGAAGCTCGCAGGCAATCGGGGACGTGGAGGCAGGGAGAAGCCAAAAGAGAGTCCATTAAAGCATCGGAACCAAATATTTCAGCAACGTTTTGATGGATTGGAAATACTTTGGTATGTGGCAAGTGAATTCCTATCAAGTAACATTTATCCACGAAGAGATTTCTCTTGGCACAGCTACCAGAAGACTTACAACTTTCAGACAGGTTGCTCACATCACATCTACGTTGTCAAGCTCAGTTGGAGGCTGTGCAGTAACGCTCAGCCGTCACCGGAAAAGGGCTTCTAATTCACTTCCACTGGTCTCCGTTGAAGTCTATGGCGTCACTGTGTCCATTTCTTTTACTGTCTATGGCAACAATGTCTGCACCTGTCTATTGTATGACATGGTTTATGGCTTAGTCTATGACAGTAGTTCTAGACTCTAGTCTATTTATTTATTTATTTATTTATTTACTAGTAGTATTATTAGTAGCGTAGTTTTGTGTGCTGTCACTTTTTTAAAAACTTGGGCGAGTTAATAAAATGATTGCATGTGGAGTGCATATGTTGTGTGATATGATATAATTAACACAATAATCATTGTTTAGTTATCGTCAACTGTTTTCTATCCTATCTAAATGGCGAGTTTTTGCAGGAAGTCCCGTGTCATGCAGATGACTGTTCTCTTATCAATCAGTGGTCTGCAGGATTTTAACTTCACCTTAAGTATCGGCATCATCGCGCTGGAAACTCGACCGACCTGGTACCAAAACAATGCCAGGTACTAATCATAACCATTGCTAATTGAAAACCAAAACAGCGAGTTGAGTAAAGCCAAGCCGTACCATGCTGTGGAAACGGATATTAGCTTTTCCCCAGAAGCATCGCCATTCAATAAAGCACACAGAGTGAACACATTAAAGCTTTAGTGCATAACTTTTTTTATATTAATGGTTGTCCGTTACATTTCAGCCATTGCCAAATGAGTTGCAACAAAGTCATCAAGTAAGACTATCAGCTTCAAAATTGAACTGAATCTGAACTGAAGGCAAAGGCTGACCCAGTGAGGTTGCTGAGAGGTATGATTTAGCGTAGTGGTGGTTAAGAGATCAAATTCAAATTTAAGAGATGCAAATAGAAATTATAAAGAACATTTATATTTATGTTTAATTCAGCCCAAATACAATCAAGCTTTTGCACACACCCATTATCCCACATTAGTAAAACCCTTTTAAAATGAACAATTGTCACATTTAAACAGAAATAATCATTTGTTTTATACAGGAGCTGAAGTAAATAATTAGTCTACAAATACGTATCCACGTAGGCTATAGCCTATTGTTGGATGTTGTAGATGTATTTCTCTGCTTTGCTTGGCTTCTCTACTCTGTACCAGGTTCACACTTCACATGGGCTACATAAAAGTTAATACTTTAAAATGTATTTTGTATCGTGTATGCAGTGACTTGCCCTTTTTAAAAAGTAAACTTTTACACTTCTAATCTCACATATTGTGGCTGTTGTACCTGCTTCTCTTTCACCTGTGTGTCTCTCTCCTCTTTTTTTTCCTTCTCTCTCTCCCTTGGGCCAGGTGATAAGAGTAATTATCAGGGATTCTCTCTGGTCTGTAGCACAGTATCAGTGCTTGAACTGATTGACAGGCAGGTATCTCTACAATAAAATCAAATCAGCTTTGACAGTATGTCAGCTAAGCTGAGGAATTTGATTCGCTATGGTTAGTCAACAACAATGCAAAGGACATCACAATATTCCGATGGTTAGACTTAAGGAGGCTCTCAAAGTGGGAGTGGGATGTTTTGTTTTTTCTCCTGCCCTCTCTCTCACTTTCGCTCATAAATCAAATCTCCTGAATTCTTGTCTGCACAGGAAGATAATCCTCTGGCTGTTTTTCACTGTCGTTGCAAAGTGGTGAATTTGTAAATGTTTGCTAAGTTTTTTTTTTTTTTTTTCTAAGGTGTTTCTGCTTAGCAATAACCCAACAGTGTTGAAGCCCAGCATGGTTTGAAGGTAGCACTGGGAAGAGAGGTGGCTCAATGAGACTCGGTCCTGAATATTTTACAGTCGGGGGTGGAGAGCCCTCTATTTGCAACGATTCCTTTTGCTGGAACTTCAAACGACGGGCGGCTTCCCCATCTGTCTCAGCAGGAACACATTTACATTTCCTCCCCGCAAGGAATACTAGAGGACGAAGTTAGCTCTAACTGGATTTGAATATCGTTTCACCAAGGTTAATAGCCATTTCTGTAGCTGCTGAGGTGCTTAAGCTTTTTCAATAATTTAGAAGGGTTGCAGTCATTAGGAAATGTTGGCAGCCTCTGAAATGGGGAATTCAATGAGTGAATGCACTCCTATTAGCTTAACTTCTGCTGTTGCTCCAGTGTAGATAATGAGTGAGAAGTGGGAGTGTTGGTTGAGAAAACGATGTCAGTGATGGCTGACAGCTGTAATTCACTAAAAGTGCAGTATGTTTAAGATTATAGTTTAGCTGTTATACTAGCCTATCCATCATCTTTCGTCATCATCTTTGTTTTGCGTACATGGAGAACATAGTTGCCCTCATCAATGTGATGAAGTTTTAATAGGGTCAATCGGCAGCGTGATATATTTTTGTGACCATGATGACAGTGTTACAGTGTGAGTGTACACACTGGGTTACAGAGCAACATGGCTGCTGATAGTGGAAAAAGATACCAATAAAGAAGCTACCCTAAAAGTAGTACGTTGTCCCCACACAGCTGGCAGTTTTAATACAGCCCTAGATGTTTTGGCTGGGTATCAAAATTTGACCTGCTAGTTAGTTTGTTTTAGACACGAATTCCATGATAATTGTTAAAGTGAGTCAAAGATATAACATTAAACTTAGTTGCTCTTTTGATAGATCAAACTTGAACCGGTCACCAGTGACCCATAATAAAGTTAGTGGATCTCTCTTCTAATTGCATGTGCTCACTAATTGCTATTGTTGTTTTAGCAATTCATAAATTTGGCTCCAAGTTAATGCATGTTGACTTGGATGTATATGGTGGGGAACTTTGACATAGTTACGCATCCTTGTATTGCCTTCTCCTCATTACTGTGTTATCTACCACTTTGACTTGACACCTTTGAATATGACTCTGTACACCCGCTCCTATTAAGTATGCTAATTACTGAAATCCCTGAAATCCCTATCTGTAGAGACACAACAGTCAGGTTTTCCTTTCTTAAGCCTGTCTGCCTGAGATTAGACCTGCCCTGCCTAAAGACCTGCCAATGATGCAAATCTCACTGATCTAAATCCTGGAGCCATGCTCTACTGCTCCTGCTTGTGCCTCTGCTCTAGTGTTCTATTTCTGGCTCTCTAACAGACAGATGTCATTTTTCTCTCTCCATACTCTAATGGTTTGGGCATGACCTTAGCTTTAAAGAGGCTTGGACATGGAGAGCTACTAGTGGGTGGTAGCAGTAATGAGAGGAAAAAGTACATATTTTGTCCCATACATGCAACCGTACATCATTTTTCTCTTCTTTTGCTTTATAGTTTAATGGTCAACGTGGTTTTTGAAAGCATAAGAAAGTAACCTGGATATTATGAGTTTAAAACACCTAGGCGTAGCAGCCTAAACAGAAAGTCAAGGCCAGTGATTTGAATGGCTAAATGTTTTTAAAAAGACAGTATGTTTGTGAGGATGAGTCATTATGCTTTTGTTAAACCAAATGGCAAAGTTGCCTTAACCAGTATTACGTCCCTACAATCTTTACCATTCCCCCTCATCGAACTCTATGGAGGCAGTGCCAAAGCTGAGGACAGAGAGAGGAACGTCAATACTCAAGTACTTTAGTAATTGAAGGAGACCAGGCTAGATGGCTATCTAAATTAGCCCATTAATGCTTCTTCATGAGCTATGCTCTTGTTACATGGCTGGCTTTAAGTGGAAATATGCCTGTGATTCACACTGGCCCGTTTATGAAAAAACCCACATCAACTCTACTACTTTGCCTCCTCCATTTCCTTTACTGTGTTTGTCGTCTCTCTCAAAGCTTACTACAGTACATAGTGCTTGTCTAATTGCAAGACAGCCTGTATTTACGAGTTGCAGTAAGTAGCAAACTTCCACCTCATTAGCAGAAAAACATTCAACTGCAATCAGTAGGGCAATGATTTTGATATTCACTCTTGAGTACTGCTTTCTGTGATTTAGCCTGTGCTCATGGAAGTGGACACTATAGAGTTCCCTTTTAAATTCTTCCCAGATGGTTAGCTAAATGGATGGGGAAAAGAGACAAGTTCATAACGTGAAAAGGAACAAATCAATTACATAGAATTGATGAACAGGCAATCTGTTAATTTCTTAAACATTTGATAATGCCCCTTAAGGAGCATTCTGGTTAATTAACTCTGCAGTCATTTGTCGTCACTAATAAGGCAGTGTCATTTCAAAGGGGTTAGGGTCTGGCCATGAGAAGTAATGAGGATTTTAATCTCACCAGACATCTGGGGATACCACTGTATACTATGAGATAGATGGTGCCTTATGAAAGCTCCAGTGGTCCACTAGCTGTGGTTAGTAGTTTAGAACAAAATGCTAGATGTTTTGTGCCAGCTCTACCATCAGATCAAGTGTTTCCATTATTGTTCCTTTTCACACAAGAACTAGTTATCATTCCCAGGGTTTAATGTGTGTTGAAAATGTAATGTTAGTGCAACACAACACTGAACATGTCCTTTCAGAAAATGCATACAAAAATAGAAAACAAACAAAAAAAAAAAACATACAAATGACCAAATGTAGTTTTTTACCCCTCTTAAATAAACACAAAAAACCCTTACCAAGCTTCTTTTCATGCTAGCCTTCATTATCACTAAACACAAAGTACAGCTGAGCCAGATGGGAAATTAGTTTTGCAGGTGTTTAGTCATAAACCAAATTTTTGACCTGTTGATTAGGGTCAAGGGATCACAAAAGTTATAACAATTTATCTTGAGGGGAACATGAAGGTGGTTACCAAATTTCATGGCAACCCATCCAATAGTTGTTGAGATATTTCACTGGAAACAGCAAATGTCAACCTCATGCTAGTGCTAGATGAAAAGTCAGGGAATCACCAACGTCTAGGATTCAAGAATTAATTGTAGAAATATTTCAACTTGTGTGAATGATGTGAATTATGCGATTTTTGTATGTTTGTTTGTTCATGTCATTTGCATCGTCCGCCACACATTTGTCTATTTGCGTCCTTGCATTGACTTTGTATGTAATTGCACTGTGTGAAACGCTCGTTTTGAATTTGGTGTGAACACACTGTAAGGCAGGCCATGTCAGATTTTGATAGGAGAAGAATACCTTGTGGTCATTAGAAGGACAGTCCCTAGGAGGACGTCCAGAGTCTTAGAATTATCTCAAAAGCCCCTTTGAAGCCCTCCATGATTGGAGTCCTCTAAGCTTCTCATCCTGTTCTTAAGGAGTTTGATGTGGTCCACATCAATACAGATTTGCAACTTCCTTATTATTATGGTTGCTTAAAATCTTGCCTTAACAAAAGCAATGACCTTTTTGTTTATTTTTTGCATAGGCTTTTAGGAATTGATCCTGGATTGACATATTAAGAGTTAATGGAGCTGCACTTTGTCCAGCTACTGAGGCATGTTAATCATGATGCCCCTTTGAGAGTGTGATGGTGTGGTGTGCTCAAGGTATTTTCTGAACCCCTACTGTTCTTTACTGCCTTAATACAGCTCTTAATTAGCCTGCACCACCCTCCTATGTACGTCCGCTCAATTTTCATTTTCCTTCAGTACTCAAATCTTTGGCGGGCCAATCTGCAAACAGAGGGAGTGGCTGAGAACGATGACGTTGAGGTTTGGTAACCTTCAGTGAGTTTCGTACTAATGGCGGTGGAGTAAGATGCGAGCAAAGCCATTCGGTCCATTGTGGCAAAGCTGTTGCATTGGTTTGTATATCAGTGGAGTGCCAACTAATAATTATTTTAATTTTAGATTAATCAACCATTTATTTTCTTTTTTAGTTCAATAATGAATAATTGGTATATATCTCTTATCAGCACATGTTTACTGGTTCCACTTATTATTTATTCCTTATTCTCATTCTCTATTTCAGAGCTGTTCATACTGTTCATATTGTAATATATTTCTATAATAACATAATACTACTTATTTCAGCACCCTTTTCACTATGCTCCATAATTAAAATAATAAAAACTATCGTCATTATAATTTACTCCTGCATACTTTGCAGTCTTCATTGCGCTATTGTCTCAACCTGTCTATATCGTTTCTGTTTATAGTGTGTATATATTGTTTGTTTTGTTGTTTGTTTTGTTTGTGTAAGTTCATTGTAAGCAATGATGATGATCCAAAGTAAAATTCATCGTATGTGTCCTCATACCTGGCAAATAAAGCTGATTCTGATAATAATATATATGTTATGCCCTGAAGCCATGACGGCATCAAAATGTCTTGTCAGTCCAATCCATTTACTATTCTAGAATAAAGATTAGTTGCAAATTAATATTCTGTTAGTTGATAATTCAGTTAAATTTTTAAGCTCTTCATGTAGGTGTTTGTGCACAATGCTGAGTAATCTCATAAATCGTTGCATTTATCTACTTGTCATCTTATGATTGACGAGTAGATGTATTCATAATTAATTACTATTGAAATTAACATTAGCATGTATGAATTTTATGGCATTATAAAGATGGCATGGGCGGATTGTTGAAGCCACAGTCCTGACGTCCTTAGTTAAAAATAGACTGCTCAGAGTAGAGCTGGGTAATATTTGCCTTATTGCCTTACCAACTGCCAGAGCAGAATCACATCTTCACTCACTATTGACTGGATCCTTGTCTGGCTTCACTTCCATTCAAGAAACTAATGCGTTTTTTGACCTGTGATGTCAACCCTTTTGAATTTTTGAGTGACAGATTAACGAGCAGCGCAGCATTGACTGGCTGCTGTTTATGGGTCTGATCAAAGGTGATTGCCTTCCCCTGTAAATTAAAGCTTATGGCTCTAATAAATTTCTGTCTGTGCGATGGTGACTTTTTGACATTGTTCCTCTCTCTCATAGTGGTAGAGGCAACTGCTTTAAATTAGCCCTAGGATATTGACTCCTTCAGTTTACCAGAAGGGCAAGCGACAAAGTAGTGGCATGTCGTGGAACGACTTTGGAAAATGCCACAATCAGACATCCCCTCACTGTGATGACACTTCTCACAACAAGTTGGGTTTGACATTGTGCATGCTGCTCTCAACCAAAACATGAGACTACAGAATTTGGTGCCTCTTGGGAGAAGCCCTGGGCTGTGTCTCATTCCACATACACTTCCGTCAGTATGCTGCTAATGCGCACTGACTACTTACTACTGTAGTGCCCACTTTTGATGGTTATTATTGTCCCAAAAGGAACACTTATGTTAAAACACTTACCGCAAATGAAGTGTGTTTGGCTCGGCTCGCCATCTCTCAAAAATTGACGAAAATCTATTAAACTGACTATTATTATTTTTTGGGGCTTTTCCCTTTTTATTATGAAGTGACAGTGGATAGACATAAAAGGGGGAGAGAGATGGGGAATGACACATTTAGCAAAGGGCAGCAGGTTGGATTCAAACCCGCGCCACAGCAGGACTCAGCCAACATGGGGCAAACACTCTTACTGGGTGACCTAGAGGATGCCCCTAAACTGACCTCTGTCAATCAAAAAAACAGACAGATTCAGCAACTATTTTTCGCTTAAAATGTTTTCCAAAATATGTTTCGGTGAACTATTTTCATAAAATTTGAGACTGTATTCCGAACGAGCCGCCATCTGGCTGCCATTAAGCTCGGTTGTGAAATCCGGGAGAAGCCAGACCCACGTGACGCATCCGTCATCAGCTGCCGGCCAATGTCCCTGGTCTCTCCCCTTTCTGCTTTGTAATCAAGATGGGGCAGGTTTAGTGTGCGTAGTGTCCATTGTTCCACACTGAAGTTTTTGAGCGTTTTTCGGGGGTCATCTGGGTACTTTCAGTGCACTGATGTTTTGCATTATCTCCACTATATACTTTAACTCTTTGGTGCCGGATGCTTCGCGACGACACATCTACCGCCGGTTACTGCGTTGCGCAACTTTGAACCTCCCGCAGGCTGCTGCGTGGCGCAGCATTTTGTATTCGTCAGTCTTTTCATGACGCATGCAGCAGAGAACGCACTGTCATTGGTTCAAATGCACATGAGGCGGGTCTTGTTGGCCATTTAAAGCCATGTGACCACTAAAATGTACTGTAGTTTGCTGAAAATCATGTCAATCAACCAGACATACACGTGCGTTTGTTTATGTTTTTTGAGAGACAAGCGAGAAAATGTCTCCGACAGAGGAGGATTTTGACAGCGAGGGCAGTGACAAACGGGACCCGTTTGTGCCGGATGCCAGCGCCGACACGTCTACCGCCGGTCAAAATGCTCCTCTGTCGGAGCCATTTTCTCGCTTGTCACTCAAAAAATCATAAACAAACGCACGTGTATGTCTGGTTGATTGACATGATTTTCAGCAAACTACAGTACATTTTAGTGGTCACATGGCTTTAAATGGCCAACAAGACCCGCCTCATGTGTATTTGAACCAATGACAGTGCGTTCTCTGCTGCACGCGTCATGAAAAGACTGACGAATACAAAATGCTGTGCTGCGCCACGCAGCAGCCGGCGGGAGGTTCAAAGTTGCGCAACGCAGTAACCGGCGGTAGATGTGTCGTCGCGAAGCATCCGGCACCAAAGAGTTAAAACAAAGTGTTTGAAGTGTGCAAGTAGGCGGTTTGAGACACCGTATGCACCAGCCAAAGAAGTGTTTTGGGAGTAGCGTCGACTATTTCAAGGTTTTGTCCTTCAGTGCCACTCTTGGATCAGTACAGCTGCGACAAGGACTTAGCAATCTGATGCAGCTGCAGCCATAAGACTGTCTGTCCTCTGTGTCTGTGAGGGCACAGCCACTCTGAGTGCTCTGTGAAGAGAACATCTGTATGGTGACATAGTTAATTTAGCATATTTTAATTTCCTTTCTTCTTTTTTACATATGTCAACACAATTTAGTTTCACACATTGTCTGTGAGTTGTTGTTTATAGGTTTGTTTTAATTCTTTTCTATCTAACCCTATTTATTCTAACCCTAACATTTTCAAGATTTTTTTTTTGGGGGGGGGATGACATGCAGCAAAGGGCCGCAGGTCAGAGTTGAACCTGTTCCCGCTGCAACAAGGACTGAGCCTTTGTACATGGGCGCACGGTAGGGCTGCACAATTAATCAAATTTTGATCACGATTTTGACTTCCCACAATCAAATTTGCGTGATCGAGGTTTATTATTTTTTTTTTCTTTAAGCGTCATTTTATAGAACGCTCCGGGTTTTTTTGCATAGCGCATCTACCGCTCCGTAAACCCCTGTCTGCTCATGAGCCAGTCAGTTGTTCCCTGCACCGCCCAGCTTAGTTTCTAGATGTAGACAGTCACAGAGGACAGAGTAACGGGAGGAAAATTCAACAGATAGCAGTCGGTTATACGTCGGTCTCAAGGTTTACCAGTTTACCAGTAAATGCAACATTTTGTCCTGTCTATGTTGTTATTCAGACAACAGCAGTGACCAGTGCTAGTTGGTGCTAGTTAGCGTCTGTTAGCTGTTAGCTCCTCTAGGACGCGCGGTGCTAATGTCCTCACATCCGCAGCAATGTTGTTATATGGATATGGTTTAATTTTGTGTTACATGACCCATTTCTTCTGTAAAGCCGTGCCTGTGTTTGGGTCTCTCCTCTACTCTCTCTCCTCTTACTCTCCGCGCCCGGCCACACCGCGCCGGTCCACACTTCTGACATTTGTCTACAGTTAAAATTTTTATTAACACAGCTGTATATTGTTAAGTATGAGGGGCAAACTGCGGGTAACTGCTGTCGCGGCCGCCACGGTGAAGAACACAGAAGATGTTATTGAATGCAACTAGCTTCAGTTTGTAGAGTATAGTGAGACGGGACCTGGGCGAGTGATGTGACCCATGGCCAGAATATCATAGGTTATAAAAATGCAGCACAGTGACGATACGGACATTTCATACACACAACGTGTGTATCCGCCAGTCAACCCGTGCTGGACGCGTTCATAATGAGATAGCCGTCTCTCTGTGAGCACGTCCATCGCATTCCCCCTCTCTCCCTAGCTCTTTTAATCAGTTATTGTTGAAAACAAGTGAAGAAGCTTTCTCAGAGATGCATTTAAAAAAAAAAAAAAAATCCTACACTATTTATTTCAGATAGCTAATTTTCATTTACATGTGTTGCAGTTGTATGTCTATACAATTTCAATATAAGAATGTAGCATAATATGGATGTGAAAGCAGTTATAAATAGCCTATGTGACAATAAAATTTGTTTTGGTTAAAATCAAAATATTGATCAAAATAATTGTGATTATAATTTTGGCCATAATCGTGCAGCCCTAGCGCACGGTCTGCAGGTGAGCTATCCAGGCACCCCACAGTATATCAAGTCAGAATGGGAAAATGTATGGGTTGCATTATTTTTTTAATTAACACATTATATTTGCATGTATATGAACATATATATTTTGTATGATTTTTATCTCAATGTTTTCCTTTTGATGAACTCGTATTGGAACTCACACTGGCCAGCACTTCACTGTGTGAGTGTTCGCAAAGATAGTCACTTTGATCAAAACATTCATCAAAAGCACCCTTAAGATCTGGGGCCTATTGCACGAAAGTAGAATAAAGATATCCAGGATAAATGAAAAAGCGCAGCTTGACTTAGTGTGACCTGTTCATCGCGGCTTAATCGGTTGCACGTTTGCCGAGCCAGGATGAACAGGTGAAGCTAAGTCAAGCCAGGTGTAGATAGCTGGGATAAGTGCACGTTCACGGCTTTCTCAAATAGACCACGGTATCGATCACAGATTTACTGATGCGGAGATGGAGAAGACGCATGCGCCATATGTTTCACCCAATGAGCAGCAGCTTCTAGTGGAAAGTAACGAGGAGGGGAAGAATATGCAAAAAGGGAAATATGGCTCTTATCAAACGGAGAGAAAAAGCCCAACATAGCGGACCCGACTGAATGTGTGAGAGTGTAAAAATATCTACTTAGCCTATAGTCACTCCACATTTTTACAAAGTTGTAGGCTACACTGTGTTTTAATTGCTTTAAATAAGCTAGTTTCATGTTTCTGTTTTTATGTGATAAATGTGCTGGCTTTACTGTAAAGTGTCTTTGACTAGCCTACCATGTAAAGCACTATATAAATAAAATGTATTATTATTTAGCCTTTGCCTTAAAAGTGAGCAGAGGGAATAAAGTTCCTCTGGAAATGGACCCTAATGACTAGGCTTAATTTCAAACCCTTATTCACAACGCGAGTTTTACAACCATATGCACAAATCTATATAAGCTATGTCTAATTCTTTGTACAATTAATGTTCATACAGAACAATCAGAAAGGGACAACAACTAGAAAAAGAAGTGACTTCAATACACGCTGTGAGCATATGTAAAACAATATTCATGTTTTTTTATTCTTCTGACAAGTGACCGCACCAAAATAAAAAGATGAAGAAGCATTGTGGTGTTCCCGGTGTGATGAATGATAACTCCACTACATACGTCCTGTATATAGGCCACGTTATTGGTCCAGGGATGGGAGACTAATGAGTAGGTTATGAAACCAATGTAAGCTATAATAAAAAACATCAGGCCTACATATTAAGGAGTAACACAAACTGTCCTTTATTAGAGAAGGATAAGCAACAAGAAAATGAAATCATGAATGTATTGGTCTCTGACCAGTCTGTCATTAATATCATCTGGGAATTTCGCTACATTAATATCATCTGGGAATATCGCTACATTATTATCGTCACACTTAATCTTTGGAGCGCGTCCTGTAACCTGAAGCTGAGACCACGGACGCTGCGCTGCTCATCTCTACTTTTACAGAGAGAGTGGACACTGATGCGACTCGCAGGTCTGCCGGCAGGCAGCGGCCACTGGGCAGCGGCTACTGGGCAGCAGCCGCACGCCAGTCAGCCTCGACCATAGACCGTTAATATACAGTCTATGGCCTCGACACAGTATCGTCCCACCGGGGAAGTCCCACTCCGCATCAGGGTGCCAGTGCAACCATTCCTAACCATCTAAACGGCTGTAGTAGGGTTTAAATCAAACTCGCAACAACAATAGTGACAAGTAGGCGAATGCATGTTAATGAAAATAAAGCATAAGACATGCAGAAGACAACGGAATAACTGTTAAACACGTTTATTTCGGATCAGACGGCAGCTGATTTGACACATGAGACTCCAGGATTAATCTTAGCCCGGCTGTTAGCCTGCTCTGGACCAGGCTAGCCGCAAAGAATAAATCTCCATGGTTACTTGGCTGGGTTTAATTTAACTTGGTTTCGTGCAACCGAGTCAAAGCTAAATTCATCCAGGATAACTTGAATAGCCTGGCCTGCAATAGGCCTCAGATTGAGAGTGTGACTTTTTGTGGCCCAACAAGCCCTTTTCTAAAAAAGGAAAAAAAGTTGGAATCAACCTCGGTTACAGGGTATTTACGTGACATTTTGGGATCACTCGCTGAATGTCAAGACTCCTGCTGGAAGCTTGCTGAAAGCAAAATTCTTTCAAGGAATAAGTGCTTTCTCAATATGACTTCCGCTTTTTTCTCCCATACCTCATTTTAATTGTGTTGTAAAGGTTTTGGCTGTGCTCTTGCATCAAAAGCAAAATCCAGTGTGAAACGTAATGGAGACAGCGAGAGGCTTTTATTGTAGTGGTGTCACATTAATACTGTATGTCTTTATACGTTTAGTGATGGCATGTTTTTACCTCCTGGAAATGAATGTGTCCCTGACCTAAATGATGGCAAGTACATGTTTTGTGGGTCTTTTTGGAACCTGCCTCTGATTATTTGACAGTGGGCCAAACACTTTGTCAGAATGGCTGATGCGAACAAATCATTGGAATGCGGAAGGTGAAAGAGATCATAATAATACATGTATTTCGTATAGCACTTTAAAAGGTACTCAAAGTCACTTTACAAGGTCAACGAAAAAAAAAATAGTAACAAGTTGGTACAAGGATCAGTTTAACAACAGTAACAACTAGAAATAAATAGTAAAAAGTGCAGCAAAACAGAATAGAAACACAATTGAAAGAGAAAAAAAAAAAAAAAGCTAATTTGGTTACAAGATAAAGCCGCTTTAAAGAGATGGGTTTTGAGTGTGGTTTTGAAGTGAGCAAGTGATATGGAAAGTCTGAGATCTTGGGGAGATGGAGGCAGCAATGGAGAAGGCCCTCACCCCTCAGGTTCGGTGCTTAGGGTGGATGAGGGGGGGAAAGGAGGTTGGCATCTGTGGATCTGAGGTTGCGGGTGGGAGTGTGGCGGTGCAGGAGGTCAGAGAGGTAGGAGGGGGTGAGGTTATTGAGAGCTTTGTAGGTGATGAGGATTTTGAACTGGATTCTGTGTTTGATGGGGAGCCAGTGGAGGTCTTGGAGGACTGGAGTGATGTGGTCTCTTGTGCTGGAGTGAGTGAGTAGACGGGCAGCTTAGTCGTGGATATATTATAGTTTTTTGAGGAATTTGGTGGGCGTGCCGTACAGAAACCTTTTGCAGTAGTCCAGTCGTGAGGTGATGAAATCCTGGATGAGTGTTTCAGCGGCTGAGAAGGAAAGAGAGGGACAAAGGCGGGCAATGTTCGGTCGTGTGTGCGTGCGTGCGTGCTTGCCTGTTTGTGTACCTGTCTGTCTGCAGCTAATCCAGCGTACTACCTGACCCATCAGCATTATATTTCTTGTGCACATGTGGACAATAGAGTAAGAATGAACTCTTGTTTGTTTGGGAGGGGAAAGGGAGAGCACCTGGTTGAGATTTGCACAATATTGAGTGCACTTTTATAGTTATTAATGTGATTGCATTTGTTTTCTATGGCATTAGTGCTACTGAGAAATACTGTCTCTTTTGATTTGCAGAATGAAATAGACCTGTTCCTTAAAGGCAGTGCTGCAGGTTAACCACCACTGTTGATTATTGGGTACAAAAAGCATTCAAGATATGTAAATCATTTTTAAAAATATCTCCAAATAGTGTTAAATGCCAGTTAGTTTGTCATTTTTGGTATTCGTCTTTTTTTTAAACTCATTTTGGTGATGACGTCATGTTGGGGGAGAGTAGCCTCAGCCTGGTACTAGAACTATGGCGACTGACTTGGATGAGGAAGAGGTGGAAAGGCCAGCAGCCGTATAATTTCGAACCTGCCAGACGTGAGAGCGCAAATAAGGAATTGCCGAGAGTTGGGGAAGTCTCCTTGTGAGTTGCTATCATTTAGCAACGCAGCAGTGCCAGTGCAGCAGTGCATACAATAATGACTTATTTTTGCTGTCAGTGAATAGCACAGAGTGAACGTCAACGTTTTCTTTACATCTAGTGACAGTGATCATGTCTTTAGTTCAGGTAAGTACTAGTAACCTTATCTAGCTAGATCTAGGAATAGAAGGCGCCATGCCCCCCCTCCAAGATAATCCCTATTTAAATCTTTCCCCCGACATTAACACATTTCTGATTAGATAGCCCACGTTTTGATGGTAGCCTGCTACCTGCACTAACACCCTATTTGCCTAGTGTTATTTCTAAGCGTTCCTTCGGTGAAAACGTGTCGCTGTGTTTGGCAGGTGCTTGTGTCTGTGGTGCCGAAACTGCGGTGGATAGCTTGTACTGTAGGGGATTGAGTCCGTTTTAGCCGCTGGTCGAGGATCTCCCCTCGCGATCAGCAGATGTGACGTGCCTCACTCAGCATTCAGGATTTTGAGGCATGTGCCTGAATCAGTTTGTGCTGAAGATAGTATACACACATTTCAGATGGGATCATGGTCCCTTCCCAAGCCAGCACGCACACATATTTTAATTGTTTGTATTTACTTTAATTTTATTCAAATACTTATTTGCAGCTGTATCATACAAATAAATCATACATTGTGATTTCTGGATTTTTTTTTTTTTTTTTTTAGATTATGTCTCTCACAGTGGACATGCACCTACGATGACAATTTCAGAACCCTCCATGATTTGTGTGGGAGAACTTGCAAAATAGCAGGGTGTTCAAATACTTATTTTCCTCACTGTATAGGAAATACCAAAAGCAGTCGTAATATTTACTTAGCAAGCTAGGCTAGCGCTGTTGTGCTAACATTAGCAAACGTCCGGCGGCGTAGCATTAGCTAGCTGTCTAAACTTGTGATAAGCCAAATAGCATCCCCAACAATGTTGTTTCACTTTCCCTCCAATATTATTATAAACATAATAAAGTCACATGGACTCGGTCGAGACCATAGACTGTTAATATTACATGACCAAAAGCCATAATAGGCAAGACCAGTGGCAAGGACAAGGCGGGCTGCTGGAGAATCATTGCAAACCGATGTAAAATAGTGGCTACTTTTTGTATTACAGTATATTCCGTTTTGTGATATCCAACACCATCAAATACAATGGATAACAGTAAAAATGTTTATTACCAACAAGCAAATTGCACAAATTCGTTTAAAAATTAAACCTGTAACATGGGCTTTAAATGTATTTTCTGCCTTGTTTCTTATCATCTCCATGAATTAATAGAGGTCTATAGCAGTTTATCATTGTCACTACTCCGACTCTATCTTGCCACTGCGCCCCATCTCATCACTTCGATGCACTTATGAGAAAGTTCTTGAGTGCTTTTGTGTGTAGAGGAGTTTCCTGTGAATATTTATGCTATCTAGGCCCCATGTTAGAGCATACAACTCTGTTTGTGCCATAGTGTGTCTTCACCGGTGTGCACATTGTGTCTGTGTGTGTGTGTGTGTGTGTGTTTGTGTGTGTGTGCGCATGTGTCCGTGTGTGTCCGTGCACGTGTAAAGAATAAGTAGAACAGTAGTTAGGACTGTGTAGGAGAGTGCTACTGATGATAATTACTGTAGAGAGAGGGTCTCAGGGGACTGCAGGCCAGCTGCCTGACTTGCTGCCATTGTACTACTTTCTTCCAGGGCAGACATGTAACACACAGATTATTCCTTTACTATCAAGACCTCAGTAGTGTAGTGTCATGATTTGACTATCTGATAGCATTAAGCATGCCTGGGAGTAGTCTAAAGGTGATCTTGGAGCAGACACAATCCATTCATTTGCCAAATAAATCCAATAATTGGTCAAAGTACAGTACATTCAATGTGAAATGTGCCCCGTGGTAAGTTACCTAGCTAGCAAGCAAGTGAACTAGTGGGGAAAGGTACTTTGAAAATTCAAATTCAAGAAATGTTAACAATAAAGAAAGTGTTAACAAGTTATAAACTGTGTACTTTGTTTTTGGCTACTATCTGACTGAAATATCATACAAATATGCAATATATTCACTCCAGTAATATTTCCTTTGGCTCAGACAGCGTAGAAGTGTGTCTGTATGTGATGGGAGAAGGCACTCTGCATTCAGAGGGTTGTGATTTTACTGAATTCCTATTTAACGGGATGCTGGCAAATGATCTGTACGTGTGATGGAAGAGTGTGGTGCTGTATTCAGCGCATAGTTACAATTCAATCATGTTGTAGTCTTTATCCATGATCTTCCACTTCCCGGGATTGCTTTGTTGCCGCCGGAAATTTCACCGTACAGTCTGTCACTCATTTTGGCTAAATGTCCGTTACATTTTCGCTTTTGTGGATTTGGATGCATGCTTTGGGTTGTTGTCATGCTGAAAGGTGAACTTCCTCTTCATCTTCAGCTTTCTGATGGAAGCCAGAGGTTTTGTGCCAAAATTGCCTGGTATTTGGAACTGTTCATAATTCCCTCCACCCTGACTAAGGCCCTGGTTCCAGCTGAAGAAAAACAACCCCAAACCACCATGCCACCACCTTGCTTCACTGTGGGTATGGTGTTCTTTGGGTGATGTGCAGTGTTGTTTTTGCACCACACATAGGAATTATGGCCAAAAAGTTGGCCAAAAATGTCTTGGTTTCATCAGACCATAACACATTTTCCCACATGCTTTTGGGAGACTTGATGTTTGTTTTTTGCAAATTTAAGCTGGGCTTGGATGTTTTTCTTTGTAAGAAAAGGCTTCCGTCTTTCCACCCTACCCCAAAGCCCATTCATCTGAAGAATACGGGAGATTGTTGTCACATGTAGCACACCGCCAGTACTTGCAAGAAATTCTTGCAGCTCCTTTAATGTTGCTGTAGGCCTCTTGGAAGCCTCCCTGAGCAGTTTTCTTCTTGTCTTTTCATCAATTTTGGAGGGATGTTCAGTTCTTGGTAATGTCTCTGTTGGGCCATATTTTCTCCACTTGATGATGACTGTCTTCACTGTGTTACATGGTATATTTAATCCTTTGGAAATTATTTTGTACCCTTCTCCTGACTGACATCTTTCAATAATGAGATCTCTCTGAAGGTTTGGAAGCTCTCTGCGGACCATGGCTTTTGAAGAAAATACTGTCTTGCTATGGCTGTCCTCCCCCTGAATTTGTGATTAATTTAACAAAGTCACTTTAAATGATGGTAGGTGTGTAATGACTTCTATTTAACATGAGTTTGAATGTGATTGGTTAATTCTGAACACAGCCACATCCCTAGTTATGAGATGCAACCAGGTTATTGTTAGGTTTTTATTTGATTTCTTTTGATTTCAGTTTGTTTTTCAATTGAATCTTTCACATTATAGGTCACATTAAAGGTGGAAAAAGTTCTGACATGATTTATCTTTGTCTAATTTTTTTATATCACAAAAACCTGGCACAAGGGTGTGTAGACTTTTTATATCCACTGTAAGTAGTAAACAATAGAAAGAAAGACTTCCTGTTGCAATTCACTGCTCGTTAATAATCTGGCATCAGGCCAGCATCAGAGCATAATGAAGAATACAACATTTGCATAGGGCTCGTACTGTGATTTCTGAGCAGGTGAAGTGAAAAAAGTTCATTAATACAATTATTTTTTTTTTTAAATATTATTATTACATGGCATTTAGCTGACGCTTTCATCCAAAGTGACTTACAGTTACTATCAGAGGTCGCACGCCGCTGGAACAACTAGGGGTTAATGTCTTTCTCAGAGACACGTTGGTTGATGTGTCGCAGTGGGAATCAAACCCAGATCTCCCACACCAAAGGCATGTGTCATATCCACTGCGCCATCACCAACCTAGCAACTAGTCAGTTATTTGACAGATTATCAATAATGGCAGCCAGGTAAATAAAAATGTCTCAACATCATTATTTGAGTCTCTTATATCAGTCAACAGCTGAAGTATTTACAATACTTAATAAAGTTCACAATTACATAATAATAAATTATAATGACATTTTTTAATTTTTTTGTATCAGCCGTGTGCTATTGCATGCTCTTTGAACATACAGTGAGGAAAATAAGTATTTGAACACCCTGCTATTTTGCAAGTTCTCCCACTTAGAAATCATGGAGGGGTCTGAAATTGTCATCGTAGGTGCATGTCCACTGTGAGAGACATAATTAAAAAAATTAATAAATAAATCCTGAAATCACAATGTATGATTTTTTTAAACTATTTTGTTGTATGATACAGCTGCAAATAAGTATTTGAACACCTGTCTATCAGCTAGAATTCTGACCCTCAAAGACCTGTTAGTCTGCCTTCAAAATGTCCACCTCCATTCCATTTATTCTCCTAAATTAGATGCACCTGTTTGAGGTTGGTAGCTGCATGAAGACACCTGTCCACCCCATACAATCAGTAAGACTCCAACTGCTAACATGGCCAAGACCAAAGAGCTGTCCAAAGACACTAGAGACAAAATTGTACACTTCCAAGGCTGGAAAGAGCTACGGGGAAATTGCCAAGCAGCTTGGTGAAAAAAGGTCCACTGTTGGAGCAATCATTAGAAAATGGAAGAAGCTAAACATGACAGTCAATCTCCCTCGGACTGGGGCTCCATGCAAGATCTTACCTCGCGGGGTCTCAATGATCTTAAGAAAGGTGAGAAATCAGCCCAGAACTACACAGGAGGAGCTGGTCAATGACTTGAAAAGAACTGGGACCACCATTTCCAAGGTTACTGTTGGTAATACACTAAGACGTCATTGTTTGAAATCATGCATGGCACGGAAGGCTCCCCTGCTTAAACCAGCAGGCCCGTCTTAAGTTTGCCAATGACCATTTGGATGATCCAGAGGAGTCATGGGAGAAAGTCATGTGGTCAGATGAGACCAAAATACAACTTTTTGGTCATAATTCCACTAACCGTGTTTGGAGGAAGAAGAATGATGAGTACCATCCCAAGAACACCATCCCTACTGTGAAGCATGGGGGGTGGTAGCATCATGCTTTGGGGGTGTTTTTCTGCACATGGGACAGGGCGACTGCACTGTATTAAGGAGAGGATGACCGGGGCCATGTATTGCGAGATTTTGGGGAACAACCTCCTTCCCTCAGTTAGAGCATTGAAGATGGGTTGAGGCTGGGTCTTCCAACATGACAATGACCCGAAACACACAGCCAGGATAACCAAGGAGTGGCTCTGTAAGAAGCATATCAAGGTTCTGGTGTGGCCTAGCCAGTCTCCAGACCTAAACCCAATAGAGAATCTTTGGAGGGAGCTCAAACTCCGTGTTTCTCAGCGACAGCCCAGAAACCTGACTGATCTAGAGAAGATCTGTGTGGGAGGAGTGGGCCAAAATCCCTTCTGCAGTGTGTGCAAATCTGGTGAAAAACTACAGGAAACGTTTGACCTCTGGAATTGCAAACAAAGGCTACTGTACCAAATATTAACATTGATTTTCTCAGGTGTTCAAATACTTATTTGCAGCTGTATCATACAAATAAATAGTAAAAAAATCATACATTGTGATTTCTGGACTCACAATGGACATCCACCTACAATGACAATTTCAGACCCCTCCATGATTTGTAAGTGGGAGAACTTACAAAATAGCAGAGTGTTGAAATACTTATTTTCCTCACTGTAGTAAAACAAAAATAATTTAAAAGAAAATTACAGACCTCAAACATGCTTACTACATTTTTTAATCTGGAGTTATTATTGTATATTAAACATCATCAAGTAAAAGATTGAAATGTGTTACTGAGTAGATTTTTCTGCTCAATCCCCAGTCCATTCATATTGCAGCTGCAAGCCTAGTGTGGCAAATTTGCATTGGTTCAGTTGGGGAGCTTAGTTGTCCACAATGTGGAAAATTGTCTTCAGCTTCAATACTCACAAAATTAATTAAAAGGTGTTGTTTATTTACAATAAATTCTGCTCTAATAGTAATTATAAATGTGACAACATTTAAAGCATAGTGAGGTGTATTAATACGCCCATAGTAGGGGCTAATAATAATAATGAAAAAGTTGACTGTAAAATACAGAGGGCTACATTTACAATTTATTTTGTTGCCTTTACTATTACTAATTGAACTAGACAGGGTTTGATACAGGTCTACTTGTTTTTGTTGGCTTATCTGAGGTAACATCTTACAACATTATTCTTTGTTTTTATATATTTTACTCGCTCAGAAGCTAATGGCTTTTCCATGTCTTTTTAGATTTGTACCAGTGTTACCAATGTTAAACTTTAAGTGGCATATTGAAGGTGAAGGGAACAAACAGACATTGTATGTCTATAAGAAAATAACTCATACTACACTGGCCGCAATTGTTGAATAATTAACCAATTTTTTGCCAAGCAGGTACGTGAAATGTTCTTAATGTTGACTCTTTTCTGCAAATTTAACAATCTCCCTGATTACTTTTTTGATTTGACTGTAAATCACTTAGTAACTGTTTAAAATTGATTATTTAAATAAAGTTTATGATTATCAATATATTACCATGATTATTTACACCTTTTAGCAACATTATAGGTAAGACATCCGCAGACAGTTGCAAAGTAAAAAACATCACTGGATATCGCCATGCAGGTTGTATATAAAGGTATATTGTTGTTAGAGAGCCATCTTTGATGCACATTGTCTATGTGTCTAGTACGTTCCAAAAGGTGCCCTTAGTTCCTTTCCATTCTCTGGTGTTTTGCCCTAGGTATCAGTCAGTGCCTGGGGGGACACCTCCAGCCCCACTTGACTTCTCGAGTAAGCAGCAGCTGTTATTTTGGGAAGTCTGCGTAGCTCTTTTTCCTCGTCATCTTCAATCCTCGTCTTTCTGGGTGACAGGGGAGCCATTTTAACTGATATATATGGGTTTGTCCTAGTTGACTTGTTTGGGAATGCTAAAAGCAAACATGATGGCTGCACCTTTCTTTGTGAAGGTGTGCCCTAATTTTGGCAGGAATTTACTTTTCTTGTCCTTTTTTAGACTATGGAAGAAGTTTTCAGGTCACATTATTGTTATCCACCACCACCCCTGGTTTTAGGATGTTCTCCAATGATTTTGAGTCTGCGTGCTGCACGATTGTCCCTTTTTTATATAAGAGGTAGTGAATGTTTTCTGTATTCTTAACCTCAGGACTTTTTTTGATAGAATGGCTGAAGTCATAAAAGGGAAGAGAGAGGGGTAAATGACATGCAGCATGTTGGAGTTGAACCCGGGCCCGCTGCGTGAGTAAACCTCTACATATGGACTCCCACTCTACCAACTGAGCTATCCTGGCGCACCATATTGAGCTTTAAGTGTTGTTGTCTCTACACATTGCTAACATCGTAGTGCCACCTTGATCATATTTTGATGTTTTGTTTTTGCTAAAAATCTAATCCTAATGGTTAGACCTGTCAGTTGTTTATTTCTGGGTTTGATACTTCCTGATGAAAAAAAGGTGTACATGGTCTACAGGTTCTCATCTGCCCTTTTCTTTCAGTCAAATGTAGACCAAAAGATAGACTGACAGATGGAGACATGCAGCAAGGCTGATCCTCCTGAGGTGAACAGTGTGAATGGCAAGAGAAGTGGATGTTTGGAGAGAGGATGCCCTGCAGGTACCTGACAGCAGTCAAATGAGTCCACAAAACGGAGAGAACTTGTTCTGCAGTTTGGCTTGTCAAGGCTGTGGGATATGTTCAGACTAAAGTGGACATGCAGGAATGAGCAACAGGCAAAAAGATATTGGATGCTTAAAGTCATACACACACCAGCTTTTGCCTACCAGACAGGCAAACGGACAAAGACAGATCCATTTTGTCCAGATCTATTTAAGTTGTTCATAAATTCTGTTCTAATTTTTTTTTTTTTTAGTTTTTTCTGATTTATTCTTATTTATATGGCTATGCAGATTTGTATGCAATCATGCAGTTAATATTTTGCCCTGCTATGGGTAGACTTAGCATTGCATGCACACATGCATACAAAAGGCAATAACTGAAACATATGAATAGTATGTTATGCAGACAAGACTGCAGAGTTGACCCACAGATGCCCCTCATTACTGTATTCAGTTATGCGAGAGAAGAGGTCAGTATGAATCAACATGTACTATTCTTCTAGAAAACAACCCATTTTGGCTCTAATGAAGTCTCCCGACAGGCTCTCCCGAGAGTTGGAATGGAAAAAAGCATGCTAATACAGTGTGCTGTCGCATAGGGAGTGTGGGTTTGGGCATGAATTGTGAATTACCAGTCATGCGATTTTGTTTGATCATTGTGCTAAGTTCTAGATTTAAAAAAAAGGTTTGGCTTGGCTGTGCTCTATTAGAGTGACCATGTCAAGCTTACTAGCCTTTAATCAATAATAACAATTAGGGGTTAGTCAGGGTTACGTTTCACTCCCTCCATCGCTTAATGGTAAAGAGATATTGAACAAATACATTACATTCAAACGCCCCCACCCCTGTGTGCCTATTATTTCCCTACCTCATGAATGATTACTGACAACATTAAAAGGCACAGAGGAGCTTCGGCATGCCCCATGCAGCACTGAACCATGTGGACGCGCCAACAGTTTTGTAGTCATTACTTAGAATTCTTCATTGGGGCGTCTACCATAGAAACTACGCAGTATGAGAGCAGAATGTCGACCATGCAGACTTAAGCACAATTGGCGTGATGGAGCATTTGATTATGCTGTATTGATATTATAATGACAATGGATTACTTACAAAATTCCACTAGTAGCACAACATACAATACAATAACATATTAACAGCAACACAAGATAATCAGATTCAGTATAATGTGCACATTTGCCCCTTATGTTCATGCAGGCATCCTGTCCTTAACTAACTGTCTCTTGTGGCTTAAACAGAGTTATAGTGAATTACTGGTAAGGCCAGTGTAACTTGACTTAGTCAGCAACATAATGTAGTGCAATCCGGATGTTATTATCGTGTTGGTTTGATCTTCACTGTGTAAGGAAATACACATGCTGAATAACCATTTACATGCTGACATAATTTATTTCGCAGTCCTTCTTTTCATTTTACTTTAATGGCCTTTCTTTCCGTAACAACTCCCTGAATATTTTCCTCTGAAAACATTTGCGTGCACTCACACATGCTCCATACTTTCAGTCATCCAGACACCCATGTACATACAGTAGTAGTGTGTGCTGCTGTGGAGGGATTTTAACTCTTATACAGCCTGTGTTTTTCCATCACATTAAAAAGCCAATTTTAACAGCTGGAGCTGACACGGCCTGTGTCTGTTTATGGAGCAAACAGCTCCAGAGCTGTCCTGCAGCTTAGGCCCCGGTGTCCTCCACATTACGAGAGAGAGTGTGAGAGAGAGTGAGAGAGAGAGAGTCACACTTATTCTGCCTTTCTCCTTCCCTTCCTCCCCTCCAGTGCACCTGGTTTAGTCCCAGGAGATGGCTGAATCTGCAAGAGTACCAGAGCAAGAAGCTGATGCAAGAGAGTGGCGTGGCTGTTCAACGCTTCTACGTGGCCGACACAGCTTCTGAGGCCTTGGAGGCTGCAAAGAGACTCAGTGAGTAGACGGTGCACGCACGCACGCACACGCACGCACACAGTTCACCCATGTCCACTCAACCACAGAGAGGAGCATCCTGCATTCTAGGGATGGGTATTGTTTAAAAATGTTTTTGTACTGGTGTCAATAAGATGAGTTGAGGTACAGATAATTAAAATTATACCTTTCCTTGATACTCAAAGGGATATTTTGAGGAAATTCTGCACAATTCTTACAATGTTATTTATTTATTTGCAGAAACACACATGCACACAAAGCTCCCCACGCCCATGTTTTTTTTGTTTGTTTGATCTTCATAAAGCATCAAAAGAGAGAAGTTGTTTCTTTCCATGTTCCAGACACAACTGGGCGAATCAGCTACACTGAAAATTAAATACAGTCCTATCCTAGCCCTCACTAACATCTAGAGGCTTTGCTCTGTAACAGAACCAGCAGAACGCTGCCTTCAGAACGTTTGTCCTGTGTTGTAGTTCTTTCTGGGGGATATTGGTGTTTGTATGTATGTGATAATAAAACTACAAATCCTGTGATAAATGCAATACCTGCCTGCAAAATACATTTGTGTCTCCTCAGTGTTTGTTAAAGTTTGAAAATGTGTAGAAAATGGGAAAGTGTACTGTAGACATGGCTAGATCACAGCGAAACCTGCAAGAACCCGTGTATGTGATAATTAAACTGAAATCTCTGTAGTTTTTTTTGTTTGTTTTGGGCATAGTAGCATGACTTTCATTTCCCACTATTTAGAAATGTCATGTTTGCTAAGTTTTACGTCTTTGTAAGCTGTTGTCATTACTGTGTAATTGTACTATTACACAATGTGAAACCTTAACAGTCCTATTTGTGTTGCATGGCTCTGCAGACCTGCAACAGGACGTGCAAATAGCTGTGTTTAATCAGGGTTGAAGTTTTATCAAGTTTAATCTTGTCTTTATGCTGTTTGCTCATGTGCAGAAGCCTGTGTTTTTTAAGCTTAGTGGCTGTGCCTGCTCAGATTTCATCACACACTCATCTGCTCTAATTTGTTTCACAAGCTCTCGTGTTCAGTGTCTCACGTTTTGCATGTTCCTTTGTTTTTCCTTCTTTATTTTTTTTCAATGTATTTTTAATTGGTGGTTACAATTTGGATTATTTTTCCCAGACAACCACAAAGCCATGCAAGGAAGGTACTGGAACTCTAATTTTATTCTTGTAACACAAATCTTCATAAATGCATTATTCTCACATGACCAAAGATAGTTTAACACACATTTGTATTAGGGCTGAACGATATTGTGTTTTAACATCGACATCGCAATGTGCGCATGCGCGATAGTCACATTGCAGGACGTTGCGATGTTGACGCTAATCCTTTTTTGCTGCTTGATAAAAAAGTAAACTTTCACCGTTCTCCTTTTATATGATTATTACCGGCTGACCCTTCCCCTTTAAGACAGGTAGCCATGTGGGCAACGTGTGTATGTGACGTTAGTCCGACGGGGTTTATTGTTATGGGAAGTGAGGCTCTCAGTGTGTAGTAAAGTACCGTAGGCAGCAGCTACCGCTGATACAGTGATGCGCATAGTTTTGATGGGTAGTCAGTGAAGCTACAGTAGTCAGTGTTTTATGTTCGCTGCAAATACGAACTAAATCACCTGATTAATGCAACATAATCACAACGTCTCCCGGCCATTTCCCCCTGCAGAAAGCTGCCTCCAGCCAGGCTAAAACTAATATAGTTAGCCTAAAGAAACAAGGGGTCCGTCCGGCCCAACTAACGTTGCGGTTTGGAACCGCGACGCTAGAAAACGTAACACTAATCTACAGAAGTCTGTGTCTGATCTAACGTCATTTACACTGATTTAATTGTAATTCTATGTAGATGCACTCTCCTACAAAAATCACCGCAGTAGTCAAGAATGATTTATTATTTCCAAATAGAACTAGTTATGTCATCTTTTAAAAATTACTTTTTCTTTTTTCATTTCACAATATATATTGCAGGATAAAAAAATATCGTAATGTCAGATTTTTCCAATATCATGCAGGCCTAATTTGTATGCACCCACACATAGCTTTCTCTTCTATGCTCTACCTTCCCTGTTCTACTTTCTTCCCACCCACCAAACTGCCCAAGATATACAGTGTATATTTCCACCTTCAACTTTATATTTTATTCAGCGTCCTCTCCAACTACAGCAGTGGCTCTTTGATGCATCCATGGTTGGTTGTCAGCCAGCGAGGTGCCGCTCTTGCTGCCTTGGGGCTCCTGCACCTGGGGCGCTGCTTTTCAGTGGCCCTGGTTACGATGCAGACAAAGATACACTGAATAGGAGGAAGAGGACATATATTTTAATGACCGTACCTTTCGTGCTTGGTAGGGGAAGAAATGGTGAGGCAGGAAACTCAGATCGAAGGAGTAAGAAGGGAACACACAGCTTAATAAAATCCAGGCCAGACTCGAGGGTTGATTTACTTATAACTCAGGATTTGCCATGCTTTTTTAGATGCTAACAAATGAGATTGCATTCGTCCATAGTAATGACCCAAATTAAATATGCCTTTTTTTTGTTTTCGGCGGTGATCCATAATGAATATAGCTGTGTTAACATTTTGAGTTTTATTTCTTTTTTTTATCTGCGAAAGATTCTGTGTGGCCCTGTAGTTATGGGGC
Organism: Etheostoma perlongum; assembly: GCA_026937815.1. Classification (NCBI taxonomy): domain Eukaryota; kingdom Metazoa; phylum Chordata; class Actinopteri; order Perciformes; family Percidae; genus Etheostoma; species Etheostoma perlongum. The sequence goes on along the minus strand of CM049374.1, from coordinate 8,213,808 downwards.
TGTTTAAAGTTTTTTCCTGTCAAGTGAAAACTGGCAATATTGCACATTTGGGTTATTGTAAAATATATTTTAGGACATTTCTATTTTGAACTGCAAAATGCTGTATGTGCGCAGGGAAAGGAACTTTATCCAAATGGTCATTGGAAGTCATCATTGTGGATTGTCCACTTTAGTAGAGGTAATTGCATGACTGCAGTTCAGAAATGTTTTTATTGGTTTCTGCAACTAATATTTTAAGATCAGTAGAAGAGAACTTTCTTTTGCTCTCTATTACTTTCCAGTAATTGAAAAGACACACTTTAAATAATTAGTTATTAATTAGCAGCAGTGCATTCAAATGATCTCGACTGTTGCTGTGTGACCACCTACATCATGAGTGTTAGTAAATTCCCAGCTAAATTGAAAACATGCGGAATGTTATTTTTTTGCAACTCTGTAAGTAAGCAGTAAATTGCTTACTTTGCGTCGCAGCTGGATTTTCACGATATCATGAGATCACGCAAGACTCGCAGGATGACATCACATGAAAATCCATCTCGTCCAATTTCAAGTAATGCATTTGTGTCCGAAGAGTAGTGGTCCAAACCAATCCGGGTCCGTTAAGGAGCTACTGGCAGCTACGGGCGTGGTTTAGATGTGCGACGGCCATGGCTGTTGGTTCAAAACGACAGTGACAGATATGATAGAGAGATTTTTCATCCGATTTTCTGCCAGTTACTTTTGAAAGTGCTTGGACTTTTCGTAACGGTTTCCAATGATGGCTTCTCAGATAGTTCTGTGTACAAACCATCTGACACGTCAAGTTAGTGAATTGCCAATTGCGGTTGGCTCAGTAAATCAACCCCTTTTATTCCCAAAGCTTACTTCAGAGCTGCTTTATCTTCTCATCTCCATTTATGCACTAAGCTTTTGTCAGTGTCCTTGTGTGTGTGTGTGTGTGTGTGTGTGTGTGTGTGTGTGTGTGTGTGTGTGTGTGTGTGTGTGTTGCTCACACTTAGCGTATTTTGTGACTATTGCTGGCTCACTATTAAACATGCAAGTGAGCATCTACTGACGGTTCATTTCTTCAGATACACACTGTCTTTTCATGCTCTCGCATGAATGTGTACGGCTCACTCTTGGGCCATGTTAGGTCATACATGAATGTAATTGGGAATGAGAGAAAGGTGGAGATCAGTAGCCTCTTTAGTTAAGATCTGTTGGGCAAACTGAGACTGTCAAGCTCTGCCTACTAGGAGGTGAGGGGGAGGCTGGGTATCAAGCCAACCCTGGATGGAGCTCCTTTTCATGGCTTTCCAGTGTAGAGGACACAGCATATGGCTGTTTACAGAGGATATGGACGGTTGGGGTATCTGAGTTGACCAGGAGCGACTCAAATGGATTTCTGTGTGGTGCTGATATCCTGCTGTGAGCCCCTGGCTTCTCTCATACACAATAGAATGAACCAGTCAAGCATGGAAGCACAGCCAGGGATGAATGAAATGCGTAGGGTAAACTTGCCCATATGAAACACAGACACTCACACATACACACCAACCAGTATTCTCCTCCGCTACACTCACTTAACCATGAAGTGGTTAAGTTGACAGTTCAATTGCAGCTATGCTATATAGAACCTCTTCTCACTCCTCTTGTATAATGTAGTCCAACTCTCCTAAAGTGGACACAGATTGATTTGCTCTATTATCGCTGAGGATAAGTAGCTTAAAATCTTTGTCCTTCTTTATCAAAACATGGAAAAACTATCCGACATGGACCATTGATCCCCTTTAACTTGAATGACAACTCAGGGGAGAATTTATATTGTGGCAGATGGGGGAATCACAACCAGCTAATGACTCATGGAAAGCAGGGCCCCATACTGGGTGAGCCATGCAGTGAAGTATCAGAAAGTCCAAACTTTTTATAATGTGTGCTCCACCGGGACACTGACAGAATGGCACTCTTAACTCTTGCTGTCTGTCTAAAACCAATGACCCATATCCACTAGTCTCATACCCAAGCTTTTAATTAGACCGATAAAGGATTTTTAAGGCTGATACAATACAAATATTTGGTTATTTAAAAAAAAAAAAAAATATATATATATATATATATATATATATATATATATATATATATATATATATATATATATATACAGTATATATGCACTAGCAACAAACTCTGTGCATCCAAGAATGACGTTAGATCAGACACAGACTTCTGTAGATTAGTGGTAAGTTTCCATTGTCGCGGCTACCAAACCGTAACGTTAGTTGGGCCGGACGGACCCCTTGTTTTTTTAGGCTAACTATATTAGCTTTAGCCTAGCTGGTAGCAACTTTCTGCGGGGAAAATGGCCGGGAGACGTTGTGATTACGTTGCATTAATCAGGTGATTTAGTTTGTATTTGCAGCGAACATAAAACACTGACTACCCATCAAAACTATGCGCATCACTGTGTCAACGGCAGCTGCTGCCTACGGTACTTTACTACACAAACAGCAAAAAAGGATTAGCGTCCACATCGCAACGTCCTGCGATGTGACTATTGCGCGTGCGCACATCGCGATGTTGATGCTAAAACATCGTTCAGCCCTATATTGAGGCTCAGTTTTTCCGCCACAGCGGCCCTTTGCTGCATTCCCCATTCATTTTGTAATAAAATGTGTCTCCCTGAGCAGACTGGCACTAACACGAACATTAGACATGGCACAATACACTTTAAGCCAGGATTGTGTAGAAATATGCTAGCTCCTGGTTTACAATGAGATCCGTCTTAATTTGCAGTTCATACGCCAGAGGCAAATAAGAGGTCCGAGCTGCCACAGAGAGCAGACAACTAAATGAGCAGTCTAAAAAACAATCACTTGAAGATGCACTCAACAGTGTTCTTGGCCTTGAGCTACTTTTATTTACACATCATCTGAGGCACTGTGTAAGCCTCACTGACTATGTTTACATGCACAAAATATTGTTTTTTTTCCAAAATAATATTCCAAAAACAACAATATTCCTATTTCCTACAAGTGTTCTGGCATTGGTAGGCTTGTTTGTCCATGCAAACACAACCTCCCGCTTTCATTCCTTCAACAGCATTCATGAAAAGGTCCTCATTACAATGTTTGCACATATCCCAAAACCTGTTGATATCCAAGTCTTTTATAATGTTTAAAAAAAAAATGTAAGCTTTTCTTTTTGGCATGCATCTCTACCCCATCCTTGCAAACTGTTGGCTAGTTAGTTTGTGTAAAACTCACAGTGCTGACCGTAAACAGGCTACAGGATGTGTGTCGCAAATTGTGGTAAAACCCCCAATTTAAACACACATTCTGAATGCGCTGTGTACATGTTCAACCCGAATAACATAATAGCTCCATTAAGAATAAGGCCTAATTTGGAATATCTAAAGGGACTAATCCAGGATGTTTACATGATACGTATCAAATTTGGAATACATTTGGTGTGTGTGTGTGTGTGTGTGTGTGTGTGTGTGTGTGTGTGTGGTGTTTGTATTTTATTTTATTTATTAGGGCTGTCAAAATTAACACGATAATAACGGCACTAATATATTGGCGCCCGATTAATGCATGCGGTTCTGTTATTTCGGCCTCCGCCCACTCTGTAGTTTGGGAAATCATGAAGCAATGCTGCACTCACCGGAGACTAATCAGTTACCCCGGGGTCACAGCACATTATTTTGACCCACGGTGGGAACTTTGGTCGCATGCTTTGACTATTATGAAGAAAAAGGAGAGGCATTTTGCTGACGTGTGCACCAAGAACTTTATGCAAGTAGCCAGACAGTGGGACATTGAAAATAAAGTCAGTACACTGAACACTGACAGTGCACGCAACATGATTGCAGCAGCCAGGCAACTCCCGTTTGAGCATATGCCTTGCGTTGCACATTGCCTCCACCGAGCCATAAGTTTTATTTTCACACTTTTATTGTTTTAATTTATTTTTTGTATCACCCATGTTTGATCCCACTTCGTAGAAGGGATATTTTACAAGTGTAAAATGTGACTATACATTGTGTGAGTATTACCAAGTAATGTTACACTCAGGTTAATATGCCCATCTGTTTTTGCTTGATGGGCTTGAGTTTGCCATATTATGCTTTCAGCACATTTTTGAGCATCCATTACCTTTTGAAGTTATTCTGGAGAATATTGTAGCCAATATTTTTCATTGTTTTGGATTGTTGCAATAATAATAAACATTTGCATAAAGCATGCATATTTGCCTGCTCCAATGTTAAGAAGAGCATTAAAAACTTTAGAAATTTCCTTATAAAATGATATTTAGAGCAGACAAAAAATGTGTATTTGCTATTAATGCTTGTTAACTATGGACGATCATGTGATTAATCGTGATTATTTATTTTAATCAATTCACAGCCCTGATATACATGTATAGCATGGCCAACAAAATAGTTTATGTGGTCCATGCAGGAACCTCAGCCCACTATAGAAAGAAACTGATGGCGATGCCTTTGTCAGTCAAATAGATCATTTAACTATCTTTCTTTCCCTTTCACTCATACACCATCACAAAAAGCACAAGAATAACCAAATCTTTCACACAGACCCACCTGCCTCATCAATGAGTTGGCTTATGTCAAAGTAGCTCGCTATTATTCAGTAAGCCAACATATTAAACTAACTATCCCTCTAATAAGCACACATGAGATTTGACAGCCATGCAAAAAAAACTGCTCTGTTTACACTGAATATTCATAGCAGAGTGAAATAAATTAAAATGCTTCCCACCACTGTTAATCTTCATTCTGATAGTGAGGCTGTGCTAAGAACAAAGTGAAGAATACAAGCAGAGGTAGACTGAGGTGAACAAGGAGCAAGAGAAATTAAGGTAACTTTAAAAACTGAACACAAGACAGAGAGAAGAGAATCCAAAAAGTTACAGAAAATGTAAATGCAACACAATTTGTCAAATGAAAAGTCAGGGAGAGGACAACTGTAAAAGAACACAACATATTCCAAACTCATCTGATATGAGGTGTACACATACACGAGTGTATGTTGCTCCCATTCATCACACAGGCTCAACATGCCACGAAGATAAGAATCCACAGCAATGTTTTCTTCCATCGTCGCTTTGTCAATGAATGATTGCTTGGGGAGGCAGCAGGCATGACAGACATGAAGGGCTCTTGCAGCAAGCAAAGGAGGGAAAATGTGGTTTTGATTTAAAATTCAGACTGAAAATCCATCAAGATTTGCTCAACAGATGCATCTGTCAAGCGGGTGGCGACACACAAAGTGGACTGCATAATCACATTCTCTTTGGCTGTAGCAGGGCACAGGTATGTGTATATTTGTGTGCATGTGCAAGGCTGTGCATATGTGCTTAGAAGTAAAGACAAAATCTGTATTCATTACTGGACTTGCTGTGATATTTCAAAACTGTTAGATAGCAACCAGGTCTTTGTGATAAACCTCATACATGAGTGTGCTCACATCACTACAAAAGGAAAGGCGATTCAGTCTTGCATGGACTGAAGCTTTATACCGTTATCGATAACATATTTAGGCAATGCAGAAGGGGATATGCCAAAGAAGACAAACTTTTCCAAATCCATATACGCACAAGATTTTCAAATATGGGGTTATTTGATGAATACCAGGTACCAGTAATGCATGAAATGTCACAAACTCTTTCAGGCGATTTACTGGAAGAAGTTCCTGCGCCATGTCCCAAACAGTATTACCCTCTTGCACACTTCAAGGAAGGTATGAACTTGGATCATGGGATGTTCATGTATTTCTGCACAGAGGGCTTAACATTTGTTTTCTCATTGAGATGGATTGACATGTCTTTACTCAAACTTTAAGTACTTTTTGTAATTATCCATCTAATGACATGCTTTTTATCTTATTGTCACATTATTGGGGCCCGAAGGCCCTATTGAAACTGAAAGAATTATTATTATTCTTTATCCGGCAAATGAATCACCTTTTTGAAGGGCTTAACATACTCAAAAACTCACTTAAATTGGGGGTTGCATCCATTCCGGTGACAATTTATGTAATTTTTTGGTAATGGGCACACAAAAATGGCTTGCTAGCACCCCCTACAGTACCCTGCAGTACGTTTAATGTTGACTAACGAAACTTGGTTATACATATATAACATGTCCAGGCCTGAGTACATTGTTAGGCCATAATTTACTTTTGGTCATAGCGCCCCCCCACTGGCAACAGGATATTAGCCTTATATGACAAACATCTTCCGATTTACATAAAACTTAAAATGTGTGGTCTACATCTGAAACTGAGCCGCCCCCTATACTTATAACCACATCCATGTACTGAGGCCACGCACACTTTTAATCACTCACCATTTAATGTAAAGTCTTGTGTGAGGTATCATTGAACTCAGCAGAGAGTTCCTTTTTGATTGGTGATGGTTTGACCAGCCACCTATGCTTTAGCCATGCCGCTTTTCATAACTGAAGACCCGTTTGATGTAGACTATTGTGTGAGGTATCATTGAACTCAGTAGAGAGTAAAGCCGGACTGATATATCGGCGGGCCTATATTAGGCGTGTTCCGAAATACTGGTCTAATAATATATATCATATTATTTTAGTGTGAACTCATAAATGACTACAAACAACTAATGTTAGGGAAGTCTGTTTGTTTTGTTACCCGTTTCTGGATTTCTTTAAAAAAAAATGTATATCAGCCGATCTATCGGATTTTTAATTAACCAAATATTTATATTGTTTTCTGCCTTAAAAATCTACTAATGATTATTAGTAAGGCAAAACACACATGCTCACACTTGGTGCGCCTCCACGTTTATTTTGCTGGTGATATTAACAGTTACGCTTACTCTGGTAGGGTGCAGAGAAGCATTTGCACCTCTGACTGGGCCTGGTGCTGGTTTACGAGATCATCTTTAGAGTACAAGCGGCCGAAATGGGTTTCCTCAGGAGGGTGGCTGGTGTCTCCCTTAGAGATAGGGTGAGAAGCTCAGTCATCCGAGAGGAGCTCGGAGTAGAGCCGCTGCTCCTTCGCGTTGAAAGGAGCCAGTTGAGGTGGTTCGGGCATCTGGTAAGGATGCCTCCTGGGCGCCTCCCTAGGGAGGTGTTCCAGGCACGTCCAGCTGGGAGGAGGCCTCGGGGAAGACCCAGGACTAGGTGGAGAGATTATATCTCCAACCTGGCCTGGGAACGCTCGGGATCCCCCAGTCGGAGCTGGTTGATGTGGCTCGGGAAAGGGAAGTTTGGGGTCCCCTACTGGAGCTGCTGCCCCCGCGACCCGACTCCGGATAAGCGGATGAAGATGGATGGATGGATGGATGGATGGATGGATCTTTAGAGTACCATATGTCAACTTTGTCACTAACCCAACACGGTGTCTAGCCTGTACCATCTGTCATAGAAATGCTCTTCTCCCTCATACTCCCTTCTCCGTGTAGAAGCTGCGCTATGCTTTCTCAGTTTATTTAGTCACTTCTGCTTTTGTTTAATGTGCTTTTTCTAGGGATTCTAATTAGGGCTGAGTAGCAATGCTGCGTGGACCCTGTTGTAGTTGCCTGTATTATTATTATTATTAGGGCCCAAGCACCAACAGTAGTGAAGGCCCTATTGAAACTGAAGGAATTATTCCTTCTTTCTTTCTTCTGGCAAATTAATCTCCTTTTTGAGAGGTTTAACACACTCAAAAACTCACCAAAATTGGCGGTGGCATTAAGTCTGGTGAAAATATATATATTTTAAGGGTTTCCGGAATAGACACACAAAAATGTCTTGCTAACACACCCTTCAAAACTTTCAAATTTAAGCTTCTGTAGTATGTTTAACGTAGACTAACACAACTTGGTACACACATGAAGCATATTTAACATGGTTAAAACATGGAAAATGGTCAGACCTCTCATCACTGCGCATCCCATCCCTTCTCATTCACAGTCCCCACTAGAGCCGCCTTGTGCACTTCAACTCTTCAAGCGCCTTTTAAGACCTTTCATCTTCCCCCTTCAGAAAACAAGGCAGAGTCTCTGGTGAAAAGCGTTGACAGTAGCAGTTAGTGCTGAGTAGAGTTGGCTCAACCACAGCCCTTTCACTTTTCTCTTTGTCTGAAGTAGTGTGGGATAAGACGACCCTCTTAGAGCTTTGTGCGTATGTACTCCAGCTGGAACCCATGTTGTGTTCTCTTCTCATTGGTCTACTGGACAGAGGCCATTGAGGCAGCTGCTCATCTATTAATCTTAATGAGGTGTCCTTGAACTTCAAAAGAATATGCAGCCACAGTCTTATATGATATTGCACCTGTATTGTTGCCAACTTCATTCTCTTACTGCTAGCCATATCATTTCCATCAGCGAGTGGTAACCATTGCCAACTTGGCTGTTCCCAATGTAAACACGGCGGTAGCCCGGCTGCGATGGCAACAGTGACAAAGAAAGAGGGTCTGTTTAATGATGTCCGTTTTGAATTGGTGAACCTGCATTATCGTGGGAGAGGGGAAGGTAACTGGAAACATAAGGCCCAATGGAATGTGTGTATATGTCGTTGAGTTATAGAACTGTGTGAGACAAGATTGGTTGGCTCTGGTTGTTCCGTGGACCTTTTAGGTCAGAGACACTCATATGATGCATCATGCTGCTTGCAATCATCAACAGGCATCTAAAGCATGTGTAGCTACTGTGCATTTGTGTCATCTGTACACTGAATATGTGTAGTTTACAAAATACCAAAGTTAAATAATTATAAAGTAATAGATTGTTGAACTCACACTCCTTGTTTGTTTGTGTGGGATATTTAACAAGTGTACTACTCATACACACATAAGACCAATCTACTTTGTGCATACTAATAAAAGAAAATCACTTGACAAATGTGCAACCATTAACCATGCTGCTGCTGTTTATGTGGCAAGAGTTTGAAACAAGAAGGGGCCTATTATGTTACTTCTTCGTAAATGGGATGAGGGCCCTTTACATAGCTATTAACTGGTAATGTCAAATCAAAAGAGCATTGTTCTTTCTTCTGCATTTTATCCACACATTCTAACCTTTGTCTTCTCCTTTGCTTTAGTCCTTTTTAGACTTCTTGCTTGATATCTCTTTTCTGCTCTTTTGGATTTGTTCATTCACTCACTTTTTGTCTTTTATTCCTCATCTCCATCCCTAATAATTACTGGCTGCGTTGCTTGGTTTTTGTCTGTAGTGCTAGTACTGTAACACCGCTTTATGACCCCCCCCTCCTGTAAAATAAACGTAGTACCAAAGTATTACCTCAGTGTCCTTGTTTGCGACTTTGATCACATGGTAGGATAACTAAATGAGTACAGGGACATGCTGGAGTGAGCTGTAGGTATCTTTGTCTCACCACCCCGCTCCCCGCAGGGCGCCGGTTGATGGACGGATAAGCTCTCGTCCCCTCAGAGGGCTGGTCTGTCACACACAGGAAGACAGATGTTATACTGCAGTTTTCCTGTCTCCAGTACCTCTCAAGATAACACATACCCAATGGGGAAAGAGGATGGAGAAGGGCCGGTTTGAAACGCAAGGTTATTAACACAGACACAGCGGCCTACTGATGGACACTGCACCAGCATCATTCAGAATCACATTGTTGGTTGTATAATAACTGCAATCACTTGCATTCACCGTCGTTTTAGGACTCTGCACAAAACACCCTGAAGCACATAGACAATACATGAGCTCAAACACAGAAACCTGGCCTATCCTAGGACCTGTTGTCACCCCATACTGTTCATTAGCTGGCTCTTAGGTCTCTTGTTTGGTTAAAAAAAAAAAAAAAGCCATGCATCTGAAATTGTCTTAACAGCTGTAAATAGGCTTTGCAGGGTAAAGCACCCTGTCTCTCAAAGAGCTGATTTCTGTAAGCAGCTTAGTGTTTCCACCTCCTCATCACGCACCCTAACCTATTCATGTTATGGGTGAGACGTGGAATTATTTTTCACACATCCCCTCTATCGTATTAGGATGATACTAATGTGCCAGTAGAAGTGAACATGTTGCCTATCCTATTATTTGTTGTAAGGGTACTTTGCATAAATGCAGACTTTCTAGTCATGTTGGTATTAGTTGGAGTTAAAAGTTAAGAATTGTACTAGTGGAGTGATGTGTAAAAAAAACATCATTGTGTTTTGTTTTGTAGGGACCTCCGACCATTAGGCAAGCTTCATTACTCGTCAGTGGAAATGGCATAGGATCAGTACATTAGCAGCAGCAGCAGATGTTGATAGTTTCAGAATAGTTTTATATGCTGTTGTTGTACATGCTGAACTGTTGAGTCAATAATAGGGATGTAACGATTACCAGTGTAATGATAAAATGTGGATGGTAACAATTACTGTTTTCATTTCAAATATCTGTATTATTGCGGTGGAAACCATGTGTTTAATCCTTCCCAGCTTCATCCGAGGCGCCTGAAGTTCCCACGCAGGCGCACTGCGCTCAGACAGGAGAAGGGGACAGAACGCAACACCTGTAAACAGACCTTTTTCTTTTAATTCCTTTCCTGTTTTCAGACTTGTTGAAGTGATGTGGGTAGCCCAGAACATAAATTAAAACTATTCTGTAGCTTGCTAAACTGTCATGGGTTTTACTGTCTCGTTATTTGTGTAAATTTTAAAGCAGAGAGAGAGAGAGGTGGCTTATTCTTAGTTTGTGTTACTGAGCAATATGTTACATTTATGTTAATTATTACTGAGTCTTGGTCACTTATTTAAAATATTGTATTGAGATTTTCTGGATCACTCTTTTCTGCAACCTAAAGTTAGTAATTTTTCTAGTTGACTGTCTCATTGATGTGGCTGGATACAAGTAAATGTTTTTGCTGAGGTTGTCAGATAAAATAATGCTCCCTACTGATTCTCCCCATGTTCATTAAGCAGCCATCGTTCCAAAACACCATTATCATTACCGTCAAACGTCTGGTTGTATGGCAGTGAAACACTCTCAGCCAGGAATTTGAACTGCACCTCTCTGTCACTGAGAGGAGACCAGGGCCATCTCAGGATGTCATTAGAAGTGCTGTCTATGTCTGAAAGCCAGGTGGACTTGTCCTCTAATGAGGACTCGGCCGTCATGCAAGCAGTGACTGGGGGAGGTGTCACACAGAGGTGCCAGTGTCAGTCCGGGACGCTGATAAGCTCCTCCACTGAATAGCACTGAGATGGCATCATTAGAGGCAGAGACAGACACCGGGATGGTGGGCTTAACCAGGAAAGACGGTGAGATGGTAATGATATTTTAGTTGGTACCAACAAAGAGGTCAAATTGTTATCTTTGACTTGTTTTGGTCAGACTCTTTTTGTCCCTTGTTATACAAGTCCCAACATTTGGTCTTACAGACATGCCAGTGGCAAGATGACTTTGTAGAGCATAGTTAGGATTTATTAACGTTTGTTGACTTTTCAACAAGGGTTGGGCAATGTGATGTCCACAGTGATCCATCATGATGGACGATGACATGAATTAATAATCAGGCATCTTGCTTCCAGTGTGCATTGTCTGTATTGGCCTCTCTGTCTCTCCTCTCTACTGCATTGCTTGAATGAATGTTGGTCACTCGGACTGTGGACGCAGGCTGCATGAGAGTGAAACTCAAATCATATGGGCACCAAATCCGCTACATCAGCTATATCCTCCACCATTATTAATTAAAGGATGTCTGTCATCTTATCAATCGGGACGTTCTTTCGCCAATTCCATAGACTGTAAAAATAAGTGTGTATATAATTGTACCAGTAGCTCTCGCACACACACTCTCTTCCCCTCTCTGTCGTTCTCCTTTTTGGCTGAATGCCATCACCGCCACCGCTGACACGCACCCCGGCGTCTGTCAGGATATGATGATGGTTGTCAGCCATTGCCGATGGACGATGACATCACCATTCTATTTTCTAACTCAACTGAACAGGGAAATGTGTTTTGCTTGAAGAATTCCAAAGCCATTAAAAGTCAGGGTTCAAAGTACATGAAAAACCAAAGGTTTTGTTTTCATATCTTTCCTTTTGGTTCACCTGGCATCAGTGCATGAATGGAGTAACATTTTTTGTCTGACATTTTTGCATTCTGGCAGAATTGGAAATAGTAGATGTGTGTGGAAAGCTAAACTAGTCCAAGATGATACCAGCATTACAGCTGTAGTTAAATAAAATCATCACACAAGGAGTCTAAACATTAAATACAACCTTTACAACCATTTACTGGCCCTGCCTGTGCCAAAGTGTACTTAAAACATAATGTGCTGGCATGACTATTACAAGGAACATATAGAAACAAGTGTTGGCCTAACATGCCCTTTTTATACACATGGTGGAAAAACAGCATGAACATATTCATTGTGTAATTAGTAAAGCTAATCAGATAGTTTCCCTGTTTAAGTCTATAGTAGGTTACGAGTTCATTGTTTGTTCACTATATCAGTGAGCCATGGATGTAACACAGCAAAAAGCCCTATGGCAAGGTAAGTCAAAAGCTAGAGCCGCTCCAATAGCTTTATGTAGCTATCAATATGCAGTTGACAACATAATTGAAGTTATTTAAAGACGTGCCATGTGCCACTAGATGGAAGCAAATGGAAGCACAGATTGTTGTTCTTTCTACTTATAGTGCTGAAATACCCCTGAATTATGAATTATATTTTAGCTGCGTGAAACCTATTCCAAGAAATCTTGGGGACAGAATAGTTACGTCTACATTATTTGTTTTAATGGTCTTGCAGACTGACATTTCATGGTCTTGCAGACTTTGTTTTTTCTGTAGACTAAATTTGACAGCAATCAACACTCCTCTGCATCATAACCAGGAAGGGTGCTGAAATGATAAGCACAGATGCTGAAGGTTGAGAGGTCTTTTTTCCCCCCTTTCCTCTAGTGTTAATGGCATTCATCCACAGGAAGGCTCCGGCTATTTTGTGTAGTTTGATTGTGGCTGTGTGCGTTTGTGCTTTTTTTTCTCTTTCCCAAGAGCTTGATTAGTTGCCTCCATTTAACCGACCCATTACTTTCATTACAGCACACATGCATGCTGGGAAGGGCCGTGCTGATCTTTTTCTCTCTCCATGCAGATGATAGCCACATCTTACTCTCCATGGATCGGCGCACAGCCTACATATGTCCCTTACCAGCCAGCATCCCCTTATGGCACAGCCCTCAAAGGCTTGATTAAATATCAGACCAAAGCTAACTGCTGGCCACCTAGGGGCTCCACTGGAATGGAGGAGGGGTTGGAAGAGAATAGGCCTTTCAAAAGTGCACAGAAAGAAAGAAGGAGGGTGAAAGAGACACTGATTGTAAAAGTAACATCCTCTTTGCCAGCTGCTGTCACTGGCAAGCAGACTGGGAGTTGATTTGCACTCATTACTGGGAAATGAGAAAGGCCTGAGGATGATGGCCGCATTACTCCAATTGCATGTGATGTGATTTGAGATGTTGTGCAATGTTAATCTCCTCCCCCCTGTGTCCCCAAGATATAGAAAATAAATGGAGATGAAAATCTTACTCTGCATCTTCACAGTGTGAGCCATGTATGATACAAATGGAAGCAGAACAGATTATACAACCTTATAACGATAGGCAAAATAAACTGAAATTGCAAAATACACTCAGCTCCGGGGAGGGGGGCACCGGTAAAACTAACAGAGGTGTAACGTTACAAATGACCGCTATTCTGACTTGGGTGCCTGGGTCTGTTTCCCGACGGTTTAGTAAACTGCCGTTAGCGTCTTTAGCACCTGAGTTAAGTTCTGGCTGGTGGGAGACTGTGGGTGTGTCCCCGGGCCAGGGCTGTAATGATAGTGAATGGTTGCTAGCTGGCTGGGGGCTCTGTGGAATCGATGTGTCCCGGGGGGCTGTTGTCAGCTCTCATCCCGACTGAAGCCTTGCAGCGCTGGGAGTCTGAGGCAGAAGACAGGGGAGTGCTAGCTGGCTAAATTACCATTAGATTAGTCGTCTATCTATATAGTTTAAGTTACTGAGGAATTTGTGGGTTAGCCCAGAGTTGTTAACAGTGGTCAAAACAATTATGCTAAAAATAACTGAGTGTGTTGAACATTGTCGTAATCTTACTTTACCAACCCCCTCCCCACCCCAAAAAAAAAAAAGACTTGCTTTGTATCAAATCGTGGGTCAAAGATCGTGATACCAACCAATCCCTGTGTTTGGTGTATCGTTACAGCCATAACTCTTTGTATTTCACAATCACAGTAATGAAAACATACTTACACAGAAGCATATTGGACAGAATGTACAATGTATTTTGCTGTCTGAGAAAACTAATCAGAGTGTGATGTGCATCACCTTTCATTATTGTGTCCCTCAGTTTACTGATTAAATATTGCATCTTTTTACTGTATGAACACATTAAACTCTGACTCTCCCACAGTGCTCGCTGTTGTCTTTGCTGATTAACTTCAGATGTTCCCTTCTTTCCCCTTGCTCATCGCAGTGTCTGGGTTGAACATAAAGGCACGACTTTTACATTGGCATGCTCTTTTTCCATTCACTCCCCATTCTGCTCCACACTCATTAGGGACCAACCTTTGTCTGAATGTTAGAGGCCATCTCATGTCTGTCATACTACCAGATAATGACCACCCTGCTCTTTACCATGCACCATCTTCACTGTGATCTTTGAGGACATCATTATCCTCTCCATGTGATCCAACACAGATTTGTGTCTCTGTTAACCAGATAATTTGATCCTACATAGATTTTTTTTTTCCGGTTTAGAATGGTTTACTTTTTGTTATTATACAGTCTTTAAAATGCAAATGTGAATGCATTTTATCACATAACTAATGTTTGTCTCATTTAGTCTCTTCTATAAAGTTATCAGCGCATTGCTCTTTCAGTGCCCATTCATAATTGCTGATATTGCTACAATATCTTGTTGTGTGCAGCATAATAAGCAGGTTTGCCATCAATTACTAGTGCAGCAGGAATGAACACCTGCCTCTTTCTCACTCCATTACCTTCCCTGGCACATTACGTGCCTATTTAATATATTTAATATATCTTTGCTTTAAAACCATATCTTGCTTTTTTTCCTCATCAATTTGTCAATACTCTTACCTTTCTCCGTATGTCCAACAATGCAATCTTCCTATTGGGCTACATTTTTCTTCCCCCACTTGTTTCTTTTTTTAAATCTTTTTAAAGCAAAAGTAATTTCCTCTGTGCCGTCCCCCTCCACTGCACATGCCCACAGGACACTCTATTTCATCTTGCTTTGAACTCTTTTTAATTTTGCACTGTAGCAGTTTTTATTAACATATTTATTCATTTATGACTCCTCTCAAAGCCCTTTGCATATGAGCACACCTTTATTCTCTCATTCTGTCTCTCCTCTCAGCTCTCAACTCTCTACAGAGAGTGGGCCTCACTAATGCAATGTTAGTTCAATCCTGGCCACCTTGTCAGAGGCTATTTTCTCTGGCTCCTTTTCCTACTACAGCAGCAGTAGTGAGCATGGCTTGAGTTTTCAGGCTCTTTCCGCTCACCAGCTCCTGTCTAGATGTTCTCCACTCTGCTCATAGAGGTTTTTTTTTACGTAGTCAAGGGAGGAGACTGTCTCAAACCCTCAAAGTCAAGGTGTCTTTCTAGCCATCGCACAGCGGGTCATCCCCTTCCACTCTCCCTAACACCCACTTTCCACCCTGATGGCAGCCACCTGTCAATGGTTGGACTCCCCCACCTAGATAATAATAACCTAGCCAGAGACCATCTTTCATCAAGTGTCCTCGCTCCATTTGAGTAGAGGGAGATTGTGGGCATGAATAGACAGCTGAGGGGCCTCCTCCTGATGTGCGAGATCTTGCAAGGTTGCAGTGACAGCAAAGGGGATGCAGGGTGCTTATATAATTGGACCAAGGTCATGTGGTGAAAGTTTCAGAACAGTTGTGCAGTTGCTAATTTCCTTTCTGACATACAGCAAAGGGCCACAGGTCGGAGTTGAACCCAGGCCCGCTGCATTGAGGAATAAACTCTATATATGTATGGCCGCTCTACCAACTGAGCTATCTGGCTGCCCAGACTAAAATATATCTAACTATTTTATTCATTATTGTGAAGTTTTGTGAAGACATTCATGTCCCTCGAGAAGATGCAACCTACTGACTGGCAATTCTTTGACTTTTCTGCTAGTGCCACCATGAGATTGAAATTTTTGGGTTTTGTTGATACGTCTTAACCGATATTGGATGGATTGCTGTTAAATTTTGTAAAGATATTCAAGGGGCCCAAATGATGAATTCCATGACAAAGCATTCCTAATGATGTGATGAGTCCATGACTTTTTTCTCCAGCACCACCATGACGGTCACATTTAAGGTTCTGACTTTCCCAGCAGCTTTAGCTGTACTAGAGCTATGTTTAGGGCAAATAAGCAAACGTTAGCATTTGCATGACTGATTCTTTTTAAAAAGATATTTTAATGTCCTTTTCAATATGAGTCCAGTAATACATTTTTCCTTTCTCCCCTTCCTCACATATCCGTAATCCCTAATCATTTTACATATCACATTCACCCCTCTTTTTACCTCTTCCACTGCTTTCTTTAATCCGATGGACAGATAGGTGTGGACTTAAGGGGACATTCATGGTGCTGAGCCTATATCTTAGGTTCTCTCTCTCTCTCTCTCTCTCTCTCTCTCTCTCTCTCTCTCTCTCTCTCTCTCTCTCTCTCTCTCTCTCTCTCTCTCTCTCTCTCTCAATTCCCTTCTTTTGACACTCTCTATCCATCTCTATCTGTATTTCAGATGCCAAGGAGATTGTGTTGAAAGCTCAGATTCTGGCTGGGGGCAGAGGCAAGGGTGTGTTTGACAGTGGCCTTAAAGGTGGAGTGCACTTAACTAAGGAGTAAGTATGCCTCGATCTACATTTCAAACTGTGAGTTACTGTAGGAGATTCAAATTATGTCTCCTGCGACAGCGCCGTTTAGAGTGAGGAGGCTCAAAGATATGCTCCCTAGGCACAAAGACACAGTCGGGATTACTTGTGCTGCAAATAAATACTTTTTCTTTCTTCCAGTGTCTTCGAACAACTACTCTCTATGAAATTTTGAAAAAGTGATTTTAGGGTTGGCAGAAGCGTTTTGCACCCCATACTGAGTTTTTCTCTCTCGGGTTGAAAGGGTTTTGTGCCTCCGCTGAGGTTTATTTTGTTGCTTAGAATTACAATATGTGATGGGTATATTCCTCTAGTAAAGGCTTACTCTGAAATCTTGTACATTTTCAAAAAGCTAAACAACAACAAACCAGAGCATGCTTACAGAAGCAGCGCCGGTACGCGGGCTGCTTTTAAACAGAGAGTTTAATTCAAGATGTATTCACAGCGATGTGTAGATGTACCAAATATTTTCAAAAACTGTGCTCTGTCAGAATATGTTACATACATGCAAAGAATGTGCTAAGCCATATCTTACTTCAACTAAACAAAATTCTGAAGCGATAAATGACTACTTCCTCTGTCAGTTGACCTGCTTTTCTCTTTTTTACTAAAGACTGTTGTTTAAAAGAAGGATACTGTTTGACTTGTAACCTCTCTCCTTTTCAGCCCTGCTAAGGTTGGTGAACTGGCCAATAAGATGCTGGGTTTCAATCTAACTACTAAGCAGACACCGAAAGATGGAGTGAAAGTGAAAACGGTGAGCAACTGCGCAGACTGAAAGAAAGATAGATATACTTTGCTCTGTTTTTTTCCTGACCTCATTTCAAGGCATTATGAGTCCAGTAATGCAGTTCTGTAAAATTAATGACTGTAAAGGCAGTCTGGCTCTGTTATTTGTTTTTTTTCACTAGGTTTAAATAGTAGCTGTCCACTCTTGTTTACTGTGGGTACGCACTGGTTGGTGTTATGGCTCATTGCATAAATTGAACCGGGTCCACTGTGAATTTAAAGTGTTTGGTAAACAACTGTTTTCGATGTGCCACTAACAAGCAGAAATATAATTTTCCTCTACTCGCATGCTGCATGCAGTACCTCCTCAAAACAGACTTTTCCAGGTGATGAAGCCTTCACTCTGTGGCTTGTGTGTGGGTCCTGCTCTCTGTCTTTGCCTCTCCCCATCTCTGTTTACCACTGCTACCCCCCATTCCAGCTTCTGCTCCTACTCCTACTGCAGAGATTAGTTGGAATCAAGTGTGACATGAGTGTCTTGTCATTTGTCATTTTTTATAGGCAGCTGCAGACTAGGACGTTCACAAGCTTAGAATTAACTCCATGTCCCAGAGTTGGAGGAAAAAGTAAACAAAAAAGTTGTGACCTCAAATCGGCCAATTGTCTTACTAAGGATAGTCTTGCATTGCCCGACCCACTTCCACAGCGCTGCAGAGGAAGGTCTGGCTAGTCCACACAGCATTCAGGGATAGAAAAACATGCTCTGGTTCATTGGCATTTCTTTAAACCGTTTACAATCTTGATTGATCCTACTGAGATCTGAGGAGCATTTAACCATAGTCCTCATAAATCAACCGGAGTTCAGAATGCCAACGCAAACAAAGCGGAAAGGAAACGGACACCCGACCAATCCCATGGATGTATTAAGAGAACGAGCAATCCCGTACATAAATTGTTGATGTAGACTACACCAACAACATCCTCTTTTGCCTGTGGCACTGAAATCAGACCTGGCAAGAGCAGCCATTGACTGACCTGTAGGATCGAGTACAGTAACAGTTTAGTCACAACCTGGTCTGTCAGATGACAGCCAGAGCTTAGCTGTCAACCTGACAGTGAAGCTCACATCAATGTTTAACCTGTAATGCACCACATAGCAGAGAACCCCACAGGAAAAGGGGACAACACTTCAGCATCGACATGGATTTGCTGTCATGGCACTGATAGAGGATGAGTAGAGAAGATAAGGGAAGATGAGATGGGGTGTAAAAGAGGGTTGTGGATGAAGACTGTAGGAGGCTAAAACAGGAGATTAAGGGGTCAAAGGAAATAAGATAGTTGGAATAGAATATTTTTAGATTGAGTGAAGAATCAGTCTACAAGTCGAACAACAGGAAACGCAATAGGACATCTGAGTGACTGGAGAAGAAAACATTTTGACAAGGATATAGGGCCGCTGTCTGTGAATAAGGAGTGTGGAGAAGGCTATCCATCCTCATTTGCTGGGCGATAGGGTGGAAGCAGAACATAAGGGCAGTGCATGTTCAAACAAGACAACAATCCCAAAACCTTCAGCCCATTAACCACCACACAACTGATAGTTTCAGGGTTCTCTTTTCCAAATGAGCCTCTTGCTTGCTTCCTCTTTCTGCTTTTCTGCTGGACTCTGACCGTTGGGTCCCTCTCTATTTGCCTCTGTTCCTCTCATTCACAGCATATGAGAACTTGTCAGAGCAATGTTTCATAAATTCTGCCAATTTATGGATGCCGCTTACTTGACATTATTTTTCACTGTGTTCAATCAGTAGAGTACCCTTTGTGATCATGAAGTCAAGTTAGTATTCCTCCATCAGCCCCTCTTTTCCCTACTGTGCCTTATTCAGGTGATGGTTGCTGAGGCCCTGGACATTACTAGAGAGACCTACTTTGCCATCCTGATGGACCGCGCCTGTAATGGTCCTGTCATGGTAGGCAGCCCGCAGGGAGGTATGGATATCGAGGAGGTAGCCGCCAGCTCCCCAGAACTCATCTTTAAGGTATATGATTTGTGGTTTATAGTCATCACTAAATTATCAAATTAGAAGAATAATAAAAATCTGCCTCAAAAACAATGAAACTCTTAAAAAAAAAAAAAAAAAAAAAGTGCCAAACCGTGCCATCTTTGCTCAAAGATCTTATTCTTTAATCAAATGCTTAATGCCGGGGCTGGATTGCCCAGTGGGCCTTACAGATGGAAGCTGTGCTCAGTTCGTATTTTCTGCTAATTCAATTACATTTATTTCCCTGCATGCACACTGCAGCAGCTGAACATGATTCAGACATAAAGCATAACACTGAAGCTTAACATGAACAAATACACAGCCTTCTGTGTTTTATTTTGCTGTTAATTCCATTCCATTCCATTTACAGAACTTAATCCACTGTAGTCACTTGGCTACTTGACAACAGGTCCTTGTCATTGTTAACAGATGTACAATTTAAGCATTACAGATGGAGTTTGCCTCCATATTGTTGTATATCTCCATTTTGTATTGCCTACAGATGTTAGAGCATTGTTGTTGTAAAGATCCAGCTGAGATTCATGTCATTCATTATTTCCCCTGTGGTGTTATTAGATAAATCATAGCCCTTGACACATCTCATTAAAACCTATATGGTCCAGAACTGGTTTATACAGAATTGTTTTCATACCAGCTTACGACAGCTGCAGTTTTATACTTTATTTTATATTAACACTGTGAACCCTGAAGTCCTTCATCCATTTTTATACCTTTTTAAGAAAAGTTGATCAGCGTGCTTCTCTCTATCTGAAAGTCAAAGATGGTAAGAGGGTCTGGTGATCATAAATCTATCGTTTCAGCCCTAAGTCTCCTTTTTCTCCATCTGGCACCTTGCCACTACTTAATTATAATGTTAAGGTTTAATACAGTATGAACATCCACTTTGTGTCAAATTATAGCCCAGCGTTTGAGCCTCTCTCACTCCCTTTCTCCATGTTTCCCTACCTTTTTCTCTCACTTTTTACTGCAAATCTTATAGGAAGTCATAGATATACTTGAAGGTGTACGAGACGACCAGGCACTGTGCATGGCAGCTAATTTGGGTTTCAAAGGACCTCTGCAGAGACAGGTAATGGGCGCACGGAATGCTTTATGACACAATGCAAAGAAGAGGCAGGAAAATCTACAGTGCAGACACATACACATATGCAAAGACAAGTGCATTCTCATTGACAAGCAGACCAAGCTTTGGTTATTATTAGTTTTCTGTTTTCCGCAAAGTTGTGAAGTGTCATTACACTAGACTCACTTGCCAGGTGGTCTATTGTCATATTTCTGGCAGTGACACACAGCGCTTTGCCAGGCTGAGGGCGCTGACATCACTAATGGTACCATTATTTCATAAAACATGCATCGATGCCTTGATTTTATGCGTAGATCATGCAATTAGAGGCATACTCATCCCAATGGGCAGTCTATAATTTTGAGTACAGTGACCTCAAGTATTACAAATCTTGCTCAGGCAGCATTAGTTAGTAAAATGAGGCCAACGAAGAACACTACAGAAACATTCAATGTTCACTTTCAGAATGAGTATGTGTGCTTAGATATAGAGTTAATTTCAAAGCCATTTGTCTCTTGGCTTCAGATCACTAATGTTTTATTTTCCACAGGCACTGTGGCATGATGAATCAGATTAGCCCAGAATCTTAGCACATGGAATATGTATAAATCAGGCAAGTGAATCTGCTTCTGAGAAGCAAACTGAGAGTCAAGGATGTGTTGACCTTTATTCGCATTGAATTGTATGCAATCCTTTATGGCAGGATACGGAATAGGCATTGATTTTAAAAAGGCAAGGAGATAAATAGAAAGTGATTGGTTAAGTTTCTGCATTGTCAGTATGCTTTTCCTTGGTTGCTAAGAGTCAGCTGCCAGACTGTTTAATTCCAGAGGTAATTACAGCTACAACAGTTGCAGTAATAGAGAGGTACATTGGAATGCTTTTAAAATGGGGATTTTGACCGTGATGCTTTAATTGTTATTCTGTGTTGCTATATTCACTGACTGTGTTCCTCTTTTGCTCGTACAATACCAATTGTAAATACCAATGAAAAAGGCTACAGCCAGGTGGAATCTACTGAAAAATGCATTATGATGTTATATATGTACTGTATGTAGCCACATTAGTATGTGCTGTAATGTATGTTTTATTTGCCAGTTCTCACACCTTTTGAAAAAAAGAGAAGAGAAAGATTTAACCTTCCAGCACAGAGACATACATATTCATGCAAACATTCTCAGACAGTGTGATGTTGAAGGTGATTTGCCACGTTCATGTAGCCTGTGAGGAAGGCTGAGCGGCCTTGGCGGGGCCGGCTGCTCAGAGCCGAACCATCAGGTAATTACTGTCCTATGTGGATCTCACAGGCAGCAGATCAGATTAAGAGGCTCTATGATCTGTTCCTGAAAGTCGACGCCACTCAAGTAGAAGTCAATCCTCTTGGAGAAACCCCCGAAGGACAAGGTACCTTTTATATTGTGGAGTTTGTGCGTGTGTGCATGCGTGTGTTATTCCCTGTCATCAACTGTTCCAAAAAGCATTTGCAATATTTCAACACTTTAAATCACATACATTTTTGCACAAACATGCAGCCACCTATTAATCACTGACTATTAATCACTGGATGCAGGCACACTATCTCCTGGGGTCTGAATGCATTTAAGAATGGGAAGTGTACTGTAATTGCAACACATTGACGTCAGTTTCTTGTTGACATTACTTTGTCTAGATCAAAAACCAAATGGCTTCAGGAAGCCGAGATTTCCATATTCATAGCATGTTGATGTTTGTTGATGAGTCCTAGTTGCTGATGATTAACTAAAGGCGTTCAAGTATCAGAATCATTTACTTTATGGTTTTCAAAGAGTAACCACTCAAAGATACATCTAAAAGCAAAACAAAAATAATAACAATCTGATAAACTGAATGCTTAAATTCATTTTTCTGTATATCAGGACTTTCAAAGTCATTGAAATTGCTTAAATTTGAATTAGTTTTAATTCCTCAGGGGACCCCCAAAAAAAAAAAAAAACGAAAAACAAACAAGAAAACTATTCAACTGATATACTTAGTGCTACTTAATTGCTACTCATCACTCTTGGAAAATGAGCTTTTTCAGATAAAAACCCAACTGCCTTTGTATCTTAGAATAAAAGTAAATCCCAATACTACCCTATTCAAAAATCAATAATTGTTAGATGCATTCCACTATTCACTTACCTTTTATGTCTTAAAGGAATTATGTCTTCTAGTTTTAAATCTACCTAATTCTGATAATTAACAATAAGCTGGACCAAAAATGAAAAATGGATTGTCTTTAATAGAAAGAAAACAAAAGGTTAAGACATCTCCATCCTCCCTGTCTGTATAGTAGCACAGGCTAGCCTGATATATGTTCAGTCTATTGAATTAACTTTACGTTATTAGATGCAGGATACATTTATTGTGCAGTCTAGAAATAAATAATGTCCCTTTTGTCAGACAACTCTTTCTTTGAATAGAAATTGTCACTGTGAGGCTGAAGTCAGACCTTCAGCTTATCATTGTTATGCTGTAAAGGCTGTGTAAAAGTGGCATTAATGTAAGATTAATGGAGGTCTAAATAGGCAGTTGGCCTTTTCTTAACAAGTGACTCTCTCTATGTTGTACCGCATTAAAAAGCAATTCTAGAATTGTCACTTGTCAATTTAAACCTTCCCACATGATTTGTCCAAAACCGGTTTTAAATCTTTAATAGAATTTTATGTACAAGTTCCATTGCCTGCTTTTTAAATTGTCTCCAAGAACCGCTGAAAGCTGATCCTTGTTTTTTCTTTAGTTAGTTTTTAGTTTTTCTTCTGTTACTGACCAGGCTTCATTTTTTTATTTGGATCATTTAAAACATAGGTACAGTATGCGTCTGGCTTCAATCCATGGGCTCAAAGCCTGCCTGAGTGCAGTTTCTATGGTCTTTGCATGTGTTACTCCCTTTCCATGTCTTTAGTGTTCCCTAATAGAAGAACACACTTGAATTATTAAAGACTAACAAAGAAATGTCTATTTCAGTCCCTAGTTGTCACTTAACACAATAAAATGCACAACATGACACAGTTGGAGGCTAGCAGGTAAACATTTCATGTGCTCAAAATTCAGATGAGAAAGACATTATACATAGTCACGAAACATTCTAGCTGTTGTGATGCTGCTTTCGTTGAACTTGTACTGAACTTTTTTTTTTCTCTGTGGCACCAAACAGATTGACTGGGATGTGTCATATAGAGATGTGTTACAATACGCTGAAGATGCATCACTTCTTTGATGTCATTTAGTCTACTCAGTATCAGATTCTTGTTCAAAGTATGCTTTATCAAAGGTTTGTTGTTTCATGTATTCTTATGAAAATGAATAAATAAAATGACTCTTATCAAACGGTGAATTTTCGCAGAGAAGTATGAATTTCCCTTTCTAGCAGCAGGAAGCAGCATTGGCTGTGATTGAAGCAGGCTTTGCAGACAAGCTTCACATTAAAATCAACTCATTCTTTCAATTCCATTTGTTCACGTCACAAGGGAGCGCTGCTATTTTTCGGCAAGCATTAAACAAAAGGAAAATCTATCAAGGGTGGAATTTCTTTTTTTTTGTCTCATTTGGTAATAGTTGAATTTATTTTGTATATGGACTGCAATAATGAATATGTCAAAACAAAAACAAAATGAATTGTGTAGGAGGAATGCAACTTTACCAGAAGGACACAGTATGTCTACTCCCCAGTCCCAGGAGAAGGTGTGCCTGCTGCATGTATCGTTTGTCTATGTACGCGTTTTGTTTCCATTTCTCTTTGTGTGTACTGAAGCCAATTTCCATTTTTCCATATGTGGTGCCTTTTCTCACTATTACATTTTGATGATCTAGCCATCTGTCTGTATTCATTAGAAAAAAAATTATAGACACATATAGCAATAGAGTAAGTACCGTAATAGTTATATTTTAAATGGCTGAAAGTTTACAGATTATTGATGTCTAAAACAGACATTTAAAAATGGATCGCAGCTTGCTAAAAACTAGCTGGAATTAAATGTCTTTGAATTAAAAGTCAGACATTTTGTACACTAATCTGCTTGTTTGCTACGAGTTTGATAAAAAAAGATTGATAATACTCTCATATCTCTTTGGTAAATCTGAGGCTAGTACCAGCAGCTTAGGTTAGCTGAGTTTAGCACAAAGACTGGAAATGGTGGAATTTAGGGTTATGTAACCTCCTGGAAATGACAAGACTAGTCTCACTAACCCTCACTAAAATGTGATGGTTTTGTCATACATATATATATTTTTTTTATCGGACGTGATATGAAGCACAAGTTTGTGAGCTTTTGAGGTGCTGGTAGGCTGATTTTGTTACCTTTGAACAGAACCGGGGTTGGTGGTTTCCCCCCTATTCCCAGTCTTTCTGCTGAGCTAAGCTAACTGGCTGCTGGCTCCAGCTACATATTTACTATATAGGCAACACGGACTGATGACAATAGTATCACTCTTCTCAAATAAACTTACTTCCTCAAAATGTCAAACTATTCCATTAAGTTACATTCACTTTTAAGTGAACAATTTTAAGTGTTGTGTATACAAAAAGCCCTTCAACTAATTTATAATTTTTTTGCCTGCTATTTTTCCAGGTAGCTTAATTAATGGGTGGACTCTTTGAAATGCACACTCTTTGAAGTGTAAGGGAAATGTCCATTTACTATAATGGTCTATCCCTCAGAGGCAGTGTCAAAAACTAGTGAGCCAACCTGTGAAATAATTAAGACCACTATGCCAAGGGGAAACCCCTGAGTTAATTAATTTATCATTTTGGAAATGATATTTAGTTGTTTTTTTATGTCTCAAGTCCTTCTTCTCTTCCCTTTTCCCTTGACTGCCATCTCCCTATTTCCCTCCTCTCACTTTTGTGTTTCCTCGTTGCCATCTTCATTCCTAATTCAATCTTTGTTATCCCCTCATTACTTCAGTGGTTTGCTTTGATGCTAAGATCAACTTTGACGACAATGCTGAGTTCCGTCAGAAAGCTGTGTTTGCCATGGACGACATGACTGAGAGTGACCCTACAGAGACGGAGGCAGCCAAGTGGGACCTCAAATATATCGGACTGGACGGAAATATCGCCTGCTTTGGTATGGAAACAAAACCCCGTAGCAGAACTCATTCCTGCACACATGCCAACCATTAAATGATTTCTCCCATAATCAAACCCCTCCTGGCATAAGGCTTTAATGCGTCTCTTAAGTCACATAAGTGAAAAGCTCGGACACAGTTCAAAACTTAGTCAAAGTAAAGGCAGCCTGGGCTCTTCTCCAGTCCACATTACAAGCAGCTTTCTGAGGACTCCAGAAGGAATGCTGCCGTAACCAATGCGTTCTAATTAGCTATAATCCGCCCAGAAAGTCTCCAGTGAGCCAGATTGTTAGCATTCTCATTAAAGCCCCCCTCTCTTGTCATAAATCAAAGCTTTTACAGTGTACAGCAGCACTAACAGGTGCTCTTGCGTCGTGCCCCGTAGCATCATAAACACATTAGATGTCTGTTAGCACTAGCCCCCCCCCCACACACACACACACACACACACACACACGCGCACACATGCACACACTGCATCCCCAACTCCCAGCCTCTCTTAAAGTAACAACAGCTTTTAAGGCCCTGCAGCTTCCTTGAGAGCTCTGTAAGCCACCAAAGTGACAGCTGTTAACGCAAATTTCCCTTTTATTGAGACCTCGGTTGGGGAGCTTGCCAGGACACAAGTTCAGCTTCACTAAACCAAATGGGGTAAGACATTTTTGTGCACTTGGCTCCCGCACAACTGCTGGCAGTTGGCTAAATGATGACACTGGCCGCAAAACAGCATAGCAGAAACCTTTTTTAATCAACTCTTTTTTTCGAAGTCGGTAGTCGAATCATAATCAAATTTGCTCTCTGTTGCTCGACTTGAGGCATTCCAAATTCCTGATTAGAAGATTTCCTACGGATTCTCCAGTTTTTTAAGTGTGGCATTCCTTTTAGGAGTTTGCTCTTTGGTTAATAATTTACTGCTGGATTCCTTTGTGGGTAAACATACACGTCATCTTTCCTTTAGCATCGGCCATTTTATTTTAATTAATGTATGGCTGTTGGCGTCAAACTTTCTTCTTTTGTCTGGACTGAATGTAACTTTATTACACTTAAAGGTGCAATATGTAATACTGACAGCTAGTGTATAAAGTAGTTACTGCAGTACAAATTTAAAATACTGAAGAGAGTCGTCTCCCCCTCCCCCTCCTCCCCAGACTCAAAGTTCACAGAGGTTGTCACTCTGAGACTGCAGTATCTACAACAGTGTTGCTAGACACTTGTCTCACATAGCCAGACATTACTTCACAGCACAGTGGAGTAGCTTACATTAGAGCGTGCTGTGCAAGTAGTAGCTTATATTAGCCTACTATCACAATGTCTTTCTCAACACTGAAATGTAAAATTGACAATGAAAACCGTCAGTTTAACCCTGGCTGGACTGACAAATATTTGTTTATTTTACCGCCACATCCAAACGCCAAACCGATGTGTTTAATTTGTAATGAGTGTGTTGCAGTACTTAAAGATTAAATCTGTGGAGGCACCGCGTTGAGAAACACCAGACTTTCCACACCAATTTCCCTGAGGGATCTCAAGAGAGGGCTGCAAAAGTACAGAGTGTATTTGCATCTTACAACCGGAGCAGTACTACCATGGTGCGGTCATTCACACCCCAAGAGAGAGCTACCGCAGCATTGCTTTGTGTTTCCTGGATATTGGCAAAAAAGAAAAGGTCATTCACAGACTCTGAATCCGTAAAAGACTGTATGCTGGCCGTCGTGGATGAGGTGATAAATGACGATAAAATTAAAACAAGCGTGGCATCTGCTATAAAAACTCACCCCTGTCAGATACTGTTGTAGAGTTGAAATTCTTGCTGCAGATGTGTATGAAACGCTTTTAGGAGACCTGAAGAAAGCTGATACTATGTCTGTAGCAGTAGATGAGTCCACAGACAAAACTGATACTGCTCAGTTGTGCATATATATGTCCGCTATTTTGACGGCAAATGCTTCCGAGAGGAGCTACTCTGCCTACTGCCGTTAGAAGGACACATAGTCTTTGGGAAAGTTTCTGCTTTTTTTAAAGACAATGGTCTGGATATGAAGTGTGTGTGCATGCTTGTGACAGATGGGGCTCCATCCATGACAGGGAAGTGAGTGGTTTGGCAGCACGTTTGTCCGCTGTTGCACCTCAGTTGATCTCCTCACACTGTATTGTGCATCAGGCAGTGTTATGCGCAAAACTAAGCGGAGCGCTCAAAACGACAATGGACAGCGTGATTGCTACAATTAATTTTATTCTATCCACATCAAGCCTCCAACACTGCTTATTCTGCATGCTGCTGTCAGAAATGTCTGCTGAAATGACTGGCCCAGCTAACCTTCTTGGTTTGAAAATCTTGAATAGCCCTGCTTTATGGACTTAGAGTTACGGTACCAATTGCTAAACTGCAAACTCACGGTCCTCTCTCTCCTGGCTTAAAATAACTTATCGTTGTTGGCCAATTCTGCATCCTTTTGGGCTCTAGCTGTCTCCATCTTTCAAATACATCTCCAATAGTTGTCAATCAACATATAAAATGGGTACACCTGACAACCATAAATTGTGGAAATGCACCTTCCGTTTGGCTAAATATATGTCAGCTATTTTAGTTTTCCCTCTATATTTCAGTATTTATTTTTGCTATTAATTGAACTGACACAGTAAATCCTTAACAGTGAATGGAGCCGGTTTGGCCATGGCCACATGTGACATCATTGACCTGCATGGAGGAAAGCCGGCTAACTTTCTGGACCTGGGGGGAGGAGTCAAAGAGAGACAGGTGTACGAGGCTTTTAAGCTGCTGACAGCTGACCCTAAGGTAGGAACAACGTGTTAAAAAACTGATTGTGTGCTTTTTTTCTTGCTTGATTGTAACAATTTAGTATATGAGCCACATTGGTCCCTTATTCAAAAATACATCTTCAAAGAAAGTCAATACAAAATGAAGAAAAACCTGTCTTTTATGTTGCAGTCATGGATCTTGTCATAGCACATTTATAAAGCCCTGTCTGTCTGGTTAGCGCTTTGTCACTAAGACAACAGTGCTCATTAGACTAGGGACCTTAGACTTAGACTTCTCTTTATTAATCCTTTTGGGATGACTCACGCAAGGAAATTGAAACCATGCCAGACCTTGGTATCGAAATGAAACCCATAATGACTTGTTATCGCATGTACATCCACACACACATGTGCATATGCATATTCACACACAGCACAGACTCATATGCATCTCAAAATGAATGCTAATTTAACTCAAAGCATGCCTCTGAAAGTCCTGCTGCTCAGGATGAGTGGCAGCTTGGGGTGTTTTACAAGTGATTCAGCTCTATGTTCAGAAAGCTAATAACTCCAAACTAAACAATATAAGCTTTGTAACAATACTGCAGTGCAGATTGTGTGTTGACAGTCACACCGCTAATTCCCCCGCTGCTGTCACTCCCACATCCCTTGACTGATCTCCGGTTGCCTCTGTGTTAGCATCTCTGGCGAGGCATGGTTGAAATACAGAGTGGCATTTAATACCAATTCAGTGTTCTGACCCCCTTTTTTGATCTTTATTTACACATGCTTATTTGACTTTGCAGGAAATTCAAAAATGTGTTTCCCACTCATATCTAAACACCTGGGAGTTGGACCATGGAGAAGTTGTTTATACAGATATATTGAATGTAATATTGTCTGCTCTTAAAATATATATTTAGTCAATATAACACCAGTTGAAAACTCAATTTCATCTAAACCTAATACTCAGTTGGAGGTTTTTTCATTTGACTCAGTGTTACTGGTGCAAGTATGGAAATTGTAGCGTTTTTAAAGAGTTCTGCCTCCTATTTATGGCACAGCAGTGAACAGACCAGTTTTGCACACCTTTTTATAGATGAATGTTAAAAACCTACCTACCTTAACACCCCCTGCAAGGGATATATTGCCTCACTCGGATAGCCACTGTGTGTAGATTCTACTCGGTCTCAAGTAAATACAACTTAATGGTCTGTAGGGGGCAATAAAAAGAATATGGTGGATACAAAAATTATTGTGATCAAAAGGGGAGTCACTCTCTTCTGGTATGGGGCCATCTGCATTATAATATTGAAGACTTTTAAAAGGTGGCATTCTGCAGAGGCCAAATCAGGTTTTAAAGTCTGTATTCATTAAACTCTCCCCAAAAACACTCTGCATGGACGAGAGGATCCTCCACCTCCCTTCTCCTGTTCCTCCTTCTTTCTGTCTTGGGCTGATTCCCTAGATCCAGATGGGGGTGTAAGCCCGCTGTCTGTCCCTCCTGCTGCTGTGTATGAAAATAGAGACAGGGAGCTCCTCCCTAACAGGGGGAAAAAAAGTAGAATAGGATTGACATTAAACTAGGTTGGAAGCACCATTAGCATTTCAACCAGGGGAGCTGAGAAACCTGCTCTGATCTGTGGAGGGAATGTTAATCATTTCACAATAAGAGTTAGAGTGGGGGCTGCTCATTTGCATTTAGTTTTTTTTTTTTTTTTTTTTTTTTTTTTTCACGTTACTACTCCCAAATTCAAAACTATGAGCAGAATTTGAAATTAAAATAATTTCACAGGATAGGTGAATATGATAAGGCAAAAATAACTGATTTCATGTATCAATAAGTTAAGAGCATTGTTCTGCTTATTTTCTTTAAATATCAAGGCAAATTAACCCTTAGTTTAGCATTAGCATTAAGCAGCCAGGCAGGTAGTATAGCAGGAAATATCCCACTGTAATAGCGCCATACATTTCTACATAAACAGGTAGTTTGATGTCTGTCTTTTCTTTCACTCATCCTCCCTTAGTCGCTTTTACGCTGTTGTCTCCCTCCCTCCGTCTTTTACCGCTCTCTCCCTCTCAGTCACCGCTTTGACGTCTCAGGCTCATTGTGCCGCAGAGTGGAAGTGAAGTGAGTGTACTTTTGGCACTGAATAGCAGAGACAATGACAAAGCCTTCTTTTTTCTTGTTTGCTCACATCTCTAGTATCTAGCCTTACAGCATTCATTATCTTTAACATTATTATTCTATGAAAGAACAGCAAAGAGTTGAAATGGGCATACTGTATGTGAAGTAAGGAACAACATAGGAAAAAAGGCAACGTGAAATGATTGGGAGAAGAAAAAAAAGAATCTCAAAGCTGAGGTGTGTGTGTGTGTGTGTGTGTGTGTGTGTGTGTGTGTGTGTGTGTGTGTGTGTGTGTGTGTGTGTGTGTGTGTGTGTGTGTGTGTGTGTGTGTGTGTGTGTGTGTGTGTGTGTGAGAATTTCAGCCCCCGGCTTTTTTTAACCAGGGACATATTTATTTTTCATGCTAAAATAAATAGCTCCACTTTCTTCATATCCACATATAGAATAGTCAGTTGACAGAATGACAGAATTTATTGAGGTTTCCTTCACATTACCTGTAGGCACGAAGCAGATGCAGGCAGCAAATACCAACAGCCAAATAACCTTGTTATTGCTTTGTGCCTGTGCCATAAAGAAAATGGCAGATGAATGTTTTGTCCAACTCAACATCAATTTTCTACTCAGGGCTTAAGGCAGTTTTCTGTAAATTTTATGGGCTAAAATAAATTATGACATTTTTCTAAAACAGACCCTTGTTGTTGATGTATGTCTGTATAAGGGCCACCACTAAACCAAACTATTAGTTATCATGGCAAAATTAGGCTTATTGGATATTGGCCTACGTATGGTGGACCCTGTGTCATTTCGGCAGGTAACACTGAATGAAAAAATCAATATATTATTATTAAATCATATTATAATGGCAACCAAATTAAACTGTAATAACTTAATTTACAGATTCCATAAGCTGTATGAAGTGATTTGTGAATATGAATGACTATGAGTTGTGTAAAAAAAAAAAAAAAAAAAAAAAAAAAAATCTGAATTAAAGCTATAGTGCGAGTTAAGCCTGGTTAATGTCACATTAACTGTATATATGGATTCAAATACTGTATTGTAGCAAGCTCATATTTTCAACTATTATATATTATCAACTGAGTGTACTATAAACTAAAGTCATATTGCTACAGCATAATTTTTCTATGTTGCCGAGTAGTGGGGTTGACTATAGAGATTAATTGTGAGGTTGGTTGTGTCTGCTTGCTATCAGCATTGTTTTTCTATTTACAGTCAACAAAATCTGTCCTTTTTACAGAATTCACAGTAATCCGACTACACTCAGTAAACTATTTTGTGGGTAGATGAAGTCTTTTCTTCTCAGAATAATGTGGTGTTCTACTGATGCTGTTGGCAGATACCCAGAGTCACATTTCCATCGCTGTGAATCTTTTTCCTCATGCTCAATGCTTCTGTGTGTCTGTGAGTACAAAATGAGATGGAGGAAGAACAAAAACATACTGTAAGAAAACAATAGAGCAATTTTTAAAAGCCAAGTGGAAACTGTGCATCTGTTCACCATTTTCTGATATGATCATAGTTAGATAATTGTAACTTGGCATATTGTCACACCACTAGTCTGTGTGCAAACACCCAATACAGTATACGGTTTTACATGTGCGTCTGTGTGTTTGCTTTTTTGGGTTGTTACTTGCAGGCTTGTTGCATGCTGCTGTAGTACATCGTGCTGCTGCGTTGTTTAAGGAAAAGTGAGGAGGTGAAAGATGCACAGATTGGCACATTAGCATTAGTTCCGCTGGGTGACCTCCCTCCCGGGCAGCTATAGAGGTTTGTTCATATGCTTGTGTTAATGTTGTTGCATAATCACGTTGTTGATCATGAATCATATTTTCAGTTCCCTGGCGAGAGAGGGAGAGAGAGAGAGAAAAAGAAGAGAGAGAGATTTATCCCTGTATTTTTACCTCTTTTGGTTGTTGGGATTGTTATGCCTGTCCCCCATTGCTCTTAAGCAAAACTTCATTAGATTTCCCGTGTTTCCAGCTCAGGGAGTCTGCTTTAACTCAACTTTGGTCCCACTTAAACCACTTTCCTTTATGTTACAGTAACAATTCTAAGCCCAGCTAGCTCCAATCCAATCAAGCCCCTTCTACATGGGATAAACCACTATTACGATTTTTTACTAAGGGTGTCACTATTTAGAGGAAAAATTTTAATTGTCGATACTGCCACGCCCCCACGTCACGTCCGGTCGTCTTGTCAAGCAGCCACACAAGACCCCAGGAACAGCGCCATGTCTCAATGCAACCATGGTCTTAGCGGTCAACGGTCAAACTGCACCCATCTGACCCAGAAAAACCTTTCCCAGAGTCTTTGCATGGAGAAAGAAACTTTCTTTTGGGGGTTACCAGCCCTAACACTTAAAGGGTCCTGGTTTAAAACGTCACATTTAAACATTTAAACATTGCAGCCAAATTAGTAAGAGTTAGTAAACTAGACATGATGAACGTGCACAATAAACGCAAGCAGGGACTGCACCCCCATTTCACTTTCTACCAAGCGGAAAAAACACAAGTTGAAGTGCTGTGAGTTGTATCCTCTGACAGTCACAGTCAGTCAAAAGAAAAGATAGGATGGCAGATGCAGATGCAGGAGACCCATCGACAGAACTTTCACTGAAGTCGCTGGTGTGGACATTTTTGGGATTTCTAGTGAATTATGTTGATAACTTCGGTGTTGTCAACAAAAAAACAAAACCGTTTGTAAGCTCTTCTATGTGCATTGTGCATGTACCATATTATTTCAGTGGCAACACGACTAACATGGCAGTGCATCTCGGCAGGC
Source organism: Etheostoma perlongum (assembly GCA_026937815.1). Lineage (NCBI taxonomy): Eukaryota > Metazoa > Chordata > Actinopteri > Perciformes > Percidae > Etheostoma > Etheostoma perlongum. Next base: position 8,180,301 of record CM049374.1, on the reverse strand, counting down.
ACTACAAAACATATCTATTAAACAAATAATAACACAAACTACTCTTCCGTCTTCATTTGGAGTTAAATCAAACTCAAAGAGCAGCTCTAAACAACATATCTGTCTTTGAGAAGAACATGAAATAATAAAAATATAAAGTCATCATTCTCTGGTGATAAAAAAAGTATAATAATTTTAATTTAAATTATGTCCAATTGACTATATGTTATTGTAACATTATAATTGATGTTGTTAATAAATGTTTTAAATTTGACAATGTAGTTTGGTAAATTGCAAGCAAAGGTCAGATATATTGCATAAAAGGCTAGTCTAAAAATGGCATAGCGACCTGTGCTTTAAAAAAAATGTAAAAATTGGGAATTGAATCGAATCTTGACCTTAGAATCGAAAATGTAATTGAATCCAGGATATGGAGAATTGTGACAACCCTACTTATTACTATTTAATTTCTAACACTGTCATCTGTGTCCTATGAAAGTGTCTTTATTGGTATTATTCATCGCTACTTACGTGGTGATGATACATACCTGAACATTTAAAGTCGTGCTCCACTGTGTCTTCCTGCCAGTTTGTCATCCTCTCCTTTCTATTCTACTTTTTCTTTCTCTCTGGCTCTTTGCATCTCTCTTGTTGCCCCTGTAAGCTTTCATCTAGCTAAATCCTGTTGAAGTCAATGTGAGGAACTTCCCTTAGTGTCATGCCTGCAAGCTAAACCTCACAGAAGACCAGGCACTGCCTTTTTTCTTCCATATTTAGAGTCTGATTCAATGTACATTAGGCTTAAACATGTATGGAGTCACAGTAAGGCAGTAGCTCTGGTACCAGCCAGGTGAGCCACAGACATGTGTTGTGAAAAGTGCAGCATCCTGTCTGCACACTGCACAGGAAAGACAGAAAGGGGACCTATTTTACAGGGCTGTCCTTTGGGTGTTACATCACATGTCTGCGATGGAAAATCACACAGCTCATTCAGTCACTGAAGAAACCCAAATAGGTGCAAATACATACTTATATTGTTGCACCCACATAATACACACATCTGCACACGCATGCCGCCCCAGGGACTCCAACAACTTTTAATCATAAGAGTCACGTGATGCTATAGCCTCCATGGTGTGTTATATTGGAGGGAAAGAAATCACCTGTCTGCCCAAAGCCGAGGGCTTTTGGGAAATGCTGGTTTCCTGTGTTATAAACACATGCAATGCAAAGCTGCTGAGAAAAGGAGAGAAAGTAGAAAACAAGCTACCACGGTAATGGAGTTCATTCCCAGCACGCAGAATATTTCACAAGTACTAAATAGGGGGCCAGCCATGGAGGGACAAGTACTTAGTCCAGCCAACACACTTGGGCTGCCATATTGAGGCCGGGCCACATAAAGAGTGAACATTGCTTGTAAGTTTGTGGGTTTGTGTGCTTTCAGGGAGAAGTGGCTGTCCAGGTGACGGATTTCTTTTTTCAGTTATATGCTGTGCAGGTCATTTTATTGGTTTGCCATTATAAGAGAATGTTTCAACCTCATATAATGGTTTTCCTGCAGATTTGCTTACAGTGCATTAAAAGTGAGCATTAGTGACATATATAGGGTTGTTTTTTTGTCCATCCTGGGACCTCTTTTGCTCTCTAGTACATTTAAAATAACTGCAACAATGTAGGAAGCGTATGCTATTACACTAACACAGGGTACTGACCTGGTCCTTGAAATGTCATCACTAGCAGGATGAGGTGTGTGTGTGTGTGTGTGTGTGTGTGTGTGTGTGTGTGTGTGTGTGTGTGTTATTGTGTGGATTTTTTCGGTTTGAGCATATATTGTTGGTTTGTATGTGTTCAAGGCTGTCCATTGGAAGTTTTGCAGCTATAGAACAAAATTCAAAAACTCAGTGCAGCTTAGTGAAGCACACATCTATAAACTGATGCACATTGGATTCTATTTCTTATAAAACTTTGATAATTCAAAAAAGTTCAGCTTTGCCAGCAGTTGTGTATTTTTCATACATTACATGTCTGTTGATGAAGCAACAGTGTAAGATTTAGACACATACTTTGTGTTACAGCATTTATTCTTCTTTTCCATATATTATATGACCAAGCCCATAGAGGCACCCAAAGCAAAACTTACCAGCCATAGCTTACCGGCTGGTAGCATGCATGCTATAGACACAGCATAACATTAGCTTACCGGAAGCCTGCAGCTGCACTTTCTCAGACACCATGATTACTACCAATCAACAATGACAGAGAAAAAAACTGGAAAATCTTCCGCTTCCCTGAAGAAGGTGTGGAGACATTTTGCCTTCCCCGTGAGTGAGATATGTAATCAAACCACTAGCAGTAGCATGTGGGCTCCAATGAGACTTCATGGTGCCTTCAGATCTTAGCCCAATTGATAAAGGATTTTTAAGGCCGATATCGAAACAAATATTTGGTAATTTAAAAATCTGATAGGCCAATATATATTTATAAAATATAATTTTAATATATATTTAAAAAAAAATGTATATCCAGAAACGCGTAACAAAACGGAGTGACGGAGTGACACAATAACTACAGATAACATTAGTTATCTGTAGTTATTTGTGAGTCCTCACTAAAATAAAATGATAATGCAGTTTATACATAACACAAACAAGTTTATACATTTGTATTTATCAGAACAGAGGGACGTTCTGATAAATAAAAATGTATAAAAATACAAATTTAAGATATGAAACTTAAAGTCCTTTGAAAATAAAAAACAACAAATCAAAGAGTTGACTAATTATGCAATAACACTCATTGCAACGGTGTGGCTTTGCCTTCTAGCTTTTGTGTGTCTATAATTGTAATATAATGGAATCATACTGTACATGTCGTCATATATTTGTTCTCACAATATTTACAATAGATGCAATGTATATAAATAGATGTTCCCTCGCTGCTCACTTTAAGTTAGTTGCACTGCTGTCAAGTCTTTTGTTGCATTCCACATTATTGGTTCTCAGTTATGTAAAAGTAATACAATATTGCATATGAATGCTTAATTAGTTAATTTTCTCTTGTAATAATGAAATCTACTCTTTACACACTTGCTGTTTCTTCCTCTTTCAGAGTGTTCCTTGCTGCCAAATGTCACAATCGACATTTAGTTTAATTTAGTGGTGATGGAGCTCATGGTCTTGGATCACAGCAGTCTAAGAACAAGTCTATTATGGCATTTCTCATAAGTGTCCCACGCCACCTGGATTTTGGCCAGCTGAGCATTTGAGTTTTTCAGCAAGATGATAACCTGAAAAATACACCTCAATGCTGTGAAAAAGGACAGCTCAAAGTGACTTAACATAACTCTCTCAATCCCACAGAACCTATGTTGAAGTGATGGGATGCGTTAACTTGACCTACAAGTGTGATATCTTTGGAAATAGAGAGCTGTTAAGAAGTTATTAAGAAGTAATGTAGTAATGTAACAGTTGGTAACTTAGTTGGGAACTTAGCACCGCCCAAGATAATTGTGATTGATTTTAAAGAAATGCAAACATTTTTATTAGTTTATGTGGTGAAGCCAGGCCTTATTCCACATCGCTATGAAAATAGGTCTGGCAATGTCAGATTCATATTTCAGTAACACATAAGCATGCAAAATAGTCTATATTATTACTTTACATTATTACAAGTATTACATTGGCAAGTAATTTGTTATTTCAGCCTTACACATATTGTATTATATGTATACAATAATATGACAAAGACAGGTTAATGGGTGGTGACTGCCCTGTTGTCAACATTGAACTAAGGGAGAACTAACTCAAGTGCAAAGGAATGTAATTTAATTGCCTTTTTGCTGAAAGGTGCTGTAGAAATAAAGTTGCCTTGCCTTACAACCTCAGCCTGTCAGTCAGTCATTAGGGCATAGAAACCACGCCTCTCCGTTAAGATCATATTGCTGCAAACGCTGTCTGCGTGAAGTTTTGAAAAACTGTAACCACACTTAAAACCACTTTATTGGCATTGCTTTGACTCACTGTGACTTCAAGAAAACTACAGAGGCAACGTAATTTTCCTGCACCTCTGTGTGTGTGTGTGTGTTGCTTAGGCAGCCTCCTTAGCTGCAAAGTGCTGTGGGAAGCCCTGGTGTCATGGAGGAAATAACAAATGTATGCACATGTTAAGAATTTGGGCAAAAAAAAGTACACTTTACACCTATGCAGGAAGTTTTAAGCCATTAGCGATGGACATATAGGATTGTCAGATTCCATACGTCCTCGCCCTCATTCCTGTGTAAAGGTTAATTTTAGGAAGTGAAGGAATTGTCCAGAGATGCACCATGGAGCTGGTGACTTGTCAGATTGATTTGCCCTTCAAGGAACTAATGCCTTGTCTGTCTCTCATCTCCATTTGATCTGGGTTAGGACAGCGCAGCATGCTTTTAGAGACTGTCATTTTCCACTGAATCCTGAGTAGACAACACTATTACTTAACCATTATGTATGCATACAGACTATAGATTCCTAACATATTCACCTAATCCCAGCACCCTGTCTTGGCACCAATTCATCCCCTGTTGATTCTCTCTCTCTCTCGCTCTCTCTCTCGCTCTCACTCACTCACTCTCACACACACACACACACACACACACACACAAACACACACAGAGGTCCCATGGGCATTTCTGATTGAGCTTTCTCCTGTCTGCCATTCCTCATCCGTGGGAAATCAATAGAGGATCTAGGATTGGAGCTCGAGCTAATTGAGCTCTGCTCTCTCTGTTCTCTTATTGCTGCCAGGAGCGATTTGTCACCGCAGCACCTGGTTCACACCATGAGGCCAGGGGGAGCCAGCCAGCGATCAGATAGGGCCTTTGGATGTCACAGGGAGGGGAGTTGCATGTGATTGAGCGACCTTGTAAAGTTGAGCACAAAGAGGAAGGGCATCGCAAAGAAGGACTTCATTTATTCTTATGCGCCTCTATGAGAGCTGCTTGATGTTTCTTCCTCTTACCAGATGACAGAGAAAACAGAAGTATGTCTTCTGTTGCACAGTTTTAGAAGTCACAATTTTTACAATAGTGATTATCACTCTCAGTTTCATGCAACTCCACTCTCAACTTTTTTTGTATTTGCTGCGGTGAGGCAGGTCCTTGGTAGAACACTGCATAATGGTCATTGCATGCATTTACATGTATTTCACATCCCAATGCAAACCAAGAGAATAAATCAAAATGAACTTAAACCATTGTTCTTAGCAGTATCACTAACCCACAAGTCTCTCTACTAATAAATATGCAATGAGAGCGGCAGTTCTGCTGTGTTTACACTTCACACATAGTTTTCACATAGTCATGGATCATAACCCATGATAATGCATAATACTAAATGTGGCATGCTGTTAATAGCCAGTCTTATCCTTACAAACTGTGTTTCTACTCTTCTCTGTATTATAAATGGAGATTTCTTCCATCTAAACCAACTGCTGTCATCGCTCCACCCTTTGCCACCATTCCAGTTTTCCATCTCTCAATCTGTCCATGTTCAAGGACTTGATGGGGTATCACCATCGGAGACAGCCACATCCAGTGCTGAGAGACATTGCGGCAGAAGTGTGACTGTTACACCTCCCTCATTTCATGCTCCCCTGGCGCTTATGTGTGCACATGCTGGGAGATTATGTGAGGCCACTCAAACACCCAGTTGATGAGATCGTTCCTGCTCTCTGAGCCATGTACTGACACCACTAACACTGTGCCCTTTCCTGCCCTCTAGGGCTATTGATGTTGGTGATATTTTTCTCAAGTTCCTTCATTAAAACACAGGTTCTATTTCGTATAGGCTTCGCCCTCTAAGGGCTACGCTATTGGGTTTATCCCTTCGCGCATGCGCAGTCGTGAAGATTTTCTTTCCCGCCCTTGCGTCCAGCACGGGCCTCAACTACGTCCGCATTTACTGTATATGTACACAGCGGACCCGTTGTTCGTCTCCCACTTTTTCTTCAATTTCGCAGTATGAAGACAAGCTTAAGAATTTCCAGCGGTGCTCGCGTCTGCCCCTCCTGCCGGACCGGCTACATCCTGCCGCCGGACCTTCACCCCCGCTGCGGGACCTGCCTCGGCGCCGTTCTCGCCGGCCAGGCCCTTACCCGCCACGCCTCCTGCCGGCTTTGCCCCCCGCCTGTCATCTAAAGAGCTAAACTGACAGGCGGAGGCTTTTCTGGTCTTGCCAGGCTAGCGGGGGACGGAACGGCAGTGGGGCAGACAGGCGGAAACCCGGCGACACCCTGGAGCCGCTGGCGGGACGGCGTCTTCGACGAGCATGAGTCCGCTGGCTCGGTTCTCTCGGACAGCGCCGCCGTTACCGGTTTTTCCCTCCTCCCCCTTGGGAGGAATCCCCCCCCTCTCTCCTGGGGGGATTGGGCCTGAGACGGCGATCGACGCCTCCCACTGGAGCTCTCTCCGTCTCCCGAACGGCCAGGGGCACCGCCGAGCGGCCTTCCCCCTTGCCTCAAACGGCCCCAGCCTCCACCGCCAAAGCTCTCTTCGTTGATCTGCCAGAGGTCATCAGGAAGGCGGCAGAGCGGAGAGGCATAGCACTCCCGGGCGGAGCTGCCAGCCCGCCATGCCTTTTGAGCGGGGACATTACGCCCCGGAGCCGCCCTCTTCACGGGCATCACTCTGGCTGCGCTTCACAGAGCTTCGGACATTTTTTGTGGAGGAGGCTTTTCTCCCAGCCTGGGAATCTGAAGGCTTCCCTCTCTCGCTACGCCCGTTTAACCGGGCTCAAGGCGACACGGATGCGGGTTTTTCCCAGGGGCTGGCGGCACAAACAACATAGCCCACCGCCATCCTCACCCTGATCACGGTGGCGATGTCCAGGGTCATGGCTTGGCAGACTGGGCCCAGCGAAACACCTGGATCCACATGTCTCAGCTGCCCGCGACAGTTAGACGCTGGTTATGCGTCTGTACGGCCCTATAGCCCCAGACGGGCCTTTTTTGGGCCCGGTCCCCCTCCGCAGCGACAGCCGGCATAAACTCGGCCGGCAGGCTGCACGAGGTCGGAGAACCATGCGAGCGGCCCCCACCGGGTCCAATCCGTCTCGCGAGCCACCCAGCAAGCGGCACGGACGGTGGCAATGACGGGACGCGGGGATCGTCTGTCCTTCGGCTGAGAGTCGGAAACACAACGGCATGTTGAGGGCCACTCCCTCCCATCTTAACAGCCGTTTTTTCCCCTCATTCATACAGCCCTTATTCGTTCTGAACAACGCGCTGATATGACAGTCGTTCCCCACACAAGCACAGGCTGCCACACGCGGAGCGCCACGGCCTCCTCGTAATGCCGGCAGCGGGAATGCGCCCACCCATTGTGGATGACGCCGCTCAATGAACCACCTCCCCACGGCGATGCCGGCGGGACGTGGGACACATTAACCCAGTGGCCGCTCCCGCCCCACACGGCGGTGACCGGCCACTGCCCTTTTCTAAAAGCCCTACCACGGGCTGGCCGAGACGAGTGATCGTGTCGCCCAGCGACGGGGTGGGCTCTGCGCTCCCCCGCTAGCCATGCCGGTGAACAACACTCAGACATGTGCTATCAGGGTGCAGCGCAGCATCGATTGGCTTGACAAACATCGACTCTTGGATGTCAAAGCCGATAACACGGGTTACACACTCCAGTTCGCCTCCCCCGCCTCATTTTCGCGGGTGTGTTGGAGGCGGCGGTATCATCTCTAGCACAGTCAGACGTGATGACGTCAGAGCTAGAAGGGCTGCTGACAAGCGGAGCCTTTTCCCGCGTCCTTCAAGGGGAGGAGAACGAGGGTCTTTTACTCTCGCTACTTTCTCACCCCGAAGGGGTCAGGAGGACTGCGTCCCATCCTTGACCTGTCACAGTTCAAATGATACATTATGGAGCGCACTTTTTCCAAATGCCCATCAGGCACTTGTTGGAATGTGTGCGCCACCACGAATGGTTTACGTCAGTGGATCTGAAAGAAGCTTACTTTTTACGTCTAAATCATTCCTGGGCACAGGAAACCCCTGCGGTTCTCCTTCCAATGGGCCCGGCTCAACCGGCTGCAGTTCGGGTACTCACTACCCCCGCACATTTTCCAAGTGCATGGAACGGTGCTCCAGCCGCTACAGAAGAGGGGCATCAGAGTCCTTTTTATTCGGACGATCCGCTCATTGTAGCCTCCTCTCGGGAGCAAGCGGCGCTGCAGACTATAGAGGTCCTGCGGCTGCAAACGCTGGGTTTTGCCATAATTTGGCGAAAGACCGCTCTGGTCCCCGCATAATCGATAGGTTATCCGGGCGTGGACATAAAGTCGATCACCATGAGGGCCAGGTTGTCAGCACCAAGACGGGACGCCCTGACCTCTCTGTTGTCCCGCTTCAGGCCACACACGACAGTGTCATCGCTGTCAGTGATGCGGCTCCCGAGCATAATGTCTGCGGGACAAACGGTGGTTCCCCTGGGTCTTTTCTACATAAGGAAAGTCCAATGGTAGTTTCTTCAAGCGGACAGCTCGATCACATTCGCCACAAATGGCGTATGCTGTCCATCCCTCATTCACTCCTGTCAGACCTGGCATACTGAGGGAACCTCCGGATCCTGTCTTCCGGGGTTCCCCAGGGCAGAGTGACGTCATATGTGACGGTGTACACAGACGTGTCCCTCACTGGCTGGGGAGGGATGTGTGAGTCACAGGTGGTGGGAGGGGACTGGCCCCCTTTCCCCTCTCACATAAACTGCCTGGAGCTGTCCACGGTAGTGAAAGTGTGAAACACTTCACCCCAGTGGTGTCGGGGAGACATGTCGTCGTGCGGACAGGCAACATCACGGCGGCAGCGTTCATAATCCGCCAGAGCGACATGTATACGCTCAGCCCAGCTAGTGGAAATAGCCTCCCGCTGTGGACGCACAGTCACCTGCTGTCTCGAAGCAGTGTAGGCCTATAACCCGATGTCTTTCGAACGGGCGGCCGACCTGACGTCGAGGGGGGGGCACAACGAGTGGAGATTGAATCACACTATTGTTCAAATGTTATGGAGCAGGTTCAGGGAAGCGGAGGTGGATCTGCTCGCTCCACGAGAAAAAACACACAGTGCACTCGGTGTTTTTTTCCTTGAGCATGCGGGACAATTCTCCTCTTGGCGTAGACGCCTTCTCCCTATATGCTTTCTTTTCCTCCCTCGATTCCTGGAGAGCATCCAGGAGAAGAATCTGTCAATGGCTCTGGTGGCACCGGAGCGCACGAGCGCGTCCTGGTTCCCGACCCTGTTCAGCTGCTGGTGGATCCCCCCTAGCAACTTCCGTGGCAGGGGGACGCACTGTCGCAGCTGAACAGCTCGATCTGTCATCACCCAGTTATAACCCAGAGACTTTGGGGCTGGTTGCTGAGCGGTAACGCTTACAGAGATTGTGGTGCGACCACCATCCAGGGCTCCAGAGCCCCTTCTAACACAGCATGTTACGCAGGGCGCTGGTCTGTCTCCCAGCGCTGGCGCACAGGGGGGACGCGGATCCCATAGGTGTCCCCTGCCTCTCGTGCTGACGTATCGCCAAACTCTGGTGGATAGCGATTTGACTCCATCTACAGTCAAAACATACGCAGCAGCCCTCTCCTGCCAGGAAGGCTAGAGTGAGAGGGAAGTTTTTGCCTATCCCCCGGCGAAGCGTTTTCTGAAGTGGGGGTCAAAAACCGCCTGTTCGCCCCCTCACCCCCAAAGGGGCCTAGCCCTGGTGCTCCGGGCTCTGGGGAAGCCCCCGTTTGAGCCTCTGGCACAGGCCAACTCTCAGAATGCTGTCGCTAAAACGGCGCCTCTCTTTGCCCTAACGTCGGCCAAAAGAGTGAGTGATTTATGTGCACTGTCGGTTTCTCCGTCCTGCCTCTCCATTAGAGGGGACGGGAGCAACCACATTACAGCCAAACTCCTCCTTCACACCGAAGATTCTAACTAGTTATTTTCGGTCGAGTGTTTTTTCCCTCGAGGGTTTTTTCCCCCCGCCTCGTCAACGAGGCAGAGGTGGCTTCCCACCGGTTGTGTCCGGTGTGTGCCCTGTCTCAATACATTTTGCGCACGGCAAATATCAGGAAAACACAACAGCTGGTTGTGCATTATAGAGAGCACTCCCGAGGGTCAGCCCTCTCAAAACAGCGTCTGTCTCACTGGCTGTGCGAGGCTATTACGCGACATCCGAAGGCATGCTACGGAAGGCTCTGTCGGCGCCTGCGGCTCTATTAAAGGCATGGCAGCCTCCTGGGCTTCCCGTGCCCTTTCATCCGCTTCTATGTGCGAGATGTGTCTGAACATGTGTATATGTTCTGTCCACAATCAACGTGTAATGCTGCGTTGGATGTGCGTTAAGAGGACAAGAAGCGGATGCCCGATTGTTACCAATCTAAGGCACCTAGTGCATGCCGCTGCAGTCTCACCCTGCTGTCTTCACCTCGCCTGTTTTAGGCGCATTGTGAGACGCAGTTTCTTGTAGTTTCATAACCATGTTACTTCCAGGCACCCCTATGCCACTAAGTGGTGCCGCAGCAACCTTGCTCTGCTGTCTTACCTCTCCTGTTTTGGAGTATGGTTGTGAGACGCAGTCCTTAATGTCATACATTGTCATATCATGTTACATGCACGGATTTGATGATGTCACTCCGTTGCATGCGTGATTTTTTTCGCCCGCATACGGTCCTCCTCGGGCGTCCCTTGCAGGGCCAATCACGCACAATTCCCATTACTCATTGAACTACTGCCATCACATTGTGGGCCTTATGAACTTTTCAGGCCACGACGTTAGCATGGCAGGCTTTATCAGAAGAATGACTCTGATTGAGCCTCTGTACATTGTTGTTGGGAAAATGTGGTCTATGTTCGGCTTGTGGACCGATACCGGTGTCGCAGGTGGCATTGACTACATCAGCTTCGCCCTAACCCAATAGCGTAGCCCTTAGAGGGCGAAGCCTATACGAAATAGAACGATAGTTACGTAGGTAACTCCAGATTCTATGAGTATAGGCGTAGCCCTCTAAGGTCCGGGCCACCTGCTCCTAGAACATTGGTTGAAGAAAAAGCTGATGTTTTTGGGAGACGAACAACGGGTCCGCTGTGTACATATACAGTAAATGCGGACGTAGTTGAGGCCCGTGCTGGACGCAAGGGCGGGAAAGAAAATCTTCACGACTGCGCATGCGCGAAGGGATAAACCCAATAGCGTAGCCCTTAGAGGGCTACGCCTATACTCATAGAATCTGGAGTTACCTACGTAACTATCGTTAATTGCAATGAGAACTGTTGAATGTTGTTGTAAATTAATTAGCAGAGTAAAAAATTAACTCCAACAAGCTAACAACATGCCAAAGCCTTGAAAATGTATTTTTTCCTTCCCTCGTAACATAACGTGCATCTCACATCATTAATTGCAGTATAAGTGACTGTACGGCACTGCATCCAGTAATGCCAACATACATCAGCAAAAGATTGTTAATTTTAGAGTGTTTTTAACTGTTATTTCATGAGTTTTTTACTTCTAGAGGCTTACATTTCTGTAAAGACTGGGAATGTTATGGCATTAGACAACAGGGCTGTCATCCTGTGGAAAAGTCAGAAGACAGAGCATCATAGTATTAAACCAGAGCTCATATATACTTTTGCATCATATCGGCTGATAATGATCGAAAGGCTGATTATAAATAACCTATTACCCTGTCGTCGTCCTTGTCTTCCAGCAATTTTAGTATTAGTTATTTTTTTAGTTTTGGAAATCTCCCACTTCATACAACCATTTTTACAGTCTGAGTAGCACTCCCATTGAATGATGAACTTGTATAACGCTCTAATTTTCTTTTAGTGATTTTTATGTATGTGAGATAAATGTGTGGATGTGTTATGGTTGTCTAAGCTACTGGATGCCTAAAATTGCCCTCGGGATGAATAAAGTCTCTGTCTATATTGTGTCAGTCGAGTGCTAAATGCTACTATCATTCTAATATGCTAATATTTGCAAATCCAAATAAATCTCCACAATTTGCTTTGACTGGAATTATTTTATTAGCTTACAGCTCAGACATAACCTTATCGTACTTTTATTAGAGGACTGGAGATATCCCCCTTATTTTACTCTAACTTGGAGTCTAAAATGCTGAAATTGATGAACATTTTGCATATATCAAGGTCATGAGTACTTGAGTACAAAGATTAAAATGAGCATTGATGCTATTTTCCAAAAGCTATGAATAGATGGGCCATTTTAAGATGAGATTGGATCCTGGATTTTCTGTTTCTGTGTGTTTATTTGTAGCTGCTCTGTGAGCATATTTAATCTGCATATGCATCTAGTTGTTTGCTTATTCCTGTTTGTAGATTATGTGCATGTGCCTAGGGTCCTGTAGCTTGTTTTTGTTTCAACAGGGCCCTAGGCACCTAACAACTCACATTAACCTGGGTTTTTAGGCAGGGTTATGGGTTGAGACACCTCCAAATTGGCTACTCTTTGCTATCCATCTCCATCAGTATGTCACTTGCAAGGACAGCAGTAGTAGGTTTTTTTTCTTCATTCAATGTTTTAACATCTTTGTCAATGCTTAAAGATGGTGAGATTAAGATTTTCTCACTTAAATTAGCAGAATCTTGTCCCAAATACACTGGCTGCTAAAATGTGGCTTCCTTTCTACCAACTCTGTAGCCTAGTAAGCAAGCATTCACAATAATACATTATCTGTTTAGATGTCCTGTCACTCCTCAGCGCTGCTCCTCCCAACTCTTTGTGTTACAGGTATTTGTAGCTTTGTATTGCGAGACATGCCGGCAGCAGTACAGCGAGAGATTATTGTCGGCGTAATTGGCTTTTCCAGGCCTGATTTGTTACAATCCTCTTGTCTGATCTGCACAGTTCTTTATTATCGGCCGTAATGGAAAGACATTGAGGCTGAAACGTTCTCCTCATCACATCTCTAAAGAAATTGCCCCTTTTATTTTGTTTTAATGCTCAGGGTCAGAATACAAACTCCCAGCACATAACAGCATACATAGAAGTAAACACATCAACAACAGTTTATGCATTTAAACTGTCAAGGATATGCAAGGATTTAGCAAGAGTCAATACTTTATGAATATCTGTGTTCAACCACTATCCACCACTTTACACGTCCCTTAACCACATCTTATTGCCCATGCATTACTGATAACTGACAGCCAGTGGGAAGAAGTGGTAACAGATCATATGATCCAATTCAGTTCGGAATACACTGTCCAAGCTGCCATGATAGTCTTCTGCAGCAACAGCCTGCCTTGTTCACCAAGCAGCAGAGGCAATGTAAAACACGGCCCCCTACACTTCGAGATCTGCTGAGATGTACTGTCAAGAAAAGGGAAAAGATTTTAGATATTTTATATATTTACAAAATCCCAATTAAAACATTCAGGGTTGCATCTAATACTAGAAAAAAAAAATTATTTTCTTAATTTTCTGAAATATATTGGCCTAAGTTAAGAATTCACACCTCCCTAATACTTGTTCTACATTTTTACAGAATGTCCCTGTCATTTATTCATATGTCCTCTTATTCATTGTCATTCTAGTGCGGTTATGGGTGAATCAACATTTGCTTTGTAGAGGTTTGGTTGCCAAGACAACAATCTCTTAGGCCTTTTACACTCAGGCTTATTTTAAGCACTATAACACAAAGTATCAGTGCTTGGAATTATCAGTAAATTCTTGATAAAAGTAAATAGCTGTCTGAGAATTGTGAAGATCAAACGGTCGACTAGAGCACCCACAATAAAGTGTTCTCTCACTTTAATGGATTCTAAATGGATCCTGGTTGAGCTTTTGTTAAAATAGTGCTGAGGCGCTGAACTGGTGATACAATTTTTTTTTTTTTAAAAACCTTTGGAAAGACGGGAGGGAAATCCAACCCACCACGGCGTTGTTTTTTTTTACAGTAGTTAAATTCATGATTACAGTTCGTAAATTCCTTGTATGTTATTGTTTATTTCATTTCTATGTTAATATTCAACAAATTGTAATATAATTTAATTTGCATATTCCCTGTTTTGCCCAACGGACCCTAGTAACCCTGGACCCAACTTAAAAAATAATTATGCTACTTAAAAGCTATGCGTAGTTTTACTTTTATCTATAGATATAAATAAAATGTCTTGAATCAATCAGGTAGATCGTTTATGTAGGGAAAAAAACTTTGTTGGTCTTTTATGAACAGTAAAAAGACAACAAACTGTGCAGCACTGTGCACTCCTTTTTAAAAAAATAAATAAATGATAGGACAGTACCATCTTTTGCCAGGCGTAAATAGCACACACCAGCACAGCCGCAGGGACATATTTTGAATTGGGGGTGCTGACAAATTTACAGAGTTAAGTTTTCAGCCAAAGTCAACCAGCACACACCTAACTGCATCCATCACAATTTATTGAACTGTATAGAGATTCAATTCATTATAAATAGCCTATCCAAGACAATAATTAGCCTGCTATAGACTACTGACCCAGAAACACCAGAAAATAAAATAATAGACTGTTATCGCTATTCAACCACATACATTTCTTTCTTACCCATACTGTCAAGATGAAGACAAAATATCTCTTTATTAAAACAAGGCACTTTGTGGTGTCAAAACAGTACTAAGGCTTGGATAATAAAACTGGAACACATGTATGCTACACGCTCCACAAGCATTAAAACAAGAATAAAGTCCATAATACAAGACAGAACCAACTAGGCACGGGTAACGCAGGATATAGGCACATGGCTGCGACAATGGCACGGAATAAACACATCACTAAATTATATTAAATCAAATGAAGTTGAAGCAAGCCAGTCAGTTCTAACACAAACACTGAAATAGAGAAATGCTGCCATAAGTTTTTTGTAGCATGGCAATAGCAATTTTAAGGCATAAAGATATTGGGCTGTATGTCAACAGTTCTTAACAGGGCCTAATCATTTTATAACAATACAGAAGGATAATTAAGTATAGGTGCGACCTCTTTCTGGTTTTCCAATTAAAAAGGCTTACTTGTGTAAAAAAACACAATTATCTCCAATAATTCGTGTAAACTTTCCGTTTAACTGTTACTGAACAATTGATGCCGATGTACTGCGCGGCGGCAGCATAATAATAAACCAGCATTATTACCTTGTGCTGCAGCTATAACACAAAAAATCCTCATCTCCAAAACGTCTACCAGGAAAAATGTGACCCCGATGTTGCAGCACTGAGTTGACGATGTTAAGGTTCCCTCCGTGGTTGCCTTGGTGCTGCTAGCTTGGCTAACAACATTAGCTGCCTGGTGGTCTGGTGCTAGCAGGTCGCTCTGGGAGTGTGGAGGTGGAGAAGTGCTGCTACTTCTTTCGGTTACAGTTGCTGAGTATTCTGCCTCCGAGCTTTTAGGCTTTGTAGACTGTGGTTGATTTATAAAGAAATCCAAAATGTGCTTTTGTGCCATAGCTAGCTAACGTCTGTACTGTTGACCCACCGGAAAAGTTCCCACAACTACCTTCACTCATCAGCGTCAGAGGCCCACAGCGCGCCTCGCTCTTGGCAAAATCGACAGATTCATTCTAATCAAATTATGTGTTTACCTCTTACTTACCAAATTGTAAAATGTATTACATTTAATTTCTAATGAAAGGGATTAGGTTTATATTAATAATCAATTTATTAAAAATAAATATTTTTGTTTAGTTTTTTTAATTATGGTTGTAGTTGTTTGTTCCTTTGCTAGGGGGTGCTGCAGCACCCTCCGCACCCCTAGTTCCCGCGGCCATGCACACCAGTCTGCAGAGAGCGTATGAACCAGGCAACAACCAATATTGTTTTTTTTGAGATATAATTAAAAAAGCAAAATTGTTTTAGCATTCAGCTGATTGACCATTTAGCTAGCTGTAAGCAGTGTTTAAAAATAGCTTAGAACTCAAGTCTGAGCTTCTTATGTGATCTTACAAAAGTTTTTTTTCTTTAGTTGTTTCCATATTCCAACTACTGGCTGTATCATGTTTAAAAGCCCTATTTATTTTATTTATTTTAGATCCACAGTGTCTTTTTTTACTTGTATGAAGCATGAGAATGGCTGAAATAGCGTGTAGAGAAAAGAGATGAGTGACAGAGATGGAGTGAGTGAGGGAGTTGTGTTGAACGAGTGATAAAGAAAGGAAAATGAGAGAGAGTGCAGAAGGTGAGGAGAGAGGGAGGAAATGGGTGTAGAGAGCAGTAAAATGGGTGGAAGAGTAAGGGTGGAAGGTGGTTCTAGAAGTGATTACATTGTCCATCAGGCCACAGGATGGCCTGCATCAGCCCACAGGATTGATGTTTGACAGAATAATTAGAAAACTGTCTCAGCCTGTAATCACTGGAGCTCATCTTGCCAGAGAAGACTTCCATTCACTTTCTGCCACACACACACACACACACCACACACCATACACCACACACCATACACCACACACACCCACACACACACACACACACACACACACACACACACACACACACAGTGAGGCTGGTCCGAGCCATGCGTGGTTGACTGGTATATGGGACAGTGGGTTGATAGAGTGGTAAGATGGGGGTGTTCCTATTTATTCTTAAGGAACTGAAAGAGTTTATCTGCAGAGGTGGGGATTGGAGGTGAGTGTGGCACCTCACTTACTGGTTTAATGAAAGCAGGAGTGGAGAACACGCTGGTGATTTTAAAGGTGCTGGAGGTAGGGTTTACGGACTGAAAAAAATAAATTAAGTGGAGTTTTATAGTGGGTGGCAGAACAAATGAGATGTGGGACCGAAGACCCCCCCCCGACCCTTGACTTTTTCAGTGCTTTTGTGTGTGCTTGAGGAGTGAGAGGATTGTATAGATGTGGTTGCTTGGTATGCAAGTCAAAGTCATGGTTAAAATATGAAACCACATAGGATATATGCAGCTAATATACTGAAAAGAAACACACTCACCCACATCACTCAATAATCCCTAATCTCTATCACACGCATTTTACAATTTAATTTTGACACTTCTGCAGCATGGTTATATTTTCCAGTGGAATTTTTTTGTCAGATTTTCTGAGAAGGCATTGGAATAAGTCTCAAACATTGAGATTGAAAGTTCATTCTTAACTTTGTGGAAACAGTAGTCGACTAAACAGTCTCACCCCACAGTCCATTTAGGTAGCAGCCCACTGAACGATTGAGATTGAAAGTTAACTCTTGATCTCGGAATCAGTAGTTAACAAAACATTCTTTTTGCAACTGAGGGAGTTACCCCCTGCTGGAAATCATACAGAATGCAGGTTTAAGGCACTTCTGTATTTGACTTTACAGACCTGTAAGCTTTGTCCACAAAATGTACAATCTGTGGTCCCGACACAAGGCAACGTTATCATAAAAATCAAGATGATTGCTAGTTGAGATGGGAGCTAATCTGCCAGGTTCCAGTGAAATGTTATCTTGTCAGTTTCTTGAATTTGAATTATTGCCTATTGTAGGTTCAGCCAAACAAACCATTATTTACTATTGCTCTATAATAAAGCAAAACTTTGTCTTATCCGATTACTCGATTAATTGATGGAATAATCGGTAGAATATTTGATTAATAAAATAATCAATAGCTGCAGCCCTAGAATATATTATAGTCTAATGTACTCCAATATGTCATATTTATCATGATCATTTATTGTAATTAAAAGTGCCTACTATATAATATTTGTAAAATATTGCACAATGCATTTATGTTTATATTATTTACCTAAGGGCAGATCATGGTAATATGTCTACAGCATATTCTTTCAGTACTATAATTGTAAGAATATATGTATAAATAATATATGTACATAGAATAATATGTATCAATTAACCATTATGTTATCTAACTATTGCATTAATGTTACAAGTCAAAAAGGTTTGTTCCATGCTTAAGTGATGTGAACAGACCGCGAGTATGCAGGCATCGAAGAAGAGTAGCTGAACTCGATGACACTGAAACTCAATGAAATGGCTCCACATGGGATCTGGCGTACTACACAAGCTTGATGGAACCATGTCTAAACTATTTTTGCTAGCCATCAGGCATAAGATGACTTACTGGAATGTCACATTTCTGTTTTAGTTCAGTCCTGAAAAACCTTGTCTCCTGGGATCTTTTAAATGTATAGTGAAGCATCTTGTGATGGACTCAGTAAGCAGGTATATAGATAATATATTCTTGGTATGGTTGACTTACTGCACCATTTACTCTTATGTATTCTACTATTAAATGTTTTTTTTCAGGTTTCACTTGTTTGTTGAAAGCAGAGCCAGAGCATTAGTAATAATGATGCATTTCACATCAGCACACTTTTGAGCAGAATTTTGAATTTGAATTAGTTAATTTTGCACAATAAAATCAAGACAACAATTACCCAAAAATTAAATAATAAAAAATGAATATTGTGCAGGTGAGATTAAGGAAAAACCCCTACAAGTGTCCTAAACAAAAAAATTGAACACAAGTAAACACTGAATAAAATATAAAAAAATAAAAGCATAAGGTTGGCTACATAAACATCAAAGGCATACAATAAATTACAATAATTTAGATAAAATGGGGATATGTGGACCGATGTGTGTATGTTTAAGTAGAGTTCTACACATCTTTGCCCAACAACTACAACATCAGTTATTTAACTTGTGAGGAGCATTGTATGGAACCATCTAAGTTATTTTTTTTACAATTTGGTGGAAACCCAAATTTCTAATTTAGAAACTTTTTGAAAATGGGTCAAATTTGACCCAGAGGACAACAGGAGGGTTAAATATGTAAGCCCAACCAGGATAATGCAGCTCAAAAATAGAAGGACTAACCTGGTGTTTACCAGATTATGTAAAATTCATTGTTACCAGCTCAAACATACAGCTAGACATCAGTAAGAGTTACATTACTAAAGGTCTAGGGTTTCATTAGGATAATAGCCTCAGCCTGGACCTGCAGTTCAAAGGTCTCATTATTTGTCCACCTTTATATGCCCTTCCTGACATGGAGCAAGCCCCAAGATGAGACCTCCATTGATCTGGAATCCACTCAGCCTCTTCCTTTTCCTCCTGAGGTCTTTATTGGTTTCTATGATCCCTTAATACCTGAGCAAACCGTTAATGGCTAATTGATATGCTGCTAAGTTCCCCAGAGCTCCATCAAAAGTCTGCAGGGCCAAATGTCAGCCTTGAAGCCATTGGTTGCCCCACTCTCCTGAAAGACAACTAAAAAATCTTTCTCATTTGCATTTGAGAGCAGACCACTTCTCCATTTGATAAGACTTGAGGACATGGGGAAATCTAATATTACAGCTTATTGCATCAAGAAAGCATATGAAAGGGGGCTAACAACGCTGATTGTGCCCATCTGTTTCGTCCAGGTTGGGAGTTTTTGGCAATTTAGCACCCGCTTACCCAGACCTCGCAGGAACCGCAGGTGGTAAACGCAAGGGAAGACGAGAAGCCTGGAGTAGACCATCAAATATATCTAGTTTATCAATTTCTAAATAACTAATTTAGCTAGAGCTTAGTGGCGTCAAAACATTATTATTGCCCTTCAATAACTGTCAGGATTTGAGCCTTGTAGAAAAGGGCACTCTCTATAGAGGCTTGGAGGGAGCCAGCAATGGTTGAGAATGCCATGTGAAGATAACCTCCAATTAATCAGAATTACAGCTCTCTGAGGTCATTCCAGCCCTGATAAATTGTCTCTCAGGCTAAACATCCAGTTGCAGAAGAAAATGTTATATATGTGTGTATTATGTATGTTATTCTCCTCCCTTTATCCATTTATTTGTTACATTATCCTCTCTCCCTCTCTTTTTGGCGTTTATAATAGCACTAGTGGGCAACTTCTTTCTACCCTACTAAGTAGATTTTTTTAGGTGTTCTTGTTGTTAGCCAAGACATATGTAATATAAAAGCTATTGCTGTATGTGCATGCGGCTGATTTCACCCCAGACCATTATCAATTGCTTGTTCTTGCTTAGTTTGCAGCCTGGAAGAGTCCCTAAGGTGCTGTATGTTCACATGCATCTTAGAAAACGGTTGCATTGTTGTCACAACCTGGCAGAGCCAGCGAGCATCAAAAGGGATGGGATGTGTTCATTGGTGTTCATGGGAGGTGAGAATGGTGTGTGCATGTTGTTAAGTGTAAAGCGAGAGGAGGAACACCACCACATAACCAAAGGGCTGCCTGCTGGGACAGAGCCTAGTTTGTGTATGCAGGAAACATGTGTTACATGTGAAAATTGCAGGTATGCCACATATTGTGAGAGGAGGGAAGTAAAGTCAAGAAGTAAGACTGGAAAACATCTGTAAACACACACCCTTTACTGTCAACTTGTCAAATAGCAATTAGTCTGCTTTCACAAAGATATGACTAAATTCCTCAGGTTTTCTCATGCCTGTGTTGCAAATATGGAGAGCATAGTCTAATGGATAGTGTTGCAGTGAAATAAATGCTGCAGACCAGATTTAACCTGAAGCAAAAATTATACCTTTTGACTCAGTATAAGTTTTCATAATTTGAATTGTTTATTCCAACTTTTAAACAATAAGATTACTTTGTGCTCTATTCTATACAAGTAGAATCATTATGTGTATTACATTTTGAATACTGTTGGTCAAACTAGTTTTAGGTCTGTATGTATGCCTGTATACATGATCTCATTCTGTGGCCTAACTCCTCCTACACAAGTTAAATGATAAGTTGTTTATCCATTAGTTAAATGCAATTCACTAAAGGTGAGTGGATTTCCTGCACATTTAGACATGCAAATGGTGAGGAGGTGAAAAAAGAGGGCTGGGGCGATGATTTGCCTTGCAAAGCACACCCATCTGCCCTTTCGATGGCTCATTGGCTCCTAAGATCAGGTGCAATCTGAACTGGAATCATTTGGATAATTGACCTTCTGTGTGCATACATTAGAATAAATTAATTTTGATTGGCCGTGCAGCATTAGGAACAAAGCGGGAAATGTTGGCTCTTTTATATTCAGCTGCTGGTTTGTTGTACACAGTCTCGGAGGTGATTATGTATGCCATTCCCAAAGTATTATGCATTTCCTCAGTTAAATTAAATAATTCTTCCTTTGAGCAGAGTAGAGCACAACACAGTAAGACATGGAACCAAACTCAATTTTTAGCCTCAGTCTGACTTAGCATAAAGAGTATCCAAACAAATCTGTGTGGGCACACTCAAATCTAAATTTGAATGCATATTTCTGGTGTGTGGGTGGGATTTTGTCTATAAATCTATGTATCTATGCCCATGTAAACATGCTGAAGCAGAGTATTTGTGCCTGCCACATGTGGCTTTTTGTCCTCCCTGGTTTTTCCCATCTCCATAAGTGACCTTGCTATTCCAATGAAAGTGCCCACACTGTGTGTCTACACCAGGCCCATGTGGGCCTGTATGTCTCATTGCTGCCTGATGGACAGCCATTAACCCTTGGTGAAGAGGTTGAGGAATATTTATGTCTTTCTGTCAGCAGTGACACGACACCCTCTGGGAATGAATAATATGCCTGCCCTACACTGGCTCCAATTGTTGAGTCCAATTCACAGCGTGTGTGTGCGTGTGTGTGCGTGTGTGTGTGTGTGGATAAGCAGTGTGTGAGTTGGTACGTGTACAGTAAGTTGTGTGTGGGTTTAAGGGGCATTGTGATACCCTGAGGTGAGCAGCAGGAGATGAGTACTACGTCCCCCACTGACATCTGACAAACCTCCTGCTCACCGCAAAGGTCGGTCTCTCCTCCTCACTTTACGTCATGTGAAATCCAAGAACAGCGTAGTTGTGGGCATGTTTTGGAAATGATCAGTTATTGTGGCAATTGCTTAATTAGGCTACATGGGTAGCTGATCCTTACCAATCCCTTATTTTTATTAGCACTGCTATCAAGTAGCAACCACTGGGAACTGATACAAACCTTGGGGTCGCCTTCACTTATTTCCATGCGCTCCCAGCTATAAGCCTTAGGACCACTGTAGACTTGTTTTGCCCTTCGGATCACCTCTCAGGATACATGTAGGCTGTCCTAACCTCGGATTGCTGAAGATTATTGGGGCTTTATATTTTATTCAAATTAAATGATTAAAATAATATGATCCATATTTTGATCTATAGTTAAAGTCCCCCTTCAGACATGTTGTAAAAAATACTTGTTTAATATGTTTTTTTCACAAATTAAAAAACATACTCTAAAAAGAGTCTGGGAAATACAATGTACTCTTTCTCCTTCATTAAGAAATTCTGTATCTGGGCTTGTTTTACAGCACACCCTTAATGGGCTAGGTACAGTAGGACACGGAGTGAAACAGTGTTTGTATATTATGTACAAATATGTTTATTTCTTCAGAACTAACCCTTGGGTTGTTTGGGAATTTGCCTTATCCACTCCCAGATCTCCCAGTCGGTTAAAAGCTATTAGTTGGTGACAGAAAATAATGTGGATAAGAGCAGTAAGTAGCACATTCAAAGCATGTTCACTATTAAGACTTTATCTGTTTACTTACAAGACAAAATAAACAGACAAAACAACAGGGACACATTGAGGAAGGAGGGTGAGGAGGTACAGAACAATTGATGGAATAATACCGGAAAAGAAAACTAACAAATAATAACAAATAACCCCTGCTTCCACAACCATGGCATTATTGGTCAGGATAATTGTACTCAATTTTGCAAAGTCTAATGGGAGTGATATAAGCTCTGCACAAACTTTAACACTGAATTACCTTATAACTTACACATTTAGAGGACATCATCGCCAATTTCCATATATTTCACAGTCTTTACTATTTTAGGAGGTATTTAAATCCTGTTACCATGCAAGCTGGGTCAATCAGTAGGTATTAGGTGTTGCACATGCTAATGAGATATACATAATGGCACCTGTACATGGGAGGAAGTTAACCTTTTTAAAAGGCATTGATCATATTCTGAGCAAGAGGCAGGGGCAATACCATCCCAAAGTTTCTTCTTAATCATTGTATATTATTAAACACAGCTCAAATCAACAATGTGATTGATTCATAGCCGTAATATAATAACCATAAAATACCTATTATTAAAATTCCTATTCCTATTATGCCTAATACCGGCTTAATTTGGACTGTCCACTGCCAGTCCATTCAAATCCCACAACAACAACAAGGTGATCCCCTACTGTACCTCCAAGCCAACAACATGCACACCCTGCCGCCATCTCCATGTCAAAGGGAGACATGAGGTGTGACAAAGTATATGTTTTAAAGCTGACCTTCAAGTAGAGCTTCCAGATTTTTAGGCACCACAAGTGCATTAATGTGTTTAATTAGTGGAATGGCAATATTAAAGTAATGGCATTACATTTTTACCTTTCTATTTGACCAAAGTATTATGATAAAATGTTAGTATTGAAATTGTAAGGCAGCAGTAGATGCAAGATGAACTACATTACCAAACAAATCTTCACAGAATATTAAGTTTTTCCCTTAGGCAACCAATGGTTGGTCTAGAATTCAAACTGTGTCAAGATGAGAGGTTGTTTTTTTGTGTGTGAATCATGATAATGTCAATGATGACTGAATGTTAGCACAGTGTGTTTTGGGAAATTTGTTTATGTAAATTGCACTATTTTTTAACTCATTGTGATGTTGTTTCTTGTTAGTTGCCTCACTTGTGGCACAACTAGGGTTGGGGATCATTTGGATTTTTTCCGATACCAGTGCTAAAACAATACTTTTAAAACAGTGCCGGTTCCTCTGACACAGTTTAAAAGTATCAAAATAATACAAAAAGAACACAAAACGACACTCGGCAAGATTTATCGGCTCATTTATTGCTAAGACAATTAAAGGTTTATTAAAAAATTTATAACAATTACTTACAACAATAACTTATTTCACCAGTAAATTGTTGTTAAACGAAAAAAAAAGGGTATTCACAACAACTTTGAATGCACCACAAGGCTGGCGAGGCAAGTTTCAAGTGAACATACAATCTGTTGGTTTTCTGATAGCGACAGCTGCAGACTGTAACGTCCCACTGTAGGAAACCTCTACAGTGAAATGCAGTCACATTTAACACCATTTAGCTGTCAGCATTTTAACCGTGTTTAATCAAGCTACATGTTAACGT
Source organism: Etheostoma perlongum (assembly GCA_026937815.1). Taxonomy (NCBI): domain Eukaryota; kingdom Metazoa; phylum Chordata; class Actinopteri; order Perciformes; family Percidae; genus Etheostoma; species Etheostoma perlongum. Next base: position 8,156,193 of record CM049374.1, on the reverse strand, counting down.
CTAAAGTAACCCTCTGCCAAGTTTAATGTTAACTAGCGTCACATGCAGCAATGTTTTTGTTGCCTGTACCATCCGTTTTGGAGCATCAGAGGGCAGCACCAAAATGAAGCACCAAAATTGGCGTTGCTATTCGGTCCAGTAGATACCGGTCATTAAGACCGGTTCTCGATACCCAACCCTATACACAACACAAATGAACTGTACACCACAAATCAGAATGCAGCTGAAAACGATGTGTAAACTCTGTGAAGGCATATGGAAAGGTTGAGAATATTGAACAATAACAGAAGATTGATTATCAAAGGAGCTGTACTTGAAATAGTGAAAAAACAATATGTAAAATACCTAAGCTATCAAAACAAAGAACTGAGAAGCTCACACTGAGGGAGTGTGACATGATTCTCTGAACAGTACACTATTACTCAATTATATACAGTATTTACGTACTGGAGCAAATATTTGTTTTCTGCTATTTAATGTTCAGAATGTCAAGCACAACCCCTTTTAATCTTTTAGAACAAGGACAATGCTACATGGGCACATGATGATGATGATGATAATGATGATGATGATAGAAGAGAGGAAATGCAACCTGGTTTGTTGACATGTTGATCAGGTCAGGTTACTTTATTGGTACCCGTGGGTAAACTAGGTTTACAGTCTAAGAGGCAGAACGCCCTTAAAACTTTGTAGACCACCACATTAAAACATGGCAGGTTAAACAGCATGAATCCGCTGAAGCATTGTGCATGGTGTCAGCAGTGTACAGTGGTGTTGTGGTACGAAGAATGTTTACTTGGCGCACTTTCATTTTCAAACAGTACACATTGACTTGGTGTATGAATTCTTGGTAGGGGTGTACGATTCAGAAAATTTAACGATTCTATTTGAATTGTAGCTCACGATTCGATTCAATATCAATTTATGATTCAAAAACAATTCTTAATTTAAAAAAACGATTCACAATATGTAATTGTAGTTACTTTTCCCAAGTATGTATGTATATACTGTATATACAAACACACACATATGTGTGTGTGTGTGTGTGTGTTTGTATACCATGCGTTTTTTGTTTGTGTTTTTGATACCATGCGACCACACTTGTCCAGTCCGAACGACATTCCAATGTCATTGCTGTAGATCCTGGTAGTGTGGATCAGTGAGTCAATGTCTCGCTCATTTCTGGCATACAGCTTGATGGGCTATGATCTTCAATCGTAGGTCAGTCGCTCTTATGTTGAGTGGTTCTGTGCCGTAAGGGCCTGTTGTTATTGGGGCTTGGGACCCAATCTCTGAGTGTGGGGATGATGATGAAATCTCCCCGCTGACCTGTCGTCCTGGCTCCCCCTTGCCGTAGCATATTTGTTGTACCTCGTCAATCTCTAGTTGTTAGAACACTGAGATAGATATATATATATATATATATATATATATATATATATATATATATATATATATATATATATGTGTATATATATATGTGTGTATATACTGTGTGTACATATTAGAGGATGGATATATATATATATAAGGCATTGGACATTTTGAATTTATAAAATAAATATTACCCTAACATCCGTCTACCTGTGTGTTGTGATACGTGCGTATTAAGCTCCATGTGGCAGCGCAACAATGGAAGATGTTAAAAAAGAAGTTGGCCGCAGGAGATTTTAAAACTATTGAAAACGAAGGAAAGTCAGCTGTGCATTGATGTCATCTGTTGACATTTCCGAATACAATGCTTAATGGCTATACATGTGTCATTGTATGAGAAACAAATATACTCGGGTGTGAAATATCTTAATGCCTGTCGGGCTCGGGTCGGGTTGTTACTGCTCTGTCGGACGCGGGCCGGGCTCGGACAGAAAAATCCGGCCCGATCCGCACTCTAGTACATATGTATGTACAGTATATATGTATATCTATATGTGTGTGTATATACTGTGTGTGTGTGTGTGTGTGTGTGTGTGTGTGTTATGGACAGAATACCAGCTGATCTGGGTGGGTGGCATTGCCCATGATCAGCAAGCATTCATCAAATGTTCCAAAGGCACATTCTGTTTTTTACTATTCTGACATCATTTTAAAAAACTGAGAAAACATTGGAGAACCCTTTTGCAATTATGTAACCACATAATGTAATCTGAAAACTTGCCCTGGTTAAAAAAAAAAAAATCAATGCAACTGATCTCAGCTGGTAGTCTGTCTACACTGGAGTGCAATGGAAATTTCTAAGTGATCCCAAAATATTGTCCGGTAGTGTATATTCATGTAAATATGTTTATTTGTTATTTTAAAATCTTGTTATGATGTATGTGTATGTTGTGTGTGTGTGTGTGTGTGTGTGTGATGTCTGTAAGCTACTGGGACCTTGCATTTCCACTTGGGGATCAATAAAGTATCTGTCTATCTATCATGTGATTGCAGTAGACATACAATAAAAAAAAAATTAAAATATGAATCAATTTTTGGAATTCTATGACTCGATTTTGAATCGGTAGAGCTTGAATTGTGATTCAAATACAAATCAATTTTTTTGCACATCCCTAATTTTTGGCCACCATAAACCTCAAATACATCCAGGAAGATAATGATCCATGTTACAAAGCACAGATTGATTCAACACTCAAACTCAAACTTAAATGACTTTTGTTAGCTATTGGCATTTTTCCAAACATTTAGGAATACTCATGCAGAGCCTTGCATGCAGTGGGCAATCGTAATCAGAGCTTGTCATGTGCTCACAGCGGGATGTTTTCAAATGGCTTGATGCACCTGTAAAAGGTTTTATTTTCCTTTGACGTGTTGAAGTTAGTTCCTACTAACTGCAATGTGCCTGTCACCTACAGCTCTTTATCTAACTAGTGCACTGTTTTTGTTGTTTTTACTAATGTGGTAAATTCCATTGAATGTCTTATAACTGCGCCACAAAAAAAGCCTTCCTGTGGTTCTGCTACCTAACAGTGAGGGTGCTACCTGTTTGATGAAAACAAGTACAGCAACGTTAGAAGTGGAACAAAACTCCAAACCACAGAGATTATTTGTTATGCATGAGGTACAAAAGTACTGCAATCTTGAACATAGCAATGGTTCTTATTCCTCCAGCCACCTACACACATATTGAGCCAATGAGTTTAACACAATACATTGCATAGTTACAAGAGGGTTCTGTCACCGTTTGGTCCTGATCCTGTAGTCAAAATGCACAACTCCATGTCTGGCAAGCCAAGGCTTCCTAGTAAATATTTGTTTATTTAGCTAATTTAAAAGGGACCATTTAAAACAAATGTCACCATATGACACACTTGCCAACTTTCCTCCGGCAACCTTGCTTGGGTCACACCCATCTTTGAGGTAGGCTTTCATTTTGATATTAACTACACACATGTAGTTTCGTGACTGCATCTTGCAGAGTTGGCACGCTATCGCAATTGACAAAATATGGCCACAGACAGAAATATACAGTACAGCCAGGCAAAGTACTCAAAACCTCATCTTTGGTAGTTCCGCTACAGTAGGTGTGTCCAGGACCACATTTAATCAAGATGAGACACACACACACACACGCGCACACACACACACACACACACACACACACATACACTCACACTCAAAACGTTTTCCTTGCTCATTTACATTGCGTTTTAAAAAGGAAAATGAAAGAAAAAATTAAAATGGAACAAAGCAAGTTTGTGTGAAATGAAGGAATTAAATACTATTCTATACAATAAGTATAGTATAGAATAGTATATAGTTATACTCTGAGTCATGACACACTGTAATGTCTTCTCACCATTTTAGATTTTTTTGTTTAATTAGTAATTTTTAGGATGCTCACACCTGCCAAACATGTTTTGGCTAATGTTAATGGGAATGCCTGGCGGGGACTGGATCAGAAGGCAAACGATTACAATCATTAAAACATGCTGTATTATTATTTTTTCCCCAACTGTTAACACCAACTGGCCCAGAATATAATGGAATTCATCCAATTTTATCAGTCAAATCATAACTATTAGTTAAATCATAACTATTAGTTGCCCAATAACTGCAATATGTATTCACCACCTAAAGTGAGGTTGTTGTTTTTTGCAGCCAGATATTTAGTTTGTAAGTGATTTAAATTTTTTGGCCCTAAACTGAGAAATTGTCTCATTGGGTCTATGTTATAAAACACCCGGCCCCTACTCCAACAAGCTGTCCAACTCAACTTCATCTAAGCTGCTCCATCAAATGTCTCTACCCCCATCCCACCTGCTATCTTGGACTTGTCTGTAAATGTGAAGATCTGGAGAACTGTAGTTGTAAGCCTGTAAAGCCCATTGAGTGACTGCATGTGATCTTGGGCTATACAAATAAACTTGAATTGACTTGTACAGAACCCCACTGTGCAATGAATGATTGATTGAAAAGCTGTGCAAGAATACAACCATATAGTGGGTTGATTAAACTCAGCCGCAAGGCAGCTGCCATGGCCCATGACCCTGCACCTCACTCACAAGGGATTGCAAACCTTAAGTTGGCCATATCCAGGATCCATTTTCTGGTCACATGGGTTATGCCAGATCTCACCTTTTCTTATATCCCTCCCCCCATTCCTTACTCACCCATGCCTTCACACAAACCTCTTTTGGCTGGAAGAAAAGCCATTCCTGCCTTGATTGGCTTCTTTTTGTTGGCCTGTAGAGCAAAGATTGGCCTGGAGGTGGGGGGGAGTGGCTCTTGGCCAGCACAGATGTGCAAAGACTCAATGATGTGGATAGATGTGAGTGTGACATATTGATGCAGAGTATGGTTAAGGCAGTTAAATGGTACTGCTCCCCTGTCAGTGCATGAGGACTTAGGAGTAGTTTGATTTGGTCAGGGTTTAAAAGAATCAGTTAAGATGATCAGCGTGATTTGTTTTCTAAATAGGCCATCATTGGGATAACTTGCCCACCATATCTACAGTGTATTTTATTTATATATATATATATATATATACTTTTTATAACAGCAACTCAGTCCAAAGGATTAGAAATGTCACTGGTACATGAAAACATGAACTGACATGCGGTAATGTGCATGGTAGACTGAGTTTAGGGTTTACATCTATCCTCCAGATGAAACATTGTCTCCACCTGGCATCAATCAGATATCTAGTTACCCATTTTGGTTGGTTTTTACTGTCAAGTGAAACTTCAAATGCCACTGTCTGTCAAGAGGTGTCTCCACCGGTGACATGGCTAATCTTTGACATAATGCTCAGTCTGTCTCTTCGCAGTCCCAAGAAGGGCCTGTCATGCTTCAGCAGGCCGGATAATTATTTCCCTCTTATCCCTCCTTGCCAGAGCCAATCCTAGCCTTCAATAGAATCCAGGGACCGCACCACTTCCCATCAGCTCTCTCTGTTTCTTTTCTTCTCCATCTCTCTTCTTCCATCTGTTTCACTTCGCCTCACTCTCTGACTTCAAGACCCTCTTTTCCCTCAGTCTGTATTTTTGTCATTCTCTCTTTTTGTTCTGTATCCTCTCTAAGAATAGATATGCACATGCAAAATAGCTCCCCTGTTTGACAAAATTGATGCTCAAAGAAGTAAACGTAGTATAAAAGATTGCTATAGGAACATCTTTTTTGCATGGGTTGCCTTAATCATTTGATGCTCCCTACACATAGGACAAAGAACACATGAAATCTTGTGCTTCCTTTCATCCACACGGCCTTATCTTTCTGCTGTGACGTGAAGCACAATTACAGTGTGAGCAATTTCATTGAATGAGATGATTCTAAGAAACGATCTGCTGTGTCTAAGTCTGAATGCTGTGTTGTGAGAGTGCTTTCCATTATCGTTTGTAAATAGGCAGGGTATTGCTTATTTGTGTAGACAAACAAGTACAGGAACGTAAGAAGTACACATTTTTTATCATTCTATTCAAACATGTATCAACAATGATCTGCAGTCATAATTTCATACCAACACAGTTTTTGCTTTGTGTGGGGAAAAAGTGTATTCAGTACTTACATCAGTTTGTCATGGGTCCAGATATACAGTATCTAGTCATCTTGTCCCTTTTGGCTGTGCCATCATATTAAGTAAATGGTGGGTAGCTTAGATCAGTATTTTCTAGCACGATGATATCGGCATGACATCGGAATCAGCCAATAAAAGCTAAAGCGGTATGCTGTGCCTAGCCGGCGCTACTTTTCTAATGTGGCCTTACCTGAATTCCAGAGTGTTTTCACCAGTCACATTGAAAAGCTCCTCATCGGCGTTAGTCATATTAGCTTTACCACAGGCATTTGGACATCAAGCGTGAGTCCTGTTAGCATGTTGAGCCTCACTGCCCAGTGGATAGACGAAGGCTTCACCCTTAAAAAAGCAGTCCTACGCTCACAGGAATGCTCCGGTTCTCACACAGCAGCAGCAATTGCATCCACATTTGATATGTTTGGAAAATAGAAAGTGAATGAGTGCATGTCATGCTATGTGACAATGCTCGTAACATGGCCAAAGCTATGGTGGAGTTTGGTGTTGCAAGTCTACCATGCATGGCACACACTACGCAACTGGCAGTGCATGAAGGTGTCCTGATTCAGCGCAGCGTGGCAGATGTTGTGGTCGGCTAGAGTATGTACAGAAAGAGCTTGCAATGCCGGTGCACGGTTCTTTTGTGCTCTTGACCACCACCAAGTTTCAGTACAATGTCAGGGAAGCATTTGGCAGACCTTTTCAAGTAGGAGATTATGATTGTGATTAGATTATTATTTTGTATTTCTATTGATTTTACTCTTAAGGACTGAAGTTTGAAGCCTGAACTTAAAAATAAAATGTGGCACTGGCATTTTATTTATTCTCCTCCAAGTGAAATAATTGACCTGTTTTTCAGGGGTGAATGTCTGTCTACATGTTTAAAATGATACATTTATGATAGAATCAAATGTTGTTTTTCTTGTGTATTGCCTTGTCTACAACACATGAGTGTAATAAGGTAAAGGTAGTACAGTAGAGATACTTTTCTTCAGTAAAATTAAAGTGTATATACTGTTTGTCAGGGGAAAAATGTGTATGTATCAGTATCAGCCAAAATGAGTTTGAAAATATTGGCATATTGAATATTGGCCAAAATTTAATATCATGCATCCCTAGTATTTTCTTGTTCAGATGCAATATGACAGGTGACTACTCCTCCTGTCTTACTTAAAACTAGAACAAAAACAAAATAATCGTTTCTCACCAACAGCTGTCCCATCATTCCAAGATATGTGATTCCTTGATTTGGAAGCTGTGCATGTTAACCTGTGGCCCCAGGGCAGAGCATGGGGCTTCCAGCAGATTGAAAACAAATAAACAAGGCCTGCCAAAGAGGGCGGCAACAGTACAGGCTGTCTCCAGTAGATAAGACAGAACAATTGCCCTTAATAGGCCACAGAGAGACACACTCCCATCTCCAGTCCTGCCTTTTTCTACAGCTATCTGCTTGCTGGTAACAAAGGAAACAAGATGGTTTCCCTTTTCTTTCTTCCCTGCAGAGAGATTAGCACAGCGCTTAACAGTGGTATGGGCATGAAAATGTGTATTTGAGTGATAATTCAGCAAGGCGCGAGCAACTCGTGACTAGGAGTTGTGCAGAATGAGAGGGAATACAATGCTTTTATTCCCCCCCTGGGTTGAAACTTGGAGGAAAGAAGTCATTTTTGTTTGGTATTTATCAGTCTATGGAAGGAAAATGAAGACTTTCTGAACATGTTTTCCAGTGTTGTCCTTATATTTCAGTCCATACAGATTGATATATAGTTTTTATAATTTGTTTTATAATCTGCCATTTCCTTGTCCACCATAACGATTCACACATTCTGTCTAACGTGCATCCAAGACACATGAATACACAGGAGAAGTACAATACAGGGCCACGTGAGCATGTCAAATTGTCTGGGTTACATTTCTTCCATGTCCTGAATGCACTTAGTGGGGCATATAATAGCAGGCAGCAAAGCCTGTTATCCTTGTGAAGGCCTGTTTTTGACTTTGACGCAAAAAAGCCTTGGCAGGATATCAGAATGCCGGCAGCAATGATCCTATTTTGTAAAATTTGAATCCTTTCACCGGCACACAGGTAGAAGGCACCGGCTCATGCCGTAACATTGCCTGAAAGAACACACAAAGATCTTCTAGAAAAAGAGCAACCTTGCACATTCTACCTGATGCCTTATGCAGAGCTCTGATGAAAGAAATCCACCCCACTGCCAAGTAAGCTCACCTGAAATGAACGTCTTTCCCATGAAGTTCCCATGGCATGAAAATTTCACTTTATGAGGTTTTTTAACATTAATATGCATTCCCACCAGCCTGTCTATGGTCCCCCCAGTGGCTAGAAAAGGCGATAGGTGTAAACCGAGCCCTGGGTATCCTGCTCTGCCTTTGAGGAAATGAAAGCTCAGATGGGCCGATTACCTCCCTTTTCTCTGCTTTGCCTGCCCAGAGAATTTGGCCCACCCATGAGAGAGAGACATATCATGGCGAGAGACAGCGAAGTGGCAGTTTGTCAAGGCCACACCCCCAGCCTCCACCTTGCCCCCCCCCCCCCCTCCCCCCTCTCTCCTCCTTAAAAGCTACAGACCTAGAAATGGCACATACTAAGGAAAGCTCATTGTGGGACTGGCTCTAGTGGCTGTAATTTTGCACCAAGGCTGAATTTTGGGTAAGAGACTTCAGATATGGTATTAGGGGACCACTAAGGTCTATATAAAAGCATCCAAAGAGCACCATGTCATGGGACCTTTAAGGAAAGAGGCAGTGCTCGGTTCTGTGAGAGGAGCTAAAATGCTCCAGTGTGAGACGGATATTTTAGACTGATTGGAGTGTGCAATGCTATTTTATACCTTAAGGCTGGATTTCCGAGCCTCTGTGAGCTGAATGGAGCAGAGTAGTGTTAGACTTTTGATTGGAGAGGGCATCAAACCAGATTGACCCTAGATTTGGCTCCCATTTTTCCAGCCAGTTCATCAATGTGGCTTTTTAACCCCAAACAGACCAGTACCTTGATGGAAGTTACACGATATATATGGAAGCCATATATATCGTGTAACTAATGTGCACTGCACAGTCTACCTCAAAAGGGCTAAATACCTTGACCAAAAGTATATATTACATTTTAGAACTGAATGAGCTGTTCTAGGAGACAATTTAATTAGTTTTTAATTAAAAAAAATAAATTTCTACTTCTGTACCTCCTTTTTTTCTTTGACCTCCTCTTTTACCTCTGTCCCTGCATATTTTTAGTTTAAGGGTGATTAAGGGTGAGTATTTACATTATCTTACTTCAAATTACAGTGAGGTGGTTGTGTGTGGTGTTGTAGCTTTGGATCTGTAACCTATAATTGAAATAGGCATATGTGGTAGAATTTCATCAAACTTGTTGTCGGTTTGCACAGCGATAATAATATTCCTTAGGCTGTACACTTGCTTGTAAACCTAAACTATACAAATTATAAGAAAAAAAAAACTTTGAGGAAAGTGCAACTCAGTCCTCACCACATCCATATTTCTATAAACAGCATTTACTTCTTTGCCAAACGACATAAATCATGTCTTATGTATCATTAATATACATGGCTGTCAATAGGAGATGCATGAATGGAAGAAAAATGGTTCTTCCCAATAGAGACAGAGTTGAAAAATGGACTGCAAATAGGGCGAGAATAGTGTCTTCTCTAGTGAGGCTGCAAAAGGGCATCTAAATCTCTGCTGCCCCCCAGTGGGGGCCGGTTAATTACGTGTGTGTGTGTGTGTGTTTGTGTGTGTGTGTGTGTGTGTGTGTGTGTGTGTGTGTGTGTGTGTGTGTGTGTGTGTGTGTGTGTGTGTGTGTGTGAATGAATTTAAGTCAAAACACAGGATGCTGGATGTCGTATAGTCACTGTTGATTAAATACATTAGTATCAAAGTGGTGTCCTATGCTGTCCTGTGCTACTGTCTAGCTTAAGAAGCAATGTTATATTATTCCATTGTTAATGCATTGCGCATGTGCTAGTAATACAACTACAATCACTCCTCCAGTTATCTAATCTAAGTTATCTAATCTAAGGTATGTTTTCTTTTCTTTCTTTTTTTTAAATAATTATTTTGGGCATTTTAGGCCTTTATTTATATAGGACAGCTATATATGACGTTTATGACATGCAACAATGGGCCGCAGGGCGTAGTCAAACCTCTGGCCACTGCGTTGAGGAGTAAACCTCTATATATGGGTGCCTGCTCTACCAGGTGAGCTACCCAGGTGCCCTAGGTGTGTTTTCTTCATGCGATCTTTGTTTTAAATTGACAGACTCAAGCCTAGGGATTTGGTCAATAAAATAATACACAGCTCTCCACTTCTTTTTCAACTGGCTGTGTACAAATTCAAAGTGGCAGTGGTAATTTTGGCCTTGTGCCCCTTCTGTGGGCCACACCTGCACAGGGCAGTGGGGCAGCACACACGAACACGTGTGCCCTCAAGCAGCCGAGAATATAGACACATAAACACACACACACACACACACACTGTGAACTGCAAATCACACCTACAGTAACAGGTTGTCAGAGAAACTGTTTGATACACGGCTGAGGTTTAAGAACCAACATGCCAGTGTCATTACACACCTCTTTCCGTCTACTTTTCTCTTACTGCAAACTCTCACCGTATGCCACTCTTCACACATATATTTACATTCACATCGGCCATTAAGTAGGCTATATCACTAATAATTATTATTAATTAGTACTTTTCTTTAAAAAGTGTGTTAATGCAGCTTTTTGAAGTGTGTGTGTGTGTGTGTGTGTGCGTGTCTGTACGTACGTACCTCTGGCTGTGCACCTGGAAGCTATAATAACCCACATTTATGCCTGCTGGATTTGCCGGTCAACGTGCGCAGGTCATACACATCAGTGTGTATTGGAAGCAGATTTGCATCAGCAGTGTAATATCAGTTCCATTTAGAAATTAACAACATGGATACCTTGAGGCTTGACTTGTCTTACAAAGAACAGAATATTTTCTTTCTTGTCCACCACGGTGGAAATGTGTCTTCTTCACTCATAGCCACTATTAAAAATTAAAGGGGCACTCCACCAATTGTACGCGTAAAGATAAGTTAACTTGTCACGGGAAGTGCTGTACATCATGAGAAAACAGTTGTATAATGTCAGTAGTGGCTCTTTGGAAGGCTTTTTGCAGTCTAAGGAAATTACCCTGCTGAAGTCATCAGGGTTTTCTAAGATTGCGCTCATGACTTGTTTTAGCAGAAAGTGGAGTTTGAAAGAGAAACATTTACCGGGCAGAGAGCATCTAGCAAAAGACACTATTGAGTTGTATTGTGGGAAATGTAGGATCCAGTGTTTATTCGCGCTTGACCCATATTAAGGACTTAAAGTCAGAATATCTCGGCCTCTGCAGCTTTCATATGACAATTCTTTTATAAATACATCTTTTTATTAAGCAGTAAAACATCAAAAGAGCTTACAGGGAGGAGGTTCGACACCTGGCTGAGTGATGTTTCCCTAACTTCACGCAACTTCATCCCTCTACCACCCACCACGTATTGTCGCCAACGCCCTCCTGATTCTAATTAAGAGGGTAAACATATGACAGACACTGTAATGCACTAATGCAAAAATATACCTTTTTGCAAAAGCGGTTACATTTTTCAAATAATGGCTCCCATGTTATCAGAATTGATACAATAATTGGGCACAACTTTGTTCAAGGGTTTAGTGATTGGTCTGAATGAGCACAGGATGTTGTGCAAACAGTCATAGAGACAATGTTAACTCTCTAATTAAATGACCATAGCCTAGTTTAAATTAACAAACTTACCAAAATGCATATCTTGATAACACCCTACCTTTTGTCTTTGGTAAGTGGCCATAGTAAAAGTGAGAAAATACAATCGGATGTGTCCTAATTTAGAAAAAAATGTACTGCCATTCTTTGCATGTCATCTTCATTTCCAGTTTGGGGCTAATGTTTGCCGGCTTTTTCCCCTTGTTTTTGGCATTCCTGATCACATCCCTGTGTAACATACTTAATCACCATGAAACAGTTCTCTGTGTTGGTCTAACAACTTGCTCAATTTCTTTGTGTGACGTCTGAGTCTTTAGGATGCTGCCTACATCTGTATTTGTTTTGGTGCTCTCTCCTGGTCTTCTCTCTGCTGTTTATAAGGAGATGCTTATTTGGATAGCATATAGAGGACAGTGCCTTGGCTGTCGCTCTGAACGCTATCCAAGTCCTTGATCTCCTCTCCCTATAAACATCATTACCACACACTAAAAACATTTACAACAGGCACACACACACACCCACAAGCTGCTCATCCAAATTGGCGCTAACAGATTAGCAGTGATTATAAACAAACATGGAGGATTAATCCTGTATGCTCTGTCTACTTCACAAAGCTAGCCAGGGTAATTACCAAGTGCTAGATTGTTAGTGTAATTGCACACTGACAAACACACGTGTGCGCGCACACACACACACACTAGCTGTTTTGCTTCACTACTTGTGATATCAGTTTCATGCTCATTTTTAAGAAAGTTACAAAGAAACTGCAAGACAGCTGAACTGAACATTGGAGACAGTGAGATTGTTAGTTTTTTTTTGGCACAGCTCGGTGGGTTCAAACCTCAAAGGTTTGTTCTTATTAGGTGTTTGGGAAATGTGGATTTATTAAAGAAATGCAAATGAGAGCTATTAAATTTTAAATTGAGTCACTAGCTGAGTGGGAAATGTGTATGTACTTGATTCCATGTTATTCTTTTACCAGCCAGTCAGTGTTAAGGATAAAAATGATAAATGGCTCAAACGCATTTCAAAGGTTTGGAAACCAGCCAGGTGTGTAGCTTCTTTTGTTTTTCATGCCACCGCTTCCCATTGAAATATTGCTTTATTATTTTGCCCCAGTGTTGCCTTTTCACTTGCTGCTGCCCTCTTAATTTCACCAATAGATTACTTTATTCTGCCTCTAGTGTGACAGTGTTGTATAGCCTTGGGATAGTATGATTTTGTTTTTCTTACCGCGGTTGAAAAGCAAGAAATTCCCACGGTACAATGGAATATTGCAACTCCCTTATGAGAATTGGTGATGAAGCTGCTCTATGGAATGTTTTCCTGTAGTAGTGAGATTTCAATCTTGTAGCAGTTAGTTTTGCACTGATGTCTTTCCACTATGAGAACTTTGCCAAAGATTTGATAATGGTTGATTTTTTTGTGCTTCAGTTTGAACAAACTTTGTAAAAATAAATGTTGGACATGGCAAATGTACATCTTTTGCACAATACTTTCCATTTGTCCACATTATTTAATCATTTAATCATTTTCTTCTTTCACAGGTTGAGGCCATCCTTGTCAACATCTTTGGTGGGATCGTCAACTGTGCCATCATTGCCAACGGTATCACCAAGGCCTGTAGAGAGCTGGAGCTGAAGGTGCCACTGGTGGTCAGGCTTGAAGGTACGAATACACACACAAACACACGCACACACAAATCCAGGTTTACCCTGTCTAGCCCTTTAGCAAGCTGGCCCCCACTGATATGCATCATACCCCTCAGAAACGTCGACCATTGATCTCTATCTAGCCAGGATTGAAAGCACTTGACCTTAATGAGGATTTGATGATGCTGTATAAATGACACACACCTACAGCACTTGTCAATCATCTTGATGAGCTGTTTGCCTTCACATGACATGCTGTACATCTTAAGGCCCAGGTAACACCAGCATAGGCATCATGCTTACAAACTGTGGTTCAGCCAATCTTTACCTGAATTTTAGAAAGCCTATGCTTTTATTCATCATGTCTTCAAATGTTTCTTTTCCTGACCACTAGCCCCACCTACTAATCATATGGCCACTAGCTTCAGCTTCCATGGAATAAAGTATACTAACACAAAAATAATATGGCCAGTTATATCTGTTACTGTTTTGAAGTGACAAATGTATATAACATCCCTTTATAGTGTAATTGATTGTGTGCTGCAGGATTTAAATGACCTCTTTTCCACCTTGTTTTCAACTTTGGAGCTATTGTTCAGTATTACTGCTGCTTTACTCTCTGGAGCCTTTCCATCTTCATTGTGGCCCAGTGTTCCAATAAGAACAGCAGTGCATTTCTCTTACCTGTCACATTATGCCGCACCCATCATTAGCACCAGCCAGAAAAACAGTAGCGATGGCACTGATTGGCTCACCTTTCACCTGTATATGCTAATAATGGGGGTCAGCGTTGACTTCCGGAGGCACGGGGCCAGTTGGTGGTTAGCTTAATTGTCAAGATCCTGCTGAGTAGTGTGTCCAGAGCAAAAAAAGTGTGTGTGTGTGTGTGTTCGTGCGCCCGCCCGCCCGCTAACCCTCACACTGTATGTCCTCACACACACTGTTATTATGGTTTGTAGGTCAGGGTGTGTAAGCTGTTTCTAGAACCCAATTGTGCACCAAGGCACTACAGTGCAGTATAGACATGGCTGTCTATTGAGAACTTTAGTTGTTATATTAACACCTAAAGGTTTTGTTCTCAGTCAAATGAGACCCATAGACACACACACCTAGAGAGCAAAATATGCATTTGTGTAATTTATATCCACTGTCTGTCTTCATGTTGCCAATTGACCACAGGGCTGAAGAGTGAGCGCTGAAAGAAATGACTGGATTTGCAATAAAAACAAACCATTAATTGGTCACCACACATTTCTTCTGCCATAGGCCATGTAAATCAACCTGACTCACAAACAGGCTGAGTCCAGAAGGTCACTGCTGGCGGTTGGTCCAACCACGTTTTCCTGGCCTGGGCCTAATCCAAGCTTTAGCTATGGGTCATTACATCCTGGGCCGCAGTCTTGTGGAGAAGATTGGTTCAGAATCAATCAGCTCAGCTTGCTAGGCTGACCGCAGGGCAGTGAGAACAGCCCAGCGCTCTTCAACAGGATCAGAATGGATTAACTGCCACACTTTTAATTGGGAAGGCTCTTTTAAAAAGCCTGGGATGATTACATTGGTAGGGAGTTATGTATTCCCATATGTGGAGGAGGTCCATGTTCACTAGATGCTGATATGGTTGAATTAGTTGATAGGGTCGCTTTATGTGTGGGCTGATAGAGAGTCTAACTAATGGCGTTTTTCCATTAATGGTACCTGCTCAACTCGCCTCGCCTCGGCTCGACTCGACCGCGGTGCCCCGTCCTCCTGTTTCCATAGCAGATTATCGGTCGTCATAGCAGGAAACTGCCGTGACCTAACGCGACACACACAAAAGCGTCTAAAGAGTTTTGTTTTTGATTCTCGGTGTGTTGCCACAGCCAGAAGGCCAGGGACTTTTTTTCGTAATGGAAAAACAAAAAAGGCGACTATAGTCGAGTAGATACCATGCTGTGAAAAAACGCCATAAAATACACCTGCTACAGTATTAGCATTTTATTGCAAATGTATGCAACAGATTCAGCACAGAACGTATATAGACACATATATACGAGTGTTGTAGTACTCGATCGGTCTTAAGACTTTTCGAAGGGCTTGTCTCGGAATCAACCGCATTTTTACTCGGTCTTGTCATTAACTCTGGATTTTATTTTAAAACCGTTTAAGACACCGACGCAAATATTTAGCTAATTAAAAAGTCTCAAATACTGGATATTTTGTCCTTTTGTCAGAAACCTAAGAAAAAACTATCACACAGGTCTTTAAGTCCATCATGAAAAAAAGATGGGCGATGACATCATTGGCAGTTGGTGGTGGCGGGGAGGATTTGTTCAAATTTTAAATTTACATAGATTACATTATATCCACAATGTCGGTTGTGACGGTGACATCATCCATCGGACCAGTTCTACTGAACACAGGCTAGAGTGGCCGAATGTGACAAGATAATAGGCTGTTTTCTAGGGGTGGGAAAAATAATCAATTCTTAGATGTATCATGATTCTCTCTAGAATGATTCAATAATGGATTCTGATAAGATAATAATCGATTATTTAAAAAAAAGGTGTTGATCTTTATTTAAAAGTTACTGTCTCCAGACATGTACAAATCAGAAGTGACTGAAAGAGGAAGTGATAATGGCCATATATGTATATACACGTTCTAATAAGAAATACATACAATAATTAGGCAAAACACATAACAGCTGTTCATCTACTTCATCACATTACATCTGACCACCTCATGTTTCATGTTCTAAGAAACTAATTCTCCACCTTTAAACATGATTTCAAGCATCTTTAAGGCGTAAGGATGGAATGACTACACGATAAAAACCTCAGTAGACAAAACATTTCATTAGAACATGTGTGTGACGAATACTGTATATGTCACAATCTAAAACTCAGATTTAAATGTATATTTTTTTAAATCACGCATGAAAATGTACATAAAAAAATTGTTAATAATAATCGGTTTAGAATCAAATTGTTGGCCTCTGAATCTACTGAACTACTACAACGAACTACTACAAACTACTATTTTTTGTGACTGTTATTGCCACTCTTCATTCTAACCCCAACCAGCCGTCAGACACCGTCTACCAAGAGCCTGGGTCTGACCGAGGTTTCTGCCTAAAAGGAAGTTTTTCCTCGCCACTGTCGCACTGTTGCTTGCTCTGGAGGAAACTACTAGAACTGTTGGGTCCTTGTAAATTCTGGAGTGTGGTCTAGACCTGCTCTATCTGTAAAGTGTCTTGAGATAACTCTTGTTATGAATTGATACTATAAATTGAATTGAATTAAAAAATGGAATCGAATCGTGAGGTGCTTAGATATTCCCACCCCTACTGTTTTCTACTCATCACAGTAGGAAAAGCACATGTTGAAAACATTAAAAAAAATAATGATGGCAGAATTATTGTGTCACACTGTTATGGTTTACTGGGACACTTGAATAAAGCAGAGCCATTGTTAATGTTATTACACCTGTGTGACAAGTCAAAGTGCTGTGAAAAAGGCCTTTGATAAATGCTAAATCATAGCATAACACTGGCAAAAGTAGAGATTGAGTCATGGTGTCAGCAAACTGGCTCACGTATGTTGGAATATTTATCTTAAGTTTACTTCAAAGGAAACGTGTCTGCTACTAGACATTCCAAACCAAGTAAAGACTATAGCAACAAAACCTTTCAATGTACTGAATCAAGTGTTTTTGTTTTTTTACCTCCGCAAAGGCGGTTATGTTTTTTGGCTCTGTTTGTTTGTTTGTTTGTTTGTTTGTTTGTCTGTCAACAGGATTACTGAAACGCTACTGGCCCGATTTTAATGAGACTTGGTGGAATGGTGTAGCATGGGTCAAGGAAGAACCCAGTACATTTGGGAGTGGATCAGAATCAAGGGGCGGATGAACAAATTATTTATCACTTTTGTTAACATTGCGAGATAGGGCATTGTGTTGCATTCATGTGGTGTTCATTTGTAAAAGATATATGCTGTTATTTCTTCTTCAAAAAAAAGTTACACTTCTCACTTTATTGAAAAAAAACGTTAAGAGCAAATGTATCAAGCTAACTTCACAACCACAGGAACAGATTTACATAAATTGTAAAGCTTCACAATATTTATCTTTTATTTTGTACTACAAAATAAAAACACATATATTGTCATCCTTCCAAGGAATCATGAGAAATACAGAGTAACTCTGTAGGTCCAAGACTATGGCAGAGGCTTCTGCTCTCATCATTTAGGTTCACTAAACTCAGTTTGTTAAGACAGAATTAGTCACAAATTTACACAGCATTACTGCAGCGTCAACAGAACGTTTTTCGGCACAAGCCTTTGGCACAGCCCCAAGCCTTATTACGTTGTTGAAATATAGTGGCCTGTGTTAATTTGAAAATTGAATTCAATTTTCCAGATGCTTGTTTTTTAGAAAAAAAAGTTCAGAATGGCAAGTGACTTTTGACTGCATTTGTAGTGATGAATAATTTTTAGTTTATTTGAATTGGAACACATGCTAAGACACACCCTTTGTGCAACAAATCTCCAATGTACAGCATCTCAGCAAAGCTATTGCTAATTCCAGTGCCCGTCCCTAACCCAATAAAACCCTGGAGATAGTATATCTGCTATCGGACAGTGAAAATCTTTGTTTACCTTTTCTTTAAAGGTCAGTCTTTAATCTACTTTTAAAATCAAAGTCTTTCTTTGTGTGAATGCTTTATACTGTATATGTCTGGGTCCAGGCCTTGAGTAGGTCTCTGGCAGCACCTAGTGGCTGCAGGTGAACACATTCTTATACTGAACATATACACATACACACACACACACACACTCACAAAAAAACCTGGTAATGTGGTGATTTATCCAGCTGGGCTCTGTCGTTGCCTCTGCTACTGTGAGGTATTAGTGCTCCCTACTGCTCACAGTGGAACTGCAGTCAGCTATACAGAAAAAGCCCACGTAAATGTATGTCTCTTTTTTTCTCACTCCCACAGATGTGCCATTCCCACCTTACACATAACATGGATAACACTGGTAGCACAGATGCAGTGTTTTAACAATGTTGCACACACTATTGCTTTTCATGAATATTTATGTAATGGAAAAATAGCAGAAATGCTCGTGGTGTTTACTTTATTTCAGTAATATATACACGTTCCATAGGCATATTTGTCTTTTCAGAGAATCTCTTGCATTATGTATTTGCTGTGGGCTCATTTGGCTGCTTCTCCTGGTGTTTTATCTTATGTTCTTTCAACATTGCTCCAACTTTGTTTTAATCATCTGACAAATAAGCCTGTCAGTATGAGACTATTGATCGGTCATTCAAATCCTAATGAAGTTCACAGGTCAGCGTATTAAATGTAAAGCATACAGTACTGCCCCGCCCCCTCCATTGAGACTAGGTTTGTCACAGTCTAGCTACAGTATTTGATGAGAAGTGAGACGATGACTTGGGACACCCAATCCCCTGTTTATGTGCCAGAGCAAGGTCTCTTCCTGCTCTTAGTCTAATTAATTGCATTGCAGAATTGATTGTTTGGAGTGTGAGCCTGCAGAAATGTGTCTGGAATCACTTATTATCGGGTTGGACAAAAGAGATGAAATATTAGTCGTTAAGTGGCGCTGGTAATAGAATTCCTCATGAAAGGTCTATTGATCAGGGTGGCCAGGCCTCCGGAGAATTCACATATCATGCAGTCTTAATTACACACCAGCCAGGAGAGCTAAGGTCAACCTGTGTCTGAGCATGAACACACACACACACATACACACCCACCCACCTCCACATCAACGATTTGGCCCAATTAAATTCAGGGACACCATACACCAAGGTGCAATTATTAATATATAATAATAATATAATAATGTATTATTATATTCTGTTGATCGACTAATTGTTGCAACTGTACATGTAGGGCATAACATTTATCAATATGTAAACAAGGAGCTAACTAGATTATAATTCAGTCTAGTTTTTAAAAAGGGTGCATATTTGTTGAAAAGTGGTTCAGATGATACCTTTTAGCACAAACCAAATGAGATTACATAATGCAGTTTAACTTGTCAGTGGTATAGTATATGATGACTGAGTATTTGAAAAAAGACAAGCCTCTGTGGATCCCCAGGGGGGAATTCAGGCTTTGCAGCAGCAGAAATACAGAATAAATGACAGATTAATAGATTTTTAAATAAATGAGTAAATAAGAAGTTAAAAATAAAGGAAAAATAAGAACAGAAAAAAATACAAGACCAGACAGAAAAGAGAAATGATGATATGAGCTCAGACAGATTCTTTGCCATCATACCTTCATGTGTGAAATCAGTAAATGCCACATAAACAGCTGGCTTCTGTTGTTTCTGCAGCATGGGTGATTCTGCTCATTTGACCTTTTGCTCTCTTGCCCTCTCTCTCGCTTTTGCTCTCTCTTTCCTCCTCCCTCTCATTGACTCCCTCTCCGCCAGCGTCCTCTCCCTCTTTGTGTCCTTCCGTCCACTGTGACGCACCCCGCCCTGTGTTGTGACAGGCTTGTCAGGCCTGTGTTTGGCTACACAGTGTGTAGCGCTGGGAGGCAGCCAGTTCAGTCTCTCTCTCTCTCTCTCTCTCTCTCGCTCGCTCTCGCTCTCTCTGGTTGACGGTCTACCTGGACATAGACGCCTCCGTCACCCAGCACCTGCTACCCCTGTCCTTGTTGTAGTCAGGGGCGCGCGCACACACATTGCCTCACTGACATTATTCAGACAAAAGCTGCCACCATAACTCCATCCATCTGTCATCATGTGCATTGATTCCTTCAAAGGAACTTGTCTTTTACACAGTGTGGTTTTTACATCAGTGCAGATGGCACATCTGGATCAACCTTGTTAAGCCAGATTTTGTCATTTTAGTTGTTGCCTGTTGTAACAGAGTTTTCCTGTGTCTTCTAGGGACTAACGTCCATGAGGCCAAGAGGATTCTGTCCGAGAGCGGCCTGCCCATCACAGCAGCAGAGAACCTGGATGATGCTGCCAAGAAAGCAGTGGCTGCAATCAAGAAATAGAAAACTCTTAGTGTAACGTCACCACGCTCATGTCCATCCATCACCAACATGAATGCAGTCTCAGATCATCACCGTCAGCCTTTTCTTACACATACAGACCTCCTGGACGTTAAGCCTGTGATCTCATAGGCCTTTACTTTTCTTTGTTATAACACAAGCTTCCCAAAAATACTTTCATCGCCAATTCAGTAACTATGTTTTTTTGAGGTGCTGTTTTACCTCAACACCTTTAAAAAATGTTAATTTTTGTCACGTCACCTATGCAGTGTAATTTAGCTGCTTTTAAATTCTTTAAAGACCATCTATTTTATATGCATATAAATTGAAATAAATCACTCTAATTCTCAGGCTTGTCAACATAATCTTGGTCCTGGAAAATCATAACGCTCTAGTGACCTCAGTCAGAAATTAGATGGAGACCCAACACTTTGTGCATTCCATTTTCCAAGGTGAAAGATGCTGCCTTCTCTGTGCATACTGGTATTTGTATGGAATATAAGTTAAGAAAGATTTTCACCATAAAGCTCTAGTGCGTAACTTTTTGATAATAATGAACATCTCTCACATTCAAGTCATTGCCAAATGAGTTGCTACGAAGCTAATTAAGACTATCAGCTGCACAAAACTGTCTCGTTATTTCTCAGCATGGCTATGTTCATGAAATGGTGTCGTCTGGAAACTTTAGCACTTAGAAATTTGATAATAATTACCTCTTCTAAAGAGTTTTTTTTTCCTTCATGTCCTCCTTGGCTACTTGCAACCGCGTGGATGAGGGTTGGGGGCACGGTGTTGTCATAGAGCTACAGTGTGTAGATTCTGTCACCCCCATGAGGAATTCTAAGCATGGATAACACCACTGTTGTTGCATCCACAAGACACAAGCCTTCCGTGATCACGCACCACGCCTCCACGCAGTTACTTGTAGCCAGGGAGAACACGGAGGATAAAAAAACATGAAACGTGATAATTATCTTCACTCGAGTTTCTATGCTCAAAAGTTGCCAGACGTCACCATTTTCTCAACCCAGCCATGCTGAGAAATACAGAGTCTTGTGGAGCTAATAGTCTTTGTATCAACTCCTTTGCCAATGGCTTGAACGTAACAGATGTTACGCACTAAAGTTTTAAAGGTACAAACCGCTCGTTCTTTGAAACGCTCATCCATTTTCATGGCACTTAACACTCATTCTGTCTGTTTTCTAAGTGACAAACGAATCCATCCAATGCCTCATCTGTGAATCAAATGAGGTGAATGAAGTACCCACGCTGTGAATTTTATACATCATGTCTTAATTGTTAAGTGATCAATGGCTATGAGTGTTAACTGTTTAGATCTGTGCCTATTTCATGACTGCTTGTAACCTAAGAGTTTTGTAAACTATCTTTCAGTACCAGCAGTAGTTTCATACAGAGTGAGAAAAATGCAATTGTACTTATTGTAGCTTTTTTATAATCATGAATGTATATTAGCAGTATATCCTGAATACAGTTTAAATTCTGTGTTTATAATTTGAGATTAAAAAGAAATATTTCAAGACTCCGGTCTCATTTATTTTTTAATTTGACGTAGAGTAAGGGAAAAGACAGGTAGATAAAAGTAGGAGACGTGGAAATCAAAACTGAGGAAGACGAGAGCAAATTTGCAGAATAAATGTAGTTTGTACAGTTCCATGTGTTTGAGCCCACACCACTACCTAAACAAAGAAACACAGTCCAGCCTTGAGATAACATCTAAGAGCATACAGTAGGTCCTTATTCCTGAAATTTCAAGTCACTATAGCTGCTGCATTAAGCAATTGTACGTTTTCACATTAGATCAACTTACTGTATGTTTAGTCTAAGGGTTACATAGTCTAATATATTTAGTTTCAAACTATGATAACATACATATCCGTTACACATTTAGTTTATATAGAAGGATAGGTTTAATTTAAATATTTGTTGTGATAGGTCAAGCCAGGGCTGTCAAACATACGGCCCGTGGGCCAGAACCTGCCCACCAAAGGATCCAATCAGGCCCACTGGATGACTTGGCAAATTCCAAATTTACCACTTTAGTCTCAGAGTTTCCTATAAATGTACGACTTTAATTTTAGAAATTCTGAGTTTCTTCTGGGAATATTACCCCTTTCTCCTGGGTCTGTTACATTATTTTTTTTAGAATGCTATCATAGCAGAAGCAACTTGCATTTGCCAACATCAAGCTGAAAAACTGTGGCAGATAAAGTTTCTGATCTTTTTGGAGTGGTCTACTGGTCTGGCCTACTTCAGATCAAATTAGGGGTATGTGGCCCGTGAACTGAAATGAGTTTGACAACCCTGGGTCAAGCCATGTAGTTGCTAGCCAAATCTGTAGGTCTGGGACCAAAATGAAATTTTAGAAAATACATTTTGCAACCATTTGTGGATAAGCTCGTCTTTAGGGCTGTAGCCAACAATTATTGTCATAATCAACGAATTGCCAGTTGTTTTTCCGATTAGTCTATAAAACATCAGGAAACAGAAACAGATGCATATCACCGTTTTCCCACATCTTCAAATATCTTGTTTTGTCCAACCAACAGTCCAAAATGCTATGATATTTTACATTTATTCATTTGGCAGATGCTTCTGTCAGTCATCTACTATAGTAAGTTTGATATTGTCAGTAAAAGACAAATTAGTTTTAACAGATTTACATGGTATTAGTGTTTCTTTATAATACAAGACCAAGCAGAAAATCCACTGAAACTATCAAGTAATACATTTATTATTTGGCATTTTTGCTTGAATAATGAATTAAACAATCAGATCAAATTAGTTGCCAATCAATTTTCTGTTGTCTGTGTAACAGTCACAGCTGCAGTAGGGAGTTCAGAGAAAACGTGGACTTAGCCTAAAAATTTGAACACGCACACCTTACAGGTCCTCCCCCTTGCTCCCTGCTGCGCTGCAGCCCCCCCTCCACAGCCCCTCCCCCACAGCGGAGACCGCCGTGAACGCGCAGGCTCGTAAGCAGGGCCACCGATGCTTTCCACATCCTCATGGACAATACAGGGGAATTATTCTGAGGAGGGTATAGCTGTTGTGTTCTTTTAAAACTTTGAATACTTTATGTAAAAAAAAAAAATTGCTTGTTTAAAATATTTCTATTAAAAGTTTTGTAAATATTTTTCAATAAAAGGGTTTAAAATTAGCTTTTATGTAATCACTCATTTGTGAGAACAAAAGCAGCACTTTACACAGTACATTACTGAATTACCTTTTGGATCAATTTAAAACACTAAACTTTCAGTAGGAATGATGAATCCCTGAGGAAGCTCACTAAGCCAAGGAATAACAACATCTTAGAAATATGTCTTAGGTCTTATTTTGCATATGGGTAAAATAAATCAGCTTTTGCAAAGTACACACAAGGAAATACTGAACGTTTTGATTTGGACTGAAAGACGATTCCTTCACGTGCCTCTGTGTCTGGGACCATGTCTGACCTGTTGGAGGAGCATAAAGAATTTGTCAGACATTTGATTTACAATCCTGAGGGGGAAGAAAACGTGTATGTTTAAAAAGAATCAAACATAGAATTCTGCCTTGCCAAACTTTGACAGGGACAGCGCACAATTAAAGTAGTTTCACCATAGCTGCATTTAATTGTGATCGACAAAAACACATTTAGGCTTACTAAATGTAGGGACCGAAACTATATTGCTTATACTGAGGGTGAACGAGTTAGCTACAACATTCCTGCCGTGCTACAAGCTAACAAGCTAACTGTTAGACTTAGCTAGCAACAAGCTACAGAGTAAAATGAGATTTGCGCTATCACCAGCGATACTGTAACCATCGCTAGCTTAGTTGTGTAGTTCTTACAAAATGAAACAAATCCAGCAGGGATACTTACATGTCAAGCAGAAATGTGGCTAGCTCTGAATCCGTGTTGAATCCTTTCGGGAGGCGTAGCTCCCTCCACCTCTGAAAAGCCGCCCCAATGTTGACCCTCGTTTTATTTCGGCTCGGTTTAATTCTTTCTTTTTAGCTCGCTTTTCGTCATCGGTCTTCTTCTGTTTCCCCGTCTTTGTTTTCTGAGCAGGTGTCACTCGAGAAATTGGCAGTTTTCCTGAAAAGTAGTTTCTCCGTGATTAGCACAGCTGCAGCACACGGGCAATCTTGAGCTTGAACACGGTACGCGCTGTGCGGGGGGAGGGGGTATGAGCAGCGCGTACACGAGAGTGATTGACACTGCTAAGACACTCCTCCTGGCTCTGATTGGCTGTTTCTGACCGGGAGTGGTGTATTTCTGCAAATGGCAGTAGGAGCACAGGGAGGAGCCACAGGAGCTTGATTTTATCACAGATTATCTGTCTCATATTCTACTGTCAGGACATAGTGACAGTTTAAACAAATATGTAAAAAATAACTTTTTACAAAAGTTACCTACTGAAGCTTTAAAAGCCAATGCCAACTTTTGAAGGAAGAAAACACGCTCAAGCCTCACACTTTCACACATCATTGCAAAAGCTGTTATGGATGATAGGCTGTTGATCTGCATAATGGATTTTGTTTTAATTTTGAAATGAGCAAAGAAAGATGAATGTTTCAAATGTTTTTCGCTTGTTGCGTTAAACAGCCTTGTACCTTGTGACAACATCTCCGTAGTCTTTGCTGTCTTAAAAACATATTAATTAAAGATTATGCAAGGGCAAAATTATACCAATTTCTACAAAAGACTAATCTTTCCATTGATTATATTAGGTAGATTATATTATGCATTGATTTGGATTTTAAAAAAAAAGCCAATGAGATTAGGTTTCCAAGAACTTGGTCATGCACTCTATATGCAGTATGCAAAAATATGCCATGCAGCATGTTATATATGAACTGTATTTTACAATATTGTCTATTCTGCCTGGCTTTTCATCTGTGGATTGGTACACACACACACATGCTGCTCATGTGTACCATGCTTAACTTGACTTGACTTAACTTGAAAAGAGGAATAAAAAAATCATCTTTTGGAAATTTAACTTATTGCCTTAATTAAAAAATGAGGAAAATCCAACCTTTAAGGACACCAGTTTTCTTTGTGAATGAATGATGTCTCAAAAAGAAAAAAAAATTCTTCCTTAAAATACAGGGGGCATAAGTATAGACACCCCTATTTAAATTCCCATAGAGGCAGTCAGATTTTTATTATTGAAGGCCAGTTATTACATGGATCAGGATACTATGCATCCTGATTATGTTCCCTTGGCCTTTGGAATTAAAATAAGCACATATCATCACATACCCTTCACCATACTTTGGCATGGATAGATTGGCATGGGATACTTTCCATAAAATCATCTCTTTATCATCTCTTTATTAGAAAAGATTCCCTTGGCCTTTGGAAATAAAATAGCCCCACATCATCACATACCCTTACCCTTCATACCTAAAGATTGTCATGGTTATATTTCAGTTAGCCTAATAGCTGGTGTGATTTGCATTGAGAGATGATTTTATGGAAAGTATCCCCTATATTTTAAGGAACGTTTATTTATTTTTTAATTAAGGCATTAAGATCAATTTCTAAAAGATGATTTTTAATTCCTCTTTTTAGTCAACTTAAGCATGGGTTCCTTTACTTATGAGCAGCACCCACCCCTGTAGTACACCCACACATACAGTTTAAACACACACTTTAACTCCTCGAGTCACACACCTTCCATCCTCTAATGAAACAAGTGTACGTCGTCCTAAGAGAGACTTGAGAGGAGAGACTGTCCTTCACAGGCCCTGTGTGAGCAGAACAGAGACACAGAGAGTTGACTGAGACCTATTCCTGTCAGACACACTGACTGTGTGATGGATTATCTGTCAGGCAATCCGAGAGGACGCCCAGACACACAGGATTGACTGCCACCTCCATGAAAGACATACACACAAAGCATTTCTTCCCCCTCCTGCATGCACCAGGAGTGTTTCTCTGACAGGAACACTGAGTGTCAGGTTCAAACTGGAGTTTGTCTCATAAATACTAGTAACAAAATCAAGAGGACTCCAGATAGGGAGCTTTTGGTAATTGTGGCTGTTGCTAGAAATCTTTCCATATACAGTAGTTAGAAATGACATGCTGTGTATTAACTGCCAACCTTGACACAAAGTAAAGGGAGATTTTAAGCAAAATTGTTGGGAAACAACAATAATATGTTTGTTGATTATTATTTTTAAGTGTCCCTATCACCAAGAGTCATCTCAAGACACAACTTCAGGAGTCTGTGGCTTTGTGTTACACCGTGCCAGCCAGCCAAGCCGTAGAAATGGGCTGAAGGGTTCAATAATTGCCTTATTTCATGCTCTTCACTCCATGTGTCAGAAATATCCCTGCTGATGGATTGGACGGAGGAATTTAAGGCTTGTTAAAGCGGGCTTCTCGGGCCCTGATATTGTTTAATTCAGTGTCAAGCTGGAGGTCACAACGAAATGTGCACACTGATTTACTTGGCAAAATTAGTGCCGCTCCTTCATATAAATATAGATGAGGGGGAAAGAAGCTTTGGAGGTCAGCCTGAAGACTTCTATCATGTAGCCCGCTGCTTTTAACTCAGCTAATACCTCTGGGAGTCGAGAGAAGGGGGTGTCGTTTTAAACGACCCTCTGGGCGGGCTGCTCCATTAATTAAGCTGTATTATTATGCCTGGGGAGTTTTATTTTTCACCCTTGGTTACTCACTTTATTTGTCTCTGTAATTGTCCATTTTTGCTTTCTCGAAACGTGGCAGTTTTTTTTTATTTGGTTCTGTATTGATGTCAAAACGGTAATTGCCACTTTATGAAGCTGCCTTCAGTGTTTAAGCGTGTTGGGAGAGCTGGTGCTCGTGAAAAGCATTCTTTCAGACAACAGGGTCAAAGCCGTCTCTCAGGAAGCATTGGATATTTATTGAGTCATTTGGAAACAACAACTATGAGCATATTAGTTCATCACAAAGCAATAGCAGTATGAATTGCCTGTGGCTATTGTACTTCATTTTTCAGGGACAAGGGGTTGCTCAATATTTACAATTTTCTGCTTGTGCATCTGTCGACAAGCCAGTAAACCGATAAGGATGTGTGTGTGAGAGAGAGAGAGAGAGAGAGAGAGAGAGAGCATGTTGAGGTTTCCATCCTTGTTTCTTTTCCTCTTCTCATTCATCCGGCCTCACCTCTCCGCAGCTGTTATTGTCTCACCACTATCCTGAAATCATAAAAAATAGTGGCTGACAAGTTTTATTGGGGAGAAGCAACGCAGTGTGGGAGAAAGTAAAAACGTCAAGAGTGAAGGAGGAGTCGAGGCTGTCGGCAGCGTGCTGCAGTTGAGGTCCTCAGATTTGGCCTTGGCTCGCAGATGAGCAGAAAAATCCATTTCCTTCTCTCCAAACTGTTGTCAGTGTGTGCGTAATTGAAGGACTTGGAATCGATTGAAATTACCTTGGCTGTCTCAAGAAATTGAGCGAAGGAGAGGCAGATTTCAGAAGTAGCAATAAGCAACATACCTCTTGAATCTTCCTTTTTCCATGACAATGTCTTGTTTACTCCAAGCTACTCTCACAATAAATACACTTTAAGGGGATCTTACAAGTGCAAAGTTTGAACACACAAAGTTGGTCCAGAATAATTTCTTCCATCAATCAAACTTTACTGTATTTTGTCTCCTTTGTCCTCGTGTGATGCATCTATCCCTCCAACATTGCATAGTTTCTCACCTCTTTCCTTCCACATTACTTTTAAAAAAAAAATCTCATCTGTCCATCCTTATTATATTCTTTTGACTCTAACTTTCATCAATTCATTTTTTAATCAATCTATCCCTTCATCCTTCCTTTTTTCCTAAACCCCGTCCTGCTTCCATTGAGCCCATCTCACAATCATGCTTCCTTTCCATTCTTCCCTTCCTTTTCTTCTTTCATAGTTTTTTTGGCCCTACAAAAAAATTACAATGAAATTGTGTAAAGACATCAGGTCTCCAGGGGATGAATTCTTATGACATTGGTAATCACCTGAATTTTCCTCTTTCAGCAACTATAACTTTTCTGCAATTGTTGTCATCCCTTTCTTCAATCCTTGCTGCTTTCCTGCTTGCCTCCTTCCCTTAGTACCTTAGCACTTGTCGTCACAAGTTGTCGTTTATACTTTTTGGTCACCTTCCTCTGTACCCTTCTTCTTTATTCATCCATATTTTTTTTCCTAATTTCACTCATTCCTTTCTAGCTTCCCACCTGCCTCCTTCCTTAGTTACTTCCCTTTACCCTTTGAGTACGCTCATAGAGGCAACAGAAAGAAAGAGAGGAAAGTGGGTAAATATGTCCTACACTTTTTGAATATTCCTTATTTTCCATTCGTGCATAAACTTTCTTCCTGCTACTTTGTTGTTTTTGGCAAGCTGCCCGCCCACGGTCCTCAAAGTAGCATCAGGAGAGCTGCCTTCAGAAAGGGAAGAAATCTTCTCCTGGAATGACAGTAGTTAAATACTCATTTGGTGTGACCTCTAAAAGCCAACGCCCCCTAATTAAAACAGTGGCAGAGGCAACAGAATGCTATTTCAAATTGCTTGATAATTAGGCTCCCAAGTTATCCTGGTGGAGCGCTCGGCAGGTGTTCAGCTGACACGCGCAGACACTCCGTTCTCACATAATTCCGCACCCTAATGCCGTCTGCTAAGTAAAAAAAAAAAAGATGAGACGCAATCCTAAGGGTCTGAAGATATGGCTCGGTTATGAAAAAACAGTGCAGCAATTCAGGAAACGCTTTGGTTGTTTGTGACTTTTTCTCCCATGTCGTTCATACTTTATCTTTTTGTTTTTCAAAACAACATTCCATCACACACACTCCATCACGACTTGATCCATCAATTTCTCGAATCATGCTAGTTGCAGCATACGAGTGTGTGCATGCTTGTGTGTTCGGTGAGGGATGTGACTCGGGGTGAAGGTGACTTTGACAGTTAATAGTGATAAAGGTAGCTTTTCACTGCCTTCCTTTCTCCCTCTGCTGTCTCATACTCAGGCTGAATACATGAAACCTGTGTGTGTCGGGTGCTATCGCCGTCAAATGACTGCCCGCAGCATGTGCTGAGAGCAGGGTTTGTGCCGAGCGTCCGGGTAAAGTGGCCTGTCACCTGTGATTTCGGGCAACAATATAAAGGGAAGCTGTAATGGCAAGATGAAGGCTTGCTGCCGCGCAGAAGCACTCTCACACATCCAACTATAAACAGACACAGTAAACGAGGTGATGTAGTTTAGCATGCGTGCGAAGATCAGCCCTGTTGAGGATGTTTTTTGATGCGAGAGCTGTGGGTAATCAGAGTAGGTGTGATTGTGTTTTTTTTTGTGTGTACTGTGGATGTGGGTGTAAATCCACCTGTGTGCGTGTCTGCGTGATTGTGTGTGTGTACTGTTTATTCTCTATGGAAAGATGCCATGTGCTGTTTGTGTAGTCAAATATGCTTGAAGGTTTGTTTGTATTCAGGTTTGCAACTGAATTGCTTTCCCAAAAGGTAAACTCATGCCAGCTTAACACATACTGGCCCGGGAACATTTAAATCAAATGGCAGCAATTAGCATGAGCTGAATGAGTTAGACAGCACGATGACTGATTGTAAACTTTGTCTTACTTTTGTTTACCTGCTGTAGTTTTACTGAGCACACATTCATTAGGGTGCTGCCACATACTGTAGAGCACAGCCCTCCTCTTCTTCTGTTGGCTGCTGCTGAGAAGCCATTGTGCAGATTAAATGCCTTATTAATGGGCATGTCAACGGTGGCTGGTCAACACTGTCAGTATGCACAGCAGTAATATGGTATGGTCTTACCCGGTTAAGAGAATAAATGGGTTATGCCAGTTCTTCCCATATACATGAGCGGAGAAGAATGGAAAGAATGACAGGAGTAACTCTACCTCCGGAACAGTAGGTGGCGCTCTGCAAATGCACAATTGGCTTTTTCAACCGGTTGACCTATGTCAACATTATATCGAAGGGCCACTAAAGTCAACTTTATTGTCAATTCTCTCAAAATATCCTTCTTCTCTGACCCACAGTGCAATTCGTATAAAAACGTCGTGCTACAGCACATTTTGCTAACATGCTCTCCAAAACTGTGTTTAAAGTCTGACATAATGCAAAACTATGACATACAATTTTTATTCCAAACAATATGATCAAAACCGCAATGTTATTTATATTTATATGTATTTATACGTTACACATGCATAGTCCACGCCAGTGTTTCTGTGTGTGTGAGTGAGAAAGAGAGAGAGAGAGAGAGAGAGAGAGAGAGAGAGAGAGAGAGAGAGAGAGGCAAACAGTATAGGAATGAAAGCAGGGCACGCTCTCATAGATGAACACATTACCTACATCCAAAGGATATTTCAAACACTTCCCCTTGTAAAATTCTCCATTACATGGGTCAATAGAGGGCAATGGGAGAAGAATAAATATACACACCTCTCCCAAAGACCGCAGCCGTCTCTTTGGCCTGCACACACACACACACACACACACACACACACACACACACACACACACACACACACACAGACTGACACTCTCTGTCAGCCCATCTGATTACCTGTTAGGGAGTCTCACCCACCACGACAAGTACCCTTTTTTGCCAAGAACCATTTTCTCCGCCATGTCAGATATGGGGATATTAATGAATGCACAATGACAGTACTTAGGGATCCGAGCAGCTATCCTGCCTCTGCAAATTTACCCATAGGTCACTTTTGTACGACAGGAAAAAGAAACAAACAGGTGCGGGTCAGAAACTCATCTCCTCTCCCAGATTAAAAACTCATCTTTCAAAACAGCACAGCGTTATTGAGGCTGATTCTCGGGGCTCTCCATGCAAATGGAGGTGTGATTAGGCACAGAGGAGACGTGGCTGAGGAGAATGGTGTGTCCTTCTGTCCAATTACTTCTGTGAAGATAACTGAGAGAGTGAGGGCCAAAGGTTGCCTCTGCCTCGTAAACACTAAGAGCCAAGGTCTTGTGCATTTTTGACACACACTCAGTATGTAGTTTTTTCTAAATGGTAAATATACTGGAACACAGTAATGTGATGTTTGTCATGCTGTTGTGGACATTTTATATCGATTGTCCCATGAATAGTTGCATTTAAGCTGTATTAATGATTACTTTACCTTTAACATTTTGTTTAAAGGCAATTAAGAGCTTCTTTTATTAATTATGTATACCATCAACACATCAATGCAAATGATAATATGTATGTAATCTTACAGTATGTGAGCATTAGTGGATGGCAACATTAGAATATTGGTTAGAAACGGGTGGAGATGTTACTGCATGTTTGCTTCACTGATCCACCAAAGCTAAATAGCTGAGCATCACTTTGAAAAGGAAGTAGCCTACATGTACATGATGTGATATAAAATGAGTCATTAAAGCACTGCTTCCGATGCCTTTTTAATGAAAGCTCCCCGGTATAGAGCTTAGCCAGCTGGGATAAAACGAAGGAGATTGTATCTGCCATTGTTTCCTCATTAACCTTAAATTATGCAAACCAGTATAGTCCACATTCGAGTTTGTGGACTGCTTTGTTTGCTCGTTCTACAGTACCACCCCATTCCCCCTCTCTCTCCCTTATAACTGAGCGCTTTTATGTTGGCTCAACCAATCTGAGGGTCATGTCTTCTTTTCATTGCTACCGATTCCACTGCTGCTTTCCTTTGTTATGAGCTCTGGTAAGCCGACAAGGTCGTATGGCACAGCAACATGGAAATATATTTTCTTTTTGAATCAGACTGCGTGTGTTTGCACAAGCTCATTTCTCCATTTTTAGCTGCGCGTGGTTGAATGTTTTTGAGTGTGTCAAAGTTGCCACCAAGGTCGGTATGAACAGAAACATATCCATCCCCACACCCACATTTCTCTTTTTAGCCCCGCTCCCTATCCCTGAGACTTCAGTTACCTGTTCTTGCTGATAATGTATTAGATGAAGGCTCCACTGCAGCCTTGGGGTACAGCTTCATGATAAAGTATACATATTTATCTGGTCTGCTGCCATCAATGATCCTATCTGGACTGATGAGGAGGATTAGTATTTCACAGCAAATCAGATGACCTGAGGCCTGCACAGTGGCCAGTGGATATTTTTAAAGGGATTCATGTTAGAGAGGAATATGTGTGTATGGGTTCTGTTGAATCTTTTGCTACATTATACCCTTTTTTCCATCAAAATTTGCATGTACATGCAGGTTTTTCAAACACTGGTAAACCTGCTAAAAATAGCTTATGCAGTCTTTTCCCATTGCCAGTAGATGAGTAGGCCTGTAGTTTTTGCTAATTTTTTTTTTTTCTTGTGTGTCAAGTTTGACGTCCCAGCGCGCAAAAAGATGTGTTACAGTTCACAAAACTGCAAACTCAGCTTTCCATTCACTTGCTATCTCCTCCAATAAACGTAAACTCTCCTCTGATCAGACTGATTGCTCTGCATTCTCTGTCTCTCTCTCACTTGCTCCACCACACACTCCCCAGACACCACCGTACACACACTCTCCTTCTAACTTAGTGCCAACTAATTTGATGTTACCAATGCAGCCGACACGCATTACAGGATCGCACCAGAAAAGGGCGAAATTTAGAGTAAATTAGCATATCTGTGCGAGTGTCCTGTACTCATCGC
Source organism: Etheostoma perlongum (assembly GCA_026937815.1). Lineage (NCBI taxonomy): Eukaryota > Metazoa > Chordata > Actinopteri > Perciformes > Percidae > Etheostoma > Etheostoma perlongum. Next base: position 8,123,088 of record CM049374.1, on the reverse strand, counting down.
TGCCGATCGAAATTGCAGCCGAGAAATAGACCACCCATGCCTACTGCAGATTCATTTGTCCTGGGAGTATATGCCAATTGTAACCTTTCCAATTGCAGACAAAAAACAGATGTGCTAGCATTAGCTAGTTCAGGCTTATTTTTTTCTATTTTTTTAAATAATGTATCCTTGAATGCTAAAAGAGGTAAACAAAAGCAGGCCAATCATTATAGCCAGCAACCATAGATTGAGGAGATTAAGAGGAGAACTCTGTAAAAGTGTCTTGCATATTCATGTTGTTTGTTGCTATATACAGGATATTATGCTTAAAGACGGAGGTGAATGCTACATGTCTTGGGCAAATAGGCTAATAGAGAATAGCAAAAGCTTTGATGATAAGGACTAATATGCTAAGCAAACGCAACACTATCTCAGTTAATTAGCTGGGCTTAGGTTGCTGGAATGTTAATTTCCCCAAACAAAATAAAGAGCTTTGTGGCTAATGTTGGCCTAAATTGTGATGTAGTAGCACCCTTGCTTACGTTTGCTATTAAGTTCTGGTCCTGAAAGGCGCTTTTTGTAACCTCTGGCAATCGTTTTCAGGATTTAGTAAACATTTAATTAACCTGACAATTAGAATTTATTAGTAGTATTATGATAGTATTATACTCTTGTAGTACTCAGACACAGTTTAGTGTATTGTACAGAGGGTCAAAGATATGGAACAGTCTTCCTACTTTACTCATTGAGTTTAAATTGAGAGTCAAATTGTTGCTCCTAAGTTGTCTGAATTTTCCATTTGGGTTTGTGCTCTAAATGTTATTTTAAGTCGTTTTATAAAAAGAAATGTGTTTTTTTTTTTACATAATAACTTATAAATTGTTTTTAAATTGTTCAATGTAATTGTTTCTATGGAGATTGCCACTTATTAAGCCCCTTGGAGGGTTTTTCGGCAATCGTTTTTGTGTAACATACTGTACAGTACTGTCTTAATGTTTTTGTTGTGAAAATAAAATAAATCAAATCAAAAAAATGGATAGATGGATGGATCAGTGTTATATATTAGGACTGATGGCCAAAACTAGGAAAATTTAAGACACAAGCTTTAAAAAACTACAATGTTTCTTTAATCGAAACATCTAATAGATCCATTCTGAATAGTTAAAATGTATTAACAGTTTTTTTGTTCTCCTTCATTATGGATATGTATAAAGGGACTGCAAAGTTGCTTTGCTTAATATTGTTGCTGCCAAGAAATAGCGCTACCATATTATAAGCTGGAAAAATTGATGTCAGTTGGAATGTAAAACTCTAGTATACAGGACATAGATGATTTTATTGTCTGATAGAAACACAAAATATTCAAAATTGGGAAAACATGGCATACAAGCCACTAAAACTGAAAAGTACAGAGTCAAGGCAATAGCTCACTGACATTCAAACCACGGCCCATATTAACTGATATAGTATCCTAGAAATCTAAACCAAACAGCAAAATTACCCTTATTTGTCAGCTCTTTGGATCACCGTGTCTGCATCACCCACTGTTCTTTACGAGTCGTTTCACTGTTGTTCAACAGAGTAGGAAATAGGAATTTCAAAACTGCTCTGTCAAGCAGTGAAACAGCTGTCAATTTGCTATCTTGGTGGAGCCACAAAGTGGTGGCAGCGAGCTGGGAGATCCCTCCTGTTTTCGTCCACCTGGATCCATCGCTCTTGACGCACACTTTCAAGGACACCTGGCAAACTATAGTGGAGTTCGATTATGTAGGCAACCATCCCGATGAGCCATGTGCAGCAGCTGCTTAGGCGTCCACTCAGGGAAAAGTGTGTGTGAGAGATAAGCAGAAAGAAGACGAGCATCTAAGTGATCTAAGAACAGGTTGTATGCAGTTCTTTATCTGTAAATGAAAGGCTCCCAGGAGGTGCAAGTAAGTTATAGCAAAACACTCTTGAAAACTACAGACTAAAACACTTTCTGTAAACTAAATAAGAAGCTCATCTACTATATTTAGCACACCTGTTATTGTAAAATCGGATGTGATCAGATACTACCTACTTAGTTATAGCTCTTGGAAGTTATAATAGTTAACTTATTTAATGTGGCATGCACTTACAAGTGTCCAGCCCACATGGACTTATAAGACACCCAAAACACTGTTGCAGTGGCAAAACAAGATTTTACATCTACAGTATGTTGCTAACAAATGTATTTTTCTCCTATTCCAAGCTCTACAAATACAATCTGCCACAGGAACTAAAGTAAAAAATATAGCTCTTAAAAACATTATGAAATATGTCTATTTTGAGAAATAACTAGACAACATGTAGCCTACAGTACCAGTTTCTACTTTTAATAAGAAGAAAAAGCAAATCCTTGTGAATCTTTTGTAGGCAAACCCTGCTGGTGTTGCACCTGTCTGTTTGTCTGTGCTGGTACTTGACGATGTCCACTGACTGTATATAGAAATAATTAGTAAAGTTTATACAAATGATTAAAACAAGAACGTGGGAACAGAGAGACTGTCTACATGTGTATATGTGTGAGTGTGGAAACTACAGATACTACACCAGAGACTACACCAGCCCTCTTCTCGCCCCACTCACAATCCTCTCCCAGCACCTTAGAGCCACAGATGACATTTCATCAAATATTTATTAAAAACAATCTCTGAACAGTGTAATTAGAAGCTGGGTTCAATGTCGACCTAATCCTTGGGCTCCTATTTCACCGCTGTCCTAGCTGTGTGGTTATGGGCGCCAGTGGCGCAGTGTCTACACCCAAACTGTTGACGAAACAATAAATCTAAATAACATGACCATTTCACGAACTGCCGTGAGACCGGGTTGCCAATGAGCACCCTGCCAAGTGATGTCATGTACACTGTACAGCACCTTGTAGGTGCCTCACCTATGAATCAACATTTGATTTATCCCCCCTCTCTCTTTTCTACTGTCATACTGCCTATTTATCTCACTCCCAGATATGCATAAAGCGGCTTCACTGTAATATGCCACACACACACACACACACACACACACACACACACACACACACACACACACTTGGCAGTAGCCACTACATTTTCCCTGAATGGTTTGCAGAAGAAGAGCTGCTGCTGAGCACATTATTATATTTTCGGGTTATTAATTACCTTCCAATTACTTAAACAAATATGCTACATTGAGTGCCTAATTTCCCTGCTAAACTGCAGCAGATGGATGTGGCTTTGGCTGCTGCCTGCTAGCGCTCTATACCTCAGCATAAAAGAAAAGCACAGAAATGGAGAGGAATATTATGCACTGGTAGCTACTGACTGCTGTCTTAGATGTAGCACATTAGTTAATTAGTGAACCCTTTAGCAGGGCAGCAGGATGTGTACTGTATGTTCTCTGTGCAGCCTTGCATAGAAGCAGCTGTCATTTATTATTCATGTACTTTTAAGCGGAAAAAAATTGTGTCGATCTTTCATTTTGTGAACAGTTTTGATAAAGCCATATATTTGAGGAAGCTTATGTTTGTGTGTGCGTTCACCTGTTTACACACAAACACACTCTCTCACACAGAATATGAGCCAAAACTCTTAAGCCACATCTAAAAGCCTAATGGGAAATCTCTCCCCTAATTAAGATGCATGAATAATTCAAGTGGTGGCATGCTAATTAGTATTCCATCAGTCCTCTGTGGCGATGACAGCCTGTCGAGGCACATCGCCGCTAGTTACGGCCTGTACGCGAGGAGGATGGCTATAGTGAAGGAATGTCGACACCTTGAAGGGAGCTTAACAGAGTATCTTATCATTACTGTAGAAAGTATGACAAGCTTCCTATTTTTCTCCGTCTCTCTAATCAACAACAACATTATTCCTTTGCCTTGGGAGAAGCTGGAGAATAAGATACAATTTGGGAGGAAAATGAGCCTCGGGAGAGAGACTTTTTTCAAACTTCAACCAGAGAAAGGGAATGTTACTTAATGTTATTTATTTGTCTGAGCCTCTTTCTAGTCACCCTGGGTGTACTGAAACTTCCATATATACATTGTGCTGCTTTAAATGTATGATTTAGCTGTGTTACGGCCCCGCAGTTGTTGCCTCTCTCTCAGAGGAGCTATTTTATGCTAGTAAAAGCAATAAAGAGGTGTTAAGATGGAAATAAAGTCTGGATAAATCACAGAGGTTAACACTGCTTTGGCTCACAATTACCAATCTGCCTTTAATGAAATGCATTACTTTATTTACAACAAGATTATTAACCCTGCATGGAAATGAGTTAATGTAGTCATATAACCCTTCTCTAAAAAATCTGACCCAATATCTTTAATTTGATTACAGATAGTGATTGTAATAAAACACACTAATGATAAAAGAGTTAGGCAGTAGCTTCTGTGCAGGCTTGTGGTTGTGTCATGAAATTTGAGGATTCACTGTTTTGTTGCCACAAGGCACTCACACAGTGTCACACTCACGGAAAGAAAAAAGGGCTCCTGTGGGCCCTTTCCTGTGTGAGTGTATGTAGCCCCAGGGAGGCAGGCAGAGGTTTTGTGGTGTCTTTGTGTTGGGTTTAACCTTGGCTCAGGGCTAAACACACAGGGAATGTTCTGAGAGGACCTTCAGCCATCAGCAGCGGCTTTTCATATACTGCCCCACTCCTGTGGGAGCACCGCCACAAACACAACTATTGATCCACTGTCATATTCTCACATGCTCCTCCCCTCGGCGTTCTCTTTTTTCTTAGCCGCCTGTGTGTGTGTGTGTGTGTGTGTGTGTGTGTGTGTGTGTGTGTGTGTGTGTGTGTGAGAGAGAGAGAGAGAGAGAGAGAGAGAGAGAGAGGGGTGGCCAGGCTAAAAAATACCCTCCAAAGTGATCCCAGATCCCATGTGGTATCGGGGTTATTGATGTGTTATTGGCATCCTGTGGGCTTTGGCTTTTGCATTATGTTTCTATTTATTTATTTTCATCTGTTTTTTCTTTTTTAAATCTATTCATAGCCATCCACGCCATGCATTGGACGTGTTCAAAATATGAACTATGATCATTTAGACTCCATAATATGGGAAGTGAATCATTCATGGTGATTTCATACTGGACGACTAGGCATTACTTTTTTTACCTGCTTCTTTTTGCCTTACTTTCTCTCCGTGACTGGCATTGCGTTGATTTACAATGTAGAACGATCCTTCATTGTGTTGTGTTAGTTATTGCCAACATCCTGTTTCTATAAGAGATGTATCACATTAAGTGAAGATTATTTTCACACTCATTAAGAAATGTTTAATTTTTAAAACTGTGTTTCTTGCGATCACAGTGGAAAATTTGTGTGGAAACACATTTCTTAGGGACAATACAGTACATAATGAGTAAAATATAGCAAATCAATCCAGATTTATGTGATACATTCGCTCAGAGCACATAGAAAAAAATGTGTGTCGGTAAATAATAATTTCTATGTTGTTCCCCGTACAGAACTATTTAATTTGGTACTAATTACAGCAAAAATAGAAACAAAGTAATGTGATATCAGTAATTTTATTTATTGTGGTTAGTTGTATTGCATGTAGTATTAGTAGTTGATTTCTAGAGAAATACCCATCTCCATTCAAACCTAAGTAAATATTAGATAATTATATATAATTATTTAATATAATTAAAATATTTTTTTATCAGAAACTTTTTCAAACAATTTTTCACACATTGAATTCTATGCTTGCCAGGAGACACATTTCACATTTTTTGCTTGTTCAGCTGACCTGCTGTACGCTGACACTTAGTAGTAGTAGTAGTAGTCTGGATCAACGGAAATACATTTACAGCATAATTCCCTCACCTTCCGCTCTCGGTGTGTTGCTCTCAAACTCTGTCCTTCACCTTGGGAAACAACAACAAACTTCAAGCTAGCAAGCTACACGCTGGAAAGTTTTGAAATATTTGGATCGTGCAACGAGGCAGGCCTGCTTGGTTCTTTCGTATGGGGTTGCCGTTTGTAAAGCGGCTCACGCTGAAAATAACTGCAACATTTTGTCACATTTAGCTTCAAACAATGTTTAAAAAACTGGTATCAATTTTTGAGTGTCACTTTTTTGCACATTTACAACAATATTTTGTCAACTTTAAATATTTAAATCCAAATATTAAATGTTACACCTAAATGTTGAATGTTAAATTTAAATGCTAAATCTAAATGTTAAATTTAAATGTAAATCTAAATGTTCGGTACTGTATTGTGTAAATATGTTGTGTGATATGCAAATGTCATTCAATGTTGTATGTGACAATTTCAGTGCAAATTCGGTCCCAAGACTAATTTGCAGAGCCGCCATCGCTGCATCCAGAACTTAGCGCCGCACAAGACAAATGTGATTGGTTTAAAGAAATGGAAACAGTCCAGAGCATTTTTTCTCCTATCCTAGAATGTACTGTATGTGTGATGTAGTCCGACCTTGCTCCACAGCGCTGTGCAGATAGGTCTGGTAGATTACAGCAGTTAACTTTGTATGTACAGTATATTGTTTGAAATGGTCTTTACACCCTGACAGTAATAATAACCAGCCACTTTTTGGTTGTCTAAAAGCTCACCAGTGCTTGCAAGGTATCTTCTGCCAATAAAGAATAAAAAAGAAAGGAGAAAATAAGTAACAGTCTGCTTTGTCACACACACATTGGCAATGGCCTTAACACCCCAACAGCAATAAATATCTTATGGGCTCTGAAAAAAGGAGTAGCTGCTGAAATCCTGTAAAAAAGCCCACCAATCACTGTCTGCTTAGAAAGAACCAATGAAATGCCTCCTTGCCACGCTGTGTGTACTCTACCCCTCCCATTTACGAGCCTGAGCTCAATGTGTGTCATTGCTGCATTGCTGGTATGATAATGTTAGGTGTTTGCTTACCGGTATTCTCGCCAGACCTTCCTCCACAGCGCTGTTGAGGAGGGTAGGGGGAGGGGTTAAACCGAGCCCTGAGGAGATGTTACTTTCAAATCTTGCTAGCTTTTTAACATTATTAACCCTGCCTTTACTTGAAATCCATTCATTGTAAGAGTAATAATTGAACACTGTCTTAATTTTCCTCCCAAATTTAACAGGAGAACCTTGGAAAATCTTAAATGATTAGGAGATTACAGACCCGTAAAATCAAGTGTCACTAAAATGACATGCTTTAACAGTACTTTTTTGGAAATATATTAATCCAGAGGATGGTTCCTCTCTTAGTTTTATTAAGTTTTGAATAGATTAGAGCAGTGTTTCTCAAATCTTTTAACATGAAGGACACTAAACTGACACAAGTAAGACCACAGACCCCCTTTTGATAAGATTTCGGTCCAAGGTTACCCATCTGGTAGGTGTACGTGGGATTTCCAAAAATGTATCCCCCCTCAAATTGATCATTGCTTCTTCACCAATAGACCATGTAGTATACCTAAGTTTTAAATTTTAAACTGAGTAAAGCGCTGTAAAGTGAACAGTCAACTACAGAGCTCCATCAGAGCTCCGTCATATCAGCAGCAGTTGGTAGATGTGTTTAGCCGCCAATAGGTGACTGTGAACCGGCTACAGGCACCGCCAGATGACGGTCCATAGTAGTAGAATTTAGAAAAAGTGAGCATGTGGCGACAACAGTTAAGTTTAGGCACCAAAATGACAAGTTTAGAAAAAAGGCTTTGGTTTGGATTACACAAACTGCGTTCACCGGGCTTAAAAGTGGTATGTTTTATGTTGACATTACGTTGTGCTATTTACATTTTGAGATTTCTTTCCATTGAATATTGAAGTTCATAAAAGAGTGTTTTGGCATGCCTATCCATGGTATTGGCACTATCCATGGTATTGGAAGGGGGATTTAATTCTTGCATGTTTTGTATTGTTGTTGAACAATCTGGATATGAACATCTATTCCTCAATTACTCCTACTCCAACTCCCCTAACCTGATGAGCCTTTCTTCTTTGGAAATCTGCACCATCATTTCTCTGACAGCAGGCTACTACACATTACTTTTGCACCAAACTATCTTTCTAATAATATCTGTGTAGTGAAAATATCTTTTCATCCATGTAATACCAAAATTTAGTTCATATTTGTATTTTCACTTCTCTCTAAGGAGACAGAAGAAGGACAGGATAATTAAATGCAGAGAATGAGAAAAAAGAAGAGTCTGTACGCTGAATAAATAGCAGGCCATTTCCGAATCATAAATATCATCCTCGCCTAATGTGCAGAGCTCCAAGGTGGGCCCAGACTGCGCTACCCTGGGGGGTGTTAGAGGCGAGGGCAGTGCTGGATGCAGGGAAGGATCCCTTACATGCAGCCTTAGGAGAGAGGGGGCGAAGGGCAGCTTAATCCCGGAAGCGGGTACCATATCTGTCCTGGTCCCAGCGGGGCAGATGTGCTCCAGATGTCAGAATAGACAAAAAGGTGCATTAATCATTTTCAGCCTGATGACTCTCCCTTTCATCTTTTCAATGCGCATGTGTGTGTGTGTGTGTGTGTGTGTGTGTGTGTGTGTGTGTGTGTGTGTGTGTGAGAGAGAGAGATTGGGGGGAGAGTGAGTGAGAGACATGTACACACACACAAAAAAAAAATAACACTGTGCAGTTCTACTACAATTCCTTCACAACTGTTCATGGGAGACCAACTGTCAGAATTTGAACAAAACTAAAGGAAGATATCGTATGGATACACATTTTCTATCTCTTTTATCCTTTTTGAAAGGAGACTTCTCATGCGTAGAGAGTCTGTGACATTGGGTTCCAATCTGTCCTGATATGTAGAAGGTTGAGCTCATTTTTCTGGATGTCAGGCCATGTCCCCTCTGAATGAATCCTGGGGCCCGAGGCCTGGGCGGATTGGCTCGCACGCTGGCTACAGGCAGGTGATTGATGACTGGAGTAGTCTTCAGCTTTGCTCTGATTTCCCCCGACCAGTCTATCTGACAGCCCCAATCGGCAAGCGGACATCTGACTCGCCATCAACAACCACTGGCAGATTTCATGGTGTACAGAGCCTGCACTGCTCTGTGTTTTGAAGGAAAATCTAAGGTAGAAATGCCTGTGCAAAAAAAAAAAAAAAATTACGTCTTTGGAAGGCCGTGGTGTATTACACCCACGTAGAAAATAAATAACAATAAGCTGGCTGTTTTCCACATTCAAGTGCAATTAAGGCAGATTTTGTAGTATATCAGGGTCCCATTCAGAATAGCTTCTCTCAGCATCCTTACAAGCGAGGAAAGCAGTGAGCCAACACCTCACTCCACAGCCTGGTTTGAAGCCCCTGCGTCAGCTCTTTGGATGAATGCTCGCCATTGAACACACACAGGCAGTGTATCTCCTCCTCAATTAGCACCTTGTCCAAAGCCCCCTATGTCCCATTCCCTCTAACAGTACAAGTGTGAAATCTAAAATCCTCAACCAGCGTGATTGCTCTTCTCTTCGGGGCACTGCTGAAGCAGCATAATGACAATCACCATAGTGGCCCAGGATGGCAGAGCTGCAAAGCACGGGTGTTTACGGGGGGAAACACCGCGAGCCACACTCAGCGAAAAGCGAAGACAAGACAGTGACTTAACAATGGAATTAGGAACATTGTACTGTGTATCTCAGATGAGTCATCAGGTTTGCTCGGCTACACTTCTCTGTCAGTCCTGACTGTCTCTTTGTTCCATGAAAATATCTCTCATTCACTTCCCCCCTTCCTTCTGTCAGACTTCTCCTTACCTCTTTGCATCCCATGGCAGCTTGCCAGGTGGGCAAAGTTGTGCCTGACAATTACCGCCCAGCCACCTGGGAGCACGATAAACGTCTGGCTGGTTTGAGGAGACATGATTGGCTGCATCTGTCCCTGCTGATGGATGGCTTTTGGGGTACCTTTCTCAGTGGAAGAGGTAGCATATGATGTCTTTTATTCAAAATTGGAGCTGCTATTACTGATTGGTTTCTTTCTTTCACTCCTGAGATCTGCTTGGCTTTGATTCTGGAGGATGAACACAGCACATAAAAGACCCATCACAGTTTAAATCTCAATTCACAAAAGAAATGTAGCATTTACCATCCCTACTTCATCCCTTAGTTACTGTTGCTTAATCTGTCAAGCACTTAAATCTTGCATATGCAGTTTAGATAATGTGGCAGATCTATTACCAGATGTGGAGTCAGCCGATTTTGCCCAGGCTTTAGCCCTGAATGTTATGAGTGTAGCCCTGAATGCATTTTGAAAAGTTGACCAATGAAGCAGACCTGTGCATTGCTTTAATCTTCACACTCTCTGTAAAAATAGAGATAAGCTTTATCTAGCTTGCTAATTTAGCTAAGGTGGTCTTAAATAAAAAAAAACTAAAGTTGACTGGACTGGTGCTACGAGGACCACCCAGCGCAAGTTGGGTTCCCAGAAACCGGTCAGTATCCATCCATAGTCCAATCAGCGACAACAAGTTCCTCAAAATATTTTGCTGGGTCTATTTCTAGTTGGTTCATTCTGTCAGGAATTTGGAGGCTTGAATCCAAAAAGGCAGAGTTGAGGTATTTATTGAGCAACAGACTTGTGTCCTGAGGTAGGCAGGCAGGCAGGCACAAACGAAGATAACCAGAAGACATGACAGGGGAAAACAACTACAAAGTACCGACGCAGGGAATACAGGAAGGAAAGACAAGGCGGGAATACAATAAACCAACACTAGACAAACACAGCACAGAGACTAAATATACAAGGTGACGAGGTTGAAACAAGAGACAGGTGACACAAGGGCTCAGAAACAGGTGAAACACATCAGGGCGGGAGAGACAATCTGCCATGAAGGCAGAAAACACAAGGCAGGAAGTAAAACAAGACATAACAGCAGAGAGAGGCTACTAAATAATAAAACAGAAAAAACAACAACAGAAACCCACAAGCGTGACAGGGCAGGCAAGACGCTTCGCTTCTGAAGCGCTCCCAGTGTGGTATGGCGTGTGGTGGAGGACGGAACAAAACCAGCCAGAATACAGGACAAATCCAATAAATGCCATGACAGAGCTGCAAACATTATCCAGAACTTTGATGGCGTCCAGGACTGGCTTCTGCACAGTGGGGAAATGGGTGCATAAGTCATGTTCACATATTTACAACTTTTAAAGGTCCCATGGCATAAAAATATAAATTTATGAGGTTTTTTAACATTAATTTGCATTCCCCAGCCTGCCTATGGTCCCCCAGTGGCTAGAAAAGGCAATAGGTGTTAACCGAGCCCTGAGTATCCTGCTCTGCCTTTGAGAAAATGAAAGCCCCCCCCCCTTTCTCTGCTTTGCCAGCCCAGAGAATTTGGCCCACCCACGAGAGAGAGACATCATGGCTTTAAAACAAGCAAAGTGGCAGTTGGTCAAGGCCACACCCCCAGCCTCCACTTTGTGTTACGTGGATTATCTCATCTCTTCTATGAAGCCAATCTGGCCAATCCCCTTCCCAGTCCAGGTGAAGGCATTCATTCCTCTGCTGACACTACATATTCACCTCTGGGTTCTTACAGCCTGGCCAAACATTTTTCATGTTGTTATATCTTTCTGACAGCCCACAGGAAGCACAAGGCTCTTGTTTCCGGCCCCCAGACTCATGGGCTGCAGCCCCAAGTAGCAAATATTATTAAATCACAACCTGAAGCTCGACGAAGATGAGAAATAGGAGGAAGGAGGAAGAAATGCACCCTTCCAGCCAAGCCCGGACACATTCATATGGCAGTCTTCCCAGTGTCCTGCCCATAAGAGCCCAATCAAATATTCTATTACATTATTCTCCAATTTCTGCCCCCTATCAGCCTTGGGGCCCAAGGGCCTTGCAAGCACCGTCGGCTGAGGAAATGTTTTCTCTGCAGCCATCTGTAGTGATGGGAGGACATATTGGAAATCAAAGCAGGAACAGGAGGAAGGTGCAGAGGGCAGGTCCCCTGGCTCTGGACAGGCTCCGTTTTGGCCAGGAATTACTGCTCTATGGAAGGAAGGAGTAGAGAGAGGTGAACTACACTGCATTCACACACATTGCCCACTTTACATACATGTTGATGCATATGGGGGAACCTTATGCGTACAGGAGTAGAAATGCAAGCAAGCACACTTCTCAAATACAAGCCAATCACATATGAAATGCACACTGGGCACAATAAATAATAGACAATAAACTCAGAAAACACAGCCCGGGATCAGCAGCGGGGTCAGGCATCTTCAAGCCAAGAAATCAAACAGTGGGGAACACACAGAGAAATAACAAGAGAACAAAACTGTGAGCAAAAGTCAGGGACAGAAAAATAAACACTGCAAAACTGGAAAGTAAGAAAGTACTGATGCCAAGACGTGAGAAAAAAGCCAGAAAAACTGGCGAGGACACCCAGTAAGAACTCTCGCCAATTAATCCGTCCTCTGCTCGGGCTCCTTCTGAGCGGGTTTACTGAGCACTTTGTAATCTTCCCCCAAAAAATACCCCTTCAGGAGACACTTTCTAAGACCTGGACTCATATCTCTGCAACACAGTCAGTCGCCGTTGTGGTCCTGGCATAGAAGCTCAGCTGCCCAGATTATGGATGCACATTGAATAAAATCAGTGGTGTCTTTTAGGGGAATTTTGGTATTTTTCAACCTGATTCCTATTTTCCTATGCATTTATGTCTAAGTGACTAATGTCAACACAAATTGTCGCCCAGTATTGAGCGACAACCCAATTGGGCAAGTGGGCACCGTCAATTTCTGTTGTTTTCGCCACTGACAGGCTCAGATTGTTGTTGAAGTGTGTAGAAGCCCAAATAATAATAGTGTGCAAATGTGCAAACAAACCATATTCACTCTTCATCCATCCCCTATCTATCTATCTACAGTGAGGAAAATAAATATTTGAACACCCTGCTATTTTGCAAGTTCTCCCACTTAGAAATCATGGAGGGGTCTGAAATTGTCATCGTAGGTGCATGTCCACTGTGAGAGACATAATCTAAAAAACTAAATCCAGAAATCACAATGTATGATTTTTTAACTATTTATTTGTATGATACAGCTGTAATAAATAAGTATTTGAACACATGTCTATCAGCTAGAATTCTGACCCTCAAAGACCTGTTATGGCGTTTTTCCATTGATGGTAACAACTCGACTCGACTCGCCTTGACTCGCCTCTACTCGACTCGACGCATTCTCTGTCCGTTTTCCATTGCAGATTGAGTAACGCCTCAGCGTGGCTGGTCACCATAGCTACGCGTGATGACGTAATTTTCAACGTGATTCACAACAGCACGTCGGCTACTCGCCAATGTTTTGTTTCAAAAGAAGCTGAAGGAAGCAACAAAAATCACCGCTAAAAAAAACAGGAGTTTGGGAATTCCGACGGTGTTCAGACGTCGACATGACTGTTGTTCGCCGACACGAAAGGGTAAGTTAAGCTTCCTGGTAACGTTAGCTAACATTTGCATGTGTTAGGGTCACAGTCAGTATTTACTATACGCTATATAAAGTACATGAACTTTAGCAACCATGATTATACACCACAACATGTATGCTGTGTACCGTTTGTGTTTCAGAGCATTCACGCTTTGCAAAACCGCCGCCGCAGACCGTCTGGTGGGCGATGTCCGACGGGTGAAATCTCTGGTTCTGACCTGCTGTGCTTCAGTCATGGAGAGGCGTATGACAACGACTGGGATGCATCTGGGCCAGCAGAGCCGTGGGGGACAATGTCACAGGGTGCAGAGGAAGAAGACCGGGATGGACGGGAGGGTTTGATGCGCTACTTGAATAGCTAAATAAAAACTTTTCTTTGATATATTGTCTTGTTTTTTTAAAGTAACAGTGTGCAATATTGGAAACAACATAAATCCCCTAATATATAGCCCTTAACATTGAACAGTTGGAAAGTGAGAATAGTGCAGAGAGTAGATAATCTGTTGGTGTCGGGCTAGATTTTTTTTTTTTAATGTTGCGTTTGTTCTGGACACACACTCCGCACTCTTGTCTGCTAAAAACGCAGTATCTGGTAGCAGGTCCCAGGGACTTCTTTTCGTAATGGAAAACCAAAAAAGGCGAGTCGAGTAGATACCACGCAGTGGAAAACCGCCATTAGTCTGCTTTCAAAATGTCCACCTCCACTCCATTTATTATCCTAAATTAGATGCACCTGTTTGAGGTCGTAAGCTGCATAAAGACACCTGTCCACCCCATACAATCAGTAAGAATCCAACTACTTAAATGGCAAAGACCAAAGTCATGTGGTCAGATGAGACCAAAATAGAACTTTTTGGTCATAATTCCACTAACCGGTGTTTGGAGGAAGAAGACTGATGAATACCATCCCAAGAACACCATCCCTACTGTGAAGCATGGGGGTGGTAGCATCATGCTTTGGGGGTGTTTTTCTGCACATGGGACAGGGCGACTGCACTGTATTAAGGAGAGGATGACCGGGGCCATGTATTGCGAAATTTTGGGGAACAACCTCCTTCCCTCAGTTAGAGCATTGAAGATGGGTCGAGGCTGGGTCTTCCAACATGACAATGACCTGAAGCACACAGCCAGGATAACCAAGGAGTGGCTCTGTAAGAAGCATATCAAGGTTCTGGCGTGGCCTAGCCAGTCTCCAGACCTAAACCCAATAGAGAATCTTTGGAGGGAGCTCAAACTCCGTGTTTCTCAGCAACAGCCCAGAAACCTGACTGATCTAGAGAAGATCTGTGTGGAGGAGTGGGCCAAAATCCCTTCTGCAGTGAAAAACTTCAGGAAACGTTTGACCTCTGGAACTGCAAACAAAGGCTACTGTACCAAATATTAACATTGATTTTCTCAGGTGTTCAAATACTTATTTGCAGCTGTATCATACAAATACATAGTCATACATTGTGATTTCAGGATTTTGTTTTTTTTAGATTATGTCTCTCACAGTGGACATGCACCTACGATGACAATTTCAGACCCCTCCATGATTTCTAAGTGGGAGAACTTGCAAAATAGCAGGGTGTTCAAATACTTATTTTCCTCACTGTATCTATCTATCTATCTATCTATCTATCTATCTATCTATCTATCTATCTATCTATCTATCTATCTATCTATCTATCTATCTCTGTAACGCTCAAAGTGCATGTTGCAAATGGTCAGAAGCAAACACTTTCCTTGAAAAAAAAGAAAGTGAGAATGCGATCGGCAGTTTGTGACTGGATGAGAAAAAAGAAAACATGTCAGGGACTTTGAGCACAGGGAGTATGGATTGCAGCTGCCTTTCTCACCTCTAGACCAAACCCCACCACCGCAGCTCTCCCTCTCTTCCCCTTCACTACACTGTGTTGGTCGCTCTAGGACAAAGATAGACTGGACAGATGAGGAAATGAAAGAGTCAATAAATCAGCTGGTTTTCCGCTATTGAGGTCCACAGATAGTTTTCCTCCACACACACACCCTGTGCCCCCAACTTTGATCACCACCTGAATGCCCAACAGGAGACTGGGCATTCTCACAGCAGTGTGACAGAACACAAGACGCCCCAAGGTGGGGGGGTCAAAGGGACAACAAAGGTTAGTGGATGGTGGTGGGGTAGGATGAAACAGTGTGTGTGTGTGTGTGTGTGTGTGTGTGTGTGTTTCCATTAACAGTGGCCAGGCATGATGATTAAGCCAAGGGCACTCTAGCCGGCCACTCCTTTGGCAACCTTGTCTCTAGTGGCTCACTGTGTGTGTGTGTGTGTGTGTGTGTGTGTGTGTGTGTGTCTGTGTGTGTGTGTGTGCATGTGTGACTCACCTATGACCAGCTCTGCTTGCTCGGAGGCAGCTCTTTGTCTTTGTGCTGACAGGGTGAAGATGATTGAACGCCCTGCTCCCCCAGTTTTACGCCACAGAGACAGAAAGCTTTACACACAGAACAAGTTTTATACTACGTACCGGAGCCTTGCCCTGTTTCTGCACATCAGCACTTGTAACATATGCATTTCCAAATGTTATGCAAGTAGCAAACTGTTAAAGAAGTTGGCCTATACTGCCAAAGTCCAAAAGACAATATAAATATAGCTATGGTTCCAGCTGGGTGAGTGATACTCTCAGTCCAGAGGGATTATATATAAGACTATTATTAGTTTAATTCATTAAGTAGAACTCTCAGAAAATCTAACAATATCTATGTCTGCTTTAACATCATATCACTTTGTCCTTTTGCTCAGCCTAAATGGTACAACGTTTAAAAATAAAAAGTAGCATTATGGAATGTGTGTTCTTGAGCAGGAAAAAAAGAAGCATGCAATAAGAGTGTGATTGTTATATGTACTTATGTGGTGTTAACTGGGATTTGTTATTTGAAATGCTTTAATAATGTATTTGATTTACAATCAGGGAATAATTGCTTTTGTATGCTCCTTCTGTGTCTTAGCAAATCTGTATTTGTGTATTTGTGCAGTGATAAAACACTGAAACAAAGGGATAAAACAGTAATGAGGCACAAAGAAAAAAATTAGAAGAGAAGAATGGGAACAAAACAAGGCAGCTCCAGTAGACAAAAACAGCAAGAGAAGGAGCTCATGTGTTGATCTTTTGGGTAAATTCATTAGACTGACAAATCTGCTGACACGTTTATATAATCACCAACAGAAAACACTCCTGCAGAAAGATCTTCCATTCCATACCCCATATAAAATAAGGTGATGAAATGTAATTACATTTGATTGAAGTTTAAAAAAAAAAAAACGTAATAAGAATAAAATAGATGTATAATATAGAAATGTAAAACATTATAGAAATAAAAGTAAAAGAATTTAAGAAAATCCCACAGGTTGTAACAATATCCTAAACAAAAAACCTCAGGCGTATTTTATGATGAAATAAAATACAACTGAACTCAAATGTGAAAGACAGAGCTGATGTGATCATTTTTTGTCAATCTTTTACCAATTTTGCACGTCTTCATTGCATTTTTATTGTCATGGTCTTAACAAAGTTGCCAAAGCAATTGCATAGATTTATCTATTAGGAATGCTAGTATGCATGAAATGATTAATCATTTAAGCTATTGACAGGAAATTCATCTGCAATGATTTTCATAATCAATGCCATTAGTGAATGCAATAAACATTCTTTGAGTCTAGTTGTGAGTATTTGCTGCTTTTCTTTGTCTTATGTGACGGTAAACTGAACCTTGGTCTTTAGGGAACTGTAGAAGAAGAAAGAAAAAGAAGACATGCCTTTATTCATCTTGCAATGGGGAATTACATTTTTACCGTGTACAGTTATACACATTCCACACAGGCCTGAAATGAAGGGTTATTTAAAGGGCATTTGCACTATTTTCTGACATTTTATAGACCAGACAAATAAGCAGTTAGTTGGGCAATCAATCAGCAGATTAATCAATGATGAAAATAGCCATAATACTACTTACAACTCAATAGAATTTTACAATGACTAACTTTAGTACTACTTCCGTCATTCTTTGCAAAATCAGGGGGTGTAGGCAGGCAGCAGACTGTAATGTTTGTTCTCCTCTCCCATAACATCATATTTCTAAGGATGTGTATACTATTATGTTGACAAGTGTGTGCTGAAATATGGTGTTTGGCTTGTATCCCTGGAGAGCTGTTGGAATGATTAGTAAAGCATGTAACCAGCTTGTATTGTTTTGAGCCAGACAGACAGGGAACATATGTAAGTGTGCTGGGCCTTGTAATCAGCACATGGGCTGTGAAGCTCTTGCTACTGCCAGGGCATGAATGCACTTTTTCTCTCTATGGTCCGAGGGCAATAAAATAGACACAACACAAATGCATCCAAATTACACACATATGCGCAAACATGCTCAGATATAGAAGCCAAGAAGCAAAGAGGTTTTCTCCTTCTTGATTGGGTTAGGTAAACAAAATCAGATTTACAGTGTCTGAACAGACAGGATTATCCATTTAGTTTACAGCCACAAACACACATCCAAACAGTTGTCATTTGAATACCACAGACAGAGGCTAATTAATTACTTTGGCAGATGCATCTTCTCTCTCTCTTTCTCTCTCTCTCTCTCGCTCCCTCTTTTAAGCCTCCATTGTGTAAGACGGGATCAGTATTCGTCTGTGGTTTTCAGTTAACTGAAAGAACGGTGTGACAGTGACCCTCTGGGTGCACACAGACCCCACTGCCTCCTCACTCTGCCTGCCGTCACTCCCATTCCGCCAAAGGCTGCCTGTAATTAAGAGCCACACACTGGAGGTGTGTGTGTGTGTGTGTGTGTGTGTGTGTGTGTGTGTGTGTGCATCTACGGAACAATACAATGAGAGAGTATTATCCATTGAGATAATAAAGCAAGATGGGGACAGATTAAGTGGGAGATTGTAAGAAAAAGATAATTAAATGGAAAATCCATTTTCCTTGTGTATGAAAATCTTCATATAATATATAAATCTTGCAATATTTTCTAATTGTCAACAAATATGAAAAGATTAAAACAAACAATAGCCATGTTTCCATAAAATTCAAGCTTCAAAGTGTCCTTGAGCAAGACATTGTTCCTTAAGTTGCTTTCAATAGGCAGGCCAGGGCCTTGCATGGCAGCTCTGCCACCATCACTGTGTGTGAATATGGTAAATAAGAGGCAAATTGTGAGATGCTTTGTCCAGTAAGGAAGAAAGGCGCTATACAAATGCAGTCCATATACCGTATTTAAACCTTTGCCTTTAGATAAAGGCAAATACAGTTAACCATTAACAATGGTAATTATAAAAGGATGCATTAACAGAGAAGCTCACCTATAATTTACAATGGTACCCTAAACAAAATCTCAGAGGAAGTGAACAGTAGATGAGATGAGTACATAAAGGTTAACTGTCTGTCAAAGGTGAGTAACTCATCCAGCCATCTTCTATTCACATTTTCCCTCCCTTCCCTTTTCCTTCTTTGCCTCCCTGATGTTAGTGTCAGATGAGGGGAGAGAGGAAGATGATGGGCTTCACTTCCTGCAAACACCCTCATCAGTGTGTTGCATCGATTGCATTAGTATCTCCTCCTCACCAATCAATGGCTCTCTGTGCCGTCCTGAGTTGTGCTCAACATGCAGGATTATACCTAACATCATCACTCTCTCTGGCTTTTTATCTCTCAAACGGATGTTTTTTTTATGACGGGTGACAATTCTTACACTGATATATAGCCTGTATTAAATGTGTAATTGTTTTGAAGCTAAAACAAAATTCTGAAAGTCTCCTTTTTCCTTAGATATCCTAATTATTTAGGGGAGACAAAAAGAACAGAAAATCAAGAATACTGCAATAATTTGACCCGCAACTGTTCTCACGTGTTCTTCCCATGTCTGTGACAGGGAGGCAGGTGTTAGATTAAATAGAGAAGATGAGCTCAGTGGAAAGACCCATTAGACACCAGCAGCAGGGTCTCAATTGAACAAACAGAAACACTGTCGTCTTGGTTTCCCATAGCCGACTGAATGCAATTCTGTCAAAGGAAAACAGGAATATGCAAACACATGCAAACGCATGCAAACGCATGCACACACATACTAGTATGGGGATGTGATCCGTAAATTAGCCTTGCTCAGTTTCTAATGCACCATTTTCATTTTCACTTTTTTTTTTGCTCCAAAAATGACAGGATATCCCCCTCACCTTCTGGTGCTGGCATGTGTGCTAAAATTCTCAGAGGGACTTCACTCCCCCCTTCCCCTAACTCCTGCAAATTTATTAATATGATTTACATAAAGTTAAAGTTCTCCCGGCAGTCAAGAAGGCCAATCTAAAATAGGCTGTGGTGGTGACAGAGCCAATGTGTTATGTGTGTCCCAGGCCCAGCGGGCTCCAGGGGCTGCTGGGTAGGGACTGGCGTGGAGGGTCTCTGGAGGTCGCTGGCCTGGAAATGACACAGAGTGAGGGAAGAGCCCCCATACACCAGAATCAGTCATCTTATCTGCAGGGGGAGAGGAGGAAGGACAAAGACGCATCGTCCCACCGCCGGGCACACACACACACACACACACACACACACACACACACACACACATGCCCTTTCTCACACACATACACACACAGACAAACACACCAGCATGAAATATTTTTTGTGATTTTTAAATATGGCTTTAAAAAGGATTATGCTAGTTAAGATACATCCAGGCAACTTAATCTCTTCAGAGGTGCCCAACTGGTTGTATCTAGCCATGCAGATTTTGGATTTTTTAGAGTTTGGGGTTTGCTTTTATTGTCTACCCAATAAGAAAATTGTTTTGGATTTAAGACATTTCTGCATTACATTTTGACAAAAGGCGATTTATAACTTGCAAACTCACAACAAAATATGTAGCAAACACAGTAAAAAATTAAAAAAACTTCTCCAACACCACTCAAAAAAGTCACACTATAATACTGTTAATTATGTCTCCAGGTTTAAAGATTTCAGGACGGATTTCTGCCTCCATCCCAAAACAATTGAGGTAAAATTATTTTTGTGGTCATCACAGTATTAAAAAAAATAATTGTTAAGATCTGTCTTTAGTGAAGGCTTCTTCAAGTTAAAGGGAGATAAAGAGCTGATAATCATGGTTAAGTTCCCGCCACACTCTGACAGAAAAATTGCAACAAAATCAATCGTAAACATGACCCAATAACCACCACATCTGCCCATGACGACTGGAAATAGTAGGGTGCGGTGTAGCTTACCTACCACAAGGTCAATATCTGCCCCCACCTGATGACAGCCAACTGATTTCCAACTACTCTGACAGCTTTTTGATGGGATGATTTTTGAGAAACCGGCATCAAAGCTCTGGAGGTTTGGGCCAATAGCACACGGGAAATACAATCCAGTGTAAAATGGGACAGAGGAGGTTTAAACAAAAAAAAATAAAGACCAAAGAAATCCCCCTAGAGGGACACACAGCACTCCAAGCTGTCTAAAGGGAGCTGAAACATGTGAAAATCAAGAGCTGTGGAAAGCATTTTGTGACAACCTACCATAAGGCCTTTTTTTCTGAGGAAGAATACTTAATGCTAGAAAAACTCGGCATGGCCTGTGTTACTCCTTGCTGTTACCCGGCACAGCTGAGAAAGTACTCCAATGCGTCTCCTCCGAGCTGCATGACGATGAAAAGGCAAAATGTCAACACCTAGTTTTCCCTGCAAATATTTAAGAAAACTGTGACTAAAGGAGAAGTCCTCGGAGAGAGAGAAACACAGAGAGGGTGAATTAGCTGAAACATTCATGTAACATTTTCCCTGATGCTTCATCTTAATTACCGTCGTGCAAGCCATGCAAATCCGATTGGCCGTTTTGTGCCAGGAAATTCATAACCACAGTGCAATATTAATTACTCCGGTAGGATTTGTGCTATATTTGATATGCACGAGGCATTGCAGCCATTACCAGCCTTGTGTTTCTCAGCCCTGCATGTCAGCGGTAATCAAATCTAAACGTTGACAACAACACAGTCACCAATCAATATAGGATGGGAGGGATCCTTTCATGGTGGAGTTTTAATCTCTTTTCTCTCATGTTTTGTGTCTTAATCTGTGTCAATATCCTGTTAGCATCTCTCACACACAATTCTATTAATTTCTCTCCAACATTGCTCATTGAATTTCCTCATTTAAAGCACATCTTTTATGTTCCATTGCTCGTAAAGCCATTAGATTAAGTGGAGTCAAATGCAATTACATCTCACCGTTCAGTTAGAGCAAGTATCTGCTTTATTTGACAGAGGAATGGGGAGATACGATATGTATGCTATACTGGGACTATCACATACGCTTCCCAGTACTCCTAAAGCATGATCCAGAGAGTCATTTGAATTGAAAGAGTGAGAATGAGAAAACAGAATGAGACAGAGAGAAAACAGACAGAGAATGAAGCAGGGATGGCAGATAGAGAGAGGGAACTGGCCTTTAACTTCATCAATGGAGCAACACTGACCTCTACTGGCAAACACACCTTTCTTGTCAGTGTTTGTACACGCTTTAACTCCTCACCAGTGGCTTTAAAATTGCGTTCTTAAATCATCCAGCCATATGAGAGAGAGGGAACATAGATCAAACACACTGAGGAGTAGAAATAATACACAAAAAAAACAAAGCACTGTGCCAATTACTGGCTCAGGTTCTACATTGCTCTTATAAAAATGTAATCAATCACACGCTCCCATGAGGGCCACCCACAATGAAGTCCACAGTTTAACACCCCACCACCGCAACAACAGGTAAAGGTCGACGGGTGGAGGGGTAATGGTGCACTCCTGTTAATAACATGGCTACAGTGCACACCTTTGAGTGAACTTAGAGATACAGAGAGAAGTGCAGGGTTTTACTCTCATCCACATCCATAAAACTATTCTCTCCCATCAGGACCCCCTGGCACGACTCTATTCTCCTCTAAAAGCTTCAGTTGATTTTCAGATCAGCACTGAGGATGCCACCTCAAGCTGATAGCAGCTGGAGCATGTTGTGGAGGAGAGAGGGGTTGCCCCAGGGGTCCTAAAAGGTCCAGAGGTGCTTATTAATATCTCTGTCTATGCAGCGTGCCACGGACAACAAAGAGCAAGTGCAAGAGTTAACAGAAAAGTGATGACACACACATTGATGTAAAGGCATGTAGAGATGAGGCCACATTTTACATTCAAATTGACAGGTTATTCATCCAAGCACTCATTTGAATGCTTAAACATGACATACAAGTTACAAACAAACCTGTTTGTGCATACCCTCCCCCCCACACACACACACAAAAACACACACATACACACTCACACTTATTCCCAGTCTCTGTATGATTTGACTATCCACATGTACTGTTTATTCAGCACTAAAAAAAGATCAAGCTCATAAGCAAACAGCTATCAGAGACCATATGACCATTACAAAACCACACACCCTCTGTGTGCGTGCGTGCATGTGTGCGTGCGTGCGTGCATGCGTGTTTCTGTCTCACATCCTCTGCCTCCGCTAATGATGTACTGGCACACACGTTAGCTGCGTAGCCATTCACAGGGCTGGCATGAGTTAATGGCCCTGGCACCCCAAGCCTGCAATAACGTGATACATCCAACTGTCTTAGTGGCACATATACAGTCAGAACTAAACAGATGCCACTCATTTCTGCTAGCAAAAATGACCCAGCAATCAGCTGGCTAAACACCTAAAAAACCTCAGCAAACTAGTAATGAAAGTTATGAATGTTCTACTGGGTGACAGCACAGCGTGGAGCCTCGCTACAGTGGCCACATTTCTCTCTCCTACTTTCTGTTTGTCCTTTTCCTGCTCTTGCCAGCTTTGGGGCTGATCTTTAGTTAGCTGATATTGTGCTAACCCTTAGATTCTATTTTTGACCTACTCCTCTTCCCTTTTGTTACGTTTTCACTCTCTCATTCTGCCAATCGCTTTGTCTCATCCACTTTTTCTATCACACAATACACTCATTTTTTTCTGCCCTGCCATCCTCTCGCTGGGCAGCACTGGTGTGTGTGTGTGTGTGTGTGTGTGTGTGTGTGTGTGTGTGTGTGTTTGCCTGTGTACATGGCTGCCTAGTCTGTGCATGTGTGTGTTTGTGTGGCTGTTAGCCGATGCAGTCTGTGACATATTGCGGTAATAAAAAGCTCCTCTGCAGGGACGGCTGTGGCCCACTAATTAAACACCTCCTCCTATGCGACCTTATTGCAGGCGCCAGTAGCCATAGAATCCGACAACATCTTTTGGGCCATGCGTCAAACTGCATCTCCCATCTCTGAATCATAGGAAAGGGGGGAGGAACTGAAGAGATGAAAATTATATTGTGCACATAATTATTTCCTCACTTGGAATCAAGGTAGGCCTATAATGCAATAAGCAGACTTGTTTTCACAGTTCTATAAAAAATCCAGCAATTGTTGGACCATTGTGCTCATGATTTGTCCACAATGTCAAAAAAAGGATACGGTTGAGTTCCATTTATGTTCTCCAAGGTAACTGATGATGATGTTCCTTCAAAGGGTTATAGTTGATCCATAAGGTACTAATATGTACAGTGAGGAAAATAAGTATTTGAACACCCTGCTATTTTGAAAGTTCTCCCACTTAGAAATCATGGAGGGGTCTGAAATTGTCATCATAGGTGCGTGTCCACTGTGAGAGACATAATCTAAAAAAAAATCCAGAAATCACAATGTATGATTTTTTTAACTATTTATTTGTATGATACAGCTGCAAATAAGTATTTGAACACCTGAGAAAATCAATGTTAATATTTGGTACAGTAGCCTTTGTTTGCAATTACAGAGGTCAAATGTTTCCTGCAGTTTTTCACCAGGTTTGCACACACTGCAGAAGGGATTTTGGCCCACTCCTCCACACAGATCTTCTCTAGATCAATCAGGTTTCTGGGCTGTTGCTGAGAACCAAAGATTCTCTATTGGGTTTAGGTCTGGAGACTGGCTAGGCCACGCCAGAACCTTGATATGCTTCTTACAGAGCCACTCCTTGATTATCCTGGCTGTGTGCTTCAGGTCATTGTCATGTTGGAAGACCCAGCCTCGACCCATCTTCAATGCTCTAACTGAGGGAAGGAGGTTGTTCCCCAAAATCTCGCAATACATGGCCCCGGTCATCCTCTCCTTAATACAGTGCAGTTGCCCTGTCCCATGTGCAGAAAAACACCCCCAAAGCATGATGCTACCACCCCCATGCTTCACAGTAGGGATGGTGTTCTTGGGATGGTACTCATCATTCTTCTTCCTCCAAACACGGTTAGTGGAATTATGACCAAAAAGTTATATTTTGGTCTTATCTGACCACATGACTTTCTCCCATGACTCCTCTGGATCATCCAAATGGTCATTGGCAAACTTAAGACGGGCCTTGACATATGCCTCTTTAAGCAGGGGAACCTTCCGTGCCATGCATGATTTCAAACCATGACGTCTTAGTGTATTACCAACAGTAACCTTGGAAACGGTGGTCCCAGCTCTTTTCAGGTCATTGACCAGCTCTTCCCATGTAGTTCTGGGCTGATTTCTCACCTTTCTTAGGATCATTGAGACCCCACGAGGTGAGATCTTGCATGGAGCCCCAGTCCGAGGGAGATTGACAGTCATGTTTAGCTTCTTCCATTTTCTAATGATTGCTCCAACAGTGGACCTTTTTTCACCAAGCTGCTTGGCAATTTCCCCATAGCCCTTTCATACAAATAAATAATAATAAAAAAATCATACATTGTGATTTCTAGATTTTTTTTTTTTAGATTATGTCTCTCACAGTGGACATGCACCTACGATGACAATTTTAGACCCCTCCATGATTTCTAAGTGGGAGAACTTGCGAAATAGCAGGGTGTTCAAATACTTATTTTCATGTCGTCAGATCAGCACACATAAAAAGAGTACACCGGTTGAATGGCACTGACCCAACCAACTCTTGGCAAAAGGACACCACAGCTCACAACATCCCGCCGGAAACCAAAGCAGGCACAGAGGCACGCAGGCCATCCAGCCCATCGCCCAACTCCTGCACACTGGCTAGCAGGAATGCCTGCTCATATTGAGCTCTATTATCTACCTTTTTTTTAATATGTATGTTCAATTTACTACTTTCTCTACCGGTTTATATAGACTATGCGTTGTGCAGAGAGCAATCAGTCAGTGTCGCTTGTGTGTAGAATGCGCTATCATTGGCTCTGCATGGGACGTGACATAGCAAGCACGAGCATCAGTATCTAAGCAATCAGCTAAGATAAATTAAGTAAGTAATACTTGAGATGTTTAAAATATTCAGTAATATGCACAATTTTACTGCAGAAAAGGCCAATTTTGTCTTGTGGGTCTAAAATCTAATGGACATTTTCACTTGTGAGCAAAGCGGTCGGTCAGTCATCGATATGTCCAGGTTTTTTATCAGACATAGGTGGCAACCCTAGTAGCAAAACATGTTATTGTTTGCTAGCTAAAACGTGACTCCTTAACTACACATTTCATTGTTTGCTAGCTATTATTCAGTTAGTTAGCCTGTAGCTTTTCCTTAACAAGCAGGGCTTGATATGAACTTTTGTTTGCTCCCCAGCAACTCTAGTTAACGTTAGTTGTTTTCCAAAGTTACTAGCTTGTCAGCATTTTAAGCCACAATTCTGTGGAAAATTACATTTTATTTTATGCTACAATTTACTTGAACAACCAGAACAAGTTAAATTAAACAAGTGAAATTAAATGTATTTAATTAAATCAAGACTACATTAAATATATCTAACACTATATACTACTATACTACAATCATCATGTGCGTGTGTGTATGTGTGTGTGTTTGGGTCAGGCCTGCTAAATGAAGGTGTCTTCTGATTTGGTCCGTTGAGGGGTGAGGGTCAGCGCGACAGATGACTCAGCACCTGTCACCAGCCAAGTCCCACTCATCAGTCACCACCTCCATATGCTGCCCATTAAAATCAGACATGTGGGCACTTGGCTGGCAAAGTCCACACACCTAGTGACCCTTTCCACATCTGTTGACAAATCCTTAAACACATGCAGCACGGAGAAGGGGGAAAGGACAGTCAACAGGGGAAAGAGAGTGTGGATGATGATGTGAATGGTCCGTATACTCAAATTACACAGTTAAAAAGGTTAAAGCTGCTGTTAATCATATTTCTTATTGATAACGAATCCAAACTGGTCTCAAAAATATATATTTTTATTTTTTCAGTATTTCTACAGCTGGGCATTGTAGTTTTTAGCAAACATTACTCAAACATTTTTTTAACACAATGGAGGTGTGTGGCATATAGGCTGTATATCAGAGTTTGGCTAGACAAAAAAAAAATTAAAGACAACCTTTTTTTAACTATCCTTATCTGAGATTTCTGCTGCTACCCCTAATACATTGTATGTAAATATAATATTTAGAATAGAATATATAGTGGTGCTCACAGCTTTGAAATATTATATTTTAGAAATGTCAGAGCAGGTGGTGTGTTTTTCCAGACACTGTGTTCAACTAACATAATCCACAGATCTCACTGTGAACACTGGGAATACATACCCAAAACACAAAACAATAAGTGCAATTTTTGTATGATGTTTTTATGCAACATCTTTGGCTTTGTCCCTTTTTTGGGACTATGTTCAGTATAATTACTATTTATGTTGGTGCATATAGTATTTAATACCATTCATTTTATTTTTTCATGCATCATTCATAAATAGTAGATGTTCATAATATATGATGTATTCTTGTTTGATTCTAAGTGTTTTTTTTATTATTATTTATGTATGTATCTGTTCTTGTACTTCTGCTGACACTTGAATTCCCCTGTGTGTGTGTGATCACTTACTTTCTACAAAAGATATAACATATAACACCTGGTGATGGCATGTTCTTTGTATCCATTGTAATAGTGACATTGTCTTCAGAAAAACAGGTACCTGGGAACATATATACTGCTCGAGGTATGTGTTAATTTGCATTTTGTGTAGACCTAAGCTTTAACTGCTTTATTTAAGGCAACACCATTAGATCTCAGTTGTAGGGTTTAAAAGGTGCACGTAAACAGTTTAACCTGAATTAGCCCTATACAGAAGAATGGCCTGTAGCTGGAGTAGGGCCATGCATATACGTGAAGGCAGAGAATGAAAAGAGAGACATGAAATGGGGGAGTATGAGTTCAAAGATGAAGAGACATTTGCTCTCTATACCAATGACACTGGTGCAAATTTGTGTGTGAGTGTGTGTATATACTGTACATATGTATTTTTGGTGCAAATCAGTGTGTGTGTGTGATTGCAAGCCTAATATGCCTGGTTGTGTATGTGTGAAAATGCAAGAGTGTGTGCGAGTGCACTTGAGTGACTGTGCAATGGAAATGCAGAGGGCATTCTCTTCAAACGGATGGTATTCAAAGAGCAGGGAGTTTCAAAAGGAGACAGCACTGAGGGCAGTCAGGTTTGAACTGTGTTTGTGCAAGCAGTCTTCCTTTAAAAAGGAAAAAAAATAATTCCTGAAATGCAATCACTGAGTTTTTTTGGAGGAGGAGAGAATATTAGGAGAAATAAATTGAAAGCGGTGGAGCCAGAGAGAAAGTGAGTTTACTTACCAACCAGAGAGCAGAGAGAGGAGTAAGAGAGAGGAGGGAGTTGTGGGCTGGAAGGCAAGAGGAAGAAAGTCAGAGGGAGAAAAAAATAGAGAAAGAGGGAGAACGTTGGCCTGGGGCGCTGCTACGTGCTGCGCCTCCTTTCTCCTTCTTTCTTCAGGAAGCTCAGAGAGGAGGAACGAAAAAGAGAGTAGACGAGAAAGAACAAAAACCCACTTTCCATCCGTACCTATGGGAGCGCTGAATCTGACTGTGCCCCATATAGCTGCACCGATCTGACCTCTGCGCTGCTGGAGTAATGGCTAGTAAATTAGCATGTCAGTGGCCCAGTGCCCCGTCATGCCGGCTCCCTCACACACATAATAAACACACTCCATCACCTGTTCGGCCCAACCACACCGCCCAAAGAGAGCATATTAATTATAGATGTACGTTAAATTACTTTCATTACCTCCCCTGCTCAGTGGACATGGGAGAGACAGGGATGATGGATGAAAAGGGATTTGCTATACCTCCCCTAGTAGTAAATGCCCCCTCTTTTACTTTCTCTAACTCTTTTATTCTTTATTTTGCACCAATTCCTCCATATTTGTCACTGTTTGTCTCTCTGTCTTGTGACTGTTTTTTCTTACTGTGACACAAACTAGATAGTTGGAGAAAGTCAGGTTGCAGATTGAGTTGTAGGGGCAGCATGCTAAGCAGTTCCCCAAAACAAGCCCTTTATGGCTGTGGTTGGTAAAGAAATATTTGACTGAAAACCTGTAAGTAAGGCTACAACTATAGTATAGCATCTCGTAATAAATGCCACAAAAAGTTATAGTATAGTATGTCATAAAAAAGTCATAGAACTCACATAATCACACAGTCATTCTATAGTATGCCATAAAAATTGTCATAAAAAGACATAGTATGTATAAAAAATGTCGTTAACAAGTCATAGTATAATATGCCATAAAAGTCATGAGAAGTCATAATATAGTGTCATAACAATGTTGTAAAAAGTAATTCTATAGTATGTCATAAAGAGTCATAGTATAATATGCCATACAAAATGTAGTATAGTAGTATAGTATTTCATTCAAAATTTTATAAGAAGTCATAGTAGAGTATGCCATAAAAATTTTGTAAAATGTCATGATTTAGTATGTCATACAAAGTCATAAGAAATGATTGTGTAGTATGTTATGAAAAATGTCATAGTATAGTATGCCATAAAAAGTCATAAGAAGTCATAGTATAGTATGTCATAAAAAATGTCATAGTATAGTTCCATAAAAGAAATTTTAAAAAGTCATAGCATAGTATTTCATTCAAAATTTCATAAGAAGTCATAGTCATAAAAAATTGTTTAGTCTGTCATAAAAATGTAAAAAGACACTGTATAGTATGCCATTAAATGTCATACAAAGTCATAGTTTAGTATGTCATAAAAATGTCATAAAGAGTCATGGTATAGTATGCCATAAAAGTCATAAGAAGCCATACTATAGTATGTCATAAAGAATGTCATAATCATAGAATAGTATGCCATAAAAAATGTGGAAAAAGGCATGGTGTCATATTGCATTCAAAATTTCATAAAAGGTCATAGTAGAGTATGCCATACATTTTTTTTGTAAAAGGTCATAATTTAGAATGCCATACAAAGTCATAAAAAGTGATTGTATAGTATGTCATAAAAAATGTCATAGACAGAGTATAGTATATCATAAAAAGTCATACGAAGTCATGCACTCAAGTAGCTCGTCAAGGAGAATGGTTATTTTGCCGTGTTTTAGGTTGTACCAATAGGTAAAACCGAGAAAAAACATTTGGAATATTATCGACTTCCAAAACTTATTCAAAACCAGGCAGAGGAATGCCAGATGTTATCAGAGGAAAAGAGGCACTTGTGGTTGGCAAAGCTCAAACTCACTCAGGTAGTGTGCAAACTGGGGCTCTTTGAAATGAAAAAAACAAAAACGATTGAGAGTCTCTTGGCTACACCTTGAGTATCACAATGATGTCATACAGTTAAGGTTAGGTTGAATAAAGACGTTATTGCATTACTTACTTAGGCGTTCACAACGGCCGTTAATGACTTGGTACACACCATCTGGTTATAGGCCTTCCAAACCTTTGTAGGATTTAAGGTCTGCAGCTGTGTATGGGCTCGGCAAGAAAAGCAGGTAGTTGACTAGCTATATCGGGATGTGCAACTGAAGGAAGAATCACTGGGTTGTCAGGGATCTAAGAAGAGGGAGCCAACTCGTAGGGATCTGCTCCGCAAATAAACTGTCCGCGAAGACACTGGTGGGTGAGGAGGGAGACCTTATATTCTATTCAGAGTGGGACAGGGAGCCAGTGAAGAGATTTCAGAATGGGGGTGATGTGATCCTGCTTGTGTACCCTCATCAGGATCTTAGCAGTGCTTTTCTGGATGTATTGTTGTCTCTTGATGATCTTGCCAGAGATCCAGATGAGGATGTTTTGATCATTCAATGTTTTCTCTATGTTTAAGGCAAAGTTTTAGTCTGTCTTGTAAATTAAACTTGTGGAAAACAAATATCATTTTCTTTATAGGAACATGTTGTGACATTTCAGATGGCTCTTGACAAAACAAAACAAAACTTTTGCTCAGATGTTAATACGAATATTCTCGCATTGCCAGACCCTCGTCCACAACGCAGTTGGGTTTGACATGTACATGTTATAATTAAGATTGGGGAAACCTGGAAATAGCACATCTCTCGTGTTATCTAGCAATATCCTTCAGTGTATTCCCTGAGCAAATAAAGCATCACGTCTGTAGGCTACTTCAAACCTAAAGGCCACTATGTGTGTGTGTTTGTTGTGTGTGTGTGTGAGTGTGAGTGCATGCGTGTGTGTCCTTGCTTCACTTTGTTCTGTAAGTTTGATCTCACTCCAGTGAGGGAAGCATAACATTGGTACCCTGTGCTTGCTTAATGCTGAGCCTATCTAATCTTTGCAGCTCTTAAACATCCCATTCAATTTCTTCTGTTGATAGATGCCACTGCTCTTTGAGTCCTCTGGGAACACATTTTCCTCACAGTTTGTCTCTGATACGCTTGTGTAAGACCACCAGATTCATCAGGTCAACCACCTATTGTAAACAACTGAGATCGGATTCGCACAGATCCAAAGGTCAGGAGAAGGGCTGATAATCAACATCCAGACACCAGTCTCTTGTACACACTGGCTCCATTTATTCTAGGTAGATGCTGATGAACATATGTTATACAGTGAGGAAAATAAGTATTTGAACACCCTGCTATTTTGCAAGTTCTCCCACTTAGAAATCATGGAGGGGTCTGAAATTGTCATCGTATGTGCATGTCCACTGTGAGAGACATAATCTAAAAAGAAATCCAGAAATCACAATGTATGATTTTTTAAGTATTTATTTGTATGACACAGCTGCAAATAAGTATTTGAACACCTGAGAAAATCAATGTTAATATTTGGTACAGTAGCCTTTGTT
Source organism: Etheostoma perlongum (assembly GCA_026937815.1). NCBI lineage: Eukaryota > Metazoa > Chordata > Actinopteri > Perciformes > Percidae > Etheostoma > Etheostoma perlongum. The sequence continues at coordinate 8,091,636 of CM049374.1, read as the reverse complement.
TGCAATTACAGAGGTCAAACGTTTTCTGAAGTTTTTCACCAGGTTTGCACACACTGCAGAAGGGATTTTGGCCCACTCCTCCACACAGATCTTCTCTAGATCAGTCAGGTTTCTGGGCTGTCGCTGTCACGGAGTTTGAGCTCCCTCCAAAGATTCTCTATTGGGTTTAGGTCTGGAGACTGGCTAGGCCACGCCAGAACCTTGATATGCTTGTTGGAAGACCCAGCCTCGACCCATCTTCAATGCACTAACTGAGGGAAGGAGGTTGTTCCCCAAAATCTCGCAATACATGGCCCCGATCATCCTCTCCTTAATACAGCGCAGTCGCCCTGTCCCATGTGCAGAAAAACACCCCCAAAGCATGATGCTACCACCCCCATGCTTCACAGTAGGGATGGTGTTCTTGGGATGGTACTCATTATTCTTCTTCCTCCAAACACGGTTAGTGGAATTATGACCAAAAAGTTATATTTTGGTCTCATCTGACCACATGACTTTCTTCCATGACTCCTCTGGATCATCCAAATGGTCATTGGCAAACTTAAGACGGGCCTTGACATGTGCTGGTTTAAGCAGGGGAACCTTTCCGTGCCAGGCATGATTTCAAACCATGACGTCTTAGTTTATTACCAACAGTAACCTTGGAAACGGTGGTCCCAGCTCTTTTCAGGTCATTGACCAGCTCCTCCCGTGTAGTTCTGGGCCGATTTCTCACATTTCGTAGGATCATTGAGACCCCACGAGGTGAGATCTTGCATGGAGCCCCAGTCCGGGGTAGATTGACAGTCATGTTTAGCTTCTTCCATTTTCTAATGATTGCTCCAACAGTGGACCTTTTATCACCAAGCTGCTTGGCTATTTTCCCGTAGCCCTTTCCAGCCTTGTGGAGGTGTACAATTTTGTCTTTAGTGTCTTTGGACAGCTCTTTGGTCTTGGCCATGTTACTAGTTGGATTCTGACTGATTGTATGGGGTGGACAGGTGTCTTTATGCAGCTACCAACCTCAAACAGGTCCATCTAATTCAGGATAATAAATGGAGTGGAGGTGGACGTTTTGAAGGCAGACTAACAGGTCTTTGAGGGTCAGAATTCTAGACAGGTGTTCAAATACTTATTTGCAGCTGTATAATACAAATAAATAGTTAAAAAATCATACATTGTGATTATGTCTGTCACAGTGGACATGCACCTACGATGACAATTTCAGACCCCTCCATGATTTCTAAGTGGGAGAACTTGCAAAATAGCAGTGTTGAAATACTTATTTTCCTCACTGTACATATTTTAGGTGGTCCCAGCTGTGTCGGTTATTGTTATATTGCAGAATTTACACACTACTGTGTTTTTTCTTTTAGATGTTGTTTTGCAAATAAAGTCTTAATTAATTAATTCTATTTCCGTGTCATGCCAAACATTTGGCCCATCCCACATGGGATTATAAGACACCACAAACAAATCAATTGGAGAAACAAATGAATACAAGTATATATACATGCATACAGTATATAATAAATAAAATGTAATAAACAGAAACTGTATTACATGTGTTAACAGTAACACATGACAAAGTTATCGGTTGCATTTGAAGCAGGAAGTTTTACATCCAATCAATGTAATGATCTTAACACATAATTCCGACGATACGCAATTCAGGGATATCCCCAAATCCCTATCATTTGCAGCCATAGATGCCACTTTGTTATAAGCTATTTTGCAATTAAATAAAATGTTCCAGCAACATCGACACCCATCCTACTGAGGGGTCTTTAGCGAAGTATTGAAACTGGTTATGGAAGGGCTCTGAACGCCAGAGGGAAGGAAAATGTTCCTACTTTTTCCTAGTATTCCTCTCAAGAGAGATGTGATAAACCACATAACATTGCAGTAACTTTGAAATTATTACATATAAATAAAACAATAAAACACAACTGGAAACTACCTAAAAGCATGTTACTCATAAGTATTGTTTAACTAGCATTGCCTTGTCACCTGACCACCTACACCTCTGGAGACCCAGAAGTCTTTTTAACCATTGAGCATAGAGTTCAACAGGCATGAAGAACACACATGGAGGGCAGACTGTAGGAGGGTCAGCAGGCCAGAGGGGGAACAGGAGGTGAGAGGAAATATAAGAATGATAAACAGATTTCAGGTCACAGCGCCCATCGACTCATCTCTGGGGTACCTTTCCACCTTGTCATGTCCAAAGACCTTGCCGAATACTCAGAGAAGGGACAGGAGATAGCACCAGTGTGTGTGTGTGTGTGTGTCTGCGCATGCATGTCTAATTTATTGGCCAACTGATTTGCTGATGTGTGTGGGGCTGCATGCAGTTCAGAGCAGTAGCCTGGAACATCCGGGCCTTGCTTCATTAGGTGCTCACGCCCTTAAGGTGCTGACATTTCCAAACTTGTTCCCCAGTCCTGTAATTGTGAAAAATTGGCCATGGCCAGCAACATTGAGAAGCTGTGTGGTAGATCTTGATTTGACGGCATTCCTCTTGTGCCTGAGTGTCATTTACCTCACTGCTTGGATGTGGAATGCAAAAACTTTACCCTAAGTCATGAAGGAAATGAGTCTGGACTATTTATTCACCTAATTTAAGAACAAAGTTATCTTCCACAACACAGGACACATTTTGGAAATATACAGCAAATTAAATAAAACACAATGAAATAAATGGGATTTATTTAGGTTAACAATATAGTGTTATCCATACTATCTATGGTACATTGTGCATATATAAGATGCCAGAAGATAAAATACAGTTCTAATAATCAAGTTAAAGTAAAGGAAAGTAAAAATGTCATTAAATTCTCTGGAACACAGAATCCTATAAGCTGCCATTAAGTATATCTCACCTTTTTGTCACTCACTCCAACAAACACATTCACTCACATGCAAATACACAGAGCATCGAATCAATTAACAGGACCAAAGGTTGGTAGAGACAGTCTTGTTGCCAAGACAATGAATCCTATTGTCTTGAGATTTCTAACTTCTCCTAGATAACACTACCATGCAGTTGACATTTGTGGTTTTAAGTGAAATTTCTCAAAAACCTTTGGATTAATTGCCGTGAAATTTAGTTCAGACATTAAATACCCTTAGCAACAATTGTAACCATGTTGGCAAGTCCTGGACTCTTCATCTAAAGCCATCACCAGAGCTAAATGTTAAAAATATTTGCAAAACTAATTACATACCCATTGGCATCAGAAGTACTTTGTGATAATTAGCAAATGTTAACATGCTAACACACTACACTGAAGATGGGTATGATTGTAAACCTGCTAAACTTAAGCATGTTAGCATCGTCACTGTGAGAATGTTAGTGTGCTAATGTTAGCATTTAGCTTGCTTTGCCCAAGTACAGCTCTTGTTGCTTGTTAAATTACTTAAACGGTTAAACAAACACAAATGCTGATCAACAGAATAAATGAGTGTGGAAGTGCGTTGACAACTGCATAAAAAAACCTGAATGGAAAAAGTAAATAAAAACACGTGGAAAGATGGCGGAACAAATAAAACAAAATACAGTAAAGGGAATTGGAAACAGACTGAATAAATAATGGCATACATTAAGCATGCGACTTACATATCACGCAGACTTCCACTGAAGAGACTAAAAACAGGGACAGACGAAACATCAAGAGCGATAAGGAGACAGTAGCCTTTGTCAAATGGCATAATACAAACAGGAATGCCATATTTCCATCACATTTTCTACATCGTTTTTTCAGCTTCAACTGGCGCTCCTTTAATTGTTGCACCCTTTTCTTCTGCAGTGATTAAATGGCGCATAAATGGAGAGTTACATTAAATTCCGATTTAATTAGGTGTTTCTGCATTCTCCGGACATGAATCTCTCTGAGCTCAGTTCTTCTCTTTAGCCTGAGGCTCAGTCTGGTCCATCGCTGCTTTCATCTCTTCGTCTGAGGTGCTGTGGTCAGGGTTCTCTGTGTTGTTTTGGTTCTGCTCTCTGTCCTCTGCTGGCTTATTTCTCTCCAGCATGTAATAGTTGCAGATGTTCATGAGGAAGAGAAAGAGCCCGCCAATCACGATCACCGAGCCGCTCATTAAGAAAAGGTATTTGTATTCACCAAAGATGTCCACCAGTAACCCTGGGTGGAAAAGAGCAGAAGGGTGCAAAGAAATTACATTTCAAACCAAGCAAGTGTCAGTTATACCTATTTTATACCACACCATCTCTAAACAAAAACACACTTGGGAAATGTTTGCACTATGACAAGCAAAAACACAATATGTCACTGAATACTATCTTCATTCGTCCACTTTACAACTTTGAAGGTGAAGAGCAAGACTAAACTCAGATTTGGCTTCTCTGTGTGTGTGTGTGTGTGTGTGTGTGTGTGTGTGTGTGTGTGTGTGTGAGAGAGAGGGATTGAGAGTGAGCACCAACAATTTGAGAAGAGCCCTGTCGGAAATGACAGAGGGCCATTACACCCTTTCTGGCTCTCTGCGCATCTCTGGGAAGGCAATTTGGACTGCTGCTACCAAAACGAATCAGAAGAGAGGACCATTCTTAGAGCCATAAATATCGAGCTCAAGTCTGCAGAAAAGTGACAAATGTGGTTTAGATCAGATTTCAGCCTCCAGGTTTTCAGAGTGTTAACTGCACCCCACCCCCCCGCGACAGATCTAAGGCCGAGTGTCGTTATCTCTCTGTCTCAGCAGGTATGACGGCCTGTCTATCCATCTCATTACAATCCCCTTCTTAATACCATTTTTGTAGCCTTGTTAAAGCAATAAAAGTGTGATGAAATACCTGAATTTATTTTGAAAAAGCATTCTCAAAACCATATGTTCCCACTAGCATCATCCAATTAAAAAAAAACAACAGTTTTTTACATTATCACCAAACTCAGGAGTGTTTCGGACAACCTGGTTCAGGTTTGTTTCCCGCCAACCTTGTATGACTCCATTACTCAACCGCTTCGAAGGCACCTTTATTGCAAGGCAAGTTACAGTATCTTATCAAAATCTATTAAATTACAAGGTCTACCTTGGTAGGTCTCCTTAAGTGTGCCAATCACCATCTTTACGACAAACCATGAGAACAATTGTGTGTGCATGTACCATACTGGGAGGGGTCATTTTGCATTTGGATCTCAGACGGTGTATCACCTGATTGATAGCACTCATCTGGTGTGCATATGACAATGACCATCACACTCATTAAGACAGCCCTTGATTGGCTAAGCGGTAATTAAGTCCATCTGGCATAGTCACCTCTTTCTTTTTTGATGTATTCACAGCTTAATTATGGCCCAGGTACAGGACTTCAATGAGAGTTTGAACTGAGCATCATTAAACACCCAAAGCAAAAGGCTAATTACACCCACTTACCTCACTTCCTCTTAATTGGATTGACCCGGAGGTTTGGGGGTGCAGTAACAAGCAGCATAGTTAGGGTAGACATAACGATTGTGCCCTCTGGAGGAGAATGTTAGACGTGCAGGGAGGCACTTATTTATCCTATTAAATGAGCGCCTCAGACCACACAAACTGGGGGGCCTATATAATTTCACCTCATTAAAACTCAGGTTGGAGGCAAAGGAGAAGTCAGTGTCCCAATATGTACATTTGATAACGTCATGGGCAGCTACAGAACTGCACTGATTCAACGTATTTATGTAGGGTACTAAACAGGCCTCTACATGAACTGAAAGGTGGACATAGTTTGGCTGAGCACCAGCCTAAATAAGAGCTTTATACATTTTGATTAATTGTTTGTTTATTATGTTTGTTTTTAAAGCACATCACTAGCACTATTGTTAGGGATGAACAATATATGGGCAATCATTTCAGTAACATTAATACATCGGCATCGGTTCGATGAGCAAAACTGGTCTGATGTGAACAACTGATGATTATGTTTGTTTAGCTGTCGTGTGTGCGTTTGTATTTTGTTTTGTTTGGCCATGCAGAGTTTGTGACGCAGTGATTTACATGCTGAAGACAAAGTATTGTCAAAGGTCTGGACGTTTTCACGGTGAAAAAAGACAGGAGTGAAGGATGCAATATTTGCAAGGTCGAAGTAATGCGAGGAAGGTGCCATGTCAAATCCTTCAACACCACCAACTTGATCACTCATATGAGGAACTGCCATCCAGATGATTACAAAATCAGGAGCAAGCTACTAGCAAGCAGCCTAAACGAGAAAGAGAGGGGAGGCGAGTGTGTGTTGGTAAGTATAAATTTAGCAGTAATGCTATAAGTGAACAAAGTACTACATTGTGTGTACAGTTTCTGTCAGTGAACAAATGCTACAACTCAAGACCCAAGCCAAGTTCCTGTGCCCTGCATGCTCCCTTCTGGTTAAAGTGAAGGGGGTTAGCCATGGAGCTAGCGACAACTTCAGCACAAGCTCACTGACTTAAGGTGGGCTGGCTTTCAGGTCGTCCAACTATTATTTGAGAGACAAGCCGCTCCTTCGAGTTTTTTGATTGCTCCCTTGCCAACTCAGATAGTCATAAAAACTAAACAGGATATATTGATCTATGATCATAACTTTTTCACAGCTGTGACAGTTAAACTGGATTTTCATTAAGTTATAAACTTGCTACTACTAACATGGCCAAGACCAAAGAGCTGTCCAAAGACACTACAGACAAAATTGTACACCTCCACAAGGCTGGAAAGGGCTACGGGGAAATTGCCAAGCAGCTTAGTGAAAAAAGGTCCACTGTTGGAGCAATCATTAGAAAATGGAAGAAGCTAAACATGACTGTCAATCTCCCTCGGACTGGGGCTCCAACTAAACTATTGGGGCTTTCCTCAATAGTTTTTATTGTATCCTATACTCAATGAGCTGTTGCAGAAACAAGCCCGGAGCAATAAAACAAAAGCTGTCAGATAAATGTAGTTCAGTAAACATTACAACATTCCCCTCTGAGATGTAGTGGAGTACAAGTATGAAGTAGCAGCAGGGGTGATTCTTGGATCAGACCTTTAGGAGGGGCTTAGCCCCTAATGAAAACAGCTCTAGGTCCCGTTTAATGTTTTACAAAAATCAAAACACGTGTTTTGGCGGTATATATGCTTCTGAGTTGAAAATGTCCCCGGATTTTGTCTGAGAAATCTGGTCACCTTAAATTAATGTCTGTACAACATGAACAGGGCCCTTACGTAACATCAAGATGCGTTTTCAAGTCAGACATTGTTTTAATTCACCTACCCTGTCTTGTTCTTGCCGGTGGGGTTCTTGCTTGCCTGGTTAGCTGCTAGAGCTAGCTAGCTGTTAGCTGCTATTGATAGGTCTGTTGAGCCAGGCTTTTGTGAAAATTATAATGCAGCAAAAGCCTGGCTGAACACACTTATCACTAGCTAGCAGATAACAGATAACGGCACTGAAGGCTAGCTGTTGCCTCACGTTGTCTCCTGGGAATTCAGTTGTAGCAGGAAAAGGTGGCTAACAGTGTGCAGACTGTGTGTGTGTGAAGTGAAGAGCGCAGTTGTTTACGGAGTTGTTCACAAGGGAAGAACCTTGGAGTAAAGTAACTAGGAGAATATAGCAGACATACAACACACAGAAGAGCTTTTTAAATTTGAGGGTTAAGAGGCACAAAGGCACTCTAAAACTTGCCCCGTTAACTGCTGTTTTAGCTCAGTGGAAGCTTGTACGTGCTGCTCCGTGTTGCCTACACTGATTCAGCATATTTATAGCAATCAAGATGAACATAAAAATTGGCCGGAATTCTCCTTTAAAAATATGTTCTACAAAAATTCTCTGAGACAAATTTGTATGTTTGGGCCAGTGGAGGAAGAAGTATTTAGACAACTTTACACTGTAAAATACTTTGTGACAAGAAAAGGTCCTAATCAAGTAAAAGTACAAAAAAGTATTAGCATCAAAATGTATTTAAAGTACCAACAATATAAGTACTCATTACGCAGAATAGCCTCTTCAAAAATGATATTGCTGAATTCTAACTTGGGAGACATAAAATGTTCATCATTGTATGTTGTAGCTGGTAAAGGTGGAGCATTTTAATTATTTTACATTTGACAAGGTAGCTTAATCTGATTTTATAGTACCTCAAAATATCAAAATTGTACTTAACTACAGTACTGGTATTTCAGTAAATGTTACTGGTTAGGGCTATATAAGGGCTTCAATTAACAATTCTTTAAGACTAATGGGGATTTTTTGTTTAAAAATGTCTGAAACTGTGAAAAATGCCTTGAATCTATTAAAATAGTTGCCGATTATGTATTTCTTGACTAATCAACTAATTATTTCTGGCCTTAACTTGACCCATCTGGACCATCGAGCAACACAGCTTATTGTTCCAAACCTTCCTTTAAAAAATTCCAGAGGTTATTGTTTAATGATTACATTCAACTTTGACGTGAATAAAATAATCATAATTTAGGCTTTAAAATGATCACTGCAAATACATACATATTGACTCCTAACTTTAAAAATGCAATGACACTGTGGGTGTGGTACTTCAACTTTTTGTGCAGTTTGTTACACATCATGTGTCCAGAACTGTGAAAATATTTACTTACAACAAAGTAGTTACCTCAGCAGAAAGCATTAATAAAAATACATGCCAGAACTGATTTTCTACCTACTTTGGCAGTTTTACAGGCCCTGATGAGAACAGCAATATCTCAATTCAGAGTGCTTTCTGTTCTATTGATTAATTGACACTTCAAATAATTTTCTCCAATGGCTCCTTTTTATGAAAAAAAAGAAAGAAAAAACAGGCAGTTACTGTCATTTGGTTCCATGCATCTGTTTTGACTGAAGTGTTTTATAGTGGTGTCTTTCAAAAGGGCACTAATCTTGAAAATGGCAAGAAAGCAGAGAGGGTAAACAATATCCTCCTTATTACAAGGTCATTTAGACCATGAAGGTAGCTGTTCACACTTCTAAAGCCCGAGACAGAAGAATGCTCGAGATACAAGTTAGATGAAAGATTTTTTTCTTGTCTTTGTTGGAATGGTAAGTAGAAGAGTTAAGTAATTCAGCTTGGAGGTTGATGCTTAGCAATACAAATAACTAGTCAGTCTGATCCATTATATAATCCCCCACTAACACCATGTATTAAATAGTAGCCACTTAATTTATGAATTAATATTTTCTTAATTATTTATATAATCAAATAAAGACAAGACTTAACCGAAAAAGTCTGTTTCTGGTTAAAGTCATCAAAGTAAGGTGACCTCTGGTGCACATGCTTTTAAAATCTATGTCAAAAACATCAAATATTATAATAAGTTTCTTTTGAAAAGGTCCCATATTGTAAAAAGTAAGATGATCATGTCTTGTGATGCTGAAGCAGGTCCAAGTGCTATATAAATACTGTGAAAGTATAAAAACGCTCAATCCATAAAGAAATGCACAATGTATTCTGTATTCAGAAACCGTGCCATAAAAGCATGTAAACATGTTCTACAAGAAAATTAAATATGAACCTGAAAATGAGCAGAATAGGCCCTCTTAAAAAGAGCACAGGGCTCCGGCTCTGCCTCTGTGTTTGTGTTTCCAACATATTTTCAATATTCAATATCACACACACAAACCTGAGCTTCTAAGTATTGAGTTCTAAATGTTTAATTTGTATAGAGGCCAAATCCAGTAGACTTCATACAAGCCTGAGCAATGACTACAGCTACTTTACAGCAGTAAATGATCCATGACCAATTGATACTTTAATGTAAATCCCAAACCCATCCTACTCACCAGTGACAATCCTACTCGGTTTTACAGTAATAACATCCTAGCAAGTAATTGAGCTCTACTGCTACACAATGCACAGCCCATGACTAAGCCACAGATAAACACACAACGAAGAAATAATTTGTCTTTGTAATTCAGTGTGCTGCATTATTTACAAAGGAGCTTGCACCAAACTGGCTATTTTTTCTGCTGTTACGATGGATTTTTTTCCACAAGTGTGTGTGTTTGTATTTAGGTGTACATTATTTACTCCCTCTTGGCCCATCAGTTGCACGGATCAGCGTATGGTAATCTAAAGTAAGCTGAAAGTAAACACGTACCTAGCTTATCACACTCAACAACGCAGACAAACAAGGAAAGAGAGGTATTGTTTTTTTCCAGTAAGTCAGGCTGCTTCTGTCATGTCTTTTAAATGGATAGTGTATGGTAAGTGTGCACAATTACCTCCAGCAGGTGGTCCCAGTAGCATGGGGAAGCACTCGATGATGGTGACCAGTCCAACAGCACTGGGGAAGCGTTGATTTCCCATCAGGTCCATCAGGCATTCGAATATTAGGGCGAAAACCATGCCAAAACTCATGCCAAAAAATACTGCGTAGGTCACCAAGAAAGCGTAGCTCTTGCTCAGTGGGCACAGTAGGTGGCACATTCCGTTGAAAATCATGGCAAAGCTGAAAAAGTACTGTATTCTGGGCCTGACCCACTTGTTGTTGGCTATCAGGCCAGTGCCAGGCCGAACAAACATGTCCACAAAGCCCGTAATGGAGAGCAGATAGGCTGCAGAGTACTCATCAATGCCTTGGGTAATAGCATAGGCTGATAGGAACACAAAGGGCGCATAGGCACCAAAGATGAACAACACATTCCCAATGAGGTAAATGATGAAACCTCTATCCTTGAAGAAGGTCCAATCCAAGAACTTCTTAGCATTGTTCATACAGCTTCCTTTTAGCTTTGTGTTGCACGTATTTGGCTGTTCCTCCATGTTCTTCTGCAGTGCGCAAGTGGATGGTTTACAAGGCAGAATGACAGGCCTCATCAGGGCCCCTGCAACACAACAATTCAGCATCAGACCCCCGAGGATAAGGAGACTTCCTCTCCAGCCAAACTTTTGGGAGTAAATATTCGTTGGCAGGGGCCAGTATACACACAAACACCGGACTCCCAGCCATGGACAGTCCGTTAGCTAAAGGACGCCTGGCCAGAAAATACTTGCTGATGATGGTGAGAGACGCATTGAGGTTTAAGGAGAGTCCACAACCTGTTTTTAGACAGATAAAAAAAAAAAAAAGTCACACTTTAAAAATCCTCAATATTGAAAACCTTCTTGGACATAAACTCTAAATGGGTACTCGCTAAATTAAATCAAGACTTATTTGGTGCTCATTAACGTTCCATCTCATTTCACTTTTGCTGGCAAAAATCTCATTACAGAATGCTGGAATTATTTCAGAAATAATTTCTCCATTGAAGTAGAAATAAATTAGAGCGCCTCGGTAATACATTCCATTTAATAGCACGTTATTTTCCCATGAAGATGAAGAGCCTAGTTAGGATGCTATGCTCCTTTCCAATGTCAATGTAATCGTTTTCTCTGGTTCCATAATGAAGCTCAAGGAAAAAGGTAGAACTAAACAGGGGATTTATAAAAATGAAGCTCAAGACATACACGAACACACACGAACACACACACAAACAAACACAGCTGAAGAAAGTACTGTGTGTGACATCTTATCAGATTTGTAAGGGACAAAATAATGTCAACATCTGTGGACACCTTTGGTCATTCAAACACCAAGCATCAAAAAATGGCGTCTTTGTGTAATTGGCAGGGGATTTCTTAATTATAAAAGAGATGGAGGAATAACAAATTAAATACATAAAGAAATAGTGAAATGTTAATGAGTAAAATTAAATGGTATGTTAAAAACTAATTTACAAAATTAACTTAAGATAAATTTAATTAAAAAAAATATATCTTATATCTTCTGACTGATTAATATTAATTTACTCTTGTTAAAGAAATGCACTGCTTAACCTTATTTCCATGTGTTTACTGTTAGGGGTGATTATCAATACATGGTATAAGGTCCATCAGCATTCCAGAGACCCCAGAGCACCCTCCGTTCAAGTGTCAACTGTCTCTTTTTCAATTATTTTTTTGTTTTTCAATTTTGCCAGTTTTCTCAAAATCCTTATCACTGCTAACTCCAAAGCAGCAACTTCTGGTGCTGAAAATTAAACCAACCCGGGCAGAAGTCCACACTTCCAACCTTGTAAAATGACAAGCTGACCTGGATTATTCCTGCCTACTTATAAGACAGTCCCTCCTAAAAGGGCAACAAAGAAAGACAATCAATTAAATCTAAAATCTGGACTAGAAGCTGTATAAACACAGATAAGTACTTACTAAAAGCAACACACTGAGTCTGGGGTGTTTTTCACCTTTTTGCCTGTGTGTGTATTTGTGCATACATGTGTGTAGGCATATGTCTGCTAGGTGCACCAGGGCACAGGGGAGCAGAGCGTGGCACACACATGCCCCCGGGCACCACACATGGCCTAGCCACTTGCTAGGCCTATTAATCCTTCACAGCAGTCCTTGGCAGGGTAATGAGCCTCGCAGGGTGGCAGGGAGACCCCTTATGACAAGCATGATGGGAGCCTACGGGAGAGTACAGAGGGCAACGGAAGACCATGCTCTCTGGGATCAGCGACGGTTTCTTAATTACCGCCCTGGTCCCCTTGGTGCTCTAACTACACCCCAGGAGCTGGGACAGATGCCCTGGGTTCCAACAATCAGCACGGTAGCCCATTCAAGGGAAGCAGATCTGGCAACCCAGACATTCTGAAAGGATATGAAAAGATACAGACTTGCCCTACCAGAGAGTGTATTAGAAGTGATGGGAATAGTAAGCAAAAGGGTAAATATGTCTTATGTCAAAGAATCAGTTGGTTTATTCAATAGCAAACACATGGGGACCTTTTTACATTTGTCCATTCTTTCCTTTTCCTTTGTATTTTTTTTTAAATTGTATTCTACTATATACACATTCTTTATTGCTTAATCTGTATGTGTGTTGTTTGTGTTATATTTTGCAGCTGTGGCACGTACATTTCTGAATTTGGGATCAATAAAGTCTATCTAATCTACCTTATCATAGTTAAGAGCTGTGATCAACTTAATGTCTAAGGATTGCCAAGACTGCCAAACTTTCTTTTTAGGGCAGCAGTGTCACAATTAAAAAAAACACATCCAAGTACTGTACCTGCAATGACACCAATGCAAAAGTAGAGTTGAAGGAGGGAGTTCCCAAAAGAAGCGGCTACCATAGAGAGTCCACACATCAGTCCACCCAGTATGACTATTGGCCGGCTTCCAAAGCGATTGACCAACACAGTGCTCACTGGTCCTGCAAAGAGGAGGAAGACAAAAAGAAAGTGAGAGAGAGAAAGAGTGGTTTAAGAGTGGTGGCAGTATTATTGCATGTTACAGCTCAATATAAACAGTTAGTAGTCTGTAATTAATGTACCTACTGCTAGTGATCAGGGGGTTCCGATAGCAGTTCTTACTCTAGGTCTAAACCAAGGGCAAAAGGAAACCACAAACTTTTGCGTCCAATGTGACACAACTTTGCAACTCATTATACTCTACCCATATAATGTAAAATGCTACACTCTGTGATCAATCAGCAATTAAACAGCCTTTTATATGCTGTCACTCTTCCATTCATTTATAACCTTGCCTGAAAAAGTGACATTGCACCTCCAGTCCTTCTGCAAGCCATCATAATGAAAATTTCTTCTTCTTGGGATAAAGACCAATTGTTTCACTTTACATTTATTTTACTCAATTCATATATAAAACATTTAAGACCACATTAAAACACTATTGCTTTGCGGTGTTCTTCCACAAACAAACACTTACATTCCAAGATACACGGCAGCAAATGATTATTCGTTTCATTATCAATCAATAATCATTACGTTATCAAACAATTGTTCAAAATCAAAACGTGTATACAGGTACAATTTCCCTAAAGCACAATGTGATGTCTTTGAATTGCTGGTTTTGCATAACCTTCCAAAAACACAAAAGATATTCTGTTTACTATAACATAGTATGGAGTAAATCCTCACAATTACAACCAGAATGTGTTGGGCACCTTTGCCTCAAAAACAACTTAAATAATTAAAATGGGTACGTATTACAGACTGACTGGGCTAATGTCCATGCACTGATATCACAACTGATATCTGAAATTTCTAGGGCTGTAATCAACCAAAGAAAATCTTGGTCGACTGAAGTCCTGAAATTTCGACAAAAAAATCGACTGGGGGGGGGTGGCGGAAAAAAAACGTTAGATTAATTAACTGTACTGTCCCAAATTACTTGTCCTTGTAGGCTATTTGCAGTATATTAAATCGTTTTTGACCTAATTATTTTGCACTGAAATGACACTCCTCTGTCGGCTCTGACAGCGCTGCATCAGCGCTCTGTGCATGTCCTCGCACGGAGCGGCTGAACATCGGAGCTCGGCTTCGCGGCTGAGACAGGAATAGACTATTAGTTTAAAGCTTTTACTCTGAAACACAAAAGGCACGTCCACTTTAATATATACTGTATATTTAAACATATCTGTGGTCAAGCTCAGTGCCTCGCTGTGTTGTATTAACTCTGAAACTTTCTCTTTGAGTCCCTCACATTTTGCGGTTAGTCCATGCATGATGGTGTGGCGTGCTGGCGCTGTATATTAACAAGTTCTTAAAACCTCAGCCCTCCATAACAGCAATGGTCCTCATATCCTGAGCAATATAGTCCACAATTCCTTCCGTGGTATTATTTTTGCGTTTGAATGATAGAGGCTTAACATCCAGCGGGGTCTGGGTGTGTCTGGGGAACGCTTGCCGATTTTAGGTGATATGCCATGTGTGTAGCCGAGCTGAGATATGCAAACTGTTGCTTGCAAACTTTGCATTCAACTTTTTCCGATATCTATTTTTGTAAAATGCTGCCACACTGCCGATGTCTTCAACATGGTAGAGGAGGACTGACTGTAAATGAAACACTCACAATTAAATAAATATTCCGCAAACCACTAAACCAAGGCTTTCTAGTTCTTTCTTCAATCTATCCCAAGTGGGTCGGGCTAATCCCAAAAAAAGTGAAAACAAGGGGGGTGTTCTGAAGACAGACTGTTACCTGTGAAACAGGGGTGCTCTGTAAACACCCCCATTAGTAAACCGTAACGGTCTATGCTTCCACCTGATGAAATTAACACGGCAAAAAAAATCAACCAATTAGAATTTTGGTCGAGCCAGAATGTATCAACCAATAAATCGCCTAGTCAACTGGGAGATTACAGCCCTAGAAATGTTCTTTTAAAAAAATGACCCCGTAAGGGGCTGCTGCAGACCGTGTGCCACACGTACAAAGGCTCAGTTGTTGCTGCAGAGGCCGCAGGTTCAACTCCGACCTGTGGCACTTTGCTGCATGTCATTCCCTCTCTCTCTCTCCCCTTACACATCTTAAGTTGTCCTAAATAATAAAAGGCCTAAAAGCTATTCAAATACATAAATTAATAAATGTCCTTGTACGTGCTTATGTCATTAACTCTACACTAAAAAGCACATTGATGCTTAAAAGCATACACACATTTATACATGTCTGTACATTTAATCTCAACTGAGACACAGTAAAGAGTTTAATAGGAGAGTTTTTATCTTTATTCCATGCTGAGCTGTAAAGAATTGTATGGCCGCTGTACCACTACAGTACATGCAATAAAAACAAAATTATACATTCTGCTGTTTATACAGTTAACCAGGTGCCTGCAGGGGGTCAAAGATAGATCATTTCTCTCAATGAAACTGTGTCACAATAGGGCATCTCCCGCACTGCCACCATTTCTACTTCCATTATAACTTTATCATTCGGACTCCTTGAGTCAGAGGTTCTCTGAAAAGGCTGTCATGTCTCTCCCATGGGGCCCTGGTGTCAGACCCAAGTGTGCTGAACCGTCCTCTGATATATTCCCCCTGTCTCTCCTCCACTGGGTGACATTGCTTAAGCCTTGCCAAGGACAATATGATAAAGCCCTGTGCCTGAGTCACAGTGGAGAAGAATATTTCACCAGTTAGGCTTCTCTAAGTTGAGTGCAGGTGAATCACACACCCTGGTGTCCTGGTGTGTTTTTGTTTAATCTAATGAGTTTTTCAAAAGTACTATAATAATAATAATAATAATAATAATTAGAATTTATATAGCGCTTTGAAAATTCAGTCTCTTTACAGGGCAAGGTAGAAAAACAAATTCAAAGATTCAGGCACTGATGAAAACAGAGGGGGGCGTGGGCCTACGTATAGGCAGAGGTGAAGAGATGGGTCTTGAGGCAGGAGTGGAAGATGGTGGAAGTGGATCTCTAAGGAACTCCACTGTGGAAAAGTCAATTAAGGTTTCTAAGATTGTTTTGCTTGTTGTGACAGGAGTAATGTGGCATGTATCCTTTTTGAAATGAGATAATGCTGCTTACATTTAACCACTGAACCAATAGTATGTTGGATTTTTTAAAAAAAAAGGAACTTTGTGATTCATGTTGGTGAAACAAAGTACTTTGTTTCCCCAACAAAGTACTTTGTTGTACTTTGTGGTTGAAACAAAGAAATGGGATCAGAGTAGAACCATGAGAGGCCAGATATAGTGTGAATCCAGCAACTCAGAGCTGATATCTGTCAACCAGTTGTAGCCAAAAGACACAGACTGGTACTAATACTTTTTCACAACCCCTAACCCGAGTTGGGCTAGGGTTGTCTGGTCAGGGTTCAACTCTCCTTTTGGAAATTCAAACCAAGCCAGTCTACGTACACGGGTATATCCCTGGTCAACCCGGGAGTAATGCATAACAAATTACCCTAACTGCTAGAAATGGGGGGGAGGGGCTTTACACATTAGGTGAACAGCTAACATCTCATACTCTAGTCCAGCTGTGTACCAGCATAACTAATATTTTGTAGCTTCTTGTCATTGTACAGAAGGGGAAGATAAATAAAGCTTACTTTACGATTGTTTTGCAGTCATTACATTCTAAAGAACAAATAAATAACTCAAACACTTCTCAGATGATTTTGTGCAGACTGATTTCTCAGCTCTGCATACGTATTGCAGCAGATGGACAAGGAAGTAGGCTACTCTAGTATCGAATTTGACTTAAAATTTCTCTTTGATTTAATTAAAAGTAAAAGTGCGCTCTGTGACTCCTTTTTAAAAAGAGGTTTGCGCTTCCTGGCAGCCGCACTGAACTGCAGGCTGCAGACGTGCCTCGTACTCACTGTCAGCGGAATGTTTGGAAATTAATTGAAGTGCTCCGCTCTGCTGTTGTTGAAGCTGCCTGTAACAATCCTGTGCGGCAAACATAGGCGGCGACCTATGACGACTGCACGACAGAGATTCACCTCTTTATAAACATTCTGAGAAAGGAACATCACTGTTTGGTTTAACTACTCACAGCTTTGCTTGGCTACGAAAGGTCAAAAGCCGTTGAGAACCACAGTGCAAGAAGTAGTGCCTGGATACTGACAACTCTTGTCTAGTCTTAGAGTGCCATTTCAGGCCTGGGTGTTTAGTGCTATTCCAAGCCAGACTGTAGTTGCATACATTGAGCAGCCAATTGTAATGTTATTATAAGAAAGGGAAAGCATCTTCTGGCATCCAACCATGTTCTCATCACAGCAAATCTCTCTTTTTAGGGTCTTAGATCATTGTACATCAAATTACTTATATACATTCTGAATAAGCATGTGTGCTGAAGAGAAAAAATAAAACTACTTATAAATGAAACTGTCTAAGTGTGGATAGTTGAATTTAAGTCAGGTGAGCAACACATGCCAACATCATTCCTCAAATTAGGCAGCTTAAGACTATTTCAGTGGGTGCAGTAAGTCACGTGTAACTCATGTGATGTCAGTTTATTAATTATCTATCTCTTCCAAATGAGCACAACAGTGGCTTTCTTTGTAGAGAAGACAGATGCCAAATAACTAAATTGTTGATTGTTTTAATCTGCTATAAAACTGGAGTTTACTTCTCTAGTTTAGGCCATGATGCCATGAAACTAAAAAAACAACACTGACGCATACACCCACTCATGCCGGCGTACATGTCCTCACCCAGCTGACCATTAGCTTTAGTCTTTGTGGTGTGTTCAAGTGCAATGTTCTTAGGCATTTTAAGGAGTCTTTGATCAGCAGACCATATCAGTGCTGGTTCTCGGAGGTTAGGAGAACACAATAAATGCATTCTCTAGTCCTGTAAAGGAGTATTGATTTAGAGGCTACAGAACCTGCAATGGGTTGAAGGTACATGACCTCACTCAATTCCAAACAGATCTGCTGAAACTCTGGATTTGAAGTCATTGTATTTATGGTAACCAGGTGGTTTTCTTGATGAGTAACAAGAAACTGCAGTACAACAATACCAAAGATATGTTTTAGGTATCTTAGAAAAAGTGTCACAAATTACATAGTTTATCCATCAAAGACAACTGTTCCAAATTGTAAAATGCCCCATTCAGGACACATCTTGGTCACATATTTTTTGGTTTTATCCTTTGATTCATCAACTTGCATGTAGTTTACATACGTATTTTTGGTGATTTATTCTATGCTTTCAATGAACTAAAAATCATAAAATGTTTACCAGCGGCATAAGGAACAATTCTCCTTTAAACTATTCAGAAAAAGGATAACAGCCTTTTTTCTATTTAGTAAATCATTTCAAAATGTCCTCAACACAAAAAGGAACTCATTTATTCTTAATTATACTGAACGGCTAATGGTTGTATGTATGGCTGAAAATTAGTTAAAATGAATATCATTGTATTTGTTGGAAATTCTGTTAAAATAAATAAAAAACACTGATCAATCAAGAGCGGTGAAGTGAGATCCAATCACAAGTGTGAACACACATACTTAAAACTATCCACTTGTGAGTGGATTACTCAGGACGAATTAGAATACCAGGTGGAAAAGGGGTCAGTGTGAAACCACTGGAATGAATGTGAACTCCATCACAACAAACTTCACAGGGAGTTATCGACCTTTTTCAAATAGTATTAAGCAAATGATGTGTGAGCGATTTTGTGTTAATTTTGTCACAAGGAAAGCTACTGATAGTTGTGATTAGTGTTCCTTATGAGCAGACAATGAAAGAGCTAGGGTTAGTGATTGAATCAACTCACCGCCTGCATACATGACAGCTAGCATGATAGAGGAAATCCATGCCATTTCACTGGAGCCAGCTCCTAAATCCTCTTGGATCTCTTTGAAGTAAATGGAGAGGACTTTGGGCGTAGAGTATGCAAATCCAATGGATATGTGGGCTCCAAACACCACCACCCAGCCCCAACCACCATCCAGGGGTTTGTAGTCCAACTCAGCTGCTGAAGCAGGGGACATGTTCCTGTTAAAATAGTGAAAAAACATACTTAACATTGTATTATATTATGTATATCAAAACACCTAAATATATGGTATTTATGGACATGTGTGTGTGTGTGTGCGCGCGCATACATATATATATATATATATATATATATATATATATATATATATATATATATATATATATATATAAAATATAAAATACACACACACACACACACACACACACACACACACACACACACACACACACACACACAGATATATACACACACACACACACACAAATAAATAGTTTAATGATGTACCGCAGGCATTTATATTTAAACTGTGTGAACTTCGTCAGCAAATGAGTAGCCAAATTTCAAAATTAAAGAATGAACATATAACTTCCAAAACTTGCAGGTATTACATGGACTAATACAATATGCCAATTAAACCAAAGTGAGGATGTAAAATGTTGGTTTACATAACTTATGTTTGTAAAGACAAGAGTGCAACTGACCTAAAAAAAATGTCATAATGATGAGAAACACAAAATGCTGATGTTTCGTCATTTCATCAAGCTCCTCGGTTATCTACTTAATGTGAATAAACCTATAGGCCTAATTTATATGGTCAAAATGACTCACTGCGCCTTTAAATAAGTTTAGTAATATTAGTTATATGAAGATCAGCCGAATACAGACCGTAGCTACATGTGACAGTGTTCCTTATTTATCAGACTTACAGGATTGAGAAAAGTGTAACATGTCTTATAAATGCATTATAAACAACTAAAGTTTCGGTTGTATTTGTTAAGTAATGTTTCTTAGACGCTAGACGCTTAGTTAACGTTGTCACTTAATTGAGACTGAATCACACTTACAAACTTAAAGTTTTTTTTCCAAACCAGTGCACAAGTCTACAATTGTTATTCCAGATGTGATCAGGTCAAACAACGTTTTCAGTGAAAGAAAGGTTCTTGGTTGCATTTCCACGCGGAGTGAGACGGAAGGAGATGTAACGTTACTATACACGTGGACAATGATCGGAATCAGTGACACAGCGTCACTGCTGTGTAAATCTGTACCTTTCAACGCATTAAAGACAGACAAGCTCCTAAACATATTGTACAAAGCCCGAGTGCACGTTACCTTTCACTGAGCGCCTTCGCAGCCCGTTTGTCTCCACAGTAATTACTGAACAAATTTGCAGCCTGCTGCTTTATTTGACATCAGGTCACGTGCTCACTGATGGCTGGGGGGGGGGTTCCCTCGCCTTTTTGGCGAGTTTCAGAATTTACAATATCTACAAGATCCTTGGGGTGGAGGGTAGTCAACTTTCTCCTTCTTCTTTTCTTACAAAAACAGTTGGCCTGTATCAAAGCATTTCATCCATATCTTGTGAAGAAAAGATCCAAACTTTGAAGAAGCCCACAGGGTACGTTGAAGAACACAAGCCTTCCATCTATGCTAAACAGCCACACCCTGCATAAGAAATGTACTCTGTACTGAAACAACCAGAGAGCTAATAGAGCAATGACCAAACGTCAGGGAGTACTTAAATAAAAAAACCCATAACAAATTAAAAAATACATATTATAGAGAAATGTATTGAACATTCCTAAGCATAACAGGAAAACTCAACTAATGCAATATTCACCAGAAATAATCTCCTCAATACATCCACATCGCTCATTTCTTCTGGCTTCCTGCATTCACTATTTGGTTTGAATTTATAGTGTATAACTTGTTCTTAACTGTTAAAAAAACATCACTTAGGACTGTCAGTTTACTTAATGACCAGAGTCCCCTAAGGAAAAAGGTCTGGAACACTGTCTTACAAAATCCTGTGACTAACTAGGGTGCAAGACAAATTATGTTTAAATGTTAACAGTGGATAATACATACACACGTTTCACTTTTAATAGTTTTATTTTCAAATTATGTGCAATGTGAATTTCACAGTTAGACCTCAACCACCACTATAACCCGAAACCCAAAACAGACAAATCAGCTAAAGAAAAGCATGAACACAATAGAATAGCACCCATAGGTGATGCATGTAAATGACCAGAATGACCCATGTATTGCAGCCAATGGCCACTGACAATTAAACATAGAAAGCAGTTTTTTTAGCTTGTTGTATTACATGACTGGTGTTTAAAACGTGATGTAATGCTTAGTTTCGTGAGATGTTACAAAGAAATACTACTGTACTACAGGAGGGGGGGATATCACACGTGCGGGTAATCATTTTTTCTCAACAGAGCTGGATTACTCTACCATAACTAAATAGGTAATTACATAAAGAAAAAAACAGCCACTGGAGACAACAAAAAAGAAAATCACATCTATTTTTTTCAAGTTATAAAAGAAACTGAAAAGAAGTTTTAAAAAAAACTGTGCAAGTACAGCAAACCTATAGTACAGTATATTACACATAAACAAAATGTTAATACAGTACTGTGTATCAGTAGAAATCCTGAGAGTTCTCTGTTCCTGGTTCTCAAATGGCCATCTATAGGCATGTGGATGAAGCTCAAACCATCTCTCACACTCTGTGAGGGCTGTTTTAAGGGCATTGTTCAAGCAAGGTCAATTCAAAATGAGCTCCAAGTCTGACAACAGTGGATCTTCTCTTGGAGAAGTTACATCATATCCGCAAGTCCTTATTGAATGTGACTCTTCTGGTGTTAATTTCCATGTCATGTGATGATTGCTATGTGGTTACCAAAACCTTTTTTGTAATAGAAGGGTACTCTTCTTTAAGATAAAATACAAGAGAAATGTGTAGTGCAAAGATGACACAGGAACCTGCATGAGGAAATTGACGGCACTGAAAAATGTCCCACTTTTACAAGAACGCCACTCAGTGGTTGTATTAATTCTTCTATACAAGATTGTCAACAAAACAATAAGCAGCACCAACAATTTGTGTCTTCTGTGTGATGGCGTGTAAAGACGGATTGATGGCTCATGGTTAGATGAACTAGCACACAACCTGAGGCACCCTTACTTGCTCACGAGGGTGCTTTGAAAAGTTTGCAGTTAAGGACTGCTGAAGTGGAGAGTGATTCAGTGCAACGCTGAGTAAGACTTTTCAGATATTCTTCATCAGGAGGAAAAGTTTTTGATTCTGAGGCCCCTTTTCAAGCCACAGGCACATCGGCATTCCAAATGATCTGCACTAAATTACGCATCACTTCAAGCCTGCACCCATGCAACAGCCACACAATCACTGGAACTACTATGATTTTCACTAGCAGAGACAAGCACACAAAACAACGAATGCACTTTAACCAAGGTAAAATAATGTAATATAGCCTAATCACAGTTCCATGACTTATTGCTACCACAAAACTCTTTTCGATGTCCAGATCAAACTATAACAAGACCTCAAATGCTTTTTTTGGCATTTAAGAGGAAGGTTCTTTCAACCTTTTTCAAATGATTATTAATCCAATGTCAAAAAACAACCTCAACAGAACTTGATGCTTAACTGAGCTTTTCACACAGTTGCTTAATCAACGCTATGGCCTGAAATGTCCCTTTTCTCCTAATCAAACATATCTAAAGTTTCTGAGGTAAGCCTGTTAGTTGGTCTGAACGTTCCACTTAGTGTTGACACAAATTTGACTCTGTCCTTTTTTCTCCAATGTGGAGAGTGAATATTCGAGCATTTCAGGCACTCCCTGATGTGCGTCGAGTGCAGATGTGAGTCGCGCATGCTCAGATTTAAATGGTTTACGGCATAAAGTGTCATACTGAAATGTGTGAAATAATAAACTTCTCATTACAAACAATAACAGAAGATAGGAATCATTTCAATAAAGTTTTAGCTATATATGATTATTTGATTGCTAACGTTAGCTCAAAACGCCATTCCACTGACAGCCTTTGTTGTGTTTGATAGCTAGCATGTAGCCAGCAGTGAATGGACTTTGTTATGTCGGTCCATTTTTACTGTATTGACATTACAGAAGTCTCTTGTTAGCATTTTGTATGCTACTTGCCGCATAGTGACACATCCGCAGCTCACATTACTCGTCGCAAAGTGACGCATGCGCGACTCAAATCTGCACTTAACTTACATTGGGGAGTGACAATTTCACTTGTCTTCACATGTGACACAAAATGGATGCCAACTCAAAGAGTGGAAGGTATAAGACCCCCATGCAACTGGAATCTCAAGCAAAACTTAAAAATAGCTCAGAAGCCACACTTGTGTATTGTTTGACACACCGACGCATATGAAGAAAGAGGGGGGCCTAAATATATCATATAAGCTTCAAAAACACTAAGGTAATGTAAATCATAAGCACACTTCAAAACCTTTCTATAAAATAAGATGAAAGACTTGACAAATAATAGTAAAAACACACACAAACACAAAAGCTTCAGAGCCAGCAAACTACTAATGAGCTATAGTACTCATCTTACCCGTATGAATACATAGTTTATATAGTCATTTTTATATATATAGATTCTCACTTTATGCTGACACATAGCATCCAAATCTCCAGAGGGCACTTTTATCCTGCCAATACCCTCATTCCTTGCTTATGATTTATAAAAATCCTTACCTATATGCATCTAAAACAAAAATAGAACATGGCTCAACAACAAGCAAAAAATAGGATAATTGCACTTATGATTCATTGTACTGTTTTTTAAACAAGCATCTGTGTGGGTAGTTGGTGCTGTCTGGGAAAAAAAATACTGCAATCTTTAAAAGCACCCCCATTTTGATCATGTTGAACCAAAGTTTGAACGACTTAAGACTTAGCCCAAAATGGTCCTTGCAGTGCAAACCCAAGGTAACACCAGGCACAAGGCAGGCAGGACACACTACTCCCTCTGCCTTATAGATTGGTTTACAAAAACCAAGCTACCTCAAAGCACTTTCTGTAGACATTGTGGGTAAAGTTTGGCCACGACACATTCAAAATGGCGACCCAAATCCCAGAGGCGGTCAGGTGTCTCATAAACTTTGGTCCATGCGTCTGCTTCATCGTTGTACTGGTAAAGGGAGTTCTTGCGGCTGGTGCGAAACACATGCTCCTCAACCATCACTTGTGTGGCTCGTACAAACAGGTGTAGCTTGCCTTGCAGCAGCATGGCCTTTATATACGGGCTTGTGGCTTGGTCAAAGGGCAGATCTCTCTTGCGGCTCCATGTGCTCTTCTCAATGTCGTAGACCTCCACAGTGAAGGTGCGCTGGTGGTTCCTGCAGATGCCGGCAATGTAGTAGATGCAGTTCTTATACAAGGCAGCCAGACCCTGACTCCGAGGGACAGTCATCGGTGCAAGATGACTCCAATAGTCCTTACGGGGGATCGAAACAAAAGAAATATTCACCTGCAGAAAACAAAAAGAAATATTATAATTATTATGTTATTATATAGGTCAACTGCTTTAACATACTTTGTCCTATACTGTATGTCTATCATAAATGTCAAAAATTTTACATATTTTCAGACTATTTTCAATGAATGAGAATTATGACATTATCAAATCAACTTCAGCTCACTGTAGACATTGCGTAGTTTCATATAAGCAGCATTACTACATTACATTTTAAGTACTTGTCTTTTTTTTTTTATTGTGTGTTATGATGGATGTCATACTCTTGCTGCTGAATAAATCTATCTACGGGTACAAATAAAGTAACCCAAATCTGAACTCACCTTGGAGGACATAGATGCGATCCTTGTACTCCACAGCAGTGTGAAACTCCATGGCGGCTGGCATAGGACTGACTGCTGTCCAACAGTTGTCCCTGGCATCGTAGCACTCTACTGACTTTAATGCATTTCGCCCATCACCTTCATATACTCTGCCTCCCAATGCATAAAGCTTCCCACAGCAGTGCACAAGCCTGGAGCCTATCCTTGCTCTCAGCAGAGGTGCACGTGGAAGCCATCGGTTGCCTGCGTGTTCGTACTGCCAGAAGTCGCTCTCTGCCCGATGGTCAATGGACACTTCACTGTTGCTCGGCCTGTAACCTCCAGTAATGTAGATGTCATTCTCTGAGGACACCAAGATACCAACCTCCCGGAGATCATTGGGTGGTTTACAGAGCTTGAACACTCTTCCTGTGGCTGTGTCTAGGCAAGGCACTGTCTGCTTCTTCCCTGAGTGTTTGTGAGCTGCGTCAAAGCAGATGACCATCTCAGAAGCAGTCATACCCAGGCGTTGTGGGCAACCATTGGTGCCAGCGAGGCGAGCTTTGGCCTCAGCAGGGTCCTTCGACAGGGATAGGGCACAAGCAAAAGAGGCAGGTATCCGACTGAGGAAGGCCTCATCCAACAGGGGCAGACGGATGCATTGGGAAAAAACCTCAGCTAGGTGGGCCTCGCGGCCAGAAAGATCATGCTCCAGCCAGCGGACAATGCTCTCATAGACATGCTCTTCTTTCTCCACGTTGAGGTCATCATTGTTCAAAATGCTGACCAACTGCTCCTTGGTCATCTGAAGGAACTCTTGCTCCCTTGACACACACAAGAACTACCACAAAAACATAAACATTTTCAGATTTTCAAACACACTCGTAACAAAAGGAAGCAATGTTACAAGGCCAAAATAAAAAGAGGCTGAGGTTGTTGTTTTTTTTTTATGAAAAGTGGGCTATGGTAGCAGCAAGCAAAATCACAATGCAAATAACTTAAGAAACCAATCCTGTTCTCATGTTAAACTGACCTTCTTGCGGATGTAGTCCTGTGAGCGTTCCCTCAGCTCCTGATGTTCATAGGCATCAGCAAACATGAAGACCCCAATACAGTTCTGGGGGTCTAGTCTGCTGATCATGAACTGGGCACACTGGTCCTGCAAGGCTGGAATCTGGAAAATGCTGGCTGCAGTGAACAGGGCCTGGACATTGGACTCAGAAAGCATGACCTTGGATGTGTAAGCATAGTCTAGGACAAGGTGCATGGATTCAGATTCCACCCCAACAATTCTGACCTCACGTTGGCTGCTCTCTGTAAGGCCACTGGTGAACATGGACCTGGTGGTGATGGTAGAAAAAAACACAAATGCTCTAACTATACTAATCAATTCTCACACAATAACTGCATTATGATTCAAACATGGTAAAACTTGACAAGAACTTTGATCTGAATATTGTTACATTTATCAGTTAACCCGTTACCAAGCTGACTCTTGAACCAAGTTATGTTTTTGGTTTCTTAATTGTGAAAATACAAATATTTGTAAACATCTAACATTACCCACCTAAAATACGGGCTAATTGCTGCAAGGACATTCCGGTGACATGCAAAAGTCTTCCCATGGTCCACTTCTACAACAATGTCTGTGAGCTGTGCTTCATCATACAAGGCTTTGAGCTGCTGAAGGATGTTACAGGCATGAACAGCATCTACTCCGTTGTAGTTGGTGCTCGGTGGTGTCCCATTTTGTACTTGTAACAGCTTCCCTACCTCTGAACAACACAGCACAAAGAGAGGAAAACATCACAATAGCGCCTTTGGGAACGGTGTAGACATTAGCGGTGGGCAACATGGCCCCTAAATGATATCACGCCATTTTTAGAGTATACTTCATTTTAAACTTTATTTCAGACCCAGAGGGATCCATATCACAACAAAAACACAAAACAATCTGTGATAATGCTATTCTTGATGAAATGTCAAAATACTGACCAATATTTTATTAATTTCAAGAACATAGAAATGCAACAAAATAAGTGTTACACTTGTAGGTTAGCAGAAACACTAACAGTTTACCTTCAAATAATTAGTAAAAACTACAAAAAAAGATCTCTGTTCTTTTAGTTTTAAACAACAGTACCCAAGAGCTAGTTACTGTACTCCTTTAAAAAAAAAAAAGTGTTTTGATAGGGTCATAAAATTATAACTGGTTAACAAGTATTCCTGTTGACAGACTCTTGATATAATTCACTTCATATAGGTTTGCAGTCTAATAAAAATCTAAAAATAAATCTGTACTGTGCCATGCAATTTAACAGAACACAAGATGAAACAAATGGCAGAGTTTGATATTTCGTAAAGGTGACTATTTCAAATACTGACACAATAGTGATAAACATTTTTTTTCGACAAAAAGGATTACTGTAAATAACGTACGGCAAAAGTCACTGAGACAGTGTTCTACTGAGAAAGGTACATTATGTATTCTGGTCTGAAAAATCGTGTATGAGCAAAGAATATATTTGGTTCAGTTACATTGATCAATGTGGCAACTACAAAAACTTCTCATCTGCGATAGTCGTTTTTTCTTCATCTGATTGTTTATTACTTTGGGCCAAAGTTGTTCATGTTCTCACTGACCGACTGAACATACGAAAAACATGCGAGTCTATATATTCTATAGCAAAGTAAACGTGTTCCTTGTCAGGCGTGTTGTGGCAAGTTATAACGTTACAAGTGGCTGCCCAACGTCATGCCTTCTGTACTGTTTCATTACAGTCTTGTATTTTCAGCTGTTAAGGAATACGAACTTTTCCAACAAATACCTCGTGTTGTATGAAGCTAACTCCTTGACAGGACAAAGGCTCGCTATGAGTGAATAGAAAACGACTCTCTCGCAAGGTGGTAGCTAGCTTGATAACATCCCAAACCATTTTGCGACGACTGTAACTGTGTGGTGGACTAATTGAACTGGAAGAATACAAACTAACGTTATTTAATAATGTATAATAGTTCGTCGGAATGTTTGATTATCACGACAAACAGCATTGCTCGCGGTTACGTTAGTTGACAAGCCAGCTTAACTTTTAGCAGACAGCTAAGCACCGAGCTAATGTTAGCAAGCTTTCTTTGACACAACATTGCGAGATATAAATGGTGATACAAACTTAAATGCTTTAAGCACTAAAGTTTCCATTTTAGAAAAACGTACTAGTATTTAACGCAACGTCTAGTGCATTTCTACTGGTAGCCGCAATTGTAACCACCACATGGCTGGTTCTTGTAATAAACAAGTGTTTACACAATCAGCTGGATAGCAGGCTAACCGGCCGAAAGTTAGCCAGACAGCTAACATTAGCAGCATAGCGAGGCTAAGGATAACCAACACTTTTGAGGAGTCGTTAGAGCCTGACCTCTTTTAACGAGGATGCAACATGTCACGACTATTTCTATTAGTCTAAAAGACTATACTCAACGAACATACAAACACAGAAATTATAACTTTAAAAGGCGTATTTAAGTCCGATTAGTACACAAAACAAGGAAGATTTTTGCTAACCTCCACTGGCAGCCATTCTCTCCAGTCTATCTCGGGGCAGACTCGAGAAACGTCAGTGAGGGCTCAGCGGGGCCCCGGAAACAAGAAACAACCAATCACAAAAGAATCGCAGATCTCACAGCCAATCGTATTGCTTTCATCTGAAATAGGGAGAAAAAAAAAGTTGGTAGCCGTATCGGCAAATTATTCACAGCAACAGAATTACAGACTTCACTCGATATAACTGACCCAAAAAAGTCAAAGCAGCCCACCTGGAGTGGAACAGGTGGATAAAGAGTAGTCCATAGCAGAGAGAAAGCACTCTGAGTGCAGTGACCTCAGCTGTCTAGTACTATAAATAAGTTGGAGCATGGGAGGCAGATGTTACTAACAGATGAGTAATCAATTTCCTTGGCATAGACTGTTGTTGTTTCTGTATACATAATCATATAGCTAGACAAAAAGATTAAACTAAATCAGACTTTCTTCAATAATTGTATTATTGTATTAAGTAGCATCCGCTTGCCAATAGACTGTTACAATCAGTGGTTGTACAGTTGCATACAGTCTTTTAATTGGCCCTTCAGTTTCTTGTGTATTAAAATCAAAGGTACACAGAAGACTCAATGACAGGGGTGATTTTAACCCTTTTTAAACTTGATCCTGGCACCCCTAAAAAAATTACCTGCTAATAAAAAGTCTGTGTTAATCTATTGTGAGCTAACGAGTTCCGCTCTAAGAAACATCGTGAAACTAAACCCCAAATCTAGATGCCTAGATCACTCAAAACGTCAAAAGTTATTGATACTGCATTTTGGAAATGTCTGCTTCTCCATAGATAAATATCCAATTTCATTTGTAACACCACCTCATCTTTGTAGTAATGGCGCTTTGGCTCAGCATTAAAGTAAGTTTTCTCAGAATTCTCGGTGTCTTTCTAGTTACATAATTCCTTGTTTCCCCTATCATGACAGTCCAAAATGTTGTTAAAATGCACAGTTAACACAGTAGAAAAACATTTCAAAAAAATTACATTGAAAGGGTTCCAGGCACCCCTAGAGCTCAGAATATTTTTCAAATTATACTCTAACCTAACATAATCAAGAATCTCTGAATTGTGGCCCTACTAATATGCCCAGATTTAGGCAGATCAGTAGGCCTACATCTCCTCCAAAAGACACTAGCCAATGTTGATTTGTAGTAACACATTTTGTAGGACACAAGTTTTGAATGTACGTGATTTTGTTTGAGTTTTTAAAGCTCAGATGTAAATGGGATTGTACATCCTCTCTTTGCATTGAACACATCTGTTGTACTCAGTTAAAGGAGTTTGGGTATGTTGATTAGATTTTAAATTCTGGTACAATGGTAAAAATCTTCTGCCTCACTAGTTCACCTGTTAAGTTATAGTTATGTGCTGCTTCTATGTACAGTAAATGTATCAGTGCAGCTGTGGCCATAAAGGCCAAAGATTGAATCAAATACCACACGTTTGTGCATAATGTTGTAAGTTTCTACTATGTTTCGAGTTGATTTTCTAAAACTGTTGTTTTTACATGTTGTAGCCTAATCATAAACCCCATGCTTTCTGTTTTGGCCTGTACGTTGTTGTGAGTTGAGAGGCTCCCGATTCATCTGGCATGATGGACATAAATCTATTTTCCAGATTTTCCATCTTGTGTTAACAGTCACATGGAAGCAGCAGTGTTATGGCATGTGGAACCAGAATCACACTTAAGATATAATATCTTAAGTGATTAAACTCACTCACAATTAGATCACACCAGCCACAATGCCAAATCAGGCCAGGGATGTTAAGTGGGGGTGCCATGGCCCTTTCTACACCCCTACTTTTTATTTTTTATTTTTATTTGTCAGGGACAATGCAGCACACATTATTACATACGTAAATATTTCAGTCAAAGCCATAACAATATGTGTAGATGTGTTGCATAAAATGTTTCTAGCCAACCCCAGTCCCTGGTCAGGCCTTTCTAAAAAGATATAATCCAAATATAATTTCTTTTTAAACTACGAAGTGTGAGTTACATAGTCATGCAGCAAATACATTGTATACTGATATATTACATCAACATTTCACAAAATTGCGACCACATTACACAAACCAACACATCACGTAACAGCACAAACTCCAAGCACCGAGCTGCTTGCACTTGCTCACCTATATCCACCCTGATAGTGGCCTGGGCTTCCAAAACTTCATCTCCCATACCCAGACCTCGGGATGAACCCTGGCAGCCATGCGCAAACATCAAGGCATCTAGCACAGACAATACATTACAACAACACAAGATGCTCAAGATGCTTGGCCCCATACAGTAACACAATAAAATAAGTGAGAGAGTATCATAGCATGAAAAAACAGTAAAGCTGCCTTAACAGGTATATGATGCCTTATCATTTTGAAGCAGTTCAGGTTTGTCTGGACAGTATTACAAAGTTTGTTAATATGTTTATTAAATTTGAGTTGAAAATCCAAAATGACACCTAAAAATTTAAATTCCTCCACTTCCTCTATGGCCTCTTGGTCTACTTTGATAGTACACTTGGCCTTCCCTCTTATAGAGAAGCACATACGGCCTTTTTGACATTGAGTGTTAGATGGTTATCTTTAAGCCACCAGGATATACCCTCCATTTCCTTGGTCGAGATCTCTGCTGCTGCACTTGGTGTCCTAGCTGTTGCATAAATTACTGTGTTGACAGCATGTTGGTAATTAATTTATCTATAAACTAAAGAGCAGAAGCCCCAAGATGGAGCCCTGTATGATACCCATTGTGGATTGTAATGACATTGAGAGTTCAGTGTTTATTTTAACATGTTGCTCTCAATGCTCCAGATATGATGCAAATTGAAGATGGTGAGTTTATTCAAGAGTACATTGTGGTTCATGGTGTCAAAGGTCATTTTTAGGTCTATAAACACGGCTCCCACAACATTACCGTTGTCCAACTTACTCTTGATGTTCTCGGTAAGGTAGCAATTAGCCATTTCTGTTGAGTACCCTGGTCTAAATCCAAACTGTTTGTAGTTAATAAATTTGTTGCTTTTGAGATGCTCTACTAACTGTTCTGTGATAATCATTTTTTAAATTTTGGAAAGATCATGCAATATTGAGATTGGCCTATTATTGCCTGCTTGATCCTTTGCGCCAGACTTAAAAATTGGCGTAATGATGGCGTGTTTCCAACTTTGTGGGTATTTGCTGATGGAAAGGTTTACCAAGTTGCTTACAGGTTTAACCAGGGCAGAGCATTAGTTTACTAATGATTTTATGTACTTTTTCCTGAGTGACCTCCTTAATTTGGAAAAAACTTAATGGCTCAGACTTTATAGTCTGTGTTAGGGTTGCTGATTCAAAATACTCAGCAAGCTCCTCCACTGACTGAATAAAGTTATTGAATTAATTTGCAATGGCTGAATTGTTAGTGCTGGTAACTCCATTTACTTCCTACTTTTTTTCAATGCATAGTCTCTTTTTTTCTTCATTAGCTGGCGAGTAACATTGTTCACCCTTGGTAAGGAGACTTTACGTTGTGAACCTTTAAATGTCTTAGTATATGTGAGGTTTTTTATCAGGGAGTTACAACAATTTTCTAAATCAGGAGGTTACTGTGCAGCCAAGTTTCGCTCAACGCTAAAAAAATCTAAATTAGAGTTAGTTAGCAGTTGTTGAATCTGATCACATTTTGGAAATATACTCTGAATGTCAAAATGTCCACCCAAAATGCCCTTAAGTTTAGACATAGGTTTTTGAGCAGATGGCAATGTTGTTTTATTTGCTAGGTGATCAGATCGTTTGATGATCGAGCAGATAGCAAGGTATCCATGTCTGAAGAAGTTTAGTCTCAGCATTCCATTCCCATTTACCGGCTGGTCGTTATCAGCCTGGGCCATCTGTTTGTTTGCACTTAGGTGTTGACCAAGTGGTAGTAGCAGAAGCTGTAAAGCACAGCAAAGCGGTAGTGCACAAACATTTCCTTCATCTCCATGATTGTTGTTTGACTGGTTTCTTTGTTTTGTCGGTGAACCAGTAATTATATCATTAAATGCAATGGACATTTCTGACAATTAGCAGCAGAAATGAGTTAGAAAGAATTGGAGTGGAGCCTGACAAACCAGCCAACCCTTCAGCAGCCATCATGCTTCTGGGTTCACTTCTGGCACCATTGCTTTGACTCACCCATCTTTAAACTTTGCCTTCATTTTAAATCTTAACTACACTCCTGTAAAGTTTTGAGACTGCATCTTGCACAGTTATTGGGACAGGGGTGTAAAATGGTAACATGAGAAATGTATTGGTAGATCTCCCATTTTATGGAGGCACTGGCTGGAAAATGGAATTGTTACATTGGGGGATCTGTATCTCAGTTGGATTTTGAAATCCTTTAAGAATGTGGTACAACTATTTGGAATCCCCAGGTTTTAATCTCCAACTTCACCATCTCTATTTTTTGGAAATGCCCCGAATGCATCAGAATGTTTAGATACGGTGTTGATGAACTTTCGAAAAGGGCATGAGGCTTCAAGGTATTATTCTATGCTTATTCAGAACGTCAGGGATGGAGCCTGGTCAGCCCTCAAGAAGACATTGGATCTGAATATAACAGTGGAATATGGGGAGTGGGACAGAATTGGTGGGTTTATTAAAACTATGTCACGCAATATGAGGGTCCACCTCATTCAGTTTAAGATTATGCATTGCTTCTTTTGGACTCCCTCCAAATTGTTTAGATTTGGATTAAGAGACGCACCAAAATGTGTAAGACAGAGGACGGCCAATTACTTCATTTCCTATGGTCCTGTAACAAGGTCCAGGAATTTGGGACAGCGATACATGATAACCTATGTCAGATTGCAGGGACCCAGGTACCATTCAGCCCAAGACTATTTGATCTAGGAGAAAGGTCAATTTTAAACGGAATAGATTAGCACACAAGAAGTTGGGTCCAAACCAGTTTATTGATAGCCAGACAGATTTTTCTGAGAGTATGGGTAAACAAAGGCGTATCTTTGATTCAAGAACGGGCTTGTGAGATGGCAAGAGTAGAAGCATTGGAAAAAATGTCAAGATTAAATGTTTGCACTAAAAATGGGTACCTGAGCTCTTTGGTCCTATAGGATGTAATGTACTGGGGATAGGCATATGCAATGTGCTTACAGTGTTATCATACTGTATATACAGTACATGTTTATTTGGTTTTGAGTTTGTTTCTTTTACAATTTTACTGCATTGTATTGTATTGGGGAGGTGATGTGTCCATTTCGTGAGTTGTAAGTTTTGTGTTAAAAATAATACAAAAAATGTCAATCATGAAAAAATGGGAAATGCTAAATGGTAAATTTCTGATTGTACAGCTTTTCGTTGCATACCCAAAGGCAATAAAACCAAAAGTGTAAATGTTAGCAAACTTTATATATGGGGTTATGTCCCCAGCGAGTTTTAATGTTTTTGTTCAAGAATTATACAACCTCTCATATTACACGTCTTACTCATCATATTGCAGGCTGTGCATTTTAGATCACACAAGATTATGTGTACTTGAAAGGCTCATTACTGTATTTCATGTTTTCAATGTTCAATAAATTGTTTTAGGTGTTTTTTTTCAGCCTGGCATTCTTACCTTTGCCTTGGAGAGGCATGCACATTTTTAAGCAGCAGGGACAGTGGATGGAAAAGTGTTTTTCCTGACTTTTTCATTTATTTAATACATTTATTATAATACATGTTATTTAAAAACATTTTTAACATAAATGATGATGTTTCTTTGTAAGAATTGACTGTTACACATTTGCCACAGGTTACATTTATAGGCTTAAATAACCCAATGATTATGAAAATGGTAAGGATATTCTTTACTGAATATCTGAAAAAGAATATTATAATGTTTCCCCCACAAATCACAAATCCTTTTTACATTAGTACAATTCCCTTTATATTTATACACTGAAAATAAAAGAAACAAACTAAACTAAATGTATGTATATAGTAGAAGTACGAAGTAGTATATAATGAAAAATACTCAGTAAAAGTACATTACATTAAAAGTACCTCAAACTGGGCTTAAGTACAGTACTTATAATATAAATGTATTTTTCCCACAAGGTCTATGTATGTATTTAATTATAGATGCTGAGTTTGTGTGTAGTGTATAACATAGGTTGTGTTTTGTACATGTGTCTTTTTGGTATGAATTTTGCGCATCCAGAAAAGTAGTAAATAAGCTTTACTGAAAGAGAAAAAACCTGGACCTCACTCATTTCTAAACACTGGCTATGGCCCTGATTTCAAGTGACATCAATTTCTAGTTTAATTGATTACTCGCACTTTGTCAACTTCAACTTCTTTCAGTGCCTTCACCTTCAACTTCACTCAGCACTTACACTTTAACTTCTATCAGGACTTCCATTTGGACTGTCATTTCAACTGTTATTCAGTGATTGTATTTGAATTCATTTTAGCCATTTTAAAAGCTTCATCTGAAAATATTCTTTAGAACACTCATTCTTCTCTAGTGCAGTTCATAAGTATTTTAGATCTCTTTAATAAATTGGGCTATCTCTCTCTATGTGTGTGTGTGTGTGTGTGTGTGTGTGTGTGTCTGTGTGTGTCTGTGTGTGTCTGTCTGTCTTTGAAAAATCTCATGAACCTTTTAATCAATCTACTTCACACTTGGTTTCCTGGATACCCAATGAACTTGGTGTTTGGAATTTGATACAGTTTGGACAGCATTGGATATGGGAAAATAATAAACTGTGAATTAAACTAAATGACCGCAGAATAAAGGTTGAGGAAAAAGGGTTGTTGTCATTATGCTGGCTCCTCTGTGTCATTCACAATACACATCCAGCTTCGCTTCCAATTCACTCATAGCATGTCACTAAGAGGAAACTCAATAAAAAGGCAGTTCTACCCTTCACAATAAAAGCTCAGCTTAAATTCACTCAGAGAATTTAACTAAGAGGAAACTCAATAAAAATTAATTTGACTGACACTAGATGTCAAACAAAAGCCCTACACTATATCTTATTATATTGCTGTGAGCTATAAATTCCCCACTTCTAAGCACACAGCAGAAGATAATGTCACAGCCGTCTTCCTCCTTCCCGCTCAGACTCACCCCGGGTCCAGTTGTTGAAGTGTGCTGCTAACTTATAACACTAATAACATCACCATTGGCAAAATACCCCGCAAAGCAAATCCATACTTCAACATTAACCGTCAAGCCACTAAGCCTGTTTGAAAACACACCTCTGCTTAAGTGTTAAATTCCTTAACAACATATGAAGAGATGAGACAACACAGACGCTGGCTGTTTCGATATCAACATGTATCGTTGACAAAAAAGACAACACTAAAATGTTGTTAAAGAAAAACTGTCATCATTTTCATTGCCTTCCACCTTTTATCCCCCACCCCAGCAATACCACAAGCCAAGCAATCGGCCTGTTCCAAACAAGCACATTTTGAACTGGCACTGTACAAGTACATAAATTCGACAAAAGGTCTATAAGCATGTAGTCAGAGCCAACGCTAGCAGCCAACATTAGCCCCATTCTTGCAGTGTTTGCTGCATTCAGAAGTAGGTTGTTTAAAACCTTAAGGTAACACCTTTACTGCAGGGCCATTATCAATGTTGTGCAGGCTGGAAATGCACTTTAACGCTGTAAAATGACAGAAGGGGAGACAACGAAAAGTACAACTGCAATCTGAGCAATCGATTTCACTTTTTTTCCAATTTCTTCCCATTCAACCACAGTGCTGCCTGTGAAATTGGGCCTACCTATTGTTGAATGAGAGAAAAAGGCTTCCTGGATTTGCTGTTATTTGATGCTAGCTCTGGTTTCTGTTTACGCCTCCACAGATGTCCTTGTGTTACATTGAAACTGATCACCTGATATCTGCACTTTCTACTTCAGCCCCATCTTGCACAGAATTTTCTGGTCACAGCAATCTGAACAAAAGATGTATTATTATAGTGTGCATCCACAATATGATGCTGGTTCAGCCCGAAAAAATGCAAGAATGGCTGTAACCAATGGAATTAGAAAAAGTGTTCCCAGAGAATATGGGGGAATAGATAGGATCATTTTTTTGCTACTTAATTTCAGATCTGGAAACACAGCTGCTGTTTGGTGTTTTTGTTTGAAGTAGAATTGTCATTATCAGGTTCTTAGTTAAGTAAAGGTCTATATTAATCACTGTTGATATTTTTGTAAAAGTGATTAATTGTAGATTAAGAGTGTCTGTGTTCTGTATAAAAACAAAGGGTTTACAATTGTCCTAAGTGTTCTCATCTTCTCTATAAGGTCTCTCTTTTTTTCAGCCCATCTCTTGTAAAAGAGAGACAGTGCGGGGGGTTAAATGGTGGAGTCTCAGGTTGGCAACGTTTAAATTGCAGAACAGAAGAAGAGGAGATAAGATGAAATGCATGAGTAAGAGGAAGCAGGGGGTGTAATTGTAGTTTAAATGTGTGTTTTTGTCAGAGATGGAGGTAATGGGTTATTCTATGCTTCTTGGGGCCTGTATAAGAATGCCTGCAGATATTGTGAAGAGCCACAGGCTCCCCCACCCCGCCACTCAGAAGAAGACAAATAGGAGCACAATGGGACGCTGCTGTAAATACAGACCTGGAGGTCATTCTCCATGTTTAGAAGTTCTTGTTATTTTCCTCTGACTTTCTTTCTCACTAACCCAGTGGTGTAGTCTACGTAATACACAAGTATACACAGGTATACACAATATACCCACTAAGAAAGATCCAGGATTTCCATACACCCACTTAAAAATGCCAAATGACACGCAACAACATACTTTCCATTATATTGTTGATATATTTTGAATTGTTGTCTGTGTTTTTCCCCTTCACATAGGCTAAATAAAGGTATTTCCACCATAAATTGGTGCATAAAAGTATATTGGAATACAGGAAATGAAGTTATTGATGCTCAAAACTTTGCTTGGGAGGACACCCAGACCACCCACTATAATATGCCCTCCCCCCCCCAAAAAGTTAGATTCTGGCTAATATATATATAAATATATATATGTACATACTGTGTATATTGTAGATGTAAACATGATACAGTATACCCACTACAATACATTACGCTACACCACTGCACTAACCCCAACTGAGGAGCCGATGAGCAGATGTTCTGAGTTTCCCCAAAAGCCCCTAATTTCCGCCCAATCCCACGCTAGCAACTCAAACTGCTGACAAAGTTGTTTGCTAATGGTAGTTCTTTAGCTGCATAACTCCCCATTTGGATGTTAAAGGAACAGTTTGACATTTTTGGAAATATACTAATTTGTTTTCTTGCAGAGAATTACATGAGAAAATTGATACCACTCTCGTGTCTGTACACAAAATATGACTCTATAGCCAGCAGCCAGTTATCGTAGCTCAGCATAAACGGGAAACAGGGGGAAACAGCTGGCTCTGTCAAAAGGTACGAAAAACGTCAATAGTCTTTCCATACTTACTTGTCAGCGAAAAGTAACTTTCTGGAGTCCCGCACATAACCCCCTATGAAACGGCAAATGTGGTTTTACACTTTGATTTCTGTACAGCATAAACAAATAAAATATTAAATGTGAGGTGCTAGTAGGTGGACTTTTACCTTTGGACTGATTCGAGGCTAGCTGTTTCCCCGTTTTAGTCGTTACCTTGTATAAGCTAACTAACTGCTGCTTCATATGCTGCAGACAGATATAGTGGTATTTTCATCTAACTCCAGCAAGAAAGCAAAAAAAGCTATTTCCCAAAATGTCAAACTATTCACTTAAATGGTGTGATTTAATTCTGTCTAGTTTTCATCAAACTTAATTTGCACCAAAGAGTTGAAAGGTTTGAGATAAAGATTTATATTTACAATTCAATACTCCAACCTAGATAAGATTGAGTCTATTTAAAGAAAGATAAGATTGTACAAATATCTGTTGGGAGCTGCCTGAGTATTATCCAGTCTGTTGCAATCTGAGTGGGTGGTCCTATCTTATGTTGAAACTGTGCTGAAAATGTAAGCACACTGATAACACTGGACCAGAGCTCATGTGTTGATCTGTCCGCCAAAACCCACAGTGACTAGTAGAAAGCCTGGGTTCACATTGGCTCTAACTTCGGGGACAATTTCAGTAAGCTGCGGCTGGGTGACCGTGCGTAGTCTGCCCTTCAAGTTGTAAAAGCAAACAAATAAGGCTGTGCTGCCTCCCACTGTGAGGTCGACTCATTTGTTCCACTTGTCCGGCTGATGGATTTGGTTTTATAAAATTTGGCTTTTTTTAGCCTGCCGCTAATTAGTTAAGGGAGAAAAAAAGA
Organism: Etheostoma perlongum; assembly: GCA_026937815.1. Classification (NCBI taxonomy): domain Eukaryota; kingdom Metazoa; phylum Chordata; class Actinopteri; order Perciformes; family Percidae; genus Etheostoma; species Etheostoma perlongum. Next base: position 8,052,949 of record CM049374.1, on the reverse strand, counting down.
CATGCACTCCACACATTTTGTCCAATTTGACAAGCCTCCTTTTTCTCCTTCTAAATCGTTCTCCTGTGGTCTTCTTCACAGACCTGTGCATCCACAGCATGCCTAGGCTCTCTCTGTGTCAGGGTGAGCCAGAGTGGCCGGGGGGCTCAAGACACCCAGCAGGGAGGTTTGGGTCTTTAATAGCAGAATCGGATTAGAGGACTCCCCTGGTGTGTGCTGTCATGCACCCGTGTGTGAATGCTCTGCCTGTCATCAATATAGAGGCGGTGGCGCGGGGAGATCTATCAGCAAATCCGATTGCACGCAGAGAATTCTGAGGTCCCGGCAGAAACGGCTGGAATGGGCTTTTTTTCTCCTCTCTCCCACTTTCCTTTTACATTATTTCAGGCCCCAGGAGAGTATTCTCCATCATGTCAATGTAATGTAGCACACAGAGGCAATCATGCAGCCTCTCTGGCCTCAGGGCTGCCTGCTCAGAGGAGAAAATGCAACTTTAGCACTTAATCATCTCACCCATAGCTGCCACACCAGTCTATGGGAAGGTTTTCCACACAATATGAAACCAGATCCCTCATGGTGGGCATTCTGTTGTGTGTCCCCCATGGTTGGGGGCTTTCAGTCCTCCATATCCCCCAAGATCAGCGAATTCTTTGCCTCAGATCAGTGCTTATATGTCAATTCAGCCCATACGAAAAAAGACCTCAGTTGGGTGCGATGTTACCTGCCGGCACCTGCTGAAACATTTGGATTCATGAATCCCATCTCTTCACTGAGGAGTGTACGGCAATCAGAGTCATTCTAGCGTGATCAATGCCGCGCCACTGAGAAAGACCATGCATGCCAGAGCGAGTGATGTGGGGCTTTATTGATACTGGCTTACATGCATACCAGACATTGCTGTTTTGTGTTTCAAGGCCACATAGTGCACATTGATGGGAAACAAATACAGTAAAGACATAATGTGTTGCAAGAAAAAAAGAAAAAAAGTAGGAGTGTATGTGTCCATGCATAGAAATGAACAGGGAGGTGTGTGTGTGTGTGTGTGTGTGTGTGTGTGTGTGTGTGTGCACGTATCGCTCCAAGGGAAGACATAGGGAAAGGTCAAACTAGTCCGTTCCAAATAGACCTGTCGGAATCAGCCTCGGGGAGGCCTAACTGGTTAGACAAGGGTGATACTTTTTTTACTGCAAGTGCCCTTGCTTTACTGTGTGTGGACTGGACAAGCCCATGTATTATTCACTGGTCTCACTGGGTGATAAACGGCAGACTTCCATTTCAAAAGCTGTGGAATATTCACAAGTGATTATCTCTTTTAATCCCATGACCACAGGCCAAGTCACTGAATTAGTGGGCAAGGCCTAACATTGCTGCTTAAACTGCAGGGGCAAGGTTGTTTAACCAGAAGATTTATCCAAAAGCTATTTGTGTGATAAATAAGCTTGGTGATGTTTTTAGGAAATATCTAAAAGGAGCACATGTAGGATTTATACTAAAGATGAATCACATTTATATCCTGTACACTGTATATTTTCTGGAAACAGTTTTTTACTTCTGCAGATTCAACATCTGCAAATTCATTCATTTCTCCTTCCGACTGCATGTGATGTATATTATGAAAGCAAAGCATTAGAGTTTGTGGATGGCTGTGTTTTTAAGCTGCGCCACCAAAATAAATGTTACGGCGCTATGTTGAATATAAATATAAAATGTCTATAAATGTATATAAAAGTAATTGGAAGCAGATTTTTTTCCAGGTCTGTTGCGACATGTGCCTACAATTCAAAGTAGTTCTTTCTCTGTCGGTTGTCTTTTATTTGATTGATCTATTTATTACATTGAAAGATGGAAATCTTTAAAAACAGCTCACAAATATACAGTCGGGTACTGTAGTTATGAGCTAACTTTACTCAAACAGGAGTAATATGGTGAGGAATATGATTTAACGGGCTTTAGCTACACAGACAGTACTTGTTAGCAGGATTAGTTCATTGTTAGTTTTGGTCTTTTCAAGGGATTTGTTGATAATGTAGAAAATCACCAGCCTCCCCATTAGCAAATACCACAGTGTAAACTGCATTGCATTACATTGCATTCAGAGAACATCAGTATTTTGTACATAAAATATTCAAAGTAACTTCTAACTAAAGCTCTTAAATAAACTAAAAGTACAATGTTGGTATCTGATAAAATGAAGTCAAGTACAAGCACTTGAAAATTGTATTTCAGTACAGAGCTTGAGTAAATGTGCTTAGTTGCATTCCACCAGATGTGTCAACACCCTGCAATGCAAACCATGGCCCTTCGATTTACACACACAACGTTTCTAGATTTTGATATATTTTTCTACAGGAGTTTCCGTTGGAGACTACAACTTGTATTATAGAGACAATTCCCAATTCTTCTTAGCCCTCTGACTCCATCCTCAGCTCCGCTGCAGTCATATCACAGCAATTTGGAAGAAGCTGAGTTCTACAGTACTACACCACCATCCTTTGTTTTCCCCCACACAGAAACTGGATGTCTGCCACAGAGCTTTCTAGAATACTAATGAGGGTGGTTAGTGAGTCAAAGTTACTGACCTGAGGTGTCAGAATAGAGCACAGTGGTGGTGGGGTTGAGTGCAGCGTCTGCCACAATAAGACTGGAAATGTCAGAGTTTATTACCTCTGACCTGGTTTGCCCTCAGTCGGTTGGTGCTGATCACCAGCTTCGAAGGTTCACTGCATCACTCGATTGAATGGCCGTTATCAGTGGTTATCAGCCTCATAGATATGGGTCAGAAGGGGCAACACAATTGCCTTATTTGTCCAAATTATGGGGATTTTTGAGGGATTATGAAGGGACATAATCCCCAAAACACTACAATCACAGCAGCAAGAGCGAGATGTTTTCCATTATATCTCACTTACTGGAAACATGTCAGTTTTTGTAGCTCCTTGAGAGGCATACTGTAGTTTCTCAGGGAGAATTTGAACTGCCTCCGGAAGCAAGGTCTCTTTTTTTCTCTCCAATACCCTTTGCTCGTCCCTTCCTTCACCTGTCCTCTTCTGTGGTCGTTTTTTGTATCATTTTGCCGCTGATTATGTGTCTGTCAGTTTGTATCTCCCATTTTTCTCTGCCTATCGTTTCTCACTTCCTCAACTTTTCCCATTTCATTTAAATTCTGTTCCACCTCCTTCTCTCTCTCCCTCTCTCCCTGTCTCTCCACAGGTGGGGAGGCCAGAAAGAAAGTAAAGTAAAGAAAGGGATTAAGCCCCCTTTTCTGCTCCTCATGCCTTTCCATGGACATGGTGAGGTTAGGCTTGTCAGGCAATTAATGTAGCTCTTTGCGGCTATGGAGAGCCTCTCCATTATAAACAAAGCCTATTCATGAGCTGGGAGATAACCCCCGTGCCTTCATTTGTATCAGGAGGAGAGTAATTACTCCACATGCAACTAATCTATCTCTGCATCCACTGATTCTTCTTCTATGTGGCAACGTTTTTAAGGAGGCATCCCCCATTTTTGTCTTTAATTCAAATTTCCATGAAACATTACGGATTACAGAGGTAAAATTGTATTAGTGAATGGCAAGTGCGGCAATAGATGTAGATGATGTAGCATAAATATTCCCAATTTCACTAAACATAATTAAACAGGACAACGGGTTGTGGATAAAAGTGGTTATATGAATAAATATGGTGAGGAAAGTCACAAAAAATTAACTTCTTAAAGACAAAAAAGTTTCAAATTGTAATCAAAACATACAAGGGGGGAAAAAACATGCAGAAAGAGCCCTAAATCAGAATCAGAATCAGCTTTATTTGCCAGGTATGAGGACACATACGAGGAATTTTTCTTTGGAGCATCATTACTCACACTGTGCTTACACATACAAAACAACCAAACAAAAATATACACACTAATATATACACAATATATACATACTCTAAACAGAAACAATATAGAGGCTATAAAGAGAATTGGGACGTTGAATGGATTAGGCAAATTAATAGGTTTTACTCTTTTTTTTTAAATATCATAATGTTTTATATGTGACTGCTCAAGTATAAAATGAAAACATATTTGGAGTTACAGTATCAACTGAGAGTTATTGGATCCCTTTTGGAAGCCTTCATAATACATGTTCCCTACCTTCATAACTTGAAAGTGTTTTGTTCATTTGTGTTTCCCTATAACAGTATATTTGCCAAAAGTGCGTTCTGGAGGACTTAAATTGAACAATTACAGAATGTAATGTTTGCAAGAAGCAGCTATTTTAAAATATCCAAACCTCCAAGAGTAGCTGGTATTTTATGGAAGAGCAACATTGCCATCTATCACTGAGAAACAGAATTGCATATACCTGACAAAAAACTAACATTGAGTCTACAAATAAAGACAAATCAGGATTTTGGACAGAACGCAAAACAATCTGACCAAACCATGCCTGTGGTATCTTGTTGGTCTGTATGCTATAATAGAAAAAAAACCTCAACTATAGTCAACAAGAGTAAATGAGTGAATCATAGTGAATACCAAGCAGGTTTAAAGTGATTGATATCCCCTCAAAATTAGGGGTTTGCAATAAAAAGTACATCCTATGCAAGCCAAACATGATCCCTCTTCTGCTCTGACTGACATGCTGATGGTCTACTTACTGACATTCCTTATGCATATAATGCAGCCAGCTTGGCCCTGGATGGGAATTCTATGAGATTTATTCCTCAAACTTGCGCTCAGGTAGTGTATTTGCATGGGATCCGATGATGCTGCCACATTGTCAAATGATAATCCTGCTTTGCTGCCGGTCTCAAAATTCCCACCGGTGCCTTGTGTAGATGCGATTTAATTTATCCCGGCTAATTTAGTGAAGAGTAGAGTTTATTGAGTGGCCTGTCTGTCTGTGTGGGAGATTACAAGTGAAGGTGGTGCAGGTGATTAAACGTGGTTGATGTGGCTTTGCTCTGTTAGGATGGCAGCTGTAACATCAGTGTGTATGTTGCATGACCTTTCTTTTTTTATTAGCACACATGCAAACATGTAAAGAGCATCCATCCACACACAGAGACATGCTCAGTGAATGCCACAGGAGTGTGTCATTATGATTGAGAGAGATGGCTTCTTTCTTAAACATAATTTCATGCATAATGTCACAGATCCGGATCGTGTGCAACCCGACTGTTCTCCTCTGAATCCTAATTCCACTTTCAGATTGGTTTATTTCTGAGACACCTCGGCAAATCATGTCCCTAATTAAACGGAATGAGGCATCGATTCCAACTTCCTTTTTCCTTTTGCTCCAAAATTTTCAAGTGCTTATGAGGAATGCATGAGGAAACAGAAGCACAATCAAAGCAGAGAAACTCCCCATAAAAACAGTATGACTATGGCTATGTAGCATTTGATCACACCACTGACTGCAACTCACTATCATTTCTGCAATGCTTTAAATCTGCAGTGTAGATAGTGTAGATAGTTTAATCAGACAGCCTCTCCTGCTCTCCTTTCCCTCCCTCCATCCTTTGCTCTTCAGCGCTAACAGCCCTTGACAGCTAGAGATGAAATAGAAAATTTGATATCAAACACCTACACAAAGGAGGGCTGACCTTTGATCAGCACACCGTTTGATGTTGTGACATGAAATTTGCATCATAGGAGCCCAGGCAGCGGACGCAACCGCAAAGGGCTAATGCCAGAGCCCTGTCAGGGAGCTGCGAAGGTCAAGGGCCTATTAGAAAGGAACAAGCCCTCTAATCCAACACAGGGGCCCTGCACAGCATTTGATGTTCAATACACAGAAATGGAATAGAAAATTAAGCCCTGAGAACAGAGCAATGACAGCATGAGTATTCATTAGGTATTAGCCCATGAGAGAACAGGGAAGGAAGGGTATTATGGAATTATTATTAGATATGATATTGTGTTTAGAGCAAGACATTCATAACCTCTGCTGGTCAAACAACATGATACTATACCAGGCCTCTTGCTGAAAGAACAATCAGCTCATTTGATGCCCAAATTTGTTAAACTATCCAGGACGCATTTTCATTACTGCTAAGCTGCTCTCTCTCAGGTTTGTGGTGGTGTGGGCCGCTTTAAAACATATGGCATGCTCCATCCGAATGTTGTTTATTAATCTGTGGACAGGTGGATCAGTGGAGCTCTGAAGATGCTTAATTATTCAAGCTGGCATGTCATTTTTTATACTTGGTGCTGTTTCAGGAGGCCAAAAATAAACCTGTCACACCTACTGTCCATCTTTCATCTGGCCATCCGCTTACAACCTCATTACCTACACATTACAGGTGAGGGAGGAAAAGTCACAGGAGAGGACACACACTTTTACACATACGTACATACTTTCTACCTCTCTCGCTCGCTATCTTACACACGCAGGTACTTAACAGGTACTGTACAGGCACTATGTCAGATAATTTAATCTCATTTCAGGCCATATCATCATCTTTCCTCTGTCCTGTAATCACAAATATTACAAATATTACATATTTGGTTCCACTTTCAAAGTGCAGTTGTGATGCATTACACATAAGTGTTTTGTACAAGATGGTTAATTTATGGTAGTTACTCTTTGACAAATTGGATGTACATTCTTGAAGTGTGTATCATTATTGTTTTAATTAATGTATACTGTTTATTGATCCCCAGGGAAATTACAATTTACACTCTGTTTTGTTAGTAATCACTACACACAGGCCTGAAATACATGCTAAAGACCTAGAGAGTGAGTGCCCAGGAGGTGACATGGCATCTCTCCAGCTACCAATCCACACTCACTTCTCAACCCGACTCCCTACGGACGTGATCATAAACCACTAAGATATTACAGCTCACTTTGCATCATCAAATACAAATCTCAAGTAGGTTTCCATTTTTAAGTAATCCTGCCATGAGACACAAACAGCTTAACCTGCTAAAAGTACGAGCTATGAGCCAAACCCCTTAGTATGCATACTTATACATGAATATAGTAATATAGTCTGCCAATTAACAACATTAACCTCAGCAGAGAGCTTTTCAAATGCTGAAAGAAGAATTGAGCTCACAAAAAGCACTTGCTCAGTATTCAAACATAGCACAAACAAAAGTAGCAGCAGATGCATCAGCGTACGGCATAGGGGCTGTTCTCACACAGTACATCATACATCTCTAGAGGGCTGACGGAAACATAGAAACGCTATGTGCAGATCGAGAAAGAGGCTCTAGCAGTGACACGGGCGTGTGAAAGACTAAACTCTTTTATAAAGACCAACTGCTAACAAACCATAAACCCCTTGTTCCAATGTTGAGAACCAGAAGTTTGGATGATCTGCCACCCAGGGTTCTGAGGTTCCGTCTGAGACTCTTTGGATAGGACTTTGACATTGTCAATGTCCCAGGTAAAAGCCTCATCACTGCAGACACATTGTCACTGAGAGACATGCCGTCCTCTGATGACCTACAACTGGAGAAAGAGGTCCGGGTGTTTGTGGCTGCTGCTGTGTCTTCACTCCCTGCTGCAGACAAGCAGTTGGAGGAAATCAAATTAACAAATGCAACAAACAGATGAAATATGCAAAACAGTGGCACTGGCACACTACTGTCTAACAGAGTAGCCAGAGAAATGTGGATTGAGACCAAATGTGGCACCCTACTGGCAGGTCAGAATGGAGCTGCATCTTGCAGGAGACCTCATGAACCTCAGGTACTCAGAGGGGACATAATGAATAAGCTCCATAAAATGTCATCAAGCCATCTCCAAGTGCCAGAGCCCAGGAATCAGTATGGTGCCCAGGTATCTCTGGAAAGAAAGTGTGGATCACTACAGAGGAAGCTCTAGGAACTGTGTTGAGAACTGCCAAACGCCAAGGTCATACTTGGAAGAACAGAAACCACCTTAGAGCCACAGGAAATCCTCCTGAACAACTCACTAGGGCAGGCAGAATTTCAAAGGTTCCTGAGAGACTTGAGTTAAAAGTTCATGTAAAGGTGTAAAGTTTATATCTGTTTAACAGGTAATACTGTTCCTAAGTGTTTAAATAAATAAAATAATTAAATAATTAATGGAAAGAAGCCTACACAGTTAATTAAAAAGTATGGCTTATGTTTAAAAGTCTGTTAATGATCTAAAAAGAAGTGCAGCGGTAGAGACTACAGTACCTATAATGCAATGTAAGAGCTCCCCAGGTTTTGGGTAAAGAGTTGTCGTTAAGCTGACCCATGGCGTCCCGTCTCATTCATTTATTATACAGTTTTAGCTATTTAGGATTGTTTGATTGCTAACGTTAGCTCAAAACGACATTCAACTGACAGCCTTTGTTGTGTTTGATTGCTAACTTGTAGCTAGCAGTGAACGGACTTCGTTATGTAGGTCCATTTTTACTGTATTGACATTACAAAAGTTTCTCGTTAGCATCTTGACGCATGCGCGACTCACATCTGCAATCAACTCTCATTGGGTAGCGACAACTTCCAGGATTGCTCCGGTGCTGCAGGATATTCCGCCAGATTTCAGTTTCCTTCCGCTTGGATTCCATTGGAATTTTGAATTTGGTGGATTTTTGAAGACTATATTGGTGACTGCTCCTCAGATCTCTGCAGGGTAAATTGAGACAGCTTTCTTGTGCAACTTTTTTTGCAGCGGATCTGTGCGGAGATTAGCACCATCCATGACGATTCTGATTAGTTTAAACAATTGCGATTAACCCGGAGCACGTTTTCCTCCCATCCCCTAATGCTATGTGGAGTAGGCAGACTCTCCTTTCCGCTTTGGAGGATGATCAATACAGTAGGCTACACTACATGTAGTCGTTTTAAGTGATTAAGGTTAATGAAAAGATAGAGTGTGATAAAACAATTTGACAAAAACACACACCAAAAGGAAATATGCTAGACCTAAACTGCCTAAAACTATCTTCAAAAAAGTCATGGTCCAAAAATGGACTATTTGTAGTAATGCTATTAGTTTTCTTTATTTCTTCAACATTTGAAACAATAAGTCAACATTAGCACATTTCACTTTCCATAAATACTAACAGCAGCATGCTGACAAGTGATAAAGCTAACATGCTGATGTTTAGCAGGTAATGTTCAACATGTTCTTAGTTTAGTATGTTAGCACGCTAACATTTACTAATTACTAAACACCATCTGCTAATTGGAAAGTCATTAGTTTTGCAGGTATTTGGTCACAAACTAACATATTTAATTAAAATGTTGACGTCGGCACGGCACTTGATAAAATGTTGAAGGGTCAACAAAGCAATTCTCATGAGGCGGGGAATGAATGACCAAATTTCACGGCAATCAATCCAATTGTTGTTGAGGCATTTCACTCACAATCATGAAGAAAAAATGTCAGAGTCAATAGGATAGATTGTCCCTTGAGCCATGCCCTTAACATGGCCAAAACTCCTGTGATGTTATGTCAACAGATTTTCTTATTAGTGTAGAGTTTAGAACCAGCACCAGAATCACAACACATTACTCTAAAGCGGCCTACCACAAGAGTTTGGATGCCAATGAAATTACAGCATACATACACTCCTTGGTTAAATACCATTTATACCTAACCTGGTACTGTAAACTGAAGCTGCCAGAGGTCACACTATTAAAGATGTTATGCAGACATCATGTTCTTATATCCACAGGTCAAAACATATAATGTAAGGTATCCTTAGTCAGTAGTTACACACAGAAAGCATTTTGGACAAACTGCTAAAGGATTTAATCTTAAGCGCATCTATTTTGATTTATTACTGAGTTACACTGCCACCACAAATACTTCCTAGATAACCTTTGGCATTGTGAAGCTGTCATAATCCCTCAAGTCAAAATCATCAATCATTCCACCAAAGACAAATATCCACTTCCGATGAATCAAAGTCCAGAGTTTAAGAACCTTTCTCACTTAGAGACATTCTTTATGAGTCCCAATAATCTCCCAAAAGTGATTAAAAAGACCAAATATTGTCCACTGTATTGCATTACCTCACTCACCATATTTCCTGACACAAGTATAAGGTAGGACTTTTTCAGGTCAGACGTTTTTAAGACTCAGGAGTTTGCTGGCCTGATCAATAATTTTGTTCTCTCTAATTATCTCACCATTGCACTCATTAATTACACTTTCAAGGCTCATTTCCAGCGTTGGCCACAGATGCCCATTCTGTGGGAGCATCTTGAGATGTAAGGGTGAGAAGAGGGGCGGCAGAGGGGAAAGCGAGGCCTGATTAATACTCAGTCTCTCTGTCTGATGTTGGCTGCCACTTGCAGGGGGTAAAATGCAAGAGCTCTGTCATCTGAGACTTCACCAAGTGGAAAACAAACGAGGTCTTTTGCAGCCAAATCGATAAGTTCCTCCGATGAGCCAAATTTAGAGAGTACTGCTTCTGCCTTGAAGTAATCCACCAACACCAGAAGTAAGAACTTCCTGCGTAGCTTTTTCTAACTGAAGATATACAACATATGCATTTGGAAATTGAGAAAACGTTCACTTAATTCAGTGCCTTCTGTAAAGTTATTCTCAATATCCGCTAGATTGGCACATATTTTATACGGACATTCCTGGTTACCAGACAATGACCAATAACTTTTCGTCTAGGGCGAGGTTGAAATTTGTGGTTTTGAGGGCGCTATTTCTACAACCTTTGGATAGATTGCCATGAAATTTGGCGCAGACAATAATCTCTCTCCTCAGGATAAATTGTAATAACTTTGGTGAGCCTGCAAAAGCCTGTTTTATTTAGTGCCATTGTCAGGTCAAACGTTCACTGTGTCTAATACTTTGGTTTATGACCAAATACCTACAAAACCAATGACATTCCCATCAGCATTAGCTGTAATTTGTGTTTAGCGCTAAGTAACAAATATTTGCATGCTAACACGCATAACTAAGCCAGTGAACATGATTGGGCTAATATTATACCAAAAATAAACACTCAACCATCTACGATGGCTAGTTTTTGAACCAGAAGGAAGCAAAGAGAGTAAGTCTGCTCATCTGTGTTCCCTCATTGGCTTACAGCTGAATCCATTCATTCATTCATCATATTTCCACTTTCCTATTCTCTAGATATAGAGACAAAAACACTGCCAGTAGTGCTTTTTCGTTGGGGAAAAAAATGATTGAATGAGTTTGGCTGCTAGCAAATCCAGAGTGATGTGTGACATTGCTAAATGTGTTCACTACCTTGCCAACCTCTCCATCTGTCCAGGAGGCGGGGTTGCCAGATTGTCTGAATAATTTCAATAGACCCAAACAGCTGCCAGCTCCCATCTACGGCATGTTCCCATGACAAAACCTGGATACAGTGGGGGGAAAGTAAAACTGACATTAAATGTCACAAGATTAGAAAATCCGGTTGTGTAGTTGATATTTTTTTTATCAGTGTTGTTAATGTGGGAGTTAGAATACTAACGGGTGGGTGACTCCCTTCCCTTGATGACACAGTTTGCCTCTGTAGAGTCAAGTGCACCATGGGATGCCATACATCTTAGAGGTAAGAGTGCAGTGTCAGCCCCAAAAATAGTATTTTTTTGCTGACACTGCTCTGACTCCCTTATATAGTGCTAATTATCATGTTATCATGGTTAGTGATTAGGTGTAAATCCACCAGAGGGGAGACAGAGGTTACTATTCATTATTCATTCAGCACCCTAATGCCCTCTGCTGAACAACCTAAGTGTCAACTGGTCAGAGCTCAGGTCAGAGAGGTCTGGCTCACTGATGCCATCTGCTGTCTGTTCCCCCAATAACTGGTTTTTAATGAAATATGAGCAGAAACTACTTTTTTGTTTCAAAGTATTGTTGGATAGTCTTACACATATTGATTAACAGCTTTGTCTGTCCACACACTGTGTCTGCAATTATATCTGCAAAATGTTTTCAGGTCTCAAAACTGATTTTCTTCAGTTTTAGTTACTTATAATTCAGAATTTCAATACAAGAATAAGTGTTAAAGTAAGTCTTGCTTTCATTAGAAATAAGCAATACTTTGGAAGTGTGGTCATACAGTTTTCTCAGTAAGTGTGGCATACATATGGATGCATTCGGAAAACCATATAATCATTTTGTGATGGCGAGGGCAAGTGTGAGAGAGGCTATTAAACTGAATTATAAGTGGTTTGGCATGTGGATAGAGGGAGGGGCATAGAATAAATGGAGAGAATAGAAAAAGTAGAAGAGGAAGAAGGGGAGGATGGTTAGGAGAGGAGAACCAGCTGAGGTTGTACATTGAGTCAGGATACAGCTGCAAGCACAGTGGCATGTAAGGAGGCTTAGGCCAGGCCGGGCCTAACATGGAGCAGTTTCACGCCTCAGCTGCAGAGAAGTCAGCTGGGAAACAGGAGACTATTAAAGAGACTGGGAGCAGATGATGTTCTGCTTTTGCAGAGCTTTTCTGTTGGACTCTATCTGTATGTACTGTATGAATCTGTGGATATGCACATATGTTAAAGGACAAGGGCCTGGCTGTGACCATGACAACAGAAAACAGATGGCTCACTGTCATCCAGCAGTACAGCCCAAACAGGTACAACTCTCCCAAACTGAGAGGTCCAATAAAACCAGACAGCCTTTGGCAAACATTGCTTGTTATGACTGTTTTGAGATTATCTGAGGAAATTTATGTCATATTAAATAGATTTTACATTGCACAAGTGATTATTATTCTGTCGGGTTTGGCAGACATTCTGGCTTGGTTCACTTGTCAGACATAGAGGTGCAATCTTCCTCCACAAGGGGGCAAACTCTCTCCAATATTTACATGTAGGTCCATGCGGACCCGCTGTAAACAGAGTCATGAATACAGTACGCTGCAGTTACTCAAACAACAGATCTGTCTTGTAAGTATAACAAAAGTGGCAAAATTGTTTGGCCCAAGTATTCAAGTTTGAGCCTGGCCTGCAGTTTGAGTGTGTTGTTCAAACAAGGCTATAAAGCAGAGTAACTCTTTTTCTTCAAAGGCATGCATGCCTTTCCTTCACCTCGGAAATTAATTTCCCACCCTTATATACAAATTTGGCTGTTTCATCCCCTTTTCGGTGGATTTTTTTCTTGCTCGAGGCAGGAAACGAACACAGGAGGTTTTGTGCTACGCTCTGGTGGGGGTTGAGACCCCCCACCCCATCCAGCAACTCAACTTGATGTTGGGAGATGAGACGGGAAACAGGTGTCACCCATGACCTTCAGTGCTCAAACACTACAGGCCTCACAATAAGGGGCCCTTCAAGGGGGGGCTGATCTCCTCACAAGCTACTTTACCATTTCTCCTATCATCGTTTTCCCTCTCACTGACAAATATTAGGTAACTCCCCCCCTCCCACGTTTGTCATCAAAGATTATTTCCATCAGAGTTGATGTGCGTTCAGGATTGTTTGTTCAACATCACTACTGCATTACCCAGTTACACTGCATTTCCCTTGTGTTCACCCCGATCTCACCTCAACTCAGAAAGACGACTCCTCAGACAAAGAAGGGAGCACCAAGTAATAACCTCTAAATCCCAACGACTGGCTTATGTGAAGCCGGAGACGATAGGGAAGTCTGCTGTCGAGAGGGATAGATGTGAGAGCCGGCGGTGTCTGTGTCCTTAGCATGTCTGTCAGCGCTGCTCCTTTCACCCACTCTGTTTTCCTTATAAGAAAAAGATTAATTCTGCAGATTATCAAGCTTCAATAAAGTACTTACTGTTAACCAGTAGTTGGGAGAAGTTGATTCCTTGTCCAGACGTACACGATGGGCGGTCAAACAAAGGTAAAGGACACAGTAGACACAACAGCTGTATATCTGTATATTTTAACAGAAATTGGCCTTAGAACGTGAGTCACAGTTGCATTTCTGTTTATTTACATTTTGATTGCATCATGGGACATGTATCTGCATGTACTCCGACAACTAACGTTATTATTAACGTTATTATCCATTATTAACGAAATGTTATTTACGTCCGGGAAAATAGCTGTCAGAACGTTTTCTGTTATTTTACAGATATAATATGTAGGGCCAGACACTGTAAGACATTTCTTCAGTACGGTCCTCCAATTTATAGTTTGCCATTTTTGACTTTTATTGAAGCTAGGAAAACTAAAATCATTTCACCACTATCTTGCCAATTCATTATAGGCCGCTTAGTTAGTGGGATTTCAAACCTATCTAAGTGTGAATGCTGTTGCCTGTCCAGTTCTTTCTAGAGAGAAGAAGAAAAGAAAGAGAAAGAATGAGAAGATTCTAACATTCCCAAATATAACGGCCAAATTGAACGTTCCTTTAGGACAAATTATAATAAGCAAGTAACATTCTGACAAACAGCCCTAAAAGGAATACAGTTAGAATATTTGGGTCATTTCTGATGAGGGAAATGTCTCCACATGACTTGCCCTCGTGCCTAAAAAGCAAGCCACATCACATTATCCTAGATGATCACGTCTCACATGAACGCGCAAAACCTAGGGGAAGGGGTTAGGGGTAGGGGTAAGATAGAGAAATGAGACTTAGCCTAAGTCACTGAGATATTATTTGACAATAAACTAACCCTCCTTAAAGTCATTTTTTCTTGATTCCAGTTCCACTTTGCCTGTATTTCACATGAACAGCTGTATATCATTGCTTTATGGCCACTATCTCACCACAGACATGACCATAGAAATCCCTAACCATTTGTCTATAGAAGGGCGCCTGTTTATGGACTAATGGTTATCCTGGTTGTGTGTCTATGGCATGAGCCTGACAGCCAACTGTTTGACACTGAAGCCACAGAGACAGATGGCAACCAAATGCCTTTTATTGCCTGCCTTTACCACTTGTGTGTCCCGGTCACATCAGTCGTGAACACTGCAAGTACTACATGACATGAAGCTCTCTCTCTCTCTCTCTCTCTCTCTCTCTCTCTCTCTCTCTCTCTCTCTCTCTCTCTCTCTCTCTCTCTGTCTACAAAGCTCCCCAGGCTGTCAGCCTATCAGATCAAAATGAATGCAAGCAGTGATTTATGCTTTTCAAACTTAAATCTATCACATACTAGAGGTGTTGAAATTTGATTTATATCAAATAACCGACATTGCGGACATGGACGATGCTGCATCGATAATCGACTGGGCTATAATCGATTATTTCTCTTTACAATTTATTGTAGACATAACATTTCTGTTTACATATTCTGTTATGTTTTGCACATTAAGGAAGTGCCATGTGTTCAGTGCTGTAGTTTTATTTATCTAATTTATTTAATATTAGGGCACTGCAGAATGTTTTGTTTTTGAAGCTTGAAAAGCTATAAATTAAATATCCTATATGGCTTTAATTAAAAATATATCTGATGCATCGTGATGCATTGTGATATTAAATCGAAGACATGATAATTGTAATTGAATCAAATCTGGAGATTAGTGAAGATTCACACCTCTACCATATACTCTGTGTGTACATACAGTACGGTAAATATCTGTGTGTGTGTCTGTGTGTGTGTGTGTGTGTGTGTGTGTGTGTGTGTGTGTGTGTGTGTGTGTGTGTGTGTGTTTGTGCTTTAGAGTATCATATTGCTGCTCTATGTGCTGACACAGCGCCTAGAGCTACAAGTCACACCTGGTGTGTGAGAGCAGTTCACCAGCTGCTGATGCTTGAGTGTCAGATGCTCTCACACACACACACACACACACACACACACACACACACATTTATTCTGTATGCACACAACGGTATATTTGTTCATTCCATTCCTTACAAATGTGCGTCACGTGCATGTATGCATACACCCTTGCATTGACATATGCTCCTTCGTGTCACGCATGGCATATAATGCATGAATGCATATTTCTACATTCACATTCTCAACAAAGAATGTCACGCACTGCAATAAGCTATTGAATGCAGTTCCTCCAGGAACACAATGAACCTGAATGCACTCTATGACAGGCTGTTCTGCCAACTGTTCTAAACACAGGAGATCGATATATAGGTATACTTTATTGAATTTGTTATAGATACTGAATATTACAAATTAGAAAATCAGTGAATACATCCAGTACAGTGCTATGATGGAAGCATAACAAATATCATATGTGTTACTCGCCTCAGTATCTATAATGTTAAATAAAATTGAAATCACCTTTAATTTTATGTTTATAGTTTGAAATGTTATTATTATTTCTTGCAGAGAGTTAGATGAGAAGATTTATACCTCTGTCCTGTTAAAATAAAGCTGGATTCAGCAGCCAGTTAACATAGCTTAGCTTAGCATAAAGATTTAAGATCCTAAGATAACAAAGTCCTTGTACCAACAGCTCTAAAGGTCAGTAGTTACACTACGTTATATCACTTTTTTTATGCACAAGACTATATCATGGCCAGGTGAAGTACCTCCCTCGAGTCTCCGCTGGTTGCCTAGCAACCTCACAGTGATGACAAAGTGGATTCTTTTTACATTTTGAACAGAGGCAGGCTAGCTGTTTCACCTTATTTACAGTATGTATGCTAACCTAACCAGCTGCTGGTAGCTTCAAATTTACTAAGATACTACCCTTGTAGTATCATAGTGATAATATACAAATCCAGAAGCCTTCCCATTTGGGGAGCATCCCAATCAATATTTATTTTCCTAGGATGGCAAAGGCATGACCCTAATTTGGCTCTGATTGGCTTACCTTGGAATTCTTACCCTAACCCTTAAACATCTTCCTCCTAATGCCTACACCTAACTAATCCAACTAACAAAGGCAGCAAGTACTTGCCAATCAGAAACATGAAAGGCAGGTCATGTCTTCTACCCTATCCTGTATTCAAAAAATGTGTTCATTTCAAATGTTCTCAAATAATGTACCTATTGACTGCAAAAGGTTATTTTTATGGTGTTTGGCAAACAATTGATAGGCCCAGTATGAAGGCAGTAGGTAGGCACACTTTAACAGTGTCTTGACATTGTGAATTTTCTACAGCTCAATCCTCATAATTTGTAACTTGGTCATGTTCGTCTGGCTGTTTTACTTTGTCCCAGCCGAGAACCAAGCCACAATTGTTAAGGTTTGTGCCCATGCACACTTCACTGATAGCACATTAAGGGAATTCACACGTTGTCCTGACCGCTTCAAACAGGACACGAAAGATCAAAGAGTGTCTAGACTCATAACTACCACAGGTCTGTGATGTCAAAGTAAAGCATTGTTGTCGCCTGACATTTTGTTGAGATAAAAAAGGCACGTCACGATCCTGAATCAAACAGCAAAAAGTGTGTGGCTGAAGTTAAAGATAAGGACTCCAAGTTGAGCTGGCACCAGTTGAACCACCGTTGGGGCTTGAAAGGTGACGCTAGCAGAGCTATTATCACTTTCTTCCTATACTGGCTAATCTAATCAGTTATTACATTAAAGTCGGACTGAAGGTGAAGCAGTTTAGACGCCAGAAGCACAACAGAGATTAAACTCACATCAGACGAAGCTGGAGACAGAAGGACTGTAGAGTGGAAGTGGCACTTTCACTGCATGTACATGAGAGATTAAAACTATTTGTAGAAGGTATATGCCGTGTATTTGTGTTTTGTATATTTTGAATATAAGCTTCATCTTATAATTTCTTATATAGCCTTGTCTTTACAACTGTTGATTTACAGCAAAAATAATGCTCAAATAGCAGGCCTGTTTTTCTGCAAAGGAATTTCCGCATGCTCAGTTCTTGTTGACACATTTTTGTTTGTGGTGGGTCAGGGAGGAGAGAGCGGGGCGAGGTGAGAGGCAAGGAAACCTTCATACCCCCTTCCGAGATGGACAAGCCCCTATTATCCCCCGTCCACCCCCCTTCTCCTTCTCTGAGTGGGGGCTCATAATTGGACCTTTGTGCTGTGTGTGAATTCTTCGCCTGCACACACTTTCCCAGACTGTGTCCGGCCACCAAACAGATGGGGTCTGTATGCAGAGGACACACGCAAACACACACACACACTCCCAAACACTCACACACACACACACACACACACTGCCCACAAACATCCACAAACACAGTAAGTCGGTCCACGGGACACGTCACACACACCCATGCCAGACCCTTCTAATGCCCCATTAATAAACAAAAAGTAGCACAATACCAAGAGAGGGAGTTTGGGGAGCCCTCAGTCCCTACAAGAGGCCTTGCACCCCTGAATCCCTGGGTCGCACAGAGCATTCAATAATGTTTTTGTAACTGGGATATTTGAAGTTATTAAGGGGGGATTCATCATTTTGGGGAAAAGGGGGAGAGAGAAAGGCAATGTTCAAAGGTCTATTGTTTGGTCTTTCCTTGGCTTTGTTCATATTATTGAACATTGTGGTAAGTAGAATGGCTTGGAAGAAAGCAACATATTGCCAAGGCAACCAGAGCCGGTAATTGTCTGATAGTACTTTAGAGCTTGCAGCTGCATGGGCTGTTCTCTGACAGAGCCTTATTTTGGCCATTGGGGATAATGGCAAGGAGAGGGAGTTTGGGGATGTGTGTGTGTGTGTGTGTGTGTGTGTGTGTGTGTGTGTGTGTGTGTGTGTGTGTGTGTGTGTGTGTGTAATGGGGGCTTCCCACTTTTTCCATCTTCGAGAAGTATCAAAATTTTCCCTCCTTTTTGTCCTCATTTTTTTCTGTTTGTCCCTGCCACTCACTCACTTTCTCACCTCATCCCCGACTATGTCAGCAGGTCTGTCACATGCCCTCTTTACTCTTTTCACTCACTCTGTCATTCACTCCCCTTGTGTTTCTCCACTCCCCCCTCTCTGTCAGGTACGTTTGCATGTGACAAGATAACCATGCACTGTACAGCCAATTTGTTCCATAAGTCACCCACTTCTTAGGCTGTCGAATCTGCTTGGTTTGGACACTCCTATCTGTCAGCAAACACGCTTTGCGATACATATCTCCTGAGCCACGCTGAGCTCATTTTGTGTCAGCACAGTGGCAGGAAAAACACCTTTCATGGTAAATGCCTTTATTGTGATCGTTAAAGACATGGGAATATGATTTATGTCCCAAGAAAGATATCAGATAGCAGTAAATTGTTGATTTGTATGACAGAGACAGTTTACAGAGCAGGGCAGAAAAAAAGTGTGTTCATAACCGTGTGTGTGTTTAAATGCACACGTTCATGGGTGTCTGTATTTACCTGTCTGTCTGTCTCCAATCATTTATTTCTAATGACAAATAGCTTCCAGCGCTTTGCAAAAAGTATGTGCACTTCCTGCCATTTATAAGCAGGACAAAATGGTGCAGAGCACTTTCAGAAGCAAAAAACATGATGGATTTTGGCAGGGATTTCCTCCAAATCAATAGTCATGCTTTTTTGGATGGAATGTAGCAGGAACATCTGCTGCCCGAGTTCCGTCCAACAGGTGCTGCAGAGCAGCACAGTGTCGTGAGAACACAGAGCCCACAGGGAAAAGGGTAAGGCCAGGTGCTCCAGAGCCATGTTCATCTGCGGGGGAATCCGCTTTATTGAACCAAGCAGAATTTTAAACTTGATCCAGGACAGAGAAGAGTTTAACACAGGGCCAGCTCACCCACGCAGGCTAACATTGCCTCATGAGGCTCTGCACGGATAGAAAAGGGGTAACTCACCATGATTCTTCTAACTACTTTATAACCGCTGTTAATGCAAAGCAAGCAAAAGGTTGTCTTATCTACAGTTTTTATAGGATACGTCGAGCATGTAGAGGAAAATACTGAAATATCTGCAGGAAAAAAGTTTTGTCTGGCTACTTCGTCTGCATACTAGGAGGAAATTTACAGAGGGAAAACTATTCAAGTGGTAAAATAACTGAAACGACACTTCAACCAGAAGTGTTTGTTTTTCCCATTTTGGCGGTATTGACATAGCTGTTCCTTCGTTCCGGCCTGTCCTGTCCTTTCACAAACACACCCTGCCGACCTTGTCGCTGCAAGCCTTCACCACGGCAACAAGCCCATTGGAATTGATGATTTTCAACACTTCACTATCTGGGAGTGTGTAGGTTGCTGTCAATGGGGACTGCAAGGTGTGTCTACGTCAGAGTAAAGACTATTACACACAAAACAATGATTAAAATCAGGGCTATCATGGAAAATTCTCGAATCAGGCAAAGCACTCCCCAAACCCATTGATTTTCACACAACCCTGCCGATTGCTCCTTCCTCAAAAACTTGGTTATTCAGACACGCTGAGCAAGTTCTTTTTGTTAATTTGGGTTTTGGTGCCAGAAATGTGGTGTGATATTTCACTGAGAGGGGAGAATTGCAAAGTCCAGCTGTTAGGTTTGACAGCTTTAGGGCACAGCTGGTTTCAGTCTGTGTGTGTGTGTGTGTGTGTGTGTGTGTGTGTGTGTGTGTGTGTGTGTTTGTGTGGCTGATATGCCCATACAAGTGTTCATTACTTATTCAGCGGCTCATGTCCGTCCCTAGTCCATTTACTTTAATTTAGCAAAATTGTTAATAGCTGATTTAATGAAGTTTAATGTTCACCAAGTAATTATGCCTTTGAAATGAGATGTGTAAACTTGAAAGAGATTGGATAGCGGCAAGGAGGTGTGACATATTTGTGAGATGGAGATCACAGGAAAAAATCACAACATGTAAAGATGTTTTTAACCAAGTTTGCGTGTCATCAACCCTTCCTCCCTTTGCTCTGACCTCAGAGGGACTCCAGTGGATGGATGGAGGGAAGGAGGAAAAATACATGAGGTAAGGCGTCCCGTCCCCTGTGTGGTGGGAGTTAGATGAGCCTTGGCTGTACCCCACAGGGATCAAAGGCAGAACAGTTGAACCCAAACACCACCCTCTCCTCTCCTCCCGTCTCCTCTTCTCTTCCACCTCCTCTACCTCATTGTTCATGCCTCTACTTCTTATCTGATCGGGCATCCACTCACTCCTATTTGCAATTCTAATGAAAATCAGACACCTGCCCTGCCAACCTTCACCCCTTTCTGCAGATCCCTGCCACAACAACAAGAAGAAAAAGACAGAGAAGAAAAGAGGCAGAGAGAAAAGCAAAGGGGGTGAAGAGAGGAGGAGACAGCCCCTATCAGAAGCAGGATATTATGTTACTGCTGGCCTGGTAGATTGAATTGTCAGATGGCCCGGCAAGGGGAGAAAGGAATGGTTTCTTTCATTGTGGGTTGCAATGACAGAGGTCTTCTCACACACAGTAAGAGTCACGATATTAAGTTGGTCAGACTGGTCGGGGGACCTAATCACCCCCACGGGAGGTCTGACATAGAGGTGATCCTAGACTCTGTTATCCCCTTCCATGTTGGTGTAAGAGGCGGGAGCTTCTAAGGTGGTGATGTTATGAAGTCCACAAGGATTGCAAAGCCATCAGCGCTGATATGCATCAACAAATTGAAAAGGAGCTTGTTTTCAGTTCGGCCCTCCCTTCAGATATCACCTCCACATTGTAATTTAAATTGTGTTCCCTTCAATCTTCATTTCTGAGCTGGTATCAGTTAATATAAATGCTTACCATATAACGTTACAGAATGTGTAATACTAGTTAAAGACAAGAACAAGAGTTTCTTGTGTATTCTCCCCATTCTCTTACATCATCTATCAGAGCACACAATCTGCACCTATCACGGGCCCTCAGTCGCTGATTGCCAAAGGTTGGGAATATCAGCAGCCCTAAATGGATCCTTTAACAGCCAGCAGACTAAAGAGAGGAAAAGAAACAGGTGGGGACGGAGAGAGGTCAGCACGATGCTATCAGTCCATTACAGACCCCTGAGGACAAAAGCAGCTTCTCGCCCTTTCAGTCTGTTCTGGTTGTGGCAATGCAGGGTCACTACGCTCCACATATGGGTACCTACAAAGAAGCCTTGATGCAGATGTCAAGAGGTGCCAGTCATTTTGACTAGTTTTTGTGCTGAGTTCATCCTTAGGTTACTTTCTACTAAGGGACGAAGCAACAGAGGCCCCAATAGGCAAGGCCTTTTTCTACTTTGGCCATTCAAAAGAAAGACTTTTTTTTTCTTTATGTAGACCACCAGCTGTGTAAAGTGGATGGTGTATCGAAATTTAGATCCTGAAATCTTGTGACATTCGGCATGCTGTAGCCATAGGAAATCATGTCTAGTAGCCACAAAAAAATAAAAGATTAAAAAAAACAATTAAATTAATTATAGCCATGACTATAACCAGCCCCTTAGTTTGTGACCCTTCTGAGTAACCCCAGTGCTACTTTACTGGGACAGAGGAAAATGTTTTGTGTGGGAGCCTAGGGGACAGCTAAGAAAAAACAACACACACCTGTTTCCCCCCTTTTAACGCCTTCCCCACGCCCTCCCCTTGGAGCAGCCACAGGGGCATAGAGAGTGGATTGTACTGGTGCTTAATCCAGACAGGCGAGGACAGTGGAATTGTCACCCATTTAGAGGGTGCTGGGGACATGTGGCTCAGCCTTTAGCACGCTTGAAGGAGTATGGGTGAAAGCAGGCTGCCGGCCGCAGTGGCAGGTGCTGTGACGGATGTCCCGTGGAGTGCCAAAGCAAACACGGGGAGGCGAGGTGGGGTCAGGGTGGGGCAGTCAGAAGTGTAAAGCGGGTATAGGGAGATTAGTGTGCCATGGTCCTGCCCTTAAGAGATAGGAGAAGGGGAGGGAGCACATGGGGGTGTGGGCAGTGAAAAAGAGAGGTGTCAGGACAAAGGGTCACATTCTGCTGCATCATGCCAGTGTGTTTCTAAGCAAGGTGCCTAATGACTGACCTCAAAATAGAGTTCAGTATGAAATAATGCAAGACAGAAAATGAGAAACGTCGAAGTCAGCTTTCATTTCAAAGCCAAACAAAGAGGCAGTGTTTGCAGGTCAATCAACTCTTCATCTAATTGCACTTGTAAGACAACTTTGAAGTCCAGCTCCAACTTGCAGCAGCAAAAGTGGGAGGAAGTATGAATCAGGTAGAGTTTCACTTGCCTCATGTCCTCTAATGGCCCACCCAATCACCAGGACATGAGCATTACACAGAACATGTGCACAGGAAGCCTGGAGGTATTACTGTTACACAACAGAAATTGGATAGGCCTTGTTTACCAACCTTGGGTCCCAGTCGTGCCCTCAGCCCCCTTTGTACCATTATTAGGGTGACGAAAGAAGGGCACAGAGAATGTGTGAGCTTCAACCTATTCTGGACTGACATTGGTGAGCAGCTCTATTGGCTGGATGGACATATTTGAAGATGAAAGGTTGCATGGAGGCTATGAAGAGCTTGCACTGTTAGCTAAATGTCCTCGACACATCTGGAAAAGTCTAATGTTACCATGGCAATGACATTTGGGTTGAGGTTGAGTAAGGAAAGGCTGGGAGAGGAGCAAGAGCACTTGTGAAGCCAAAGTTTAGCTAAAAGACTGTGACTTTGATCATGCAGATCCAGACCTCTGTCTGTCTAATCTGGGCCTGTCGGGCCATTGCTAAACATTGAAAAAATGGATGGAAGAAATAACCTGATCACAATGGTGCAAATAGTGTACAATGTGTTCTCTTCTACTGGTTGAGCACTCTCACATAAACAGTAGTAACAGTTCCTGTTGTCTTGATCTGACCGTGAATTTGCATTTCCTACAATGCGAAGGAATGTCCCGCCCTACTCTGACTCTAATTGGTTAGGACTCGTTGCCTTCATTGGTTGGATTGGTTAGGTTTAGGCATGAGGACTGAGCCTGGATCTCAGGGAACCTCCTAGTCCAAAGGCATTTATATTGTTGCATATATTTATACATATGCAAAGTAACAGAAACAACTGTGTGAGAAATGAAAGAAATGAGCTTGAAAGACAAGTTCAAACCTTGTCCCTGCCCATACAGTGGGGCTCGAAAGTTTGGGCACCCCAGGTAAAAATTTGTATTAATGTGCATAAAGAACCCAAGAAAAGATGGGAAAATCTCCAAAAGGCATCAAATGACTTATTAGACATTTGTCACAAAAAGTTAGATTTTTTTCCATCATTTACACTTTCAAAATAACAGAAAACAAAAAAATGGCGTCTGCAAAAGTTTGGGCACCCTGCAGAGTTTATAGCATGCACCGCCCCCTTTGGAAAGCTGAGACCTGACAGCATCAAGGATTGTTCTCAATCATTGTCCGGAAAGACCAGGTGATGTCAATCTTATGGTTTTAAATGCCCAGACTCATCTGACCTTGCCCCAACAATCAGCACCATGGGTTCTTCTAAGCAGTTGTCTAGAAAACTGAAACTGAAAAGCAGGAGAAGGCTATAAGAAGATAGCAAAGCGTTTTCAGATGCCAATATCCTCTGTTCGGAATGTAATAAAGAAATGGCAGTCATCAGGAACAGTGGAAGTTAAAGCAAGATCTGGAAAATCAAGAAAAATATCACACAGCTAGCAGGATTGTGAGAAAAGCAAGTCCAAACTCACGTTTGACTGCACGATCCATCCAGAAAGACCTGGCAGTCACTGGAGTTGTGGTACACCATTCCACTATAAAGAGATACTTGTACAAATATGGTCTTCATGGAAGAGTCGTCAGAAGAAATCCTCTTCTACGTCCTCACCACAAAAATCAGCATTTGAAGTTTTCAAATGAACATATAGACAAGCCTGATGCATTGTGGAAACAAGTTCTGTGGACCAATGAGGTTAAAATAGAACTTTTTGGCCAGAATGACCAAAGGTACATTTGGAGAAGAAAGGGCACAGAATTTAATGAAAATAACCTCTGTCCAACTGTTAAGCATGGGGGGGGGGATCAATCATGCTTTGGGTTATATTATAGCCAGTGGCACAGGGAACATTTCATGAGTAGAAAATGGATTCAATAATTTTGGACGCTAACTTGATGCCATCTGTGAAAAAGCTGAAGTTAAAGAGAGGATGGCTTCTACAAATTTCTTTATGCACATTAATACAAATTTTTACCAGGGGTGCCCAAACTTTCGAGCCCGACTGTACAGTAAATTGTCTGATTGTGGGGGGACAGGGTTTCCGACACTGTTCAACTTCCCGACAATCCCAACTTCAGTTGAAGAAAACTGTTGCCCTTACTCTATCTTGTATATTTTTTCATTATGTATCCACAGAGTACTGTTCCAAAACCAGGGCAAAAATGTCTGGTCAACCAAGCAGTACATGAGCGGTAAACATGAGCCGAGGAATGTCTGATAGAAGTTCAGAGGTCAGAAACAAGCATGCCTTGGCAGGGACAGAGGGACATAGCCACCTGGTCATCTGGGTTAATTATAAATAGCAGGCCACAAGGGGGGAAGATGAGCTGGACAGCTGTCTCTGCAGACACACATATAAACACACACACACACCCAGGATCACAGCCCATATGCAAGGTCCGCTCCGCTGAGCACCAGATCCCAGGGGCCGGTCGTGGCAGAAAAGCCCTCCACCGCAGCCAGGTGGAACTGGGTAAAAGTTCACCATCACAGCCGCCAAACTCTTTTTCAATCTCTCCCTCTATTTCTTTCTTAGAGCCTCCCACTGAAATACAAGATGAAGTATGTTCCTTGGATTCTTCTACTGTAATTATCTGGTATTCTCATCCTGATAGGAAAAACACATTGGAATTAAGAAATTACTGATTTATCATAAGTTAGACATAGTTGATTGGGTGATAAAATGAGCAGAGTGGAGATCAATGCTCGAGGGTTAAAATTCTAATTGAAATTCTTATTTCTTATTATTTGTTTATTTGTGTATTACAATATCATAGGGTAATTTCAAACAGTGAATGGAGAATTTGTTCAGTAATATATGTTACTGCTGTGCCCATGAGGCTTTGTACTAATTGGTTGTGCCCGGGTTAATTTTGTGTTATTGTGTTAAAGTGTTTCTTTGTGCAATGACAGAAATCCAAAACCCCATAGGTGCGACTGCGAGACACACCTGCACAAGCAGTTTGATTGTGACAAGATGACCAGCCAAACATCAGATGAGAAATGGTAAAGGTGAAAGGGGGAAATAGTAATGGATAGAGTTATGTGTTAAAGAGACACCAAGAGTGTGAGAAATATGAAATTGAAAATCAGACAGACATGGAGTAGGGGAGATCATTTGACAAAGAGACTGATACCAGCCACATGTCTTCCTCACAGGTTACGAAAATGGACCCGTGATTGATTATGAATATCAGTCATATCCGACACCTGGGTTTATAACTTGATAATATTTCACTGTGTGTTAATGGAGGTAAAATGATATGACTGATCATTTTTTGCTGAGCTTCTACATAAAGTCATAAAGTAATGCAGTAATGCAAACTGACAAAATATTCCGTGGTCCACGCTGATAGTAAGTTACATGAAATATGTCTTAGTTTCCTCTGCCAGATACAAGAGATGTAGAAAGCAGACAGACCAGTGTTGAACATGAGCTTTTGTGAAGGCATTGTCCAAAAAAGCGCTGACAGCACAGAACCCTTACAGACCTTTAGTGAATGCAAGTGTCCAGTCACTGGAAAAAAACATTGCAGTAAAGTGGAGGAGTAATCCTGGCTGGGCCTGTCTTTTCACTTAGGAAACCCATAAGAATCCAAGCCCTGAGCAGAATGCCTCCCCTGACACCAATATCTGAGATAGCAAAGACGGCACAGGGGCCACTGTGTTTGAAATAAACACAAGACTGTGTCCACTGGGTGCAATAAGACTGATGCTGGCTTAATTACTCTCATTGAAAAAAGAGAATACTTTCTTTATATTGTAAACAAGAGAGAGTGCGTGCGTGTGTGTGTGTGTGTGTGTGTCTGTGTGCACATTTGAAGGATGCATGAGTTTCCTCGTTCAAGGACACATCACATTAATGTGATACCCTTTCTCCAACCTTCTCATTGCATGAATGTCAACCCACAAGGAGAAAAAACATTCATCTCCACCGTTCATTTTGTGATTGTCATACCAATCTGCTTCTTTTGAAGTCCAATCCATAAGGCTCACTTCAGTTTAATGTTGTTTGTCAGATACAAGCAAAGGAACATCCTTAGCCCTTCATTTCCAACCGCACAATGACAGCTGGAGGCAATCTGCTGTGTATCAACCATGCCAACCCACCTCTTCTCACGGACATCTGCCTTTGAGAAACGACAATGTCACCTGTCACTCACGGGCGCTATTAAATCAATCAGGCCCCCAGGAGATCTGATTAGGTGGGCCTGCCAGCATTAAACTCACTAAGAAAATGAGATGCCCTGCTGTTGTCCCTGCTCATGGTTGAAAACCTGCAGTCAACAGCACACAGAAGCTTGCCAGAAAGACAAGGTGGCTACTGAGTCTCAGATGAAGATTTGGTCTGATAGAAATCTTTCATGGATGCATGGATTAATTCTGAAATGTGTGTGGTTTTGTTAAATTGAAGTACTCAGAAAGGATTTATAAAGTAAGTTACGTGCTAGTCAAATAATTTCCTCTCTTATGACTTTTGAGAATGATCATTCTTGTTTGTTGAATGTTTGCCAATTTTAGCAATAGTAACAAAGTAATAAAAGTGCAGCAGGGTGGACTGAAGAGTCCTTCCTTCAACTCAGCACACATGCAGTATGTCGTGCTGAAGTTGTTGCTTAGCAAGTTTCCGAAATGCACCCAGTTTCAAATGTGTATAGTAGCTGACCCTAAACTTTGAACTTCCCAGAGAGAAATGAGAGTTCCGATTTATGAATCCTTAAAGTGCACAATCAAAACAGTTTAATCTTGTTTTCTTTCTGTGAAAACATAACTTCCAAAATGTGTGCCTCAGCCTAAGACACAATCTTCTCTGGTCAGAGAAGCTGGCCTTGTTCCCATGTCACCCAGCTACAGCATCCAGCCACAGCCAAACAAAGCAAAAGTGCCGATCAGCTGCAAGTTGAGCCGAGCTGTTGCTGGGGCTGGGAGACATGGAGCAGGGTGGGGTGGCGAGTAAATGTCCAGTGCGGGGAGAAGGGAAGGAGCAGCGGTAAGGTGGCGGCAGCGGCGGTGGTGGGAGTTCAGAAAGAGAATACGGGCAATGGAAGGGATCAGGCTGGAGTGTTGGACGGGGGATCGAGTGATGTTTGGCCAAGGCCTGAGGAAGTATCACATGCGACACCTTCATGCGAGAAGGTTACTCCGGGCTGAGGCAGCCTCCTGGACCACAGGCCTCAGGAAAAGCTGACAGATACACACAGTCCACACAGACTGATATGCAGACACACACACACACACACACACACACACACACACACACACAAACACTCTCTCCTCATATTCACACACACATATTCAAAGGTGAAGGCGGGCACTGGATCACATTCTCAGCAAGTCCCGTTTGCCAGCACACACACTCATTGATTAATCCATATGGGCTAGCACAAACACAGCCCCTTCTAACAGCTGAGAGGTGAAATTGTAGGGTTCCACCCAAACAAAGCTTAGCAGATCCCAATCAGTTTAATGGTTGCTGTTCAATAATAGCTGTCCCTCGCAGGACCACAGGAACTCCACACCATGTGCAAAATCCTGAACATACATTTATAATCTCATCAAACATTAGACATTACACTCATGCTATTGAAAAAATCTGAGCAGGAAATAATAAAATAATATAACGCAGAAGTCTCTTCAACAACAATTGAAACATTTGGCATATCAAAAGACAGGCTTTCAATATGGTGCAGGAAGCATTCCTAACTCCACAATGATAAAATAATTACATTAATCTTTGATGTCAGGTCATAAGCATCCATGATCATGCTAAAAGATGAAAAGGAAACTTATATATACATCTTTTCACTATCTATGCATACTGAATAACACTTACATTGTGCATTTATTACAAAGATAATTCTGTTATGTTTACAGAAACTCCTTTTCCTCTCGGTCAAAGTGTCCAATCAGTAGGTGGGGGTGTGGTGATTGACATCTGAGTGAGATGTGATCACAGATAGCCCTCCCTCTCTATTCCACCTGGAGCTGACCCGGTGCTCATGACTGACAGCTCTGCTCTTAATAATTCATCTGGCCCTGGGTGTCTGAAGGTCAGGAGATCATCTGCTTGGGCACTGAGGCGAGGTGGCACTGTCATCAAATATTTATTGACCTGCTGTACTCCCAATACACTCTCAAAATACACAATCTCTCTTCGCTAAACACAGCACAGATTCGCACCCAGCAGCTTCAGCGGAATAGCAACAGCACTGATACTGTTTGACTGTGTGTAAGGGTTGCTGGTTGTGGAAGTGGAGTACAAAGGAGGGTGGTTATGAGGGTGTGTGTGTGTGTGTGTGTTTGCGGCTACTAAACCTGCACAAATTAGACAAAAAGAAACACCCAAAATGCACCCCTAACTGCACTGGGCGTTGGTGCTCCTGTGCTAATTGCAGCCATTTAAATTATGTAATTTGCATATATTTGGCCCTTTCTATGCAGATGAGCCTTACTGCAAAAACAATTCAAAACAATCCAATTCACAAAGATCAGCTCTAACAGCTACACAGTTACAGTGAAATCATTAGCATCTTCAGAGAGTTGATGGTAACTGAAGCACACATGTAAGGGGTGTCCTCCACTTGAAATCATAACATCTTTTTTATAGACTGGCGTGCTTTTAAAAACACACACACACACACACACACACACACAACAGCACTGACAGACAGGGACTGGGATATTAAATTCCAAATACGGTTGATCTCTATTCATGCTTCCTTCCCTGACATTTTGAGGAATGCCTCCGCACCTCGTCGGTCAAATTTCTTTTTTTTTCTTTTTCTGTTTGCCATTCTGCCAACTGTGTTCTTGACACAAAGGCAATATTTGACTTCGCCCGTCAGTGTTTACTTTTTGTCAGGCTCAATGGCAAGTGTTTAAGATTATTTCTGCTCCATAGAAGTTTTTGGGAAGCTAGGAGGCAGATTCTTCCTGTCCCGATTGACATTGTCCTTGCAGAAGTGGGATTATTCACAGCTTTAAAGGTGGTGAGAAAAACTGCATCATGGACAAAAATACTGCTACTAGTAGTAGTAGTAGTGGAAAAAACTGGAATCTGACTTTGATGAAAACATCTTTCATGCAGTATACAGGACTCAAAAATCGAGCCGCATCATCTGCATTTAATATCTGTTATTGAGTATGAAAAACCTCCAAAAAGCTGTAGCCAATCATCTGACCCATTATAACACAGAAAGTAATATTTCTGGTTCCAATTCAGAGCAAAGTGCTGTTCATATGAAATATCTTGTGAGCAGCAAGAACCTCCATATGTGGACATGTCTCAACCAGTCAAGCCCAGCAGCTGTAGAGACGCCAGCAGAACTGGTGACCTAATGCTAGCCCTGCTTCATCATGATCACTCCTGAAGGAACATACACACACACATACACACATACACCTAAAATACACATGCCCTCTCTGAAGCCAAGGCATTATGCTACACTCACTCCTAGATTTCAGGCAGGTGCTGCTGTTGTTTGTTGGACGTTTGGCAGTACAGTCTAGGATTGCAGCATTTCGGTGCATCTGTCTCAGCTTGATACAAGCAATTACGTGTTCCTAGTGGTATGCTGCAGACCTAACTCACAGGGCCTAACTGTTTCTCAGTCTGAATGAGGAGTCTATGAATGTTTTATGCCTCTCAGAGAACTGTTTCCACATGACAGAATAGTTATCTAACTGCATTCAATATATTTGTGTGTGTGTGTGCACTTGTGTAAGCATCTGCATACCGTTATGTGAGTGCACATAGAGTATGTGTGGTCGTTCATGTGGTTATACCACATCATCATAGGTGTGAAGGAAAATAGTGTGTTTCCTCAAGGTTTCTGAGAATGAGCCACACAGTAACATTTATAGGTGCTGCATCTCATAAATCTGCATATCACACGTTAACAAATCAATCATGCAGTAGGTGAGTGAATATCTGCCTCAGATTGAGTGTACTCATGTGTGAGTGTGGAGTAATTTTCTCCCGATAGAAGCTGATGAGCTGCGCATGTTTGATTAGAGGCGGTGACACAGTCGGTGTAGTGCAAGGAAGTGGAAGTGGGTTTGGGGGAAGAAAGAATTGGACAGGAGAAGAGAGGAGAAAGTATACTGTACTTCTGTTCAGATGTTTCGAGTTCAAAAACAAAACAATAAACCTCTGGGGGCACACCAGAGGTGGGTAGTAACGAGTTACATTTACTCGGTTACATTTACTTGAGTAAGTTTTTGAAAAAATTGTACTTCTAGGAGTAGTTTTAAATCACTATACTTTTACTTGTACTTGAGTAGATTAGTGAAGAAGAAACTGTACTCTTCCTCTGCTACATCAGGATACAATGAGCTTGTTACTTTTCTTTTTTCTTTGGTATTCTACGCGTCATTGTTTTTACCCCAGCGTACGTCTCATTTTAATGTTTTATTTTGACAGAGAGAGAGAGAGTCTTCCGCTGAAGGCTCTACCACGTGACTGTGTTTCACCAATCAAACGTCGTTGTGCAGTCACGTGACCATACTCGATCTCAGCGCCAGGACAGATTAGCTTTACAGTTGTAGCAAATCAAAGATGTCAGAATCAACCGTCGCCAAGGCAACGCAGACCAGGAGGAACCCCCCCCGGCCTCATAGTGAAAGCATGGTTACCTTTTAGGAAAAGTGCGAAACAGCAGCTACATTGTGCGGCGTCTTCTGGGTCGACCAAAACAAACGGACATGTGAACATTCAAAAACTCAACATCTAACTTGAGGAAATGTAGCAGTAGTTTTAAGTGGATAGGTGGATGTTTATCTTTTAGGTTACACACAGTATGTTTTGCACATGCAGTATCCATCCAAATTTGATGTGACAAGTCTCTCACTTAAGCTATTTTGTAATTAATACATTCATTTTAATTTATTTTATTGATTGGATGAACTATAATTTGCCTAAAGATGATTATTTTGTATTTTTGTCGGTCTGATTGATGCTTGTGTTAAGAAATAAATCAGACGTTACTCAACAGTTACTCACTACTTGAGTAGTTTTTTCATCAAGCACTTTTTTACTCTTACTCAAGTAATTATTTGGATGACTTGGACTTTAACTTTTACTTGAGTCATATTTTTCTAAAGTAACAGTACTTTTACTTGAGTACAATTTTTGGCTACTCTACCCACCTCTGGGGCACACATCTGCATAACTTTAATAACTTAGATCAGCTCTCTAAGTTGTGTATTTTTTCAACTAAGGACTGTCATCCCACACATTAACATCAGCCAACATAGCTCTGTTCACAGCTTCTATTTAAATATTTGTGTTACAAATTAGTTCATTGAAGTTGTTAGGTAGACATTACTTTGCAATAAGCATGTGGCACAGTCTGGTTTATTGTGTTGTCATTTCATATCCAGGCCAGATAATTTAAATCTCTGTAACTATGTCACATTAATTTGTTAAATTACCAAGCTGGTAATGTAATTTGTTTTGCACAAAATGAATATTAAAATACAGACATGTTTAACTGGCATATGCCATCTGCACAATCCTTTTCGAGGCATACAAAAAGCCAAGTGCAGTAGTGCACAGTACTGTAAATCATGGTTTTACTAATAGTGTGGTTTGCTTGTATATATGTCTACACATATTTTTAATGAATTGTTTAATTTCTGTTCTAACTTTTTTCAGATCTTAAAATCCTGAAATGGTTCCAGGACAGATATGCCTCATGCAGCTTTCACTCAAAAATCTAACAAATTGCCGCTGCATTCAGGTGTCCAAAGAACAAGCATGACAAACAACTGCACATTGTGCGAGGATATAGGGAAGATATGAGCAGTTGTGTTGGAGCTCAACGGATGGAGCCACAGGTGTTAAACAGCTAAGCGCTTTAGCTGCTCTGGGGCAAAATATGTTATTGAACCAGGAAGGCTTCTCAAACTGCAGGGCAACTCAAAGCCCAGGGGTTAAAGGTCATTGTGAGCAGCGATGGAAGCCATTTGTTTTGTTGTCATGGCTCAACAGGTGAGCCCTGGGTGGGGGACCAGGCTTCTCAAAACATCTCACCCGGCAAGAAAAGAAATAGCACCACAGGCTCAATATCAGGAATGTCCACCACACACGGTCACTCACTCACCACACACGTCACAACAACCCGTGTTTACTCTTATTCCACTCCGTGTTCACACCACTCTGTTTGCTTTGTAGCTTTGTGAGGGGAGGCTGCCCTGAAAAAATGCTGAAGCAGAGAGAAGGAGAAAAATGGAAAGAATAACCATGGCCACCATCGGTGCACAGCTTAGTGTTTGTTTTTCTTTAAATGTCACAGGGTCGAGATTTTTTTTTTTTAGTTGAGGGAGACACCAGAGCTGCACCTGTGCTACAAGTGCCTCCGGACTGGTAGCTACCCTCCAGCTGGGTTGTTTTGTATAGGATCCAGCCTAATCATCACATTGAACATGTTGCTGCACACATTCCTCCTCCTTTTAGGCTATTGTATATATTGTGTGGCCAGTGAAGCATTTTCTATAGAAGCTGCATAGCTCATTTAAACAGCTTTTGGGTGACTTCCACATCTTCACAATGAGGCCTGATTGCTCATTGGCCCAAAGTCATTTAAAGCTAATTTGAAATGATATCCTACATTTATGGGCAAATGATTTTGTGTGAATAGTTGTAGTGTCCAAGTAAAATGGGGCACACAAAATATAATAGTAATACAACTACATACAAGTTTATGTACAGAGTATTTGAACCGTTAATCCACATGACGCAAGCCTTTGGTGTTTGTGCTCCACCCCCAGCCCTCCTCTGCACAGTTGCTAACCAGTCAAATCCAGGAGGACACACACGGAGGATTAAAAAACATAATGCACTCTTCAGAAAGGGTAATTATCTTGTTATTTTAACAAGATAAAATCTAGCAGTGACATAAAACACATCACTCGAGCTGCTGCACGCAAATGTCGCCAGACTACACCATTTTGTAAACACAGCCCATACTGACAAATACAGACAACATTTTGTGGAGCTGATAGGCTTAATTAGATTTATATCAACTCATTTGTCAACGGCTTGAATGAAACGGACGTTCATTAATTTAAAATAGATAAAGTTTGTGTAGTCTATATTAACGACGTTTTACTTCTGGGACTGTTCAGGTGCTGCCGGAAATTTTCGCCTTGATGTCCCTTACCTTCCTCTAAACTACGATCGATTTATTGGTACTATGGTTAACTGCTCCTCAGATCTCTGCAGGGTAAATCCAGACAGCTAGACTATCTGTCCAATCTCAGTTTTCTGTTGCACGACTAAAATAACCTTAGAACGTACAAATGTTCTACCAAAAGACGTTCTTTCCCGAGGCTACTTTGCAGCAGCACTGTGGCTCTGCCCGGCGCATAGCACGCCCCAAGACAATTGTGTTTGGTTTAAAGAAATGTCACTAAACCAGAACACGTTTTTTTCCCGTCCCGGAAGGCTTTCCACAGCATTCAGCTGTGGAGGACGGTCTGGCAATGTGAGACTAATGTCTGTGTAATTTGAAAGGGATTGATCATATTGATATATTATAGTTTGCCCCTCAAATCAAGGCTGAAGACCTTTCTTTTTGATATTGCCTTTCTTTAAATGGTTGTTCATTTCTTTTCTTATACTGCACTGTAACTTTTATTCTTGTGTTCACCAATCGACAGACGGACAAAGTCAGCAGCTATCTTGTAAAAATAGTGGAGCATTTAGCATTTGGTTCTGGAGCTTTCGACCGTATCACATGGTTGTCAACTTGGTAGAGAAATCCTGAAAGTGCTCAGAATAATGGAAATTTCCATGCTAATTGCATAAACATCATCTGCTGATAAAGATTGTGTGATTCTTTTGAAAGCTCCCGATTAAGTGAGAAAGTGGACCTTCTGCTGCTTGAGTAAAATTTTGAATGTCGGACTTTCATTTGTAATGGAGTATTTTTACAATGATCAATGATCTAAATATACTTGTTACACCACTGACTGCCAGCTGAAAATGTATATTAAAAGACGCCATACATGGATAATGGTTAACTCAACATAGACTGCTCTTTCAGACAGCGGATCAGTCCACTAACAAGCATGAAGTTAAGGGTCGGAGCACAACACGACAGCGCATTAGATGAATTATCAGAAGGGGCCGTGACTATTTCAAAGCTGTAAAAACAAGGCGGTACACATGAAAACATCTGTTGTGTGTGTGTGTGTTAATGTGAGAGAGAGTAAAAAATACAGCAATTTCAGACCAAGAAAAACGTGGAACGTCATCATCTCAATTTTCTAGCAGTCCTCAGGCTTAACGGCACATGTGTAAGCGAACACACACACACACACACACACACACCCTAAGTCATCCTGTCTTGATGGGCTCTGCAATAGAGATAATTATGTTTAAATGCAGCCATTTAAAGATAAATGAGCAATAGTCAGTAATGATGGCTTATTTCCCATGTGTCTGTGCATCGCTCGGCAGCTGAGCCTTGTGAATGAACATCAGTGTTCTGAATGCACAGGACTACTTTAGAGCCTCAATTTATCTCACCTGCTACAACCATGTAATACCAAGCAGTTCAAAGGCTGTGTTGCACCCACAAAACCTTCCCAATTGCTTCTAGAAAAATTTTAACTTAACAAAGAAAGATTAGTTATTTTATGCTAAATTATGGGAAGCCAACGGTAAAACGGTAAAGATGCATCTTAGTTAGTACAACAGTCTTTCTGGTCCTGGCTCATTGGCCTGTAAACCAGATAGTGAGAGAAGAGTGTTAAAGGAGGACTAAATGCTTTGCAGGCTGAGTGTTGTTGGGTGATTGAAAAAGCAACTGTGCTGAGGGAAAATAGAAGAGGGCTGAGCGATAGAGGCCCTGTACAACATCCTGCATGCACACCAGAAACAGAGTGGGAGAAAATGGCTGCTTGGAGCCTCAGCCGCCTGCGTCAATGCGTTCTTTTTGTTTTTGTTTGTCTTGGTTTCATCTCTTTTATTGTTTCCACAAAATCTTTTTCCCTCAAATTATTTTTCTTTTTGTGTGGCTCCTTTTTTTCTCTTCTTGCCATGTAGACAAACATACACACACCAAACAAGACTAGGGCGTGCAGGTGTGAAAGTTGTGAAAGCAACTTATCCCAGGTGCAGATCAAATGTTTCTGCCATGACAAACGCTGCATTGCATTTCCACATTCCGATACATTATTAACCCTCTGTTTTATTCTAACCGTTTGAGAAGTCAGGCACTGAAGGGCAGATTTGAACATTTAATACATCTCTTGTTTGCATCATATGACACAGAGACTTCAGAGATTCCGTGACAAGGTTAAGCTTTCTGTAAAATCTGTTTAGAAAAAGAAAGAGTCAGTTAGGTATAGCTAAAGCCTGTTCTCTCCCACTGTTGTTGGCGGAGGCCACACCTGATCATAACTTTTTTTGTTGCACTGGGCATGGTATTGGAAAGCAGACAAAATTAGCATTTGGTGAAATATGTGCACACTGCACAGAGCATGACGGGCAGCTTTTTTGTCTGGTGAGCCTGACCTGCATTTAAAAAGGAGCAGACCACACTGTGATTGATAATTGACTAAAGAGGAAATAGATCGAAGAGATACACATGGCATAGACATACAGGCTCCCATCTGACAGTGTCTTCCAAATAAGCCCATATAACTGTCACCAGTTTTCATTATACTCTGTAGACTTATGATGACAAACTGGCACTATGAAGAATAACTCTCTCACGGTTTAACAATGAACAGTAAAAGTTAAGTTTTTCATAAAGTCACAGGTGAAGGAAACTATTTTGTGGCTTAATGGACTCATTTCTGTCACATGTATTTTAAAATCAGCATCATCATTTTTAGCAAGACTTGCTGTCAGTCGGTCCCCCACTTTGGTCCAGACTACCCCAACAAGTACTGGGGATTGCAGTGAAATCTTTTACAGGCATTCACAGTCCCCAGAGAATGAATCCCAATGACTTTTGTGATCTCCTGACCTTTTATCTCTACATTTACTCAATGAATTAGCACAAACAATGAAATACTATTGACTTTGGAGATCCCCCAACTTTTCCTCTCCCGCTACCACAGGGTTACTATTGGTGGTTTCGAGTGAAATACTATATCTCACCAAGTATTTAATGATTGATTGCCATGAAATTTGGTAGAGACATTAAGGTCCCTCCTCAGAGGAATTTGTGATTCCTTAAACTTTCATCTAGGACTATCTAGGACTATCGGTTTTAGCTATAGACCTACTCTGTTTTGAGTGCTAATTAGCAACTGTATCATGCAAACTTTCTAAACTAAGATGGTGAACATGTACTGTATATAAATAGTTAGTCTATAGCGACAGCGTTTCATTTACGCAATTGTTCCAGTGCTCCGGATGTCCCTCACCTTCTGCTTTCTTTGTATTGGCATTCTAAATGATTTATGTGAACTAGGGTTAATTAGGGTCAGTTTCTCGGATCTCTGCAGGGTAAATTCAGACAGCTAGATTATCTGTCCAATCTGAATTTTCTCTTGCACGACTAAAACAACTTTTCAACGTACACATGTTCCACCTAAACAAGTTCCTTCCCCAGGCTATTTTGTAGAGGTCTAAAGCAAAAAGGTCTAAAGAAATGCCAACAAACCAGAGCACATTTTTCTCCCATCCAAGAAAGTTGTGTTGCGTCGCCAGACCTTCCTCTGCAGATCTGTGGAGATCTGGCAATGCGAGACTAATAAAGAGTAGACCTGCTAAAAATCAGCATGCTCGCATTGTCATTGTGCACATGATGACATTATAGTGTTAGCATTTAGCTCAAAGCACCTCACTGAGCTACTAGCATGGCTGTAGACTCTAAGACTTGTCTTTGTAATTTGGGCAAACAGATGCTTTAATTATCTGCAGCAGTGGATGCCCAAAACATTTTTTGCAAAGCCATTAAAAATCTAAGAGGATAAAGGGGAGCAGCAGGGGAGGGTATCTCCTAACCTTCTTCACACGTTTCTTCAACAGCTGAAAGAGGCAGAGGGAAAAGAGGAAAGTAAAACTGGTGGGGAGGGGCTGGAGAAAACCTACAGGAAACGGTGTCATTACTGCCATGGACTGTTCTTGTCTGCAGGCACGCACACACATATTCACACCTGCAAATGGGTCAGTAACCCACACACCAAATGTTCATTCATATGCCTGCATGTATGCATTCATGCATGTTGACATATACATAATGGGCAGGGCATGTGGGGAAACACAATATAGCAAATATGCTTGTCTTTCCAAACCTGGAAGACAGCTAAAGTAAAGCTCAAGTACATAAAATTTGGAATCATACTTTTAAACAATATTGCATGAACCACAAATAAATGTCAATTTTAATTAATTTTAACTATCTAATTGAAGCCAAAAATGACATTTTAAGTAGGAGCAGCCCTGTTCCTGGTCCAAGATGAAATCTGAGAGGAGTGTGTTTAATCCAAGACAATCAATCTTCTCCCCTCAATGACTGCCAGATTTCAGCGTTTCGCGTTTCACCTCAGCCCCGAGTTTGATTTCCACTGCAAATTTCCTGTTATGGTCATGTTTTAATCAACCTTGGTGTGTTTGACTTGGAGGCTCCTCACAGGTGTCAAGAAATGGATTATTCTGAGGATGCAGACTTTTGTTGTTCATATTATAGTGCATTTTAGACCTATTTTCGACCTTTGCTATCAGCCTAAACTTACAAAAAGACTGAAAATAGAAAGGAGGATATAAGGCAAGAGACAAATTGTGAGTGTCTGGTTGGAGTTAGACATGCGGAACTGTGGTGCATCTGCCTTGTCACGCTCCTGGCCTCAAACTGCCTGAGGTGCCCATGCTAAATAAGCACAAGTGTGTGTGTGTGTGTGTGTGTGTGTGTGTGTGTGTGTGTGTGTGTGTGCTTGGAATGGGGCAAGTTTGACACGTAGCTGCACCTTACCGGCACAACTAATCACCTTGTCATGTCTGGAGTGCAAAAGGTTAAACTGATCCTCAGCAGGAGTTAAGTCAAGATGGAAGAGATCCAGATCCAATGGCAATCCAGTATTGTCAGCAGCTGTAAAGAACTAATGAAGTATAAATGCAACCTGTTGAATGATTTTAGCGGTGAAATAAAGTGATGTTTGTAACATCGGTCTCAAATTTCCATATCTCATTAT
Source organism: Etheostoma perlongum (assembly GCA_026937815.1). Lineage (NCBI taxonomy): Eukaryota > Metazoa > Chordata > Actinopteri > Perciformes > Percidae > Etheostoma > Etheostoma perlongum. Next base: position 8,013,949 of record CM049374.1, on the reverse strand, counting down.
CAATTTGATTTCGATGCCTCTCCTACTCCACAAATCCAGACATCTGCCGTTCGTTCATACAGTACACATTGAGCAACCTAAAACCACCAAACTTCATATTCATGGGTGTTTTGTTGCTTTTTGTACCATGCACAGGGTTACCAGCCAGTAGAGGATTCCGTTTCGGGGGCCGGGATCTGGGAGACAGATCTTGCGTAATGCTAGATGCTAAATGATCACATTTAATGGCATGGCACATTGGATATTGTTGCGCAGAGCATTTCAACTGTTTCAAGGTGCTGAGTAATCTAAAAGCTATAGCAATGACAACAGCGCTGTTGTTACATCCACATGAATCGGGCTGGGAATCAAATTCAATACTTTTTAGGCACCAATTGAATTGCCTCTAAATTTATCAAGTATCAAAAAAAGGTGCCGTCATTCAATTCCCAATTTCAAAACCTAATGAGTAAATCTCATCGGTGCGAGTGAGCCATACAGCAGGAAGCTGCGTTCCACCTAGATCTAATGTGATTGGCTGTCTAATGTTACATGTCGTAGAGGCCCGCAGGAAAAACTCTACGCTACACAGAGACAACTCATGCAGTAGGAGCTGAAAAACTAAATCAAAAAATTTTGTTTTATAAAATTGGTATTGAAAAAAGTATTGTTTAGGAAGCGGTACCGATCATTTTTGAAGCTTTCCACTTCCACCCCTCATCCACACAGTTGCTGGTAACCAATGAGGACACGGAGGATTAAAAAAAACATTTGGACTCTTCAAAAAAGGTAATTATCTTCGCTTGAGATCTGCATGCAAAAGTTGCCAGACAAAACCACTTTCTTAACATAGGCTCATACAGAGAGAGTTTTGTGGAGCTGATCGTCTAAATTAGCTTTGTATCAACTCATTTGAAATGGCTTTAATGTAACGGACGTTACATTGCAGTAATATTAAAACAGTTACCCTCCTAAGCTTTATTTTACTATTTTACAATGCACGGCTGATTCTTATTTTTGTTTTTTGGATGATAATGTTATGATTCAGTACAGTATGCTATTCCATGCACATGCTCATACTTTCATACATTAGGTGTGTCTATGTAGCTATGAGTGTGTGCATTTGTACATATTTTGGCTCTACATGTGAAGGTCTTGATATGAGTTTAGTACACTGTGTATGATTTCTTGAACTCCAGCATTCCTCCAGCACCAGCTCCAAAGGAATAAAGTGGAGGTGCACGCTAAAGTGTCCTTCGGGAGCTTTTCCAGCTGGACGCAGAACCCTGACAGTTTCTAGTTCTGCTTTCGCTCCACTTTATCTCCAGTGCTTGCTCTTTTACGGGGGAGAAAATATTAGCAGTGGGAAATCTTACTTTCCTTTTCACTCATTCCTTGAGTCTCTTTTCCTCATACATGTGCCTTGTTTTTTTTAATGTGACAGTGTTTCAGGGAGGAAGAAGCAGCGACTACAGAGCTCAGTTGTTTGGCGAGAGGTCCCCTGCGCTGTAAAGGAACTGGACGTACATCAGAGGCAGTAAACATCTGCTAGGTAGTTTGATTCTGGCCGGAACTCAGGAAAGCTCAAAAGGCCTTCTATTAATGTCTACCAGTTTTCCAATAAACAGATGCAGATAAATGGATATTTTCAGTATACTATAAATAATTCTCTATCTCACTTACTCTAACATTTAATACATAGAGAAACCAGTCTGAAAAAATGCAATTTGTCATCCAACTTCTTTCTACCTTTAAGGAGTCCTGTAAGTTTGTTTTTAATTGAGGATAAATTACTAAGAAATACTAAACATCTAACAATAAAATCCTATTTATTACATTCCATATTTGAATAAGTTGAAATAAACTCTATTCAATTGGTTTAAACAGTCAAGAGATTCTTCACAATTACATATGAGTTATGGTCCACAGCCCCAGGGCTGAGTAGAAAATGGTAATAAATTTGTCTCTGCGGTTTTTTTAATGTTTAATGCCCTATGGAACCCTGAATGTAAATGCTAAGTGTGTGATCTCTGATGAAAGAGATGACTGGGTGTGGGGGAAGAAGAGGACAAACACCAGGCAGGCGTGAGAGAGCAAACGAGCTAAACTGTTACTTTATTAGGTTTAGCTCACAGCCATCCCCTGCCTCCTCCACCACTCCACCAACCCCCTAAACCCCCATTGCCTCCTCCCCTCCCTCTTGCTCCCACACCTCCCCTTCACTCCCCTGTAGTCTGCCCACTCACCCCACCACTACAGCACATTTCCTCTCCCCCCACCCCCCACCCCGATTTTCATTCACACCTGGCCAGGTGAGCAGACAGTTGGAGAGGCTTCACCAGTGCAAGGCTGCTGGCCCAGATGGTATCAACCCCAGGGTCCTGAAGACCTGTGCCAGTCAGCTGTCTGGTGTTCTCCAGTATCTCTTCAACCTGAGCCTGCAGAGGCTGTCGCTGCTGTGGAAGACGCCCTGCCTTGTTCCGGTCCACAAGAAGTTGACACCATCCGGCCTGAAGGACTAATGGTGCTTTTCCACTGCGTGGTATCTACTCGACTCGCCTCGACTCTACTCGCCTTTTTTGGTTTTCCATTACGAAAAAAAGTCCCTGGGACCTGCTACCAGGTACTTTTTTTAGTACTACCTCAGTCGAGGTTCCAAGCGAGCTGAGGCGATACCAAAAGGTGACGTGGAAACCTGCAGACTACTGGTTGGTCGGATCGCTGCGTTTTTAGCAAACAAGAGTGCGGAGTGTGTGTCCAGAACAAACGGGACATTTAAAAAAAAATCTAACCAGACACCGACAGATTATCTACTCTGTGCACTATTCTCACTTTTCGACTGTTCAATATTAACCCTCATGTTGTCCTTGGGTCAATTTGACCCATTTTCAAAAAGTTCCTATATCAGAAATTTGGGTTTCTTTCAAACAAATTGTCACAAACAAAATAATGTGGATAGTTCCATAAAGCTTTTTTTTTACAAGTGAAATAATTGATCAATTCATTACTTTAATTACATTTGGGAGTTTTATTCAATTTTATAGCATTTGAATTTTTTTTTTTTTTTTATGAAGCCCAGAAAGAAGTGACTAAAACATTGTGGGAAAGGGACAAAAGTGTCAAAAAAGATGACCAAAGTTTTCATTTAAGATTTTTACCCAGAAAACCAAAAACTTGTATGGTCTGCAGGAAGACAACACAAGGGTTAAGGGCTATTAGGGGCTTTATGTTGTTTCCAATATTGCACACTGTTACTTTAAAAAAACAAGACAATATATCAAAGAAAAGTTTTTATTTAGCTTTTCAAGTCGCATCAAACCCTCCCGTCCATCCCGGTCTTCTTCCTCTGCACCCTGTGACGGTGTCCCCCACGGCTCTGCTGTCCCAGATGCATCCCAGTCGTTGTCATACGCCTTTCCATGACTCTCATAAAGATTATACGAAGCACAGCAGGTCAGAACCAGAGATTTCACCCGTTGGACATCGAACGCCCACCAGATGGTCTGCGGCGGCGATTTTGCAAAGCGTGAATGCTCTGAAACACAAACGGTACACAGCAGACATATTTGGTGTATAATCATGGTTACTAAAGTTCGTGCCCCTAACACATGCAAATGTTAGCTAACGTTACCAGGAAACTTAGGAATTCCCAAACTCCTGTTTTTTCAGCGGTGATTTTTGTTTTTTCCTTCAGCTTCTTTTGAAACAAAAAATTTTCAAAAAAAAAAAATCTATCTATCTATCTATCTATCTATCTAATTTTCATAATTTTTACTTTTTAGGTGATTTAGACATTGAATCCCTGCGCAATCCCTGAAACCGATTTGACATACTTTTAAACACATCCTGCATCCCCAACAGCCCAATGGAGAAGGCAGACACACTGATTCAAACGCACACATGCACACAGCCTTCAGCGCTGCTCTGTGGGTCTTAAGTGTGCAAAACATGGCAGCCATTATCCTATTAGCAGCAGCAGAGGCCTAGGGGCAGGTGGGGGGGAGGAGGGGGGGGAGACAAAGGAACTGGCATAAAAAAGGAGGTACAGTCAACAGAAGGAGGTAAAGCAGCAGTCCATGTGTAGAGGGAGGACGGCAGAAATTGGTGAGGGAGGAAAAGAAGCTGACATAAGCTTAGCAGCTGTGGCTGCAGCATTGCAATAATACCAATAGAATTGAGCATTCTAGAAGAACCAAGACAGAGATTAATAAGGGATGGAGGTGTGTAAGACATGGATATGATTCCAAAAATAGCACCACTACCAGGATAAGCTCACAAAATTCTCCAAATAGCCACTTGGATAAAAGCACCAGGAGACCTGCTGCGTGAATACTATTGGTAGCCTACTGTATTAAGGCCTTTTTTATGGTTGTGTGTCAAATCGAGAGTGTTCCCCCGCAGACCCCTCTGCGTCTACACCAGACCCTATGGCGTAGCCTGCGTGCATCTCTCGAAAAATACGTTGCAGAGTTAACTTTACCGGCTACAGATTTCCCACCTTGGTCAGAAAACACAGGGGAGACACTTTATTTCTCTCACTAGAGTTGATACTCGCTCCAAAGCTAATCGCCGTCAATCTCTCACTTCTCCCTCGCTCTATCACCCACTCCCCCCCCCACACACGCCAGCTCGATGAACACACCAGTGCACAATTACATCAGGCCACTTACGTAGGCTACGGCAAAAGCTCTGCGTGGAGCCTCCGCACAACCATAAAAAGTCCTTTAGACATGCATTTCAAAGCTCTTTAAAGAACTTATTTTCTGTTTGAGCTTTAGCAATGGCCCTGAAAAGCTTGATTTGGCCAGCATCAGTAGATCCCAGCTCCAAAGTTAATCTCCCCTTTGAACTTCCCAAATAATTGACTTCTCCAAATGCTTCGTTATAACATGCTAATTTCCATTATGATTGATTAAACCAAGCTGCTCTTCTTCTCTATCAAAAACCAACCCCAAGAGCTCTGTGCACAGTTGGGGCATAACGATGGGCTTATGCAAACACTGTAGCCCTCCCTTTTTCTTCCTTCCTTCCTTCCCTCCCTAACTTCCATTCCTCACTTTCTCTCTCCGTATTCAGCTACCCTGTCCAGGCTCTTTTCACAAAGTCTCTATTGAAGCCAGGGAAAAAGGCTCAGCAGCAGCAGCTGGCCACTCTTTTCTCCAGGACAGGTATAGAGGGTCTGGCAGCTCTCTGCATGAGCGAGCCCCACTCCTCCAGCTCCATTCAGCTCTGCTTTTGCCTGCACTATTCACCAAGGCCCTACTTTGTCAGGAGCAAGAGAGCGCAGAGAAAAAGAAGGGATCACCCTTTTCTCTCTTTGTACTCCACATAGCTATACAAGCGTACCCAAAGCCTCTGCTAATGAGTTGGCCTCCGCAGTGTAGTGAGTGAAGCAGGTTTGCGAAAGAGAATAGGTTTGATTATTATGGGTTCATTCTTCTCACAGATGGAACGTCAGGCTTGTGTTCATTAGCCAACTGGGTGGCTTTGCTTTTTAAGTGTTTTGTGTTGTGTGCGCCTGCTTTAGAATATTTATAGGGAGAGCTTGCCAATTAAAGTTTTTTTTTTTTTATAGAATGTGCAAGTGCAAATGCAGTGAACTGTTTTATTGAATCAAAGTCATTTGTGTGGTTCAGAAGAAAAAAACCTTTGTGTACAATCCCTTCCAGAAAAAATATATACACACTGCAGCATCAGTTAAATCATAATCTAATTTCCATTTCTCTACAGTTAGTAATACACTTAAGATAAAGTAATGATGCTGAATGAATTGCTTGTAAACATATACAACACACACCAAGGAAGTGGCCATATGGTCCACCATGCAGTAAATGGGTGTCCGGTTACTTCAAATAAATTGAATTTTCCACCGTTGACTGTGTTTGAAGACCTGATTGAATTTAGACCGGCAGACCAGTCTGATTTAGCTGGCTAATTAAAGCACTCAGTGGATGTCTAAACCCTGGGCCCAAGTGTAACTGACCATGAAATGTGATGGGTCAAAGGTCTGGTGATTTTATATTTCACGGGTTTAAATGAATGAATTTTAAGAGTTCAATGTGAAACAAAATTGCTTTTCTAATGTAAGCTTTTAGAGTAAAACATGCATGGTTGAGTACAGAAATGGCACTGGGTTCCATAATTCTAGCAGTGATAATTATATTAACAATAAAAGCTGTGTTTAGACACTCAAGAGAGGGCAAGAGGGTGAGACAAAGACAATAGAGAGAATGAGATCCTTTCTTGGTACAAATGCATTCACACTAAAGACCAAGAAACAAAGAGTGCTGGCAGACAAAAAGATGTTTGGCTGCCGCAGCCGTGCAACACAGAAGTCACCTTTGAAAGACTGAAACAAGCACATTCCTTGCCTAGCACTGAACAAAAACTGTTCCAGGCCATCACTTCTTTTATAAAATATTCTATTGACAGGGCTTATTAAAACAACCAAAGCCAAATAGAAAAGAGAGTCACTCTTCCCACCCTGCCTGTCAAAGGAGCTGTAAACCAACAAGCTACAGCTTCAAGTTTGTCTTTGCAGGGTGAGGATGTCAGCAATATAGACACAAGTAAACACCTGTTGAAAGGACGAGGAAACTAACTGCCATATTGGCCCAACTTTCAACAATGCATACCTTCATTGCAGCTGACACTGTGGCTTGAAGCGTAAGCATAACAGACAGGGCGAGTGCCTCTTACCACACCTACCTCGTGATGGAACAGGTTGGGGAGCTGGTATGGTTTGTCTCTAATCACTTGCTGTTAGGCCGCCAAGCTGCAAGCTTTACCTGCTGACAGGAACTTGGCACGGCACAGCCTGATTCCCTCTTCTCATTAGACAAACATTGATGAGAAATGTAAATGTTAGCACACACTTTGCATATAGATTTTAAAAAATAATACAGGGAGAAGAAAAGCCAGAGCTGTGGTGTTTGGACACCTGCCGATTATGTTGCTGTGTTGAACAGTAACAGCCAGTCCAAAGTTAGGCCTCATCATTTTGTTTTCACCAGCTGTTTAGTTCATGACCTGGGTTACATAACTGTTGACCTAGACACTATAAAATATATTTAATTATACCCAATACAGCACAATTACTCACTGAAAAGGTTTAATAGATTACTTTACCAATCACTCAACAGTGAATTATTGAGCATTAAGCTCAAAGGTGCCTTTGACAACTCCAAATCCTACCAACACAAGCTTTATTCAGAAGAGGTAGAAATAGAAAATGAGGCATTGTGGTTTAACGAGTAGTCAGTTTTGGAAGTATGTAGTGACCATAAACAGCTATCTTAATATTAGCCCATGCATGCATCCAACGCTCCAGAAGTCCCGTCTTCACAGTGAAGCTGCGTGGTTAACACACCCTCCAACTCTGAACAGACTCCGGTGATTACTAAATGTAGGATTACCAGTGGGTAGTTTTAGCAAGCCACCCTGTGTCATAGCGATGGTTAGCATGCGTCATTTTGATTGGCCTAACCAATTATTTTTGTCATATTAACTACACTACACACGTTACATTAAATAGAACAGTCACATGATTCAAATTTCAACTGTGGTCATGTGTTAATGTCACATGTTATGGTCATGTATAAAATGGTCACCATGCTGCAGTAAATAGAACGGTCATATAGGTTGTTTTGGGAGTCATTGACAATCTGTTTTGTTGTTTATGTATGACATGCTCCCTGTATGGTTGGTGACATGAGACAACAGAGCAGGCTAGCCTTCACCAGCCTTTTATTGTTGGTAACCCAGGGCATTCAGGTTGTGCTGTGGCTGTTTTTCGTAGCAATAAAGGCTTTTTGAAAAATAAATCACCTAGACTTATACCTAGTAACAACAAATCTATTTACTAGTACTACCTGTGCTGTGACACCAGGAGTTGCTTATCACTCATGATAGTCCTCATGGGCAAGAGGACTATCATACTGCATGTTGTCCTTTGATATTCTCTCTTTCTCTACATCTGTCTTGCCCCCCCAACACCCCTCATCCCACTCCCTTGGAAGTCACGCATTACGCCACTTAGCAGGCAGCCTGGTATCGACAGAAATGCCCAAACTATTTCTGTTTCCTATTAGAAAAGCATCTCCACGCTCCTGCAACACCCGTTAGCCATCCTGTCCCAGTATGATGAGTTGGCCGGGTTTCACGGCTCTCCATTTTATAGTTGATGAATAGCTGCAGCAGATGGTTTCTTATCTTTGAAGATTCCAGTAAGACGAGCGTGATGAATTGCTTCAGGCCTTACGCATCCATTGGCCCTTTTACCATCCACACCACAGACACCCTCACGTTACCACCTCCAGCACCAAAAAAAGGTGAAATGTGAACAATATGTAGTTGACTCCAATAGTGCACCTATGAACCCACTGCTTTAACGTTTCACATACCAGACCCAAAATTTTCAAACGTGTCAGCATTGACACTTTCTCTCCATTCCAGCTGTGTAAACGCCAATATGGTTGGTGTTAAAAAACATCTATACAAAAAAGACAAGGCTCATCTGGTGCAGTCATTATCCTCTTTGCAATGCACTCTCATGACAGACCCATGTCAACTCTTCTCATCAGTCACAACTTCACACAGCAGCACACAAGAGAATAGGTGCGAGGCGAGTATGAAGTGTAGACCAGTTATGGTAGCAAAAGCTGTTAATGCTTTCCTGACTATGTGAATTCCTTGTATGGGCTCTCTGTTTCTCAGATTATAAATCAATCCATACCTGGTGAGAAGCATCCCCTTTAGGATTGTGCCATGTGAAATGTCTGAGCCCTCAAGGAAAGAAATCAGTGTCTGAAAAGACTTTGCGCATTTTCACTGCTCAGCGCCATACATTTATGACAGATATAACAATACAGAGAATGAATACAGTGATAGAACAAAAATGTGCATGCTCAGTAACATTAAAAAAACAATGACGGCACCCATTATGTATTATGTGAAGATAAATATACTGTTATTTTGCTGTGACAACACATGTAAATTCATATGAGATATTATTGTTAATACAAAACACTAATGTGAAAAAGCAATTCTTTGCTATTTTTAATTACATCGGTGAGACGCTGGCAGATGAACTACACTAAAACAATTGCTATCAGTGAGAAGAAACCTTTCAAAACAAAAGTAGAAACTATATTAAAAATCAAGTGATTATAGATTACACTTTATTCAAGTGTATCCCATTTTGCTGGAGGAAACTGGTTTATGTTAATTAGGCTACTTTGACAAAAACAGCAACAAACTTCATCCACAATATCCAAACATTTCTCATTAATCACCCTTTAACCCGAGTGTGGTGTATTGGTTAACATGTTAACCTGGTATTTGCCTGCTACATTAGTAGTTATTTCTGTGCCAAGTCATCTAGAGCAGGTCATCTACAGAATAAATCACATTAAAAGACGTGTCAACAGTCCTCTCAAAATAGACCTCCAGAGTACCTGGTCCACATACCGTATCCGTCCAAGGAACATCAAAATGCAGGGTTGAGCATACTTGGGATAGCTGGAATTGTAGACCTCCTGTCACTTGTAAGCTTGTACTGAAGATATGTACAAGACACAGAAGACCTGAAATAATGTAGTGAAAATGAAATGAAAAGTCAATCTTATTTTCAGGCGAAGAATCCAATACTATCCATAAAATTGGGAATGAGATGTTTATCTCAGTGCTTGAATAATATTACAAAACATCAATGAATCCATGTTCATTAAGAAATGTTATATGTATTGTACACATTTTGTTGTAAAATGATTATATGATGTAATGGTAAGTGCACATTTGAGTAATATATATATGACCAAGGCACTTTGCTAAGAGGATATTCTTTTTAAAGACATTGTACAGCTCCAAACAATTCTCAAGTGCCAAACTTATAAGATTACAGACTAATATTTTAAAATTGGTTGCCCTCCATTACTCAGTTTTAATCACCAATGAAGTCATGTTTTAACAGGGTCTCATTTCTCAGATATTTCCCTTGCTTCTAAGAGCTGGAAGCCTCACCTGAAGGCTACTGAGCTCACTCACACATTCATGGTGCAATGTGAAACCTTCGCCTATTCACTAGGAAAGGAACGAGGAACTGTGCCGCTAGAACAGCCCGCAGTGCTGCAGGTGTGAATATCTGTGTCCTCGCTACCGTGATTAATAGCAACAAAATCTTGGACTTCTCCCAACACCAAGCGATCACAATGGCTCTGACAAAGTCTATCAATACTGTCTGTCAGTGCCAGGGGAAAAAAAGTATGAATGCGGCCAGTTGGCTGACAGGTCCACTGATTTATCACAGATGTGCATTTCTGAGACAACGGGCGAACATGACTTCAACATTTGGGAAGAATTGTGTGCTATCATGTGGCCATTATAGGACATGCTCAAGTGGTGAAAAGATCAGTCTAGATGCAAAAAACACAGAGGCATTCATGGGTGCGCCTGCACACACAAGTATACACACCTAGTTAGCACACAATCATGAACACAGATGCTCAGACACACCTGTGCAAAACATCAAACTTTGCATACTCACAGACATTGGCAAAAGGAGTACTTGGATCCTGTACTTAAGTAAACTTGCATTGCCGAAATATAAAAATACCCCATTACAAGTAAATGTCCCATATTCAATGTTTTACTTGAGTAAAAGCATCATCAGCAAAATGTAGTATTCAAAAGTAAAATTAGTCATTATGTATAATGACCCTGTTGTAAATATGGTGCCAATTTGAACTACAGCATCTACACTGCTGGACAGTGGCAGAAGTGAACTAAATACTTTACTCAAGTACTATCCTTAAGTACAATTTTATACTTGTACTCAAGTTTGTCCATTTTATGCCACATCTTTATACCACATTTGCAGTTACTTTGCAGACTGAGATTACCAATACAAAACATGAGAATATAATAAATTATGATGTATGATATAAATGAAACTACCCAGAAATTACCTTGTAATTAAAAAGTAGCCCCACATTTACCAGCAGCAACATTAGTGATTCTTACACATTCATGCATCTCACACATACACACACACACACCTATTTTTCTTGATAAAACGTGAACTAAGTATATTCTTACAGTATAGTATAGTAACAGTTGATTAGTGTGGTTAAAATAATGCATGGAGGCACACCCAACACTAGTTGCTTGCTCTCTCCTTCAAATTTTCTTTGTTAATCGTACTTTCTCTCCCACTCTTTTCTTTTATGTAAATCTTGGGTCTTACTAACAAACACTTTAAACTGAATTGTTACAGCATTCAAACCAATTATGTCATTATGGCTTGTTATAATGCGATTACAGAGCTTGATCCCAGTGATTTGTCCCTTTAAGAAGCAGTGAGAGTGAGAGGAGGTGGTGCGGTTTCACACCCCGGAGTGGGAAACATAGGCGGGGCCAGAAACCGCTGACTGACAGCCGCTCAAAGGCTCTCCAACTCCGCGTTGCACGGAGAACCCGTACCGACCAATGAGGTTAGGATTTGACCCGCCCATCAAATCGTAAGAGCCAATCGCGGCGAGCCATGGGAGGACCCTGGGATCGATGTTGTGCATCCAACGTGGGACTACGGGACGATCACCCAGAAAAAAAGGAAAAGTAACGCAAGAAAGGAAAAAACTCATGGTTGTGATACACAGTCGGAAGGAGGGGGGACATTATTTTACTATTAATTGGATCGTCGAGATTTTGTGACCACAGACTGCACCTGATAAACTGTCGGTTGAGTTCTTCTGGAACGGACTGTGTGTATTTAAAAGTTGGATTTATTCGACTAACGTGAACGTTACAGCGGCGAAGTGCTGCTGTGCTGGTGAGATTCGGACGGTATGCAGCGCTCGGTTTGAGAGACCAACACTGGAGTGTCCGGCACTATTGCTGCGGTTCTTAACTTATTTGCTAGTTACATCTTCAACTGTGTAGTGGACATTTTATTACACCGTCAGAAGTCATCGTGCAACGGTTTGATAAGTTTCAAACATTTTGGCAGCTACTCCGTTGATCAACAGTTAATTTGAAAGCGATCCCAGGCGCACTGTGTCCTTTAACATTATGCGGTTGCATGATTTCAAACATGTCACCAGACATCCTATTGAGAAAGTAGTTGTTTTAGCCCTGTATGAACCCACTACTTCAACTTGAATTTCAGTTCAGGACCACATACACGTTCGCTGTAACATCCTTTTGCTGGTTTATCTGTGACTCACCTTTGATTTTTAGCCCGCGTCGGACAACTGTGGATAAAGTTGGACTGGGAACTTGTGTCCTACATGACTGTGACTGGGATGGAAAACGTCTTACTGCACCACAGTTGTTTATGATAGCCTTTGTAGTACAAGAAGACAATTCATGTGCTATAAAAGGCATTCAGTCTCTCCGAAGCTACATTAATATTCCAGTTTGTGGGTACGAGAGAGCTCAGCGGCCGCGCTATTAATACTGGATACAAAATGGCGGCGTCCCTGGGACGTTTTGGATATCTTTCTTGTTGTGTTTTTTATTTGATTTTGTCGGTCGAACTATTTATCAGTTATGGATTGAGTTCAGACATGCCGTGTGCCCAGAACTGTACTTGCAACGGAGATTCAGTGGACTGTAGTAACCTGGAGCTGACAGCTACGCCTCTGGACCTTCCAGTCCGGACTGTTTCCTTGTAAGTAAAGCGCTCAGTTGCCCTAACCTATTTATTGACCAGCCCTTAACGGGCTAACTATGTTTGTGAAGAAAATTAAAGTGCATAATAGCATCGAAAATGGGTGTCAATGGCATAATTAACTAGCCTTTCGGCAGTGGACTCCTGTTGATACGGGTTTCTCTCAAAGGATCTCGTCTGAGGAGATTTGAGTGTTTATGATTTCAGTTGGATAGTTGGCTATCAAGTGCAACAAGGAGAGTGAGGCCAACTCTCATGTTTATTACGTCTTAATAACAGCAACTTTGAGTAAGTTTTACAGGTGAAATTAAACTGAAATCAACTTTTCAGTGGGGGCACTCTGTTACCGTATTAAGGTCCCTGCACCCCTTTCTGGAAACTAATGGAACAACAAGCCACCTGCACTGTTTGCTCTGACATCACGTTGTAACGTGATTAGGGTTGTTTATGCAACACATTTAAGTTTTCACATCATCTTTCACAGCAGGCGAAATGGTTTCTTAATCGAGTTTGACTGTAGGCCAAATCCATTTGTCTAATTTTCTATGTCTACTTATTTGATGACCTTTTTTAACGTAGACCATCAGGCTTGTCTTCTGATGCATTTACAGCAATGTTAGTGCTAGTAGACATAATGGTGTAAATGTCTTGTGCTCACGGGGCGGGGCACATTGAAATGTTGTGGATATTAAAAAATAATAAAGAAGTTGAAGTAGTAATAATAATAGTGATAGCATAAAGTAGCCTAATAATTTAATCTACTCAGCGCTACCAAGGACATCTCTCTCCATTCCCGTATTGTGTCGTAAAATGATCCTGTTAGTTTGAAAACAATTCTTAATGGGTCAGACTTTAATTGCCCCTTAAGCACTTCTTTAATGTGAAGTTACTTTATCTTAAAATTCGATTGATTTACAGACACTCAGCACATTTTGATATCATTCTTAGAATCTTTTTAGAAGATACTAGACGTGCAATTTAATGTGTAAAAATGTAGTATTCACGTTTCCAATGTTAGAATGAACAAATGGTCCCTCAGGGTGAGTAAACAAATAGACCCAAACATATCGTGACAAGTAAACCGCTTCTTTATTCAGTCATATTTATGACAGGTATTACTACAATTCCCGTGTAGTTCACAAATTAACTTTCTTGTAAATTAAGCATCGATTCCTCAGGATAAGACTGACAACAGTTAAAATGCTGTGTGCCAGCTCATTTAGGAAATGAGCCCATTTGGAAAATTTGTTTTATAGGAAGTCCTCCAATGTCTGGGAAACGTCAGCACTTATCAAGCTGAATGACACAATTTATTTACAGACAACACAACTCTGTCCCCCCAATCAACATTTTGGTTCCCTCAATATATTGTAACCAATGTGAACCCAAAGTAAATCCTTAGTGACCATTGTGCATCATGTTACAAAATCTTCAGCATCTGTTTGTGTGTGTGTGTGTTTGTGGGTTGCTGGGAGCGTGGAGTTAAAGACCAAAGACTTCTCTGGCTCCCAAGTTCCAATGTTAGGCAGTTTATCTTCCCCTGGGAAGTAAGGAATGCAACTTTTAAAAAGTACTCTAAAAACATGAATAACGGCACTTGTGCCCGGGTAGCCTCCTTGCCCTGAAGCACCACTTAGCCAAGTTCAAGTGCAGACGCTGTTTATCATGCAAGTACGCAGGCACACACTGCTCCTCCTGTCCTCATGGACAAAGGACAACTTCTTTGGGACAATTGTCCCATCTGAAACAGCTGCTCTAAACGTTTTTGGTCCTGTAAAGATAGGGTCCTGTGTGAGCCCTGTCTCGATCCGAGTCTATTTCTGTTATCTCGGCCAAACCTTATCGGTCAAGATTTAAGGACCCGCTATCTTGTTGTTTTCAAAGGGATTGCTTTATGACTTTATAATCTTTTAAAACACCTAAGTTGCATATTGCCACACTACTTGAGATAGTTGCATGATGTTGGCAGGTAACTCAAAGGGAACCAGCTCTGTTCCTCGGGGTCTGTAAATGAGCCGGATTAGCAGATGATTACTGTAAACCAAAAGAGACAGATATGGACAATTTCACTTGTGGCCCAGTGTGATCCCATTATAGGGTACCATACGCCAAGTCCTGTCCACTTGAATGAATGAAATTACTTTTTGTGTTGTGGGTTGAAAGTTATTCTAGTTTCTGAGTGCTACCTTCGCACAAGAATGTGTGTGCTGCCTGTGGGCGTATGTTATTCTCAGACAAAAGGGAACCTAGTACGAAATGACAAGTTGATGTAGTAAGAGTTATAGTACAGTGCAAGAATCATAGCTTTATCCTGTCAGTAGAACAGTTTCAGTTTGCACAATGCGGTGGACAAATTCTGTTTGTCCGTCTCTACCTTGAGACATCTGAGCCAAGAGAAATCGGTGTGAAATCGACTGTCTGTGTTATGTTTACCCCAGGGAAGGAGCAGCAGCACCAGCAGTGGTGATAGGGAGGACAGTATTGGTGCGTGTCAGTAAGCACCAGTGACCTAGGCCAGCTTTCCATCCTTTCTCTTCTACATAATTCCAATGTAAGGCTCAATAGAAAAATCTCAGTAACCTTAAACACCTGTAGGATTTGACTGGTAAACAAGCATCTAAAACATGTGTGACTGCAGCTGTTAATCAACAAGAAACATCCCAATTAGTTGCATGCTTTGTACAACTACTTACAGGCGTTTAACATGACTATGTTCTGCTTTGCTGTCCAGAGGCAGTTTTTATTATTATGGCAGTTCAAGGAGAAAGAAATAAATCCAGTTAAAAACAAAAAAAAAACAAATGGAGATTTCCCACCCTTTTGTGTGGGCGAAGGATTGTATGTCATGTATTTACTGCAATTATCTTTAAACAGGCTCTTAAATTGGGGATTACAGTAACGAACACAGTAGTTGTACCTCTGGACCTGAATTCATACAGCAGAGAAATAGTTCTTAAGGAGAGTCCTCGTATCTCAGCATGTAGGAGCATTGCACAGCATTTAGGACTTTTGTGCAGGTGGAAAATGATTTTGCTCACATATTCTGTGGACAGGGAAATATCAGAACAGAAAAGTACTTGGTACATCTATTACGTGAGACAGGTGAGCATGAGAGGGACGAGTAGGTCAAAAGTTGCAAAGTTACGCCTGCACACTGTCTAACTTGCAAAGATACATTGAATGTCCTATCTTTGTAAGTATGACAGTGTGCAGTAGTTTGCAGACATTGAAATATAAAATGCTGAATCTTTTTTTTAGAATAACCACAAGCTTTCTTCTTTAAACGCTTTTGTAAAGGATGTATTTCTGTGACACAGTGCCTACTTCACCTTCACATATGCGCATTTACCAAAAAAAAACAAACAAACATATTCTAGTTTTAGCTTTGCAGCATTAGTTTCCGATGCTCCCACAAGTGACACTTCCCTCTCTGTTTTATTTTCACTTGGACCCACATTTACATCTTGCTAAGAGGTAGCTCTG
Organism: Etheostoma perlongum; assembly: GCA_026937815.1. Taxonomy (NCBI): domain Eukaryota; kingdom Metazoa; phylum Chordata; class Actinopteri; order Perciformes; family Percidae; genus Etheostoma; species Etheostoma perlongum. The sequence continues at coordinate 7,997,820 of CM049374.1, read as the reverse complement.
TGAGGAGTAATTCTGGGAAGCCTGTGGAATATGTGTCCAGAGGAGGTACCATAGGTGGCTAGAGAGGGCTAGCAGTTTATCCATCAGTAGCATTTTGAGAAGTGGCTGTAGGTGAAGTAGAAAGCCCAAATGCTTTCCACTTGTCAAAATAGTCTCCCTTCAGAACCCATTCATTTTAATAGTCTCCTGTGAGAACGTGGCCTTGATGAGGATACAAGGAAACCAACATGTTGGCAGCAGACTGAGCTAACAAGGAGAGATGGAGACGGTTTGTCTGGAAGATGCGTAATTGACTAGGTGTGGAATATACAGACAGTAGTTTACACAGTGTAAACCTGGATTCAATCATGATTCATCATGTTCACGATTTCATTTTTTAATAACTTAAAAAATATATATTATTTTTTAATGACAATTCTCATTTAATGTTACAAGCCAACTGCATCACAAACGGCACTACTTTCTAGGGGTGGAGAAAAAAAATCGATGCAGCATAGTATCTCGATAATTTCTGTGGCAATACTGTATCAATACACAGACGCCAGTCAGTTTGTCTGCGTGACAATCCCATTTTGCAGCAATAAAACTGAAGTGAGATGAACAAACAATGAAACGTATCTTGGGCGGCTGTGGCTCAGTGGTAGAGCGGTTGCCTGCCAATTGGAAGGTTGGTGGTTCAATCCCCGGCCCTGCAGTCCCATGTCGAAGTGTCCTTGGGCAAGACACTGAACCCCGAGTTGCCCCCGATGCTGTGTCATCGGAGTGTGAATGTGTGTGCATGTTTATCTGATGAGCAGATGGCACCTTGTACGGCAGCCTCGGCCACAGTGTATGAATGTGTGTGAAAGGTGAATGGTTCCTGTACTATGTAAAAGCGCTTTGAGTAGTCGTTAAGACTAGAAAAGCGCTATATAAATACAGCACATTTACATTTAGATAAAACAGATGTTGACAAAGTTTCCTTTTGGGGACATCATTTGAAATTGGGAAAAATTTGTTGGAAAACTTGGAAAGTTGGAAAAAAGGTAATAAATTGCAATATATCACAGAATATTGCAATATGTTTAAAATCACAATAATATTGTATCCTGGCATGAGTATCGTGATGATATTGTATCGTGAGGCCTCTGGTGATTCCCACCCCTACTGCTTTCTTCTGGGAGTTTAAAATAGGTTTTAAAGCGCTCCCAAGAGCTGCAATGCTCTCGCTTCTCTTCACTGAAGCGTCTATGTTTACAGGCTTGTGGTGATGCTCAATGTGTTATAGGTGCCCAAAAACTATGTTTGGTACTGGCAATTTGTTTTGTCATGGTTCATGTGTGGCATAAACGTCACACTTTGTGAGAAAAACAATCGTGGCAGAGAATCGGGTTGTCAATTCTAAGCTAAAAAATCATGATTCATATTTTCCCCAAATCGTGCGGGCCTACTACAGTCTAGTAAGACCTTATTGCAATATGAATGAATCAACAATGCATTGCAAGAAAATGTATCATAATATCAGTTATTTCTTATTATGTCCCATCCCAAGTATGGACATGGATGGGACATCAATGTACCACCCATGTGATTGACCACAGAGGTTTCTAGGTTCTAGGGGTTAAACGGGTTATATATAACGGCTTTAAGCCTCTGCAGTCATTCATTTGATTGTCAAACATATCCTTTGCTGTTTTACATCAGTGCTTCTAACATTTAACCAACTGACCACCAGTCTCAGATGTCTGTCCATTGTTTGTGATTGATCAATCGCCTAATAACATTCAAAGCAAGTTTGCTCTCACACAGTCACATAGTCCCTCTTAGGAGTGGCGCCTTATCTTATTTGCAGGCAGGGTAATGTGTATAAAAAGCATTTTCCCCACAGTGCCACTGGCATAATGGGATTTTACAAGTAAATAAAAGCATGAACATTACTAATTTTGCTGGCGGAGATTACTGTGGTTGGATAGAGAAAGCAGATACACGGTGTCTGTTTGCCAGTGTCTTTCCATTTTCTCTCATGCGAAATTGTCCGATCTTTTTTGTTTTTTATTGTTACGCAAAGCTGCAGTTTTTTGTTATGGGGTTTGTCTTTATTTTCATTGATTAAAGTAGAGTCCTTGCATTACCAGCTTGCATCCACTATAGTCGAAAAGCAAGAAGAAGGCTGATCTTGAATGGTCCACTTTGTAAACCAGCATTTCACAAGTGGTTTCCCAAGTTTCCCAATGCGCTGGCCATAATGCATGGTGTACACCAAGCGTTCTTCCGCGACTCAACCCCGAGCTGTAGCCTTAAACCTCACAGTACAGCCTTATTGGTAAACACAACCCCAAACACAAAATGGGTTTGTGTTGGTGGTTTCATGACAGGGGCCGGGAGCTCAGCTGGCTGCTTGTGGACTGGTCGGCAGAGGGGGGGTGCTACAGATCACCTGGCCTGGAGAAATATGAGGGGAGGGGGGTGGACATTTTCCACCCACTGCATGGAACTGTTTTGTCAATGTCACGGTCTGCTGCTGCTGCCTTCGAGCTGGTTCCTCTAGCTGGTGAAAGTCCTGTCAGTGGTCAAAAACCCCAACCACTGTTACACATACAGTACACACTAACAACACACACAGCAACACACTAAGAAAACCCAAAGGAAATGAAATATTACAGGACGGTCTGCTTGAATGTCACATATTATCAGACACAACTCCTTTATTTTTTTTACGCACTGTTTTACTTGCTCTAACCTATTAATAATTTGCCACAGTGGGACTAGAAGGATGTATGAACGCTAAACGGAGTGCAGAAATACTTCTTCTGTTGCAAAACAGGTGAACATTTCTGCAGCTGGGGCAGAGATGCCCTAGAAACCCCTTGTGGTTTCTAGGGCATCTCTTGCTACACAGCCTCGTAATCTTGTGGTATTGAGAGTGATTATACCAAGTTTGTTTATTGTCACGGTTTTTCTAGCCTTGTGACTCGCATGTCCTCTTGTACAGATTTTAAAGTCAAACTCAAGTGCTTAGAAGGGTTTAGGATGATATTATCATTGGCACAGATTTTTATCAACTGCTCTTGACTTTTTCCTCCATTTGTCAGTGTGTTTGTTGTTAAACTGGAGAGAAGGGGTGGGAATCACCAGACGCCTCCCGATACAATATCATCAGGATACTTATGCCCCAATACGATATTATTATGTTTTGAAACATATTGCAATATTCTGTGCTATATTGCAGTTTATTACCTTTTTTTCCAACTTCACATTTTTCCTAATTTCAAATGGAAATTTTCAATTTTATTCCTGCAAAATGGGATTGTCAAGCAGACAAACTGACCAACACATATAATAAAAGATCAATACTTGGCGCCTGTGTATCGATACAGTATTGCCACTGAAAATATTGCGATTCTATGCAATTTATTTTTCCCCCACCCCTACTGGATAGTAAAAGTACAGGGAGTTCTTATATGGCAGTTGAAAGCTAGCAACAATCTAATCTTTTATTGTAAATGAGCGCCAACCGATTGAGAGGATTCATGCAAAACATTAGCTGTGAACAAATTAGGAAGGAACAGCTAAGGTTGAGCCCCTACTCGAGTAACAACAGATAAATTCTGACATTAACATGAAGATATGGAGTGAGCTCATGGCCTCGCACTGGCTTTAATGACAATCAAACAGCTGCTGCCACAAGTCATTCTACAGGAATCCAGTCAGCAGAATAGATGGCCCTTTTGTGAAGACACTTTAGGGCGCCAAGTTTTTTTTTCCACCTTTCCCTCTCTGCCGAAGTCGGTGTCTACAAAGTGGGCTTGATCGATGAATCATCTGTGGATTCTCTACATCTGGTAAGCGTTTGGAAATCTGGGGAAGATGTTAGAAAAAAAAAATCGTGACTTGGACAGAGAAGGAGAGGTACTGTGTGCAAGCTTCTCCCCAGAAAACAGGCAGCCCTTCGAAAAAAGAGTGGAGCTTGGAGTGCTAAGTTGGGCCAAACATTTTTTAGTCTCTGTACTTTCTGATACTGTTGAAAGGAAAAGAGCATCGGAGCTCCACTGTCCCCACCCTCATATTCCCTTGTAGCATACTTAGAGTCCACTATTACACACAAATTTCACCACTGGCAGGAGTATAATAATTGCTGAAGTTTGCTCTGCTAGTATAATAAACAATAAGAAGGGAACAAATTGACTAATGATCCTGTCTTTTTCTTTGCTTTGAAGTTGAGAACACAAGGTCAGCTGCCTGCACAGTACTGAAACAATAGCCCCACTAAAGAGACGTAAAGTATTTATGTTATCCTTTTAGATTAATTAGGGACAATCACTTCCTTTTCCTCATAATGAAGTAGTCTGGTGCCATTTGTAAAAAATGACATTGTTTCCCGCCAGAATCGTGTGTGTGTGTGTGTGTGTGTGCGTGTGTGTGTGACAACATAAGTGTTGCTGTGCTTCTCATCTGGAGTGTCCAGGTTGGCGTCGTTGGGCCCGGCCGTGGGGTCTTGCAGTGCCTTGGCCTTGAGCAGACCTTTTTCCCAACCTTCTCCCTGTTTGTGTTGAGTGCCTCACTCCTTCCACTGCATTAGCCCCAAACCAGCAGCGTGAAGACTGGCGGTGCACATGGCCCCAAGATGTGGCCCGCCTTCCTGCCTCCGAAAACTTCAGAAACTGAGTCACACTCCTAGCCTCACTGATTTCAAAGGCTGGAGCAACTCCTTTGTTGAATTGTGTGTGTGTGTGTGTTGCGATGCATTAAAGTTCTCCTCAACCTCCCCAGATCTTGCACTTACTGGTGTTTTACTGAGATTTCAGCTCACATTTATCTTTTTTTTATTATTGCAAATCTTGTTCGTCAGCTTATGCTTTTAACCTTGTCAAAGATGAAAAGATATTGTTCTGCCGGTTTCCTTCCTTTGTTTGAATGGTGTGTGAAATGCTGGCCTGGAGCTGGTGTTGGCTTTGTGTACACTCTCACTGCAGTTGCCTGGCTATAAACTGGCCCTTAATGACAGGAAGAGTGCTGTGTGTGTGTATGTGTGTGTGTCTGGCCCTCTGACACTCAGGTTATTATTTGACTAGTTTTATGATGCTCTGAAATCGACCACATTAAAGGGCCTTTGTCTCCCAGCTAGTCTACAGAAGGCTCATCACTGACATCACTTCACACTTTCAGGGAGCAAAGTTCACACCGTTTTATCTATGGTTGAAATGGTAAAGATAATGATGATGTATCTATGTATGTGCAAATCCCTGCACCCTCACCATATCTCCTCTCTCCCACACTCAGACTGTGTGCTGACTTACAAGCATGGTGTCATATGCTATGACATCACTCCTGTACTCCCAGCTTTCCTTTACTCCCACAGTACCCACGACAGCTATTTTTTAAAGCTTTTTAATGAGTTTTATATGTCAGATCAGCTACATGGTCCAGCAATGTCTGCTGCAGGCACTGTGCCCCATTTATCTTCCTCAGACAGTTTGCTGAGTCAGGCGGGCCTTTCATGAGTCGTCCTTTGAATCTTTTATTTTCTTCAGGCAGGTTCAGATTAGAGATAATGATTCAGTTTGTTTATGTATCCTTCCAGTAGTTGTAGTAGGTGGGAGTGTATCTGCATCTATTTATTTCAAACCAGCTCTCTTTCCAGCAGCCTTCTTGTTTCCTGTCACTCCACTTCTTCTGACACAAAAGAGGTTATGGTGACCGTTGTGCTCAGTGATGGCCAGCACATTGCTGGAACACAGTTGAAGACAGAAGAAGACAGAAGGCTAAATGTTATTTCAGGGGGTTGTGTTTTTCATTTTTGTGAATATTTGTAATATAAGCTGTTTTTACTTGAATATGATGAAGAACTTGTTCAGGAGTGTGCCGCCAGAGTAGTCATAGAATGTTTCTGTGGTTAGGAATGATTTTTTTATGATTAATGACTTGATAAATGACTTGTAAAACAACTGTTAGTGCAAGAGTAGTACCATGATCGTTCATTTTTGATTTTTCTGTTTAATTGTCTTTTTAGACGGTGAATAATCTAACCTAAGATTTTAAAATGAATGTACAAAATTCTCACATGGCTGCAGTGCACATGTCAGAACAGCTCGTATTCAGTGAGAAAGTAAGTATTTGGCTCAACGCACAGCCCTGTTAAGTACCTGGAAAAGAGATCTTTTGAGTTTGATCCTGCTGACTAATGTCAAACATGTCCTACCCCTTTGGATAAACTAGTTGTACCATACAATGGAATGCTGTGTTTGAAGAATTTAGCTAAACTGCTTTGTTGGTGTTTGCAATGGCTAATCACAGTGACTGTTCCCATCTTAACTATATCCTTTTCCGGCTGGTTGGATCATAAAGGTTGTTGTGCACTCGCTGGTTTGTTCTCTACACCTAATGTAGAGCTTGACAAGTTGTTTGGAAGATTCTCATTCTTCTCAGTATGTGTATCTCTGCTGATGTTGGTCTCAACATCTTTCAAAGTCAAAAACTCTAATGACTTCAAGGCTTCTTCCAGAAACAGCATGATTGTAAGGTTACTTTCTGGAAAGCATTAACCACGCATAGCACTGGAGTGCCTCCCCCAAACCCTCCTCCCACAAGGGGGTGGGGGGCGTAGGAAGGGAAACCGGCGTTATCACCAGCTTCATACAGTAGGTGTGAAATGCTGTGATACTTATCTTATCTGATAGGCAAGAAAACATATCTGGCTGAGAATGAGAGGGAGAGAAAAAGGCTCAGTTGCGTAAACACCAGCGCTGACTGAGAAAGAGGCACATGCTTGCATGCTCACACAAAGGACCAGTTTTGTTTGTTACTGTGGCCTTTAGCACCAGTACAGCAGGTCTGGCACTCAGACGTAACTTGCTTTTTTCACTTAGTCATCCATTTGTTCTGTTTTGCCTATTTCCTCCACCTTAAAATACTAAAAAAAGAAAGAAGCTATTTGAAGGTGGTGTCCTGGATAAATCTTTATTTGCCCATAATGCAAGGTTCACTAGTAAAATCTCTTTATGGGTTTTGTGCCAGAAGCAGTTTGAGAAAAACTACTGATTGTTCTTCCAGATGACAGCGCTTTCCCAAGTTAATCTTGTCTGAGGTGTGTGTGTGTGTGTGTGTGTGTGTGTAAATATACGTGTCTCCAGGCAGAGGCGGTCCATAGGAAAGCTGTGATTTTTCACTTACAAGGTAATTGCCTCCTGTTGCAGGGGACGACAATTTTGTGATCTGGGCCGTGTTGGGAGGTGCGCCAGTAAATGATCATAACATAGATGCACATGCACACCTCCCTGTCAGGCCTCTGTTTGGAGGGCAGACACATGCTCTGCTATTATCTCGTCACACACACACACACAAGGCAGGAGAAAGATTTGGGGAGGGAGACTGTCATTATCTGCAATCAAGCACAGAAGACAAGAAAGGGAAATCTGTTAAGTGAGACTGAGATTGAGATTGATAGCCATAAATAGTATTAAAAAGTGGAGGGTGTATGATGTTAGAGAATGAGTCTTTGCTGTGGTGTCGACCCAGGATCCTCCCATTTGGTTTCCTAATATCCATTCCTACTTTCTCTAAAATAAACAGCGTCTGCCACAGAGTTCAGCCCCTAAACCCCCTACAACCGTCTTTTAAGGCCAACGGTGGGACAAGAGGGTGAGGAATGCATTGCATCAGGTGAAAGTGTCCCCAGTGTCTGGGAACAAGCAGCCATCTCTCGGCAGGCTTGTGAAACATTCCTGTGCTGTCTCTCACGTCTGGATGGAGGGATGGAAGGGCGGGAGGCAAGCGGCATGGAGCTGTGGGCTCTCTTTGTCTGGTCTGGCCTAACCCCACCACAAAAACACAAACGGCACTCTCACTGCGGCCTCCTCTCTGCCAACAGGCAGGCTGTATGCCAGCCAGGCAGTAGGTGTGTGTGACAGCGATAGCGCTACTATATGCGTGAAACAAAGTTCATATGGCGTCGAAAGCTCAATCCGAAATGCAGATTTGTGTTAGTTGCACACACATAACCCCTCCTTCTCACTTATTCTCTGTCAGTGGTAACTCTATATCACTGGACAAATCACTCTGTAATAAGCCTCTGTAAAAGTCAAGTGCCTGCCAGCTATTAAATACACTGTTAGCCTAAAGTGCAAATTGACTGTTGCAGATGAATGGCCTGTGGGTTGTGTTTGGAAAGTGAGCCAGGAGAGTAAGACACACTCTGTATCGATAGTATTGATCTGGCCCTCCTTGAAGGCCAGCTGAATAGATGTACTGCAATGTTTTCAGGCATACTTAATATGGACGGATGAGGCTATTGAGAGAAATAATTGTTGTGATTGATCAGGATCGTTATTTGAACAACTGAAAAATGCCTTTGACAAAGAAAGATATGAAAAATATTGTTGCACTGCTGATATTTGTCCTGATTCAAACTACTTTTTCTAAATTAATCTTCTTGTCTTTTTCCAGGAATCTTGGCCACAACAAGTTGACGGACCTCAATGTTGAAGCTTTTGAGAACCTTCCCAACTTGAAAGAGCTGTAAGTAATCACTGACAGAGTTGGGTTTATTTTTGTTTTTACCAGTTTTTAATTTTATTAAATTAAAAAGTAGACTATGTCTGAACATTACTGTTACCTTCAGTGTAATGCATTTAATCTAACTGGAAGCTTAGCTCACTAAAATTTTTAGGAACCTTGTTGAAAATGTTTCCAGTGGCCCAACTCTACTGCCACACTGTCCTCACACATACACTTGATTTATATTGAGGCAATAGGCAGGGACTACCTGAACACTTTCTTCCCTAGGTGTGTGTATGGCCCTGTTAAGAGTCTATTATTTCTTTGTTGTGCGTGTTTAAAATGTTAAACTCTAGCTTAATTTTTTTTAAATGTTAATCCATAAGTGTCAGTTGCGATACATTTGTATTAATGACTAAATTTTGACTAACGTCCATGGTTGCCACTCTACTTCCTAGTAGCATCATCGTATGCGTTTCCTCGAACTAAGTCCAATTGAGAGTAAAGTGGTGGTTTTCTATATTAAGCCTCCCCTCCACCACCCGATACTGTGGCCAACGCTGGCCTTGTAAATATTTTATATGGTGAGGAGAGGGCTTGGCTTTGTGTCACTCAGCGCCAGTACACAAGACACATACACACACATACACAAGCTAACTGTTGATACACACACTGGTGACATCTTTGGCAGGCTGGCCGGCCAGTCATACGCTCCTCGACATCTGTTTTACTCCCATGTTATTTTTGGTTTTTAAAGGATGACTTGATGCCTGCTCTACGGCAGACGTGACAAGTTGTGTTTGAAATCTTTTGATTTATATAAAGTTTGATTGACTTTAGCCTCATGTGATGGAGCATGTGAAAGCTAGCATGTACATTTTGTATAGAAATGACAGGTTCACAACTAATATTTGATGTAGATTAAGGTTGATTTTTAAACTTACATTGAAGATTTAAAATAAGAATTTATATTTTTGGTTATTTTTACCAGTAAGACTACCTAATGTTTTTCCTGTGCTCCTAATTCTTTCAAGTGTCTACTACTTGGTTAAATGCCTTTTTTAAGTCCTCATAATAACATATTCATGTGCATGTTTTTATTCAGGGCACAATTTTGTTATCTAACCAGCTACTATGTGTGTGTTTGTCACTTTCAGGCGGCTAGACCACAATGAGCTGACGTCCATACCAGATTTAGGACAGGCTGCTTCCAAGATTGTATCTCTCTACCTGTGAGTACTGCCCCATTCAATGCTTAACACAGTACCAGAATTATCTGGCTCTCCATTAACTGTATTCTGAGGTCACTGGCCTCTTTGAAATACTCCTGAAATAGTATCCTGCATCTGTGGAGGATGCAAATGCCTTTGCATCTCAGAAGTAATACTGCATTTATGTGACTCTATTGCATTAAACTATATCAAAAGATCTCCACTTGAGCTCCTTTGGCGTAAATATGGAGCTCTGTCTGGAGCGATTAGTATGTGGTCAAGTAACTGACTAGTCTTGTTGGCTGGCCATGGGGTCCTGTCTACAGTGAGTCGTGCTGGCTGCTTGGGAGTGTCAGCTCGTATATAGTTCCAACTTGGTTGCTCCCAGTTGTGAAACTGTGCCTGTAGGGACTGCCTGCACAGGCATCCAACTAGAGATTTACTGCCCTATTTGGGTAGGGCGCGTGTGCGCTTGTGTACATCTCAGTAGTCCATCAACAGTTTAATTTATACACTGTTAATGGAAACTCATGGCAAGAGAAATGTAGTTTGGTAACTTTATTCAAGTTGTCAGAAAATACAACCTCTGAGTACCCTGGAAATCCAGAGTTCTCACAAGAGCACAATTTGAATTTGCTCAGCAAGTTACTCTGGCATTGAGTAATGCTGCTCATTAACTATACCCTTATAGCTGAGCTGCACCAATCACATCGGTGTATCTGATATAGGCGGGCCATAGGCAAACTAAACAGATGACAACAGTTTAATCTACCAGTTAGCTCCACTAATAGCTAAGCGTATGGGGCTCTTGAAACGTCATCCTGTGTGTAGTTGTGATTGGTCGTAGTGTTATCCAATTGTTTGCAGTGAGATTTTCAAATGCACGCTTGGTGCAACCTCCAGAGATGGGTGACTTTCATTACTCAATCCCAGACCCTTAATCCTTCGGATTTGGGTATGGATTTCCAGGCTTACTGAGGGAAATACACAGAAATGTATCATGTGAATATTATGATTATGGCGGTACGCCGCTGCAGAATGAATATAGGGGAAACACTCTAGGGGATGTTCATAATACTTTTTTTGTTAAGTTGGAAGTTACATTTTAGGAAATAAACTAATAATAAAGTACTGTTACTTAAATGGTTAAAACCATACTTAGACCAGCCAGACCTCATTATTTGTACACTTTTATTTAAGTCTTCAATGTTATCTCAGCCAGTGTTTGTGTTACTATGATGCTCAAGAATATCTAAAGGTATGCAAGGCAGACAAAACAAACCGTACAATGAAATGCTTATTACTAAGGTTACACCAAAATAAGCCTAAGATAAAAAATCAAACACTAAAGCTGTTATAAAAGCTTATGACGATTCTTATTATCAAGATAATGGCAATGCTTCATGGTTTCAGCTTCTATACAAACGCACACGCACACATAATCGTGACAGCATTCCGGTCGTATCATCTGTTGGGTGGTGTTGTTTTTCCAGCGTGCCATAGTTTGTTCCCCTTGTGTGACCAGGGAACATTCTTACATCTCATTCAAGCTGAAACAAGAAAGTCAAACCCCCCCTAAGCTAGTTTAATGCTAACCGTTAGCTTCAAACTGTGTATGCTTTCACACCCTGCTAGCATTCCGGCTGACGGCCTGGTGGTAAACTATGCAGGTGTGGTTCCTGTAATATTAGTCATGATCATATCATGTTCAGTGCTGATATTTGTTTGAGTCACACCTCTCCTTGCGTGTCATCTGTCTGCTTCTCAGAATTGATCATGATGCACTAATGTGGTCAGAAAATTTCTGTAAGCTGTGGACAGTTAGTAAGGGGGGGATTTGAGGTTTGATTAAGCAACTCTGACATCTGTCTGTTTCCAAAAGTGTGAACTATTTTGTTATTAGGTTTGCTATCAGTCTAGATCTGTAGGGTTTAGCACAAACTCCTGTTCAATTTGCTTGTCAGAAAAAACAGACTGAAGAAAGTTCACCTTTACTTAAACAAACTTTGCCGAGTCGCAGCCCCTGCAAATAATCGGGGTGTCTTTTTTTGGCCTGACTTGAAGCCTGTTGCTAGGGCAAGGCCTGTAGGCCTGATGGGAGTGGAGGCTGGAGGGAGGGTCAGATCTTTACAAAGCCACACAGCTGAAGTGAAAGCCCGCTGAAGCACTTGCAGCTGCAGCTGTCCGTCACATGGCTAACAGTAAAATGGGTGACAGTGAGAAGGGGAAGGAGGAAGGGATGGGGGATGTGAACAGTGTCAGATCAGGGTGACATCACCACATGTTAAAAGAGGAATGGTCGAAGAGAAGTTGTGGAGAACGCAGTAGGAGTGTATAGAGAGGCAAAGCAAGGAAAAAAAGGGAAGCAAGAGGTGAGCTCATGCTCATGGGTTATTCCCAAAAGCAAATCCAATGCACACCGTCTCCCTTGCCAACTACCAAGCACTCTGGAATGTGAGCGTTTCTGTGTATGTGCCCTGTGTGTGGTAGAAGCAATAGTATAGACTGCAGGGCAGTGTTACTGTGCCACTGGTTGAGAATGAGAACGTCTGGAATGTCATCTGACTACAAGTTTATGTGAGACAAAGGTTTGGCACGCACACACACACACACACAGCAAATGGACTGAGAATCTATCTTCAGCCCCTCATACAACAGTAAACTCTCAAAAAGGCTAAGAGCCCATTTAATGCGATAGGGCTGTTTGATTATGGAAAACATAATCAATGAGATTTGGGGGGGGTATTTGCAGTCAATTCTAAAAAGCATCATATATCTTAAAATTACATTCCAGGAAATATGTGAGTGATCTTTCTCTCACAGGAAGAGTCTTTGGATCAGAATAAAATCTTTTACTAGTTTAAGTTGGTTCAACTTTCCAGATTTCACACAACAATTCCAGATACATAACGCAATGTGCATCTCACAATGCATTTTTACTCACTATGACCACTACTACTGTCATTACTAAACAGTCACATCCCCGTCAGTGGGATTGTTTGCTAGCTAACCTACGCTATGGAAAAATCCAGCACATAGACGGTACCTTACAATAACAGTATGTGAATTAAACGTCACTGCATATTTTACTCACATTTTAACAACAACACAAAATGCTGAGGGAACCTGGAACACGTTTTAAACAGTAAGTGAATACAGCGTGTTGAGGGAATACAACTTATCCTTCAGCGGGGAGGCAGAGGCAGAGGGACCACAGGGTTAGCTAATGTTAGCTTCTTATCTCATCTGGGGTACGATAAACAGTGAATTCATTAAAGTCAGTGCCCACGACGCTATTTTCCAAGCGACTATAGCTTTCATTTTTCACACGGTTTTCATGGTTAATCAGCCGCTGAGGCTTTCATCACGTGTTTATCACTGTGCCTGAGGAGAAAATGTTGTACTCACATCAGGACTTTGCGAGTGATGACGTCCTGTCACTGTTCCAGGTGCTCACCCTCGAAGGGGAGAGAGAGTGGATGACTGTTCGCTTGAGTTCAGGGGAGCAGACAGCTCTTCAGAGCCGTGTAGTTACGACTTCATGACATTTTTTTTTTTCAAATACTAAAGGAGTGACGACACTGTGTAATATAATTGTTTTTTCTCAATTACTCTGTTTTTGTTATAGTTAGGAGACAACATTGTGATCAATATTAACATTCGATTACTTGCGCTGCCCAAATATGAGGTTGCTACTGTCTGACTGCCTCGGAGTGTTTGAGTGTGCTGGTTGCTGAAGACGTTTGCGCTGTCTGATGTAACTGAAAAAGTGAATTGTATTTGTAGACACATTAAAAAGTAAACAGCACTTTTCCAGGATTTCTGGCGTTCTGAATGTTCAATTAAATCCCAATTCCTGCGGTGTCGGGCAATCTAGGTACTTGGGAAAGTACCTAGATTGTCCTTCTGCACTACTCACTGGACTCAAGCAGCATGCCTGTAGTTACGCACAGTATTTATCATATTGGGAGGTGGAGAGAGCAATGGCTTGTAGACACATTTAACATGTAAACACGCCTTATTGGACAAAACAAACAAAAACAATACAAACCTTTTTTAGTAATTATATTTAATACTACATGAAGATTTTATGTTAATTCAGCAACTGTCAACATTCGTGATGATTACGTTTTGCCAAGATAATCCTCAGACAGTAATCGTTACCAGCACAAGGCTATTTGGAGCTATCTGATTCGGACTCCTTGAATGTTGCACTTACAAAGAAGTTGATGGTCCTGTGGGAGTTCAGTATACAAAATTATAAAAAAGACTACTTTATTCAAGACTACTGTACTAGTCTTGAAATAAATAAGGAGTGTTTTCTTTCTCTTCTCTTAATCTCTTGCTTGGTAGAAAAAAGGTGACTTTTCTTGGACCATTTTCCACTTCCTGCAGCTTTCATCCCCTTCCTTTCACTGGCATGTCTGGCAGTTGATAGCTGCCACTCTTGTGGAATTCATTAGGCACAGATAAACCTGACTGTATGGTGGTAGTGCTGCAGTTTAAACCTCTCTATGGTCCAATCACTAACACTTTATTTAGATAGACCAATCACAACAGATACATCTTATCAAAAACATTGTTTAAGTAAAAAAAAGTCACCTGATCACATAGAAGCTCCTCAGGAACCAACCAAAGACCACATGCCAGGCTCCCACAGTCCCACAGTGCTGTTGTCGAGCCCACTGGGATCCCACAGACTCCCAGAATGCCACAGCAGGACGGTAAAAAAAAGTTTTTAAAAAGTTTTAAAAACAGTGTCAAAGTGACAGCAGAGCAGCACAAACTTTCCCACTGTGGTCATCGGCTGCCCAGTCAACATCAAAGCAGTCCTTTAAAACAACTTGGGATAGAAATCATATGGCCCACTGGATGATCTGATTTTAAAATAATTCTCCTTTTGTCCCGACCGCCAGCTTCAAACGTAAGGGACGGGCCAAACAATCGCCCCCAGAGATGACACTGGAAACGCTAGAATGGGCTTGCAAGTGTAAACCGCTGATGCACTTTCCATACATCAAAAGAAATGTCAAAATGAGCCAGGCTCATGATAATCGGATGGTCAATGGGGCAGGGTAATGAGATTTGGAATTAAGTGGAATCAAGGCGAAGGACATCAAAGGGAACAAGACAGAACCCAGCTCCTCTTTATCAGAAATGTCACTGGCCGTATGATGACTTTTTATAAAAGCTACTATTGTGTGTATGTATGGACTTCAAACACTTAGAGCGTGGGGCTTTATCTGTATTTCACATGCAGCTTGGCTCTTACTCTTGTGGTGGTGGTGGGGGGATTTGATTTCAGTGCTGGAAGGAGAACAGGGGCGAGAGAACGAGTGAGAGAAGTCAACCTCTCCCACCAGTTTGAGACTGATCTGTTTTTCCCATCAAAGGTCACCAGCTGTTGACCCCACCTCACCCCTTCATTATCCCCCTCCCTTTCTCCTAGCCCATTCTTTTACTCCCTCCTTTTGCTCATGCTCACTGTAGCCACTGTCTGTCTGTTGCTGTGTCCCATGTGTGTCTGTTGTGTGTGTGTGTGTGGGCGTGTGTGTGTGTCCAAGAATGCTTGCATGGCTCATCCTTAACTATTTCTACCACTGTTTATTCAGGTGGGCCACTGTGGTGTGACCCCCTCCTCCTTTAAGACACCAATAAATGTGTGTGTGTGTGTGTGTGTGTGTGTGTGTGTGTGTGTGTGTGTGTGTGTGTGTGTGTATGTATGTATGCATATGCGTGTGCGTGCGTGTGTCCATCTGCTGGATGAAGGCTAGAAAGGAAGCAGGAAGGAGGGACTAAACTTGTTTTGACAAGTTGGACTGGTGGGACACCTGCTTTCTCGTGTTTTTCTGTCAAACACTCATATATACACAACTTAAAAAGTTTTAAGCTTTTAAATAACAAGGAAGCTGAGTCTTTTGTCATTTTTTCCCCCAAATTCTGTCAACATCTCCGTAGGTCAAGTGAATTTATCTTTCAATATATGATTTTGGAGTAAATGTTGGACAAGTGATTAACTGCCCAACCTCTGAGAAGACTAGTGTTACAATACCTGCATAAATTACTTGATTTATGGTAATCCATGCAGAGCATCAGATTTGGGCAAAATGGATTCCAAGCTGGTCAGCTCCATGTTAGAAAATGGGGCTTAAACACCGGTCCTTGGAGTAAAAGACAGTTCGGTAGACTCTGTGTGATTTGGGGGGGCAATTGCAGCGTTGTTGCATTTTTCATTTGGTTTGGTTTGTATTCACACTGCACTTTGTCAAGTGCCCCACTGTAAACAAATGATGGTCGCTGGTCTAACGGACAGAATATCTGAGTGAAACTCGCCGACACTATTGGTCAAAAATAATCGAGCAACACCAAATTTATAACATTTTCTGTTTTTCTTTAGTGTTTCTAATATTTGAGAAGAAGGAAAACTATGAGCAGCTGACAAGACAGCGAGTGAAAGAAAGGGCGGTGCTGATGAGAGATAGATGAGGATGTTTTTTTTTTATCACACCTAGCATCAACCTTAAATCATATATAACACTGTTTTTTGGTTTACTTCCTATATTTGGGTCAGATTGCATTCTCACCCAGAGCGAACCAAACTCTGGTGCACTTGGAAGCGAACCGAGACCCCCGTTTTAAAGCGGGTTAGGGTTCAGTTAAAACGGACCAAACAGCTCAGGTGTGAAAGCAACCTAAAATACCGAAGACTTTAAAAACCTTGCATAAAAAAAGAACACCTCCATAAAATTTAATGTAGCTTTCACTTGAAATAACCCCTAGTGCATGAAGCTATAGCTGGTGTCATCTGGGTGGGTCTGCTTTCTTAGTGCTTGAATAATTTGTTAATTACCAAATAAAGTTACTTTATTTGATCTTTCCCTTCCCTTCTGACAATCTCTCTCGTAATTTTTTTTTTTTTCAAATATTTTTTCCTGATCAATCGGGTACATAAATGTGATATCAAATTATGTTTTAATTCCCAACCCTAGTTAGCACTTAGGCATGTGTCAAATGTGTCCACCAGCAAAGGCTTTGATGTACGCTCAGATTACACTGGCCATCAGACTCCTAACATGCTCACACATATGGACTGTCTTTGTCTTCTGTGCCTGCTTTGCATATTATATATCTACTGTATACATGTGTCTGTGTTTTTGTTTGCAGAATAGTACACACATGATTTTGTGCGCTTGTGTGTGTGTCTATCACTTTAGCATCCCACTGTCCTCTTCTCCGCGTTCTAGGGCAATGACAGAGCACTGCCTTTGTCGTTTGTTTTTCTTTCTCTTCTTCTCTATGTGGAATTGTGTCATGGTCCCCCAAAAAAACACCACAGATGTATAGGAGGACAGGAGACTCCTTAACAGGGCCAACATAACAGCCAAAACTGCATAGATAAATAAATAAGAGCTTCTGGCTCTCCCAAGCTAACTAGGTCTGACAAAACAGAGCTGGGGTATCTTGATGTAACACTTCCTTGTGTGGAGGCGCCTTTAAACATTGAACTAGAAAGGGTGTTATGATATTTCTCCTTTCTGGGTACAGGTGAATCAACGACCAATTGTTTGTGTTCATAATTTGTTTTGTTGCATCTTTTGAAAATTGTTTAAGTTTGACTTACTCTACTTACTTTTACTCTGTTATCTTCTCAGGAGTTCCCACTCCTTTGTCCATTACACCCCACACGGAAGTACTCCGAAATCCCCCTTCAAGTGCCTCTGGTTGATCGCCCCAGGCGCCATCTATCTAATAGATTTAGCGTCTAAGCTCTGCGGAGAAGCACAGGTGTCCTTGGAATTGTTTAAAGAAGGCCTGCCTCTGTTGGGAAGCTCTTAAAGTACACATGTTGTGGTGGATGAAGAGCACTTTGTTCTGTGTGCTCTGCTCTCTTTGTGCCTGAGAGTGGGTTGGAGTGTCTTTGGTGGGTGATGAGAAAAGGACACTGAAGTTAAGAAGGATAATTTATTTCAAGAAGGTGATATAGGTAGCTCGTAGGGTTGAGATGTAGGTATGTGAGGATGATTTTTCAGCCACACCTAATGTCTTTTTCTATGTGTTTTTTTTAATTTTACAGACATCATAATAAGCTCCGCAGTATAGACGGCAGGCGGACCAGAGAGCTGGCTTCTGTGGAAACCCTGGACCTGAGCAATAATGGCATCACTGAGCTCCGAGGGCAATGCTTTCCCGCAGGCCTCCAAATCAGAGACCTGTAAGTACAATCTCTGAGTGCTGTGGTCCACAACACACCAGTCTTTAAAAACAGTAGGTACCTAAATAAATGCGCTGTTTCTGCATTCAGGTACTTGAGCAACAACAAGATCAGCGTGTTGGAGCTTGGCGCTCTGGACCATCTGGGTTCGACTCTACAGGTCCTGAGACTGAGCCGAAACCGCATCAGCCAGATCCCTGTGAGAGCCTTCCAGCTCCCGAGGCTCACCCAGCTGTGAGTACCACTGGATTTCATCCTTTTAACAACATAGCTAGTGTGCTGACAGGGTTGTGTTTTGATTTGTCAGAGCAGTTTGACTTGCAAAAACAATATGTTTTTGACCTTGTTGTTTTGGCAGAAAATGATTTGGAGAAACAAAAAGAAAAATTTTAAGTGAGGAGGAATTGTTGTGTGTGTTCATCGAGCTCTGTGTGTTTAACATTTGGAACGCTATTAGTGTGAGCTATACCTCTAGGGGCGGATAAGGTCTGACTAGGTAAACACCGGCGCCCTATTATCGGTGATTTATTGTCTTCATCCATATCCCTAAAGTGGTTCGTTCATTCCCCACAGCGTGCTCCATTATCTTCCAACTGCCCTCCTAACATCTTAACAGTAAAGTCGACCTATTTGTAGCTCAACGCCTCCATTCTGGAGAATGAAGAGACTTGCCTAATGGGAGTCTTACCCCACTGTGACACTGTATTTACACATGCTAGTGGAGATGCACATTAGACACAAAAGAACCTGTGTGGATGTTTATCTTTACCAACCAAGCCCTCTCTCTCTCTCTCTCTCTCTCTCTCTCTCTTTCACACACACACCAAATCTACAGATTCACTGTTACATGCAGAGATAAAAAGCACTGGGGTGTTTAACATCTTATACCTCCCTTTAGTATCACTGTAATTTCATAGGGTCATAACTTGACCCTTGTTTGCAAGCTAAAGCCTGTGGGTATACTGTGCTGGCGTCGTGCCACAGGTGAAAAGGACACCACTAAGGAATGCCTGTTAAGCTGGGGGTTTGTTAACTACAAAATACTCCAACTGAAGCGTGCAGGCTACAGGATTCGTTGGTTTTGACTTCACTGTGATGATGCTAATAGAATGAGGGCAAAACATTCCTCAGTCAAAAGAGGGGAAAAGGTAGATGATCTGCTTTGAAATGTGGGGAATATTTTTGACAGAATTTACAAAGTATGATTAAATGCCTCACTGGTTTCCTCCCATGATCAGTCGCTACATTTGTTTTGTTTGTCTGTCCACACTGCAGTGAGTTGAACAGGAACCGTATTCGTCAGGTGGAGGGTCTGACCTTCCAGGGTCTGTCCAGCCTGGAGGTACTCAAGCTTCAAAGAAACAGCATCAACAAACTGACTGACGGAGCCTTCTGGGATCTGGCCAAGATGAAAGTCCTGTATGTAAAAAAATAGATAAAATAAAATGGAACAGTATCAAAAACACATTTACATGAAATTACAAATTTGCCAATTATTATACATTATGTGACTGATTTGTTCTTTTACTCAAAACACTCAACATCATAATCATAAACATCTGTTTAGTGTTAACAGTAACAGTAATAATAACAGTTTAGTATCTAAAACTTACCATCTGATTTATGGAGTTTAGGTGCAGCACATAAAACAAGCACCACCTGATAGGATAACCCTATTTGCACCAGTTACTGACTATTACTGCAATACTCACCTACCAAACCTTATAAGAATAAGATATTTTTGTACTTACTGGAACTTGCCCCCATCACAACCATCACACCTTTTCCTGTTGACATGCAATGTTGTACGTATTATTTCAATTACATGCAAAATAACACAGTAATGGCCACAAATTGCAGTGCAATTTTTCAGGGCATTGCAGGGCACAATTACCACCAAACACTTGAGACATCCACTTGCTTGTCTATCATTGTGTCAAGATCTTTAAATTCTTACTTCCTAATTATACAGATTTTGCTTTTTTGTCACTTGCAGTCACCTGGACTACAACAGCCTATCAGAGGTAAACAGTGGCTCCCTGTACGGCCTGACATCCCTTCAGCAGTTATTCCTTAGTAACAACTCCATAGCCCCGCATCAACCCTGATGGATGGAAGTTCTGCCAGAAGCTGAGGGAACTGTGAGTACTAGCATTTAAGTTAGCCTGAGCACTCACACTCTTGTGCCATATGTCCTCTTGCAAAAACCTTCAGTAGGCAGTGGTTAGAGTTTCTAAACCTGGAATTATGACTGTAATCTGTAGACTGACTGTGCATTGGCATCAACAAAGAACATAAGTTCAACATAGTTCAATTTAAAAAATGAAGGGCATATATATATTTAAAACTAACACCAACTGCAGAGTCACATTTTTTTGCTAACTGTCTGTCGCTGAGAATCTAAACCCCTTGTCCTATAGCCTAGGAATTCAACACTCCCCACCCCCGACCATATCATCCATCTCCCTTCCTTAGGGTTAAATGACGATGTGCTTTCACACTCAATACTCTACTCTATTCTCAGAATAAGCCTGTTTATCCTATAATAAGATTCGGGCTCAGCAGCACTCAAGCCCTTCGACAACAGTTTTTGTACTCAGTTCTGAAGCGCAGGGGTTTGGCAAACTGACGTGTAATCCTCTACCGGTTGTGTTGTGGTAATTACACTGAAGGATCGCCTTCATGGCCTTTGACTACCGAATGAGGAGTCATTATCTGAGAGTCTTTCCTGTTCCGCTAACATGACATCGTATTGCTGCTGTAAAGTGCTTTGCTCAGCTGAGGCGTTGCTAACTGCGAAGTAGCCTGGGGGATCTGTGGCGCCTATGTTTGTTTATGTGTAAGTCAGATGGGATAAAGAGGTAGATGGCGTTCATGTTAGTTTGCTCTGTTTATGTCAATGACAGATTGCTCCCAGCGCCATCCCTGTATCATCCGCCAGATGCTGCACCAGTTAGCGGTTATATGATTTTTATTATCAAGAATTATGATAACCCCCACGACTGAGAAGAGAGTGACTCATCTTTATGAAGAGCCTGTTATTGCATTCCCAATAGGCCAGGCTGGGCTGGTCCTCAGGGAGAATCTCTGTACACATGACTGGTCAAGCAATCCTCAGGCCTGGCTACAGACTGGCAGCAGGAGAAATGAAATGCACAATACTGTCTTTGAGTACTGTATGAAAGACACCATAATGGGATTCATTGTTGTTTATAAACAGGATGTATCAAGATGTATTAAATGCATACATTTTTTTCTACAGTTTGAGGCTTCATTGTCACACTTCATTGTTTTCCACCTAAATCAACTTATACCAAAATAGTCTTGTTTCTCGCAGTATTTTTCTCCAAATTCCTAAAACAAGTGAAACTGCCTGGAGATCCATGCACTGTTCTAATCCAATTTGGATTTCCTCCAGCCTTGTAAGAAAAACGGGGATTTGATGGCTAGATATGAAAATAAGTTACATTCTGAGGGCTGCAGCACACATGAGTGACAGTATATTCCCCTGGGGTTTACCGCATGCTCAAGTAGGCTTATAAATGGAGGTTGTAGACATGTAAAGTTCCAACCAAGAATTTCTTTTCTTCCCTGTCAAATGGTTATGACCTCAGTTGATCTCTAAGGTCTGCTAAGCCCATTCTCTCTTAACATTTTGTGGGAAGGAAAAAGGCAAAATGGAAAAAGACATCACAGACGGGCAAATAGACGTTGAATCAGCCATGAAATTTAAGTATAATGATGTCGCGAGCGGCCTCAGCATTCTGCCAACCTGTCATCTCCTGCCAGACCTCACACAGAACATTTCTCTCTTTTGCCCCCATTTTTTCCTCTCTTTCTCTCCGTCTCTGTGTCTGCCTCTGTCCTCTTGTCTGTCTGTCTTGCACTGTTTCTCTCTCCAGGAATCTGTCGTACAACAACTTGACTCGTCTGGATGAAGGCAGTCTGGCTGTGCTCGGGGATCTCCACACCCTCCGTCTGGCCCACAACTCCATCAGCCACGTCACCGAGGGAGCCTTCAGAGGCCTCAAGGCCGTACGCATCCTGTAAGTACAGCACCCCTGCCTCAAACCGCCATTACCAAGCCCCCCCAGAAACCCACTCATTATGGTTTTGCCACTGCTGACCATAAGGCTAGGATGTGCCACTTGGGAGCAGTGAAAGCTGAGATGTTTAATATTGGTTTTGCTTCTGTGATATTTGATATTTTTGCTTACGTAGTCCCTTTATTTGACTTCCAAAAGCAGTTCTTTACTTTTCAAGACAGGTTTGCTGTCATTTGCAGTCATTAGTTGTTTTTACTTTAACAAGGCAATCGTGCATCACTGTTGTCGTGGTTTCTATGGCAACTCCTTGTTTTTTCTTTTCCCCCTTTGTCTGGTTTTTGTTTTGGATTTTACTTTTCTCTTGAACACTGGCTCCCAACAAACTTGGATCTAAAAGTGTTCTGGGTTGCCCCCCTCCCTCGAGATCCTTCCCCCTGCTTTTAGAAGCCATGAATAAAGACAGGTTTCTTTTCCCGCTGATCCACCTTTTGCACAAAAAGCCCAAACAGGCCAAATAAAAGAAAAGAAGGGAATGAAAGGGAGAAAGTCAGGGGATAAATCCAGCAGAAAGACTTGGGGGTCTTGGTTTCTAAGCAAGGTCCTCTTGGCTGTGCCTCTTCCCAGTAAGAGAGCCAGAGAGGAGAGTTGTGCCAGAGCTTGCTAGACAAGCTCTCTCTCTCACAGCGGGGGACAAGCCAAGGCACATAAGGCCTCTCTGCTGGCACATTGGGTACTAGATAACAAGCTACAGAGGGAAACAGAGGGTGGGATAGGGAGCTGAGCTTGTGGCTGCCATATTTCAGCCCCTTTCTCATGTTTGTTTTTCTTTCTTGTCTTTAATTGCATTGTTTCTTTTGGCTTTACCCCTTTAAAGTAGACTTGATACGCATTTCCTCCCCTCTGCTATCCTAAGTGTGTTCTGTCATCTCCTCCTGTTATCCCCCAATACACACACTATCTCTTTCTTGACTTTTGCATAATCTTTTCTCCCCTCTTGGTATCACCCCTGCACTCTGTGTCTTTGAGGCAGGCCTAATCTAATCAGTGGAGGGGAGGACAGGCATAGGCTGGGCCCTGAAAAGGAGCCGGGTGAGCTTTAATTGGGCCTGAGCTGCTGGCCGTGCTGGCATGGGGCTGGAGCCTGCATCGGGGTGTGAAAGCTCCAAACAAGCCAGCCTGCCCTCTAATTCTGCAACGGGGGTCGCTGGCTCATCGGGGCCCCCTTCCCTATGCCCAGTGTCCCTGCTCTACAGCCCCCACCACTGGCCTTGCTTTAACAAGGCAACGGCCATTCACATCCAGCCAACCAGAAAGAGTAGGAAATTGGCAGCCCCTGTACAGTCCAACTAAGACAGCGGCTAATGGAGACTGAAAAGAACCGGAGGGGGATAAGAGATGCTTGAAAAGCAAAGGGAGGAGGAGTGGGGGCTATTGTGGAGATGTTGGAGGGTGTGGCTGACCATCAACCTCAAAGGCCTTTCTCAAGTTTGAAAGAAAGTCTTAACGGTTCAGAGGAGTCTGTCCTTTGACTCTGTTGTTTTTCTTTTCGATAAGCATGCAGAGGGGTGGAGTGGTGGCTCCTTTGCAGCGATGACTTCACCTATAGAGGTAGTTCTTTAGACATTGCGAATAAAGTGCATTCAACTAATGTTTGGAAACCCCCAAACACTCTAAAAGAAGCCCTTTTCTCTTTTCTGTCTTTTCATTCAGTCTATTTCGTCTTTGCCCTGCCATGGTTTCTATTCATATAAAGACTCTTGGCTTGAGTTTTGGCTGTGCCATACCTGCCGCCATCGGACAAACGGACCCAACTGTTTGGCCTCTCACAAGGCATTGTGTTCCCGCCAATCTCTCAGTGCCGTCATGAATTATACATGCGTTTCCCAGCGCTGATTTGTGCCACCGCACATGCACACATACTCGCATGCCCACTCCTTCTCCACCCCTCTAAGGAAAGAATGCGCTTGGTTGGCAGAGCAGAGCGGCGGAGGGGCTCTTAAGGCCAGGTGCATAGGGGGGAGGATGATGTGGGGAGGGAGTGTGGGCGAAGGGATAACCCGTGACTTCCAGACCAGCCTCTGCCAGGGTTGTGAAACGCTTCAGACCCTGTCCCTGTTCTCCTCCTTCCATCTTTCTTACCCCCCTCTTTTCTCTCATTCTCCACAGGGAGCTGGACCATAATGACATCTCTGGCACAATAGAGGACACCAACGGGGCCTTCTCTGGATTGGACAACCTCAACAAGCTGTGAGTGTCTCCCCTCGTTCTTTCTTTTATTTCACAACCCCCCCTTCCCCGCCCTTTTGCTATTAACCCGTTCTTTCCATCCCTCTGTACTTCTCTGCCACTGATACTTAGATTTTCTCTGCTGTCCTTCAAAAACAGAGACACAGAAGTGAGCTTTCTCATTTTTCTTACATCCAAAAGTTTCCCCCCAAATACTGACTTACCCTTCATTGTCAGCTAAGTTTAATTCGGTCAATTTAAAGCTGCAGAGTTTGAGTTATTTCTCCTCATGACCCCACACTTCACTTGGTAGGGAAGTGCTCGCACTGAGCGATGACTTAAAAGGACGCTCTTCCTTTTTTACAAGGCTTGTTCATGAAACACTGAAGGCATTTTTTACGCCCTGTGGAAGGTCAGTACAGTTTCTATCCAATCCAATCTGGCTTTCATCACATGATTTCATTTTTTCACTGTAGCTTTATGGCCAAACTGGGTTCTCTTCGCTGCTAATGGATCAAGAAGCAGGCAGTTAATCATTTTTAAAGTTATTTAAGTTTTTTTCTTTGCAATTACTCATTGATGTTTTCGTCAAGGCAGCTATTTAAAAGTTCAATGTCAAGAGTTGGCAAGTTGAGAAATCACAGCGGACAAAGAGTTTTTGGCATTGAGCGGCAATCATCAACCTGCAGGATGAAAAGATGATGTCCAGCCAAGATGGTTCCCAGTGTGAGCCCTGCTGAAAGAGAAAGAAGGGGAGAAAGAGCTTTTCTTTGAGCTGGCAGGGTTTCGCTCCCCAATAGGCTTATTCCTATTTCTCCTCCATGCCTCCGCTCCTCTCGTCCCCTCCTACCCAGTCCCTGTTGTTAGGAACTTAGAGAGGGTAAAATTGAGGGCTGCATTCAGTCATCAACATCAAACGCCTCACACGCCTTGCCCTCTGACCCGGCCCCTTTTGTCACGGCGTTGGCGGAAGCGGCCCGTTGCATCCCAACTCTGGCAAAACGAGCCATGGGAAAAAGAGATTCAGAAAAGAGAAAGAACGTGTGGGACATCAAAGTGTTCACCACATACACTGGGTTTCCTTAAAGCAGCTTGTGAATGCCGCCACATGGGAGGGAAGTGGTCTAAGCCAAAAAAAAAAAAAAAAAGATAAGTAGGCATTTTATTCTGCTTTTATTTGTTTTGAGAGCCAAATCCAAATCCTTTAGAAGAAAAGTTGCAAAGTAGCGCTCTTATCATCCCTGTGATGAGGCAGCCATTTGTGTGTACATGTGGATGAGTTTGAACACCGGGGTCTTCATTGTGAACCAGCCAGCCGTGTCTCCTCTTCCTGTGAAGTAAAGGCTACAACAGGAGAGGAACGAGGGAGGGGAGGGGGCATTGGGGAGAGGGTGGAAGAAGAGATTAGGACCCCAAATCAGAGGGAACGGCAACTTACTTACTGGCTCAAACCAGGCCTGACCACATAGACACACCACTTACATGGTTGCACTTATGTTACACACACACACAACCCCACCCAGTCATTGCTATTGAATTCTAATAAACATAAAAGTGGTCTTTGAAGAGCAGCGCAGAGCCCAGGTGCCCCCCCCCCAAACTCCAACCTCTAGTCTCCCTTACCCTTCCTCCTGGCTAATCTCCACACAGTTCGGATTTCCAATACCTCAATCCCCTCTCTTATCAGATTCAACCTCACTAATTGTGCTTCTCTCCCTCTCTTGCTCTCTCTTTCCACCTCCATCTTCTCACCCCCTTCTTCCCCTCTTCACTCTCTCTTCATCTATCGACACCCTTCCTGTTGGAAACGGCAGGACTCTGTTTGGAAACAAGATCAAATCGGTGGCCAAGAAAGCCTTCTCTGGCCTAGAGACCCTGGAACACCTGTGAGTTCCACAATGCTTGGCTGCCCCTTGTCCTGGGACAAGGGGCAGCCGCGCGAGAGAGAGAGAGAGAGAGAGAGAGAGAGAGAAGTGGGGGGCGGTTACCAAAAGTAGCTGGCAGAGAGCAGACTGCTAGCAATTTAATAGCGTCTTTGTAAAAGGAGAAGACAGAGGCTTTTGCAAGCGCCCAGCTGCTTCTCTCTCGTTAGCCTAGCACAATCTCAACTTTGGCCTTTTTTTTTCCTGCCTCTGCACAGGAACAAAGTTATTGAGCACATGTTGAGCTCCGCAGAAGAAATGGAATTCCAATAAGCTCTTTCACAGGCCTCTGTCAAATATGGGCAGGGAGGGATGGAAAACTGTGGCATGTAGCACACTCAGACATCAGGCCTTATAATATTTCTACCTTTGTTAAATGTCAGACCTTTGCTAATGAAAACATGCATGTGTGTGGCCGCTGTAATGTGTATACAGTTGATGAGACATGTGTAATGTCCCAACAGGAACTTGGGAGAGAATGCTATTCGTTCCATCCAGCCCGATGCTTTCAGTAAAATGAAGAACCTCAAAACCCTGTGAGTTCTATTGATGCATTTACACAAATACACATAATTTATGTGCACAACTCCACACATGCAGACACAGCCAGCAGCCTCGAATTGGATTGAAACGCACTCTCTCAGTGCTTTTGGCATCAACACACACTATCAGAAACACATATTTAGTTACAGGTGCAGTAGATGTGATATATACCACATGTACTTACTCCTCTCCTCCTCAGTTTCATTCAGAGTGACAGCTTCCTGTGTGACTGCCAGCTTCACTGGCTGCCTGACTGGTTAGTGACACGGGGTCTGCAGGCCGGTGTCAATGCCACCTGTGCCCACCCAGAGAGCCTTAAGGGCACCAGCATCTTCCAGGCTCCGTCCAACAGCTTTGTGTGTGGTGAGTTATGTGTGTGCTTAATCTGTGTTTATGTGGGCGAGTGGGTTGTGCGCAAGAGGCGTTCAAGGCACAGATGGGCCATACTGACATCTTGGTGCTGTTGTTATTTACATAGTTGCACATATTTCTTTGTGTGGTGTTTTTGTTATGCTTGGTATTTGACCTGAGACATCCTGATGGCTCCTTAAGTGTGTTTTATTTGTTTCTTTTTACATCCAGTTATGCATAGCAGAGATCTACTGAGAGACAATTGTGATGTTTGATATTTCAGGGTTTTCCCTACCATTATGAGGCTTAGTCGCAGCATCCAAGTGGTTTGCCAAATCAATGGAGCTAAACTTTTTTGAGATCTATTGATTGACATTTGTCCCCAATTGACTTCTTTAGCAATTTTTAAGTGTTATGTATTATCTGCTCTAAAAGTTTTGAGACAGCTATGCTAATAATAATGGTCCAAAATTATGTGAAATTTGCTTTTTCTAGTTTGTAAAACTTAACATTCTTTTGATGGAGGACCACTAAACACCTAAGTCTAAAACCCTGCATTAGACTGTGATTTATGCTTCCAACTCAAGTTGTCTTTTCTTTTTATCTCGTCCTTCTGATAACTGTCCTCACTCCCTTGCCCTTTCTTACTTTCTTTCTTCCTTCCACTTCTGCCTTTCTAACTTTCCACCCTCAGACGACCTTCCAAAGCCCCAAATCACAGTGCAACCAGAAACTTTAGTGACGGTCCTTGGTAGCGACGTGCGTCTCACCTGCACGGCCGCAAGCAGCAGCTCCTCCCCCGATGACCTTTGCGTGGCGTAAGGACCAGGAGCTGCTTCGCCAAGCCGAGACGGAGAACTACGCCCACGTGGACGCTCACCACCAAGGCGCAACATCTGATGTGCCAGGTGCAGGTGGAGGTGTGATGGAGTACACCACTATCCTGCACCTGCGGCATGTCACTTTCGCCCACGAGGGCCGTTACCAGTGTATCATTACCAACCACTTTGGCTCCACCTACTCCAGCAAGGCCCGTCTCATTGTCAATGGTAGGTTTGATTTTTTTTCAAAAGGTTAAAGACATTTTGGGCTAAAGTTGTCTACCAGAAGCTCAGTAAAGGACTAATTCATTCACCTCTGTTGAAAAGGACTATAATATCATTGTCAAAGGTGTTTAAGTGTAGAGGAATAGAAGTGGTCCAGTGTCATGCTAAGACACAAGAAAGACAGGAAAAAAACACTTGAATATCTCTGTTAATATGTGTGTGATTACATCATTTCCACCAAATAAAATGCCTGTTTATGTCAAACTTATCTGAGTTTCAATTGTCCCGACTGACAGCAGAGCGATTGAGATTAGTGGCCATGCCAAGTTCTTCTCTTTCACTTGAATAAAGTCTTCTCTCTCTCGCTCGGCCTCCATCTCCCAGGATGGTATTCGGAACAAATTGATTTATCTGCATGTCATCGCTAACAGGGGGCCATCTATTCTGCACTCTGTCACTCTGCTTTTCTGTAAGTGGAGAGTATTTATCTTGGGTTTCCTGCCCAAGTCTGCGTCAGACCTCTAGCTGCATCTTTACTTTGTGGTGTAATGGCATAATTATGTTTTGCCTGTTGTCTTGGCACATACATGCGTGTAACAGTTACCTATAGAGGTTATATTTGTGGGCTTGTGCCCTGAAGTTTACTGGTTTGAATTCCAGAACCAGCTGTGAAAGCGTGGGTAGAAGAACTGAGTGCGTAATGCTCTGTCATTCCAAACAACTGCATCACTCTGAATGAGAGAAACAAACTTTAAAAACAAACAAAAAACAGACATTCGACAGTTGATTTCCCCATAATACATAAAGGTTAACAATGTTGATGTTGTTTTTCCACAGACTTTACAAATGTAAATTGTGTCTTTTCTGTCCACAGTTCTCCCATCCTTTGTGAAGACTCCCAGGGACAGCACCATCAGGACGGGCCACACAGCAAGGCTGGAGTGCGCCGCAGAGGGCCACCCGGCACCGCAGATCGCCTGGCAGAAGGACGGCGGCACGGATTTCCCCGCTGCCCGGGAGCGCCGGATGCACGTCATGCCCGACGATGACGTGTTCTTCATCATGGACGTCAAGCCGGAGGACATGGGCGTGTACAGCTGCACTGCCAAAAACACAGCGGGCACCGCCTCTGCCAACGCCACCCTCACTGTGCTGGGTAAGAGCCGCACATTCCTGTGATGAGCCTTCATTGTAGTTTAGTTGAGCTAATATTTTTGACTTGTGGTCAGTGTTGATCATTTTCCCACATCCTCAAAAATGAGTACTTGTAAATAGCTTGGCGGTCAGTTGGGAATTGGTCAGTCCGAGGCAGTAGAATGAGAGGCTTTATATTTTTCTTTTCTTGGCAGCTGTGGCCTTGCTACAGGTCAATGGCCAAAGGCCACAGTTGGGGGTCAAAGGGGGGGATGGTGGGGAAGCAAGGGGGACTCACAGAGGGGTTGTTTGTTAGGCATTCCCACCCCCCCTTTCTTTTCTCTTGGTGGGAGGGACAGTCATGGCTGCTTCACTGCAGGCCTCAGTGCTCCCAGTTTATTGGCTGTTTTACACTGTTAAATCAAACAAAACAGAGCTGCTCTCCTATAACATCTCAGGATATAGATCATCTTTGTCCTTTGTCTTTGGACTGAGCAATGCAGTCCCTTGTTGAACAGAGCTATACAAAGTGGTGGGGGGGTTCTTTGCTCACACACAATAGTTGCAAGCCATAATTTCCACCTAAAGAGCTCGGAAGCAACAGTTTCTATATCTAATGTGGTTAGACTAGTATTGTAGTGACATGTGCATATTGTGTGACTTGTGAGAGACTTGTTAGACTTTTTAGCAGTTCAAGCCAAGTGCTAATCCACTCAACAATGTAAAAATTGAAGCAAGCGACCGTGCCTCTAGACTGAATCTGTGATGTTTAGGTTTGAGAGACGGAGGGGAAGGAGAGGGGTGGGTGGCTGCAGTCGAGGGGCCCCTGTCTGCAAAAAGAGTGGCGGGGGAGAAAAATGGGAGCCAAAGAAGAACTGGAAAGGTGGAGTCAGTGTGTGGGGGAAGGTAGGCAAGTGGAATTTAGAGAAAATAAAGAGGGGTGAGGGTGGGTGGGTGGGGGGGGAATTGATGGGGAGGGAGAAAGAATTGATAGAAGAGAGAGGGGCGACTGAAGTGGGCTAAGTGAGATCTCTTAATCTGTGTATGTCCTACTGTGAGGGGAAGTGCTCAGTCTTGAGAGGAGAGGCCTACTTTAACACACACATTCAGTTCCATGTGCTCCATTCAGCACAATGTAAAGTTGCCAGGGAAACACAGAGGACATTGTTCTCAAGAGGATCCTGTCCCGAGAGAACTCTTGTTTGTGTGCTTTAATTAAAATGTATGTCCAAATGAACTGATTTCATAATCCATAAGCATTACAGATATGAACTCAGATGTATAAATGGGAATGTTAGATGAGACTGTCAGCATGAGCATGAGCATGAGGCTTTCCGTGATTGGATATCACACTCAGAACATCACACGTGCTCAGCCTATCCAGCTGACTCAGCAGTCTGTAGTCAATACTGTGAAAAAGCAGAAACCTAAAACTTTGACGGCATAGAATAACAATAGAATAGAAATCCCTGACCTCAGGAATCCTAGAGTCCAAATTATTGACGAGAACCATATCACTCTAGAAACACCCCACCTGGCCCAGGACCTGGAGGACCGCAGCGTGGTGGTCGGCGACACAGTGGCCCTGCAGTGTAAGGCCCTGGGCAGCCCACCGCCCCGCATCACCTGGCTGCGCAACGACCAGCCGTTGCGCCCCTCCAACAGACACCACTTCACCCCAGGGAACCAGCTGCTGGTCATCGGCTCGGCTTCGTTGGAGGACGCCGGCCGCTACACCTGCCTCATGTCCAACACCCTCGGCACGGAGCGCGCTCACAGCCAGCTGGTGGTGACTCAGCGCCGCAGCACCTGCACAACATCGGTGGGGCCAAGCACGGTCACTATAGGGATCATAGTCATCGCTGTGGTGACGAGTATTGTGGTGACGTCGCTGGTGTGGGTTTGCATCATCTACCAGACCAGGAAGAAGAGCGAGGAGTGCAGTGTCACCAACACAGGTGAACTTGGATCTATTCAGTCATATTATTATGGGTAAAAAAAATTTTTAAATTTGGATTTAGTTAGGCAATCCAAAAAAAATGATGGCCTGGTTGTAATGTCCTGTGTTTGGCTCTTTCATTTCTCCCAGATGAGACAATAGTTCCTCCAGATGTACCCAGCTACCTGTCCTCCCAGGGCACGCTGTCCGAGCGGCAGGATGTGTGTATCCGCGTGGAGGCCGGCGGTGGCCCTCAGCCCAACGGACACATTATAGACACCACAGGTACGTGACAGTTCAGACTCTGCTCGGCCCGCCAAATGTTTTCGCTGCCTAGCAGTTTCTCCATGAGCAAAGTCGGTGCGTTGCATAACGCTGTCTCTGAAGACATCCGCACAGCATCCGAGATAATTGCTGCCGACACCCTAACCACAGTGTTGACATACAGTTGTTGATTTTCTGTCTCCAAATCACTTTATCTTCTCTGTCCCTCCCCGCCTGCAGGTTTCAACGGTGCAGTAGTGTGTACAGATTGTATGGAAAACGGCAGCAGCTACTCCAAAGATTCCGACTACCTGACACACGGGTTTGGCCATGCTGGATGCATGGAGTACCAACAACACTCTGTTCCCCCACCTTACTCTCACTGTCATCCAGGGGAGCTGCATGACGCAGGGCCACATTCAACCCCTTTCTGCAACGGGACACCCAACGGGCTCCGAAAGGACATTCAAGAATCCATGTTTCCAAAAAAACACAATACATTACAGCTGGACCAACATGATAGAAAAGGTAAGGTGTAGTGGGGGTTAAATGTACTTTGAATGCTTAAAGTAGCCTTCAGGTCCTGCACTACATCTGCTAACAAATGCCAACAATCACAGTCAGGTAATTCATCCAGCAGGCTTTTTGAAGCTGTTTTTTTCTAGGAATATCATATTATATATATATATATATATATATATATATATATATATATATATATATATATATATATATATATATATATATATATATATATATATCAGGTGATACCATGAGAAACTACTTGGAATTAAGGAACCCTTGTCAAGGCAAATTCCTTTGAATGTGACTGTTGATGGATTGGCTCCTACCAGAATTTGATAGTGTATCATAGTTGCACGCCCAGAGCCCCTTAGGATATCTCTCTAAAAACACTGCAAAGAAGCACTGACTTGTGACTCCTGCCAAACTCTTGCAGTTGCACGTCTGGGCGTGTTCTGGGATTCAGCCTCTTAAATGAGGAGTAATACCAGTGGAATTGGCCTCCAAATACCAATTCTCCCCACTGCATGTCAAAGCAGCCCTATGCGCACATTCCGCTGCTTCTATATCCTAAAGCTGAATGCATATTTGTCTACATACATGCCGCGTCACTGACTCTGACTGTTTCTCCTTCCTCCACCTTCTCTTCGTTGTTTGTCAGCGAGCAGAGGGGGACAACCAACGGTGTGCTCCCCATCACAGGAGGACTCCTTCCACAAGCCGGTGAAGCTGGCCGGCGTAACGGGCAACAGCCGTCTAGAAAGTGACTGTGAGACTGAGCTCAGGCAGACTCTGCTCTCCAATGGACACACCCTCAGAGCCTCTCAGAATGAGAGTGCCCCCCTAAGGAGAGCCAGCGACTAGCAGGCGCTTCATCCAGCCCAGAAGTGGACCCGCGGTTGCTGAGTGGACTTTTATTTTTTTTGCACTGGGAAATAAACTGCTACCTCATATCGAGGCGATTGATCCTGAGCCTCCTGGATCTGGACTGAAAGGGAGTACCAGGATGTGAAAAGGCAAGGGGCATCCGGAGTTTGAAGGTGGAGCTTGTGTGGGTGGCGTCCCATCTGAGCGTATCAGCTGTATATAGTTAAAAACCTTCCTTTGGGAGGTGGCCAATAAAAATTCTAGCTCCAAAAAATGTGACTTGCATTTGAAGCATGTAAATGTAGGGACTCTTGTACAGTATATGTATGTGCAGGGAGAAAAAAAGAGAAATATACCTTTGGACATTTGACTGTACATAAGAGTTTTCTTATATTATATATTATATAACTTTTACAAAAAGAGTATTTGAATTTATGTGCATGACAAAGAAAGGAGTGATGGTATTTTTTTATATTATTAAAAAAACAGCCTTTTTCAGCTTCTACCAACGTTCAGCTGCGGTGCCTTAATGCATGATCAAAGAAAACTCAGCATATATAAAGTGACTTTTTGTGAGAGATTCTGGTACACTCTTTATAGCAAACAAAACAAACACTTGATTGCACTTGAATGTTTTTTTGACAAATGGTGCCAACCATGGCCTTACAGACACACCGTTCACATTCATTATTATATGAAGGAAGAGCTTTGATGTAAATTATTTTGGCACGCTGGATGGTTCAAGCTGGGATATTTGTGGTCAGTTAAAGCACTTTTTGTATTTACGTCATAAACAATTGTGTACATGATATCTGCCAATAGGAATGCAGCAACCTCCTCCATGGGAGGAGACATTCCACTTATTTTGACACAGTAGTCAACAGTACATTAAACATTAAGGCTCCTCCACCGGTTTCACAATACTACAAGTTGCATAGTACTACTACATACTGCAAAGCTGCTCTGATGTAGTTGGGGGGAATATTCTTCTCTGATTCTGATTAGTTTCTTTATTTTTCCAAGAAACGTTGGCACACGTTCACAACCAAATGTGGTCAAACTAACATAGGATAACATCTGTTCTATAAGCTGTAAAAAGTCAGCAATGATCTTTCAGTTATGGACACCTACCATGTGTTCCTGGTCACAGCTCTGTGCACTCGAGCACTGACATTTAATTGGCTGAATGCTTAAATATACCACTGTTATGCTATGAATTTAGGGAAAGATGGAGAATCAGAGAGAATGTTTTATAGTGCTACTGCTGTAATGTGCCTCAACATCCACCGTTAAACGGCCAGTGTTCTGCCTCTGTCACATCACCACAGTGTAACACTAACTTTCTCATAATCACTACAGTGGAGTAATGTTTGAGGTGACTAAAAGCCAGGAGGCTTGTGAAATGTGCTCTAACCAAACTTGGAAGATTAATGCAGTCAGACGCTCCCCGGACTGTCACAATCCCTGGATACACTGGGTCAGAATTCAGTCAAAGTAGTTACGTTGTCTAATGTATGCATGCGTTTGGCCAGTAAGCCCTTGTCTGAACTGTGTTCTGTTACCAGTGGCCTTATCAAGGTAAACTGGGGGACACACTCCTCTGGTTACACCTGATAGCACCTATCCGAGATGATATTACCAGAAAGAACAATCAAAGATCACTGCTGGAAAACTAATCCCAGTGTAGCAGGCAAAACGGACAAGAGAGAGAGATGCAGTTCATGTATGCAGTAATTTATTGAAACAAACCGTTCGACACCGTTGTACCAATGTCAAAGCTAAAACCGCAAAGTGTCTAACATGGCATTGAAGTGTCTAATAAAAATCACATTTGCTATTATTGCAGGTGTTTTCTTTCTGGTATAAACAGAACAAATGGAGTGACAATGGAATCACAAACAGCTGAGTTAGCATGTAGCCCTGCTCACGTGTCACAGCGGTTATGGAGAAGCCATCAATTCAGAGAGCACTCCCCGAGACATGAAATCCAGAGACCTCGATCTTCAAAGCAGTGAAGTAGCATGTGCCTGGACCACAAAACACACACACACACACACACACACACGGAATATGTGCCGTCTCCCTGAGGCTCCAAAGACAGCAGGCATAGTTTTTTCTTCTGCGGGCTGTTTAAAATATTTGCTATTGAGTCTGGGATGACTGAGGGTCAGTGGCTGGCCAGAATGTGCATTCCAGATGGATGTTTGTCACCGGCTGATTGACATGCTACTAGCCGTGGCCTCCACCAATCACACACCAACCATTGTTGTCCTCCTGCCTAGTGACAAGTAGCATGACAAACACCTGCACCTGTGAGGCTATCCATCTTCTGATTTACTGATTTACCAAGTCCTCAGGTTTACCTCCGTACTGACTGTAATGACACTGAGCTTATTCACCACATAGGAGATGGGAAAACACTGCTCCTATGGCTAACTGCTCCTGCATATGTTGTTAAATAATCCTTCAATCAGGCATAAAGCAGTGAGTTGGTAATATTGTAAAAAGTTATCATGGATATCTGGGCGCTCTTATTTTGCCAAAGAAAACAGAACATGAGTGGAGAGTGGAAAACATCTTGTACAATTGGCTGGTGCAGAATAAGGCAAAGGCGTACCTTTAACACATCAACCATCAAATGAATCCCACAGAAGCATATCATTTCCCGTGTAAGGCCAGTTGAAATTACATATGTAGTTCATGTATCTTCATAACTACTGATATGTAAATGGTCTGTTTAGACAAATCACTAAAAAAAAAATCACACTTATCTACATTTGATCTAGTCATGCAGATGATTTTGGTTTCAGGCCTCAGCAGTCAATATCTCAGAAACTTGGCAAATCCAAACCACCTGCACGGTGCGCAGCTGGCAAAATAAGCCCATTGAGTGAACGGACCCCTCTTTTATGCTAGCTCATATTAGCGGTGCTTTTTAGTGCCTACCCTTCTCTTAAAGGAAGCTGAGCACTGAAGCAGGGGAAACAGCTACCCTGACTCCTCTGAATCAACTCACTAAGCAACACGTTAAATCTTGTTTGTTTAATCCGTACACTATTTGTAAAATCAAAGTTTTTTTATGGGTGGTTGTGTATTGGCCTATTTTTCTGCCGGGATAAGATATACCCTGAAGTCTCCACATTGATGACAAAACTCAAGAAAGTCACAGCCTGTTAAATAACGAGCTTTAGAGGCGCTGGTAGATGGATTTTGTTACAGTTGGACAGCGCCAGACTAGTTGTTTCCCCATTTCCAGTCTTTATGCTAAGCTAAGCTAAGAGGATTTTGTCTGTAGCTCCATATTTACCATACACATATGAGAGTAGTGGTATCAATCTTCTTATCTAACTATTAAAGAAAATAATTAAATAACTCTTTGCAGTGAACATCTACTGTAAGTATCTTTGTTATTACATGGCTACTTACTAAAGGAATTAATAATTTGACACAAAATCTTGACAAAATCTTCCAGTCTTTGATCCATAGCATGTCGCTGTTATGAATGGATAACAGATCGTAGAATGCCCTAATTGACCAATCAGGTTTGAGTATTCAACAAAGTCGTGTAATAAAGCTCTTTATAACGCTATTGCACTGTTGAATACCAAACTTTTTTTTGTAACTTTGATAAACCTGCACTTTCACAGGTTTGAGATTAAGAAGTCACTTCTTACAGACTCTTCAACAATAGCGCCACTGTCAAACCATCCAATCAAGCTAAATAACTAATTAAAATATATTACACAATAAAAACATGGAACATATAGCCCTAACTGAAATACAAAAGCTGGTGCAGGACACTTGATGCTCCTAATAAAACTAAAGCCTACTGTTGTAGGCATCTTAAGTATAAAATGAAAGCTCTTACAGGTGGATGAGTTCATTGTGCTCCAGCGGTGAGATATTACCAAGTCTCTCCCCCGGTGGGTCTTTAACACAGGTGGCCTGGCTTAGCAGAGAGAAAAATATGGCTCAAATGGTAAAATGATCATGAAACCACGTAGAGGAAGCTTTACCGGACAGCTTACAGGGGAACAAATGACCAAACCTCTACTCCAAGACGTCAATCTTTAATCCGTAACTCATTGATTCTCTCTCACACACAGAAAAGTAAAGATGCTTCATTGTTAGCCTTGTGTGACAGGGTGTGGCACCATTTCACCAAACCGCTGGTGCTGTTCCAGAAGTTCTGGGGACTGATGAGCAGGAATGCAGCACCCCAGGTAATGCGAT
This sequence comes from Etheostoma perlongum, assembly GCA_026937815.1. NCBI lineage: Eukaryota > Metazoa > Chordata > Actinopteri > Perciformes > Percidae > Etheostoma > Etheostoma perlongum. Next base: position 7,960,832 of record CM049374.1, on the reverse strand, counting down.
CAGGCCAGTGGATGGGCAAGAGGTGTTCCTTGCTTCTTAGGGCCCAGCAGCATGCAGGCGCAGGGGGGGCTCCATGGGACGAGGGAGCTACTTCCAGAGATGCTTCCCCTGCTGCTAAGCCACCAGGGCTCAGGGCAGTCACAGAGGACGAGCTGCTACAGCAAAGAGCGGCGGACCTTCTCGTAGGCTCCCAGGAAGATGAAACCACCCACACTGATGAAGGTTATCCTCGGTATGCTGCCCGCAAACAGACTGCAGAAAATGAAGAGATAGAGCGATACATGCTATAAATTCTGAAATACAAATTCAAGCAAATCTGCATCTAATAGAATGAATTAGAATTACTTCTCATCATCACAGTTTTGTAAATCGGTCCTCCCATACTACAACCAAGGACAGTACCGTGGTGCATCTGAACACTTTCCTTTTACCTGCATTATTTTAGTCTTCATTGATCCCTGAGCCTTTGGTCTAAAATCTAAAATCCTAAATGGGAGGTTTTGAACTGTGCAAGTTTAAATAAAACACTCAAACCAATCACTGTGTACTATGGTCTACAGCTGTAGACAACACAAACACACATATGGGAAATCAAATTTCAACTTGCTTGGAGGATTTCAATTTATTTCAATCATTAGAAATTAAATACATTAATAAAGAACAGGGACTAGTGAAATGCAGGCTTATGCTTGTTATCACTGGATGAAATGATATGATGACATCAGGTATGAAAAAATCTAAAAGTGATGTAATTGCTATACAGTAGAGTGGTGTTATACTTGTATATTTGTATCTGACTTATAATTTACACACTGACCAACGCATACAGTGGGTACGGAAAGTATTCAGACCCCTTTAAATTTTTCACTCTTTGTTTCATTGCAGCCTTTTTCCAAAAATCAAAAAAGTTCATTTTATTTCTCAGTAATGTACACTCAGCAACCCATCTTGACAGAAAAAAACAGAAATTTAGAAATTTTTGCATATTTATTAAAAAACAAAAACTGAAATATCACATGGTCATAAGTATTCAGACCCTTTGCCGTGACCCTCATATGTAACTCAGGTGCTGTCTATTTCTTCTGATCATCCTTGAGATGGTTCTACACCTTCATTGGAGTCCAGCTGTGTTTGATTATACTGATTGGACTTGATTAGGAAAGCCACACACCTGTCTATATAAGACCTTACAGCTCACAGTGCATGTCAGAGCAAATGACAATCATGAGGTCAAAGGAACTGCCTGAAGAGCTCAGAGACAGAATTGTGGCAAGGCACAGATCTGGTCAAGGTTACAAAAAAAAAATTTCTGCTGCACTAAGGTTCCTAAGAGCACAGTGGCCTCCATAATCCTCAAATGGAAGACGTTTGGGACGACCAGAACCCTTCCTAGAGCTGGCCGTCCGGCCAAACAGAGCTATCGGGGAGAAGAGCCTTGGTGAGAGAGGCAAAGAAGAACCCAATGGTCACTGTGGCTAAGCTCCAGAGATGCAGTCGGGAGATGGGAGAAAGTTGTAGTAAGTCAACCATCACTGCAGCAATCCACCAGTCGGGGCTTTATGGCAGAGTGGCCCGAAGGAAGCCTCTCCTCAGTGCAAGACACATGAAAGCCCGCATGGAGTTTGCTAAAAAACACCTGAAGGACTCCAAGATGGTGATAAATAAAATCCTCTGGTCTGATGAGACCAAGATAGAACTTTTTGGCCTTAATTCTAAGCGGTATGTGTGGAGAAAACCAGGCACTGCTCATCACCTGTCCAATACAGTCTCAACAGTGAAGCATGGTGGTGGCAGCATCATGCTGTGGGGGGTGTTTTTCAGCTGCAGGGACAGGACGACTGGTTGCAATCGAGGGAAAGATGAATGCGGCCAAGTACAGGGATATCCTGGACGAAAACCTTTTCCAGAGTGCTCTGGACCTCAGACTGGGCCGAAGGTTTACCTTCCAACAAGACAATGACCCTAAGCACACCGCTAAAATAACGAAGGAGTGGCTTCACAACAACTCTGTGGCTGTTCTTGAATGGCCCAGCCAGAGCCCTGACTTAAACCCAATTGAGCATCTCTGGAGAGACCTGAAAATGACTGTCCACCAACGTTTACCATCCAACCTGACAGAACTGGAGAGGATCTGCAAGGAGGAATGGCAGAGGATACCCAAATCCAGATGTGAGAAACTTGTTGCATCTTTCCCAAAACGACTCATGGCTGTATTAGATCAAAAGGGTGCTTCTACTAAATACTGAACAAAGGGTCTGAATACTTATGACCATGTGATATTTCAGTTTTTGTTTTTTAATAAATATGCAAAAATTTCTAAATTTCTGTTTTTTTCTGTCAAGATGGGTTGCTGAGTGTACATTACTGAGAAATAAAATGAACTTTTTTGATTTTTGGAAAAAGGCTGCAATGAAACAAAGAGTGAAAAATTTAAAGGGGTCTGAATACTTTCCGTACCCACTGTATGTTAAATGATATATATTCAGAGTGATAAATGCTGAGGTAGTCATAATTTTACAGTTTTGGTCAAATCACATTATCTATTTAATGTTTTTTTTTATAATTTCACTGTTTATACACTATAAAGATGGGAGAAACAATAACAATTTATTCTGATAGAAACTAAGGGCCCTATTTTAACGATCTAAGCGGACGGCGTTAAGTGCCTGGCGCAGGTGCGTATAGGGCGTGTCCAAATCCCATTTGCCAGATTGACAGCGGTAAAAAGGGTCTGTGCGCCGTGCGCATGGTTCAAAACGGTTGTACTTAGTGTCTTCATTAATTTATATGTGTGTTTTTGTGCGTAACATGCTATAAACCAATCAGAGTGTCATCTCACATTCCCTTTAAAAGCAAGAACACATCTCCCTGTAAGACCAGCACACCCATGGGTGCATTTGCTATTTAAACGACGTGGGTGCTGGACGGTCTTAAACTCTCAAAGACACTTGTGCTGAGCCGTGCGGCGCGCTGCGCCGGGTGCAAGATAGGGCCCTAAAGTTTATTAGTGATTTAAGAATAACAAACTGTGTTTACTCCATACAGATAGCATAGCCTCTTGTGGTTTGTAGCTTAATTTATGACTAGCATGAACTAGTTTGTCAAGGCCCTTACTAAGCAAAAGCCATTGAGACAAATGTGTCTATGCTGACAAATATTTGTTTTCTGGACAATATAAGTATTACATTTTGCATAAAATGTTTGGAACGTATTAGGTTTGCCACATGCACGCACCTGAACCTTCACTGACCGACAGTATCTGTGAGTGATTTACGGCGCCTATGGGAGGGTCAGAGGGTCTATGGGAGAGGGACCGCGTGCTTACGGCCTTGTTGGTGGAGCCACTTTACAGAGAGCGAGATGGGCTTAGTTACAGCGACTGATGCCCGAGAAGAAGCTGTTGACGTTGCGGGGGGGGTCAAAGGATGTGATGAGCCATGAAAGAGCACCAGTCTTCCAAGAACCATCCAGCTCTCCCACCCTCCCTGCTACATACAGCTGTTTTTGGGATTAGGCTTCAAGCCCCCACCCTGAGGCCTCCCTGGAGCTCTTATCCATCCCTTCCTACTCTCTCTTGTGCATGACTGATGGCTGGATGATATCCACACATGTCCCTCTGCTGCCCATCCATCTCGCTCTCTCTCTCTCTCTCTTTCTCTGTCCAGCGACGGCCCCCTCAGCTGGCTCAGTTGTTTGGGGATTTCTCCTCCATCTCCTTTTCTTGCTGCGTCATCCACTTCTCAGACACATGCTCACTTCGTACTGTCTGTGCGTCTGCCTTCTCGTGTCTCTCTCTTCTTTTATTTTCCCCGTTTCTGTCTGCCTGTGTCTCCCTCGCCGTGTATTTGCCTACCAACACCTTCCGTCTGCCAATACGCCCCCACGCTCACATGGTCGGGCCCCATCCGAGCCAGATGTAATGGATGAAGAGGATTGTGTGTTTGTGGCTGTGTGCCTGTGCGTGTGTGTGTGAGGAGAAACGCCTACACACGCAAAATGTCTGCCTGCATTCATCATCAGCGTGTGTATATATGTGTCTTAGCACTTGTGTTTCTGTCCATTTTAATTTTTAGAAAAACTTTTGAAATATCACAAAAATCTGTTTGGTTTCCATCAGCTGAGTTTGAGCGGATATTGTAAAGAAGCTTCTTGAACATGTCCATGCACAAATACAAGGACCCTGAAACTGAAACAGCTGGATGGAATTTACCCATCATTGATTTAATTACATACAGTATATGTTAGTTTCTTCATACGGCCTTTATTGTCCGTTGTGTGAAGAGATAATTCCACTTGTGGAGCCAAATGGACCAAAGAGATCCAGTTGGCTACTTCTACTATCTAAAACAAGTGAGCTGCACTATGGGAACTGTAGGATCCTGGGTTACTGGAATTTAATCTAAAAAAACCCCCGCTATGGACTAAAAATCAAGATATCTTGGCCTCTGCTGCTTCAAATTGAAGCATCCTAATCTGTCATTCTCGAGTCTCCCAACGTGTGTGGAAGTACAACAACAAATCCCTGAAGTAATAATGAGTATCACTCATAATAGAACATGCATTCCAGGATTATGGAAAGTGACATTTTTATTTTCTCAACTTGCAAAAGGTCTTTTTAATCACATTTGGGAATCTTGGATTGATCTTGGCTTCAATGCATTAAACGCATGATCTTTTGCGATGATGCATTTCATTTTTTTTTTTTTGACAATCAAGAAAGACGATGACATTGCTAAAGAAAAACAGCTATTAAGTAGACCTTGAGTTTAGGTTTTGACACTTAAAAGGTGCTTTAAATTTGTAATTTTCAAACAAAACAAGGCTAGCTTGCCCATCCCTCCTCATCATCCCGTCTTCTCTCCCTCTCTTTCGTACTTCCGCGCACTAATCGCTTAGAGCACATTTAAGTGCAACTTTCACTGTACATTCAAGATTTGGGTCGCAGACAGACTTACTGCTTCCCTTTTGTGAACGGCAAAGCTGTACAAGGTGCCAAGCATGTCAGGGATCTCTCAGCCATCCCAACTATTCGCACAACTCCACGTTTCAGAATGCCCCAGCCCAGAACGGGTGTTTTTTAAAATACACGGCCAATGGTTAGCTGTGTGTGAGACACAAAGAGTGTGTATGTGTGAGAGAGAGATTCCCAATTGTGTTTGTGTGAGCACGGACTGGTGTAAAGGCTCCAAATGAATGCGGAGACATTAGTCAGAGGTCGTGGTCATGTCTTACCAGGACGCTCTTTCCATCTTAACACAGCGTTCCATCACCATCTGCTGAAACATAAGCCACAGGCCCACTGGAGGAAAGTACTTAGCACAATAATATTACATATCCAAAGCTAATCAAAAATCCAATGACAAAAAGAAACAAAAGCAAAGAGACAAAATAACTTGTACACTCAGCAGCTGGACAGCAAAACAACACAACAAGTCCTGACATATTCCACTCAATCTTCTCATGTGGCCCACCAGTGTGAGGAACAAACTAATTTTGAACTCAACAATCTTGCTCTTGACTACTGTTACATTTCCTGTCTGGGATCAGGCCCACCTGTGGACTCAGAGCTTGGATATTCCCCTCAGCTCCCCCTGGGTGGCCTGACTCACTCTGACGTCACAGCCTGGCCATCCACTGAGAGATGTCATCCACCTATTGTCGGCCAATCATCTCTCCTGAGGAATCAGACTAAATATAGTTTTTAAGGCATGAAAGGAGAGTGCAAAAAGAAAGTGTTGAACCTTAAACAAAATATCTTCAGAAAGTTTAGAAAAATGCTGGTGCTCTTGAAAAAGAGAAGGGTGGACATCTTCAAATGTACGTGGGAGCAAATGGCCCTTGTGTAAGAGCAGGAACAATGCTGATGTCCTGATACATTTTTCATAGGATCAATTCCAAAGAAAGAGACCAGTTCTAACCTGTTTGGTCATCAAACTGATGAGACTCGTTTTACACATGGCTTCAGTAGGGGGTGGGTCTATTTTCTGGGACAAACGGTGGATAATTAAAGTCAAGTCAAAAACACAGATGTAACAGCACTTTCCCTTAAAACTCAAATGTCTCAGCCCAAACACCACAAACAATGAAGGATACAGACGGTATCTGTCTGATTGGGGTTGTTTGTGAGGAAACGGCCACAATGAACATATTTGCAATACACCTTTATAAGTCTAGTATTTTTCTAAATGTTCCCCTCTGTCCAAAGTGCCCAATTTGCTCGATGTAATTTCTTAATGTGAATAAACAAAGACTCCTCATGCCATAAAAGTAAGCTCAATATCCCAGAGCCTCTGCTTTGTTATGTGTGTGCGGTACATACAATGTCATTTGTTTACTTTTCCTCCATTTTGGTTTACATGAAGCACAAAGCAGACACAGCCTGGAGGACATGTTGCTTATTAGTCTTTGTTTTGACATAATTTCTGGTGCAGTTGGGTTACTGGGGGAGGCTGGTGTGAGCTCCATTGCTCTCTGCTAACCCGGGGTCTCTGGGGCACGGCGTACACATGGAAGCACTTTAGAGCTTCACTACACTGCAATTGGGCCTATTACCATAATTACAGCTTTAAAGCCCCAGCAATTTGTATCAGGCATGCACCAGCGCAACCACCAGGCCTCTGGCCCTGCGGAGCAACAGCCCCCCCTTTTACATTCTACACACTCCTTTGTCTCTGCATTTCATTCTCTCCACTCATTCTGTTAGTTGCTCTCTTTCTTCTCAATATCCACCTTCTCTGGTTACATCAATATCAGAGGAGAAAAGTATTGTTCAGGATGTGATGTTGTAGAGCTTACAATGCATGATCTCTGGGCTGCACAATATGAGTGAGTTTTACAGCTGGCCCCAAAGGATAGAGTGAGGAGATAGAGAAGGATGGAGACAGAAACACTTCAAAGGTTACTGTGAGGTGCAGAGGCGGGGGGACTGGCATCAAACAGCTCCCCTTTACATTGCTACTTGGTTACTGTTGCAGCTGGGAGAGTGGGATTTAGGCTTTCCCATAAGGGCCTGCTGACGATCACCTCATTGAGATTGTGCGGTAGTCTCGCACATGATCTTTATTAAAATTGAAGGCTGGTTTATTACTGATGCCTGAAAGACGTTTGTAGGGAATCACCCTTGGCTCATTTTAAACACAAAGCTGAAATGTAATTTGTCTTTGATTAGATTCCAGCCCTGCAGCATACACAAACAATAACACTGAGGTTTGTGTTCGCAAGTGTTTGTGAGACAGAGAGAGGGAGAGAGATGTCCCACTGGTGTTTGGCCAAGTCCCAAACCAAATATGCTATAAGTAGAGGTGCATCCTATCTAAATGATGGCGGCTTGTACACAAGCGGGCCTATTATTCACCGCAGCTGAGGGTTTGTTTTAGTGCTGGCAGCCCTCTGTGGCCCCATTAGACTTGGCCTTTTGTGCGATACGCATCATAAACACATCACAACACTCAAATAAACCCTTCCACTTGGCCCCGTAACACCTTAATCAATAGGACAGTACATCAAGTGGGCAGGAAAAGCTTTTATACATCTAATTTTTCAGCTCAGCTGTAAATTCACGTCCCCGAGAGTAGAGACTCTATCATCCAACTTCATTACATGAGGGATCAGGCCGAGTTAAATCAAATCATGTAAAATAAAAGGTTTTTTAAATGGGCTGGGTTAAAAACGGTTTGCGTAGAGAGGCTATTCAGTTTTTAAAAAAAATACTATACTATAGCCATTGAACATTTCTCTAACATTGAGACAAACACACACTCACCCTGAAAGGCCTCGGCTCTTCCACACGTCATAGAGTACCAGCGGGATGTTGCCGTTTGCTGTGGTCGACCCGGCCTAAAGAGCGAGAGAGAGATAGAGAGAGGAAATAGAGGTGTGATGACGGATGGATCGTCTCCTTCATTTCCTGCTCCTCCAGCAGATACCCTGTTTAGTCTTCCGCAGCTGGGCTTCCCTCAACTCCCCCTCCCTCTTTTTATTCTTCTTCTCCCTCCGTTTTTCCTCATGGACAGCTGCGTCAGCGAAGGTGACACCTCCAACACCCACCCAGGCACCTGCTCGGCAACACACCCAGCCATTTGCCCACCCAAAAAACACACTCAACAAGTTCTCCACGTCTCCCTCCAGGCCTGTCGGTCTGGAACTTTTATTTACACAATACGGCTTAGCCGGCCAGAGAGTTTTTAATCCATCACTGTGGAGTGCCAGAGGGGTACGAGAGCTGCAGGATAGGGCCAGTTGGGGTTAAGTGAGGTTGGGTGGTGGCAGACCAGAAGAGAGAGAAACAGAAAGAGGCAGTGGAGGAGAGGAGAGGAGACAGCCGATTGTGTGTACGTTGGAGAATGCACGCAATATCGAAGCTACAGCTCACTGAGCATGCAGGAAACAGTTTGTGGCATATGTTGTAAATTGTGACACCCAGATCTGTTGGAACCAGAGGAAGATTCCCACATTTCATTCATGTGAAGAGGGGAAAAAAAACACCCGTATTCCTTATGTTTGGAGTCAGGTGGCTGAGAAATGACTCTCCTCTCTTCTGACAAGTTTACTTTTCCTTTACCTCTGTGGAATGGTGGAAGGAGGGAAAGGGTGTCCAACACACACACACACACACACACACACACACACAACACACACACACACACACACACACACACACACACACACACACACACACACACACACACACACACACACACACACACACACACACACACACACACACACACACACACACACACAGCTTTGTTATCCAAGTTTCTTACAATCTTGAGGGAGTAGCAAAGAAAATGTGCTCCATGCTAACTTTCTCCACATTCTCCATTGTCTACATTTATTCATGCGACAAAATGAATGACAGTGATGACTGTTCAACAAGGTGTTAGACCATACCAACCTGACATTGGCTCCTGTGTTTGCCACAGTTGGTTGCAGTGGAGGGTAACGAACATGACATTGGTGGTAGCAGTGTGGTCCACTGGCAGGAAACATGCCAGCCTGGGGAAAGGAGCCGTGTTGTACAGTAGCAGCGTAGGAGGCGTGCAGCAGCAGCGTGGTGTCAAGGTCAAGGTCAAGGAATCTTTATTATCCCCGAGGGGCAATTTGTTGTGCAGCAGCATGTAACACATTAAAAATTTATACAGGACAACAGCCATACATCTAGAAAACAAAATAAAATAAATACATACTACACGGAAGACACCTCACATGTGCCAGGCATGTTGCCAGTGAGGCAGCCATGGTGGTGCAGGTCCTGCCCTGGAGGGGATATAAATGTCCAGCTGTGTCCTGGACAACTGCCTGTTTTGGCCTCGTCTGTGGCAGACTGCCTACTGTACAAAACCACTCTTTCATTCTGACGGCCATAGAAAAGAAAGAACCTTCTCCTCCACTGCTGTGGGACGGAAACTGATGTGACAAGTTCCAACACCCACATTTCCTCCCCTTCGTCCAATCCAAACCGTCGATACCCATCAACACCAACCCTTTCCCTCTGTCTTGGTTTTACTCTCCTGCCTGGACTTGTCATCCTTTGCTGCTGGTGTATGATTTTATAGAACTAAAGTCTGGCAAGGGTTTAAAATAATAAATAAAAAATGACATTACCTTTTAAGGTGAGGCACTACAGCTGAAATGGAAATTTGAACTTGCATAAGTTCATTTTTAGATGCAATATACTGCTTTAATATCTTTTGGGCCTCATAACTTACACAAAGCAAACTTTCAATTTTATTTTTTAGAACATTTGTATTAAAGCTGAAACAATTAGTCGTTTTGTTAATCGATTAATCATTTCCTCTACTTTTCAACAACAACAAAAAAGATAAAAGATATGGTGGATTCAGCTTCTCAGTGGTGAGGACTTTCTGATTTTTTGTCATACATGGTAGTAAACTCAAGATCTTTTTGAAAACGTCACCTTGGGCTTTAGGAAATTGTGATGGTTGTGTTTCACTATTTTGTGACATTTAAGATCAATCTTTAATTAAGAAAATAATCAACAGATCAAAAATGATTCAAAATGAAAAAAATTGTTTGTTGCTGCCCTAATTGTTATACCAGCCGTGTCAAATAAGGACGTGTTCACAGCTTTCATTGATTAACAGATTCCCATTGTTTCCCCTGTAATACTTTTTAACTTGAAAAATGAACATGGCAACCAAATATGGCATGCTGCTTTTGGAAAACAAGGAATGTTTAATGTTGCTGATGTGTTGTTATGTCTATTTAATATATTGTTAGGTTTAAAAAAAACTAAAATGCAGGATTGAAGATAATTAAATTAATAAAATAAAAAGATCCTTATAAACTATTGTAATTACAAACTACTAACGTATTTCACAGAATGAAATAGGAAAATGCACTGGATTTTAAAAACTGAATTTACAGGTTTGGCAGTAACAGTTTGAAATGTGTAAGTGCATCCTCCTGGTTTTTATTTTTCTAAAAACCTAGTAAATACATAGTGCTGGGGTGTTATCAGCTGTCTTTCCACCATCAAAGTAGAGGCTATTATGTTCCAATCCAGTTTTTCTTCCAGTTTACCTGTGGTGCCTTAAGTGAATCAAAAACCTGGCCTTATAAAGCTCTAACCGAGCCTTGCAGCTCAGGCCAATTCCTTTGCTGGTGGTAAATTACAGCAGCTGCATTTCAAATAATGTTTACAGGAAGACTGTACTGGGCTGTTCCACCTACAGCCAACGGCTTCTCGCAAGAGATCAAGACTGTCTGAGTGTTTTGTTAATTCCAGTATCTCATTAGTTAGGAAAGGGGGGGGTGGTGAGGAATGGAACACTGTGTCTTCGACTATAACAGTCTGTGTGTGTGTGTGTGTGTGTTTGTGTGAGAGAGAGAGATTGTGGGGGGGGCTGATTGGGAGTAACTCTGACCTCACTACCCTACACACACACACACACACACACACACACACACACACACACACACACACACACACAGGACATAGTGAAGGAAGCCAGACATACAGTAAGAGTGAGCCAGAAGTGAAAAGAGGAGGTGGAGAGAGGGAGGATGAGGAGGAACACCATACAAGAAAGAAAGAAAGAAAGAAAGAAAGAAAGAAAGAGAAAGAGAGAGAGAGAGGGGGGGCTGTTTGAAAGGGCCTAGTGGAAGAGTTAACAGGAGGGACACTGGCCTTCTGGTTCACTTCTCAGTGACAAGCAGCCTTGAGATGGAAATTCCTTTGGAGCAGCAACAGGTTCTCACTCTAACACTAACCATGCACCCAAACATGTCTTCCCGACACTGTCCATAGTCCAGATCAGATGATATATGTGTGTATGTCTCACTACTGTCCCGGTGCTACCTCGGTCTGCTCTGTCCAGTGTACGGACGCTGTTGAAATGTGCTCAGGGTGCAGGCCTGCTCAGCTCTCTGCCTGCAAGGCATCACCTGACAGCAGTGTTTAAAAGTCGCTGCCAGAGGAGGTGGTGCGCTCTGTGTGTGTGTGTGTGTGTGTGTGTGTGTGTGTGATTGTGTGTGTGTGTATACCTTTGCAAGCATGATTCTGGTCTTTGCCACATCCAGAGGAGTGGTAACAAATGCAGCTACTGCACCTACAAAAGACACACACATATTTAGCAAATTGCAAACATAAAAGGCCCTCTCTCTGCTCTCAGAAGAGTCTTTAAATATTGAAAATAATACCCATAAAAAGTCCAATTACTTAACATATAACATATTAATTCAACAATAAATAATGGAACTCTTGGCCCTCCGCTCCATTAAGTTCATAAAAATGATAATATTCCCCATCCGAGACCTTCCCTGTTATTAGACCACAAAAACCAGACACACTTCTATTCCCACCGCCCCCCTCCTACTGCCTCATCCAAGCCACACCTTCCACTGAGCTACACACACAAACTCCCTTTTCCAACACACTCAAGCACAGACACACACACACAGCTGTACACACGAGCATGAAAAAAGACACATTTGGATACATTCAAATACACACACACACACACACACACACACACACACACACACACACACACACACACAATGAGTTTTATAGAGAAGTTACACCCCAACTTCCATTCCTTCCTTCCAAGTTGGAAGCTGGATGGGCGGCGTGATCCAGAGATGTCCGCACTGAGCTGCAATTTGTGTCTAAGTGAGAAACTGTGTGTGTGTGTGTGTGTGTGTGTGTGTGTGTGTCACACCGCCACAAACATAGCAACTGCTCTCAGTAAACATGTCCATATGGGCCACCAAGGAGCGATGTGACTGTAAGTGAGCTGAGGGTACAGGAAAGCATTTAGAACAGTGTGGTGTAACACACCGTTACTTTTTACTAGTTAATGCTGGCTCATGAAAAGATTTAAGGATTTAAGTTATTTTTTCCCTATTTGGGTGGATACAACTCAAACTTCAGAAAGGATAAAAAAACAGCCTGTAGGCTGTTTTGTAATATTGAACAGTAAAAGGATGCATTATCCCAACAAATCTTACACACAGAGGAGCTCTGAATTAAAGGATCTAAATTTGGTTGGAAGAACCATGTAACGTGATGGAGGTTGGACGCAAATCAGACGGTGATGTAATCTCAGCTGGGGCCAGGCTGTTTTTTGTAGGCAGTTTAAACGGGGTCAAGTCTGTCATAAGTCAATGCAGGGTATTAGTGGAGATATTTGGGATGATTAAAGGCGCCCGTGTGAGCATTTCCAGTGTCAAGCAGAGTACGTCTGAGTGAAAGAGAGAGTGTGAAGCGCGTTGTAAGGGGAAGTGACTGAAACTTGAGGATCCCTCTTGGACAGTAGCTCTCTCGCAGAGGGACGTGAACTTGATTCCTACCCTGAACCTAACCCCACCCCTGCCCCATTACTCCCACCTTACCCCACTAGCCCCTTGCCCTTCTTTACTTCTCTCCTCAGATTGCCCTTTATCCTTCTAATTTCATATTTCTGTCATAGTACCTATATATCCCAATTAACAAATCAGTCATTATACTGCATATGTAAGCTGATTGTTTTAAGCTGAATACTTTAAACTACACATCTGAATATAAATGTGTGTAATTATTTAAAGTTATTGCATTTTCATTAAGAGTTTAAATTTCACTCGCTTTACAAAAGCTCCAACCCATGTAATGTGAGAATAAATACCCTTTGTCTGACAACTCAAATTGTGTTTTTAGGATTCTTCTGAAATTGACATACTCTATTCCTTTTTTCTTTTTTCCTATGCATGTCTCAGTCTGCCACCCACTCCTCCACATCTCCCATCTCCTCTTTTCCCTATTTTATTCTCATTTCTTTCCTTCTTTCTCCCGTGGAATGAGTCCATGTGGGGTGGCGTAGGGCCATGTCTCAGCTGTTTCCTCATCCCCTCTACTCTCCTTCACCTCCATCTTCATGTCTCCATCACCCCTCCACCATGTCCTGTCTGGCGTGTTGCAGTTTTGTAAGAGTTATTGACTGAAGTTGTCCAACAACAGCTCCACGGACCGGTCTGCGGAATTATTCTTCTGAAAATATTTATGTACGTATTTGAACTACGAAAAATATGTATTTTGATTGTGGTTCTGCCTTTTCATCGCAAAAAAAGGTAAAGACTGAGTGGGAAGATAGATTAGTGACACATTTTTTAATTCAGAGCTACAATACTGCAGGTAGGCCTACATTCTCTGTTCCTGGATTTATATTATTCTCTCTGGTTACACTGATACTGTACAGTACATTAAATGCAGCAAGTGTTATCTTTCTTTCTCTTTCTTAAAAAGACTCCGGACCTTCTTGTAAACTGTCCAAACTAAATTCATTATCAATAAATGTTTTCATGGATTTGTAATCATAACACATTGTCCTTATTCTTTATAAGGGTGACACTTGGCTTTGACCTTTGTCTTTGGTTTGTGAGACCTTTGATCCAATACAACATTTTAAACAATGACAATCACTGAATCTCTTTGACTCGAGCTTCCAGCCCTTTCTAGCATTATCATGTTGTACAGTCTGAAGTAATTCTCTCTACTTGTTGTCTTTTCCTTTCTCCCGTTTGTCTTGTTTTGTCCACTTCCCTTCCCCCTCTTTCACTCCTTCCGTGCGCTTTTCTCTCTCGCTCTCTCTTAAACCACTTCAGGCCCCAGTGCTCAGGAGGTCGCACAGCTGCAGGGGCCCATACCCGGGAATCGGCCCCTCTCATCCCTGCTCTCTCCTCCCTCCGTTGTCTGTCTCTCCCCTGATATTCATCCTGGCTAAGACAGAACAATAAAAGTCTGCTATGGTAGGATTTTTTTATTGGCTAAAGGGCTTGAGAACTAGAACAGTAAAACCTTTCTGAGTCAACAATGCAGAATCACTGTGCTAAGTCCTTTCTAATTTAGCACTGCAACTAAGCAATGAATTAAAAAAAGGCTGGAATTGGCTGTTTTCATTTCCCTTCATCCACTCTTCTCTACTTCATTTTCTTTTCTGCTTTGATCTGCTGTGCAGGTGAGGATGCAATTTGCCAGTTGAGCTCACCTTTGAGGAATCTTTACAAAAATGTGACTTTTGGGTAAACGTCCCTCCTGGCCATCTATCCACCAATCCATCCCGCCTTCCATCTATCGATTTAGCCATCCATCCATCCATCCATCCATCCCTTCTCCCCCCCCCCTTCTCCCTCTCTTTCCCAAAGCAGCAAATAATCCCTTGCACCTGCAAAAGCTCCGCACACTGCAGCCTGCCAAGAGTAGAGCGTGTGACCTTGCCTCCATGACCACAGAGTCTGGGAGAAAGGAGAGAGAAAGAGAGTGTTGTCGATAGAGAAGGATGATGAAAAAGCAAGAAAGAGGGAGGGAAACAAAGAGAGAGAGGATTGTAGTTAGTGATCAGATACATTGAAAACACATTGTGAACCTTGGTCTGGTCCAGGCTGGGAACCAGGCTGTCCGGCTATTTTTGTGTTGCCTCGTCTCCCCAGTGATGTCATGCTACTTGTTTCCCAAGAACTGGGATGAGACAAGATAGGAGGCATGAGAATATGCTGTAGTGCTCCCACTCTATCACCTTTACACATTTTGTCCAGATGCCATCATGTTGAAGTACAGTAGGTCATCACATGCACATATCAACACATTCTTTCATTGGTTAACATGTATGTATTGAAGAACTAAAATACACATATTTAATTAGTAGACACCAAGAGTCTCAAATTAGATTGGGGCCACTGGTCAGGTTGTTCTGTCCAAGTGGGACCATTTGAACACCCCACAGAAAAAAAAACTACATACTGTAAACTCGTAAGCTGAGCAACTGGCATTTACTTCTTCTTTCCCCTCATACATAGTATACTGTTTTGCATGTTTAGTAGTGTAATGATGCTTGAGATTGTATTCCTCAGAGAACGGCAGCTAGAAGTGGCAACAAATTAAATAATTAGCTGTCCACACCTCCTTTGTGTGTCTGAAAACGTCACAGGACTGCTTGCCCAAATGCAACCGGCTACTGAGTTAAACCACCTGATGTTTTTGTTTTGAGAATGAACTCTTTGTCTCTTTTTCTCCCCCGACTAGTTTCAGCAGCGATGAGGAGAGTGACTATGCAAGGTTAGTTGTTGTATAAAATCCATGTGGACAGCTGGGCTGCCTCGGGCACTGCAAGGTATGATTATTTCTCAGGGAGAGCAATTGAGGAACAGCATGGAGCGATTACTAATATTTTCTTTGTCCATTCCCCCCCCTGCAAGCTGAATCGACTGCATGTTATCTCATTCTCCTCCGATCTCACACACGTGGAAATCACAAATACCACATGTGTGTGCACAACACATGCAAACACAAACACGCAAATACACAGAGTTGTAAAGGAGAAGAACTGGCAGAGAGTGTGTATGAGCTCAGGATATGTCATGTGTATTCGATTAGAGGGTAGATTAAAAAGGAGATTTTGTTTTCCACATCAAAAGGCCTCGCGCTGGGGGATTCCTCTCTCCCTCTCTCCCTCTCTGAGCCTCTCCATCCCTTCCTCTTTGGTTCATGAATAAATAATAGGTAGTAAACCTGGGAAAACAAACTTTTTGACCTTTGAACCCTTGTGTCAGGGTCAGAGTTTGCACCTGGACGACTTCCCACAGGAAAGAGTTGGTAGGTCTGCGTGGATGTCAGTATATCACGTATGTGCAGAGAGACAACATTCGTAAGTGCATCTCATTGGTTTAATTTAAGTTCCCATCATGCCTTTGATGCATATTTCCTTGAATTTTCTGTGGCTATTTCTTGGTGTTCATTCATAACCTAAAACGGTTACACCCTCCTGTTTTGCTAATGTTTTTAAAGGTCAGAACCAATGGGCTCTTACTCAGTTGCTGTTGGGAAAAACAACTGAGTGAAAACCACAACATTGTGTAATTAATGTGTGAAAGAACAGTGAGAGTTATTCACATGGATAAAGAAGTCTGGTGTGAAAAAAATAAATCTCTGTGTAGTGACCAATGTTTAAAATCTTTTCATATTGTGTGACTTGTCTGATGAACTTGTAGTCTGGCTATCACCAGACCAGGCCAAGCTCAATAGGTTTGAGATTGAGAAATGGTCTGGGGAGTGTGGTCTGTATCTTTTCTGCACAAGAGGCGTGCCCAACAGGCATAGTTCAAATGACTCTGTACGCAATTGGAAAGTCCTTCAACCAACCAGACCAACTATCCGAGTGGCGTAGAAGCAACCGCGGCATCAATGGATTTGCTGCGCTTCGGTGGCGTTCGGTGCCCGCCATGTTGAATGTAAACAAGAAGCTGCTTGGTCGTTTCTCTATTGTCATCGTGTTAAACGCGCCAATAGTGCGCCAGGTAGATAAGCTAGTTTGTGATTGGTTCCCGCAAAATTGTGAACTGAAACAGGAGACTTAAACATACAGGTTTCCAGACTGAGCTGCAGGGCAAAATCAAATCGCCGGCAGAGTGGTGGTATAATTTAATTAATTAAATTGTATTTAATTCAAATTAAATTTGAATTTTCTTCTCCATGATATCCCAGAAATTCAAGGGCGAGTTGAACTTAATGCTTAATGCTTACTCCTCTTCCAACAGGCCTTTAGCAGTTGGTTGGGTTTCTCCCTTTTCCTCTTTCTGATTCTCTCACTCACAGCTGTGCTGGCTCGGTGTGAAATAAAAAGAAAAAAGGCCATAACTCAGCACATTACTATCCCACCAAGCAGATGGGAGATCTTGCCACACACATGTACTCACTCTCAAATTCCTGGCCTATGGCTTTTTTGTTAAAACTAAATCATGTTATTCTTAATTGTAAAAGCCTCTCAACATCTTGGCGGTCACTCTAAAAAGAATGGCAGTAAAAATCTGTTTGGTTGAAAGAAGTTGCTTTTTCTTCCTTGACTAGTCAGCTAGTCTCTGCCATTGTAACCATGCCATTGAGGAAACGCCTCATTAGCTATTCAGAGCACCATATTAATATATGTATTACAGAGGATACATATAGGGAGGGCTGGAAGTAGGGAGCCAATAGATGGAGAAGAGGACAAGGAGAAAGAGGAGAGGAGAAGAGAGGTCCAGATTCCAGTAGTTCAGCTCTCCGCCAACGGACATGTCCAGATGGCCTGGAGAGAGAGGGCCTTTGACTGAAGGACAAAGAGACACTTGTGAACGACAAAATCTAACTCTTGCAAATGCACAGACACACACACATACATACACACACACAGCTGTGAAGTGTATTGTTCGTCTTAGCTGGCCATTAGCTCCTAACATTGATGGAATGTTTGACTGTCCGCCTCTTGCGCCCTTGAGACATGATGTCACTCCTCCAAAACGCCGTCTTCTCAAAGAGAAACAGCTTTTTATGTGTTCAGGGCCACACAATGAAAAGAGAGAGAGGGCAAGGAGAGAGAAGGGAGAGAAAAAGATATAGAGAGGAAGAGAGATGAAAAAAAAAGCAACAAAAAATAAGACAGATATGCTGAACCAGATATTCTTGTGATAAATTGAGGGCCAGTTTGATGGTAGTTGTGACAACCCATTAAAGCAGAGCATAAAGTCCCATTTTCGCCTTCCACAGGGGGTTAGGGAATGCAGAGGGTGAGCCCGCTGTAAATGTGTCCAAGCGTAATCACATTATTATAAGTTTACTAGGGATTTATAACTGGGAATAATTACTGTAAATGATAGTGCTTAGGACAAGGGGGATAAAACAGAAGGATAATAAAGTCAGTTAGACAAACATTTATGGAAAGATCAGATACATACCTTTAAATATTCCCAAAGTGGAAACTGCACCAGCGAGAACGGGATCTGAAAAACAAGTAGACAAAGTTTTAATCATAAGGATTATCTCTGCATTACTTTTTTTATTACTTTTTCTGGAGGTTAAGGTTTCATTTTTAAACTCCAGTCTCCTGCACTTGTCATTCCTGCCACCTTTGTCTGTTTCCTCTCTATCGTCTGACCGCTTCCTTGTTCCTTCTCACTGCTGATGATTAATGAATGAGACGGCCTGTGGTCTGGCAGTCCACTGAATGGATAGATGGATGGTTGGATGGATGGATGGATGGATGGATGGAGCAAACTTGGAAAGAGGAATAGAGGGAGGGCTCTAAAGTGATGGTTGGGGTGCGAGTGTTGCCACTGGAAACACTACAGTAAATCGGCTCAGGAAGGAAGTTACAGCGGGAGGAAATAGATGGCGGTGCCAAGGCAAGGGGCAAAAGACAGTCAGATCGCACGCACGCACGCACGCAAGCACGTATCCTGTCATCTTGCACTGCAGGAATGGCAGAGCAGGGCAGGAAGAAGAGAGGGAACAAAAACAAAAACCAAAGAGAGAAATAAATAAAGTGACACTGAGTTGTGTTATCAGACTTTGATCACAGCAACTAGAAAATAAGTCATTCATCCATCTGTGCCAACTCCTCCAACATGTTCCATCAGACTATGTTAGAGGTAAAAGCTTGACTAAATCCAACTTTGAGTCAGCTGGAGCACTAAGACAATATAAGAGCTGTGTTTATGCTCTTTAAGAGCTTATTAGGCCCTTATTCCAACTGAACTGACCTCATATAAACACTCTAAAGTAGATTAACTTAAAGGGAATGTGCTGCATCTGCTCTCTGACAGCTCAATTTAAAACTTTTAAGATCTTTACAATGACTTGAAGTTTTAATAAAAAACATTTTTAAAAAAGCTGTCAAAACGAGTGTAAAAACTGAAGTCCTGATGTCCAATTATATTAAAAAATAATTATGACAATTACAAAAAACTTTTTGTATTACTAAGCCTAATATTTTTTTTTTAAATTATGGGTCGTGTCTGGTAAACAGCATAATACCTTTAGCAACTATTTCAATGGTCTGACATCATACTTATAAACAACTTATACTGGGAATCTCTGAATTGAAAACATCTGTTTTAGTTTATTCTTTTTTTTCAGGTACATCCCAATCAAACATTTGATTATTGTTTGCCTGGAGTTGGAGCTAACAGAAATGTTGTGTAAACTAGTCTAGTCCATCTAGTCTATCTGGGTGTACAGCAGCAAATTCTCTCTGTCATTGGAGATTATCTAAAAACTGGATTTTATGTTGGGCTGCTATCCAGCTCCCTAAAAAAGGAGTGCTTTACCATGAGGAGTGTGTACACTGCTATTGTCCAACTGTGGCGAGATGAGAGAGCTTTCAAAAAGGAATAAAAGCGCACCTGTCTTTTATTACCACCTCGACAAATTCAGCTTTTTTCCAGGCCAGGAAGAGAGGGAGAGACAGACAGAATGGACGGGGGTGTTGGGTAATAGCCACTATTACTAAATGTGAGCAGAACATATTGTACTGCTGTAAGTGGAAGTACATTGAAAGTGAAACATAAGTGAACCTATATAGAAACTCATTTCACATTTATTCTTAACGATTTTTCTCATAATTGAGTAACTTTAATCTTTGTAGTACTAGATACTGTTATATGTCAACTTCAAATGTTTGCTGACAGAAATAGGTCGCCAAATCATTTCTGAAGAATAAAAAGTAATGTGTACAAAAGTAACTGGTTGACCTCTTTGAACCACTGTAGCAAGCGTAGAGAGAGATAGAGAAGGATGATTGGTTCTGCAGAGGATCTGGAAAAACTGATCCACCAATGATTTATTACTTGGTTTGACACCCTTGGCACTCTGAACGTGTGTGTGTATGTATTTTGCCTGGCAGAGATGGAATGCCTAAAACCCACATGTGGCCTGATTAAAATTGGTAAGCAATGTATAGTTAAAGAGGGCTGTATGAACTTGACAAATGGCAAAATCCAACTCTGGGTTTGTTATTTATAAAATCAAAAATACAGGGTGGAGGACACGTGAGCTAATCACTGCAGTGTTATTTTCTCCAGTTGTAATTGCTTTCAACTCTTCTCACATCAACTAGGTAAAGAGATGACATAATACATCTCTCAGCTGAATGAGAAATGAAGACAAAAAGAAGTGGTGAAGAAAGTGGATTGGACAAGTAATCCATCTCTCCCTCTTTTTCCTTTTCCTTAAACCAGTGCATCGTCCTACTGTGAACATCCCAATCAAAAACCAATTCAAACCTTCCTGCTCCTGTAGTGAAGAAATATTATTTAAACCTAAATATGTGTTGTCAAAGGGGGATGGAATATGGTGAAAAGCTTTTCAGTAATGTTTACAGTTCAAGGTGAATCTATGGCCTGTTAATGACGATTAGCAACACCCCTCAGAGCTGCTTTTATTTTGAAATTCCATCTATAAAATTATTCATGAAGCTTTTTGCTTTTTATAAGTTATTGATCAAATTGTCTGAGGTGTTTGTTATATGGCTTTTTTCCCAATTGGTTGTTGCAACCCGTGGCTGAATATGTTCTTGTTTCATATTGTGAATTTGATGCCTGACAAATGCTTTGTGAAACACAACACAGCATGTTTCAATTTCATGTTAGTGTTAACTATCAAGAAAATATCATACATTGTCACATTTAGCCATGACAATTTGTACAATTAAATCAGTATGTAATAGTGGGCAAACCATCACTGAGCTTTCATTTCAAAAAAAGCTTGCATGGGCATCCATATAGCTCAGCTGGTAGACCAGAAGCCAATATGTGGAGGTTTGCTCCTCAACGTAGCAGGCCCCGGTTTTGTTCCGACCTGCCGCCCGTTACCTGCATGTCATCCCCCCCTCTTCTCTCTCTCCCCTTTCATGTCTTCAGCTGTCCTGTCAAAATAAAAGCCAAAAATGCCCCAGAAATAGAAATGCTAGCCTAGCATGAAGGCAGCCGGGCAGCATAAAATCCATACTGCTCAATGCTGCTAACTACTGACTCTGCCTGATTTCCCTGCCTAGCATAATGCCTCGGCTACCATGGCCTATTTAGCGCCATGAAGCCAAGCCAAACATGCTATGCTTGCTTGTGGATGATGGTCACTCAACCCAGGGTAGTTAGATAAATTCTAAAATGCAAACAGGACTACATAAAGTAACTCAGTCAAAAGCAATGGAAAAGAGATGTTGGTTAGCATGAAATCACAATCAAACCATCAAAATGTTTACTGAATATTTTTTTTTCTTGTTTCAGTGTATCATCTCGGAGACTAATAGAGAGGTTGCTGTAAATGTGCTAAATTATCAGTTAGCGGAGGTAATCACTACTCTGAAGAAAAAGCAGTAGTGATGTTTGGTCTATTGAAAGACCTCTGCATGCCAAAGCTTTAGTAGCACACTCAAATCTAGCTTGAGCCAATTATTACAGTTCACATGGTTATGTGAGGAGTAACCCAATCGTAACGATAACCATGGAGACGAACATAACATGTTGTTGAGGTCTGCGGACATGAACTATCACTCAAAAAACACACTCAAGTAACAGAGGCGTAGGTCATCATTTGTATTGCTATGGAATATGGAAATTTAAAATGGCAAAAATGTGAACATAGTGGATTTCTTCAGCCATGCCAGCAGCTCATCAATTAAATAGATTAGCATGGAATTTTGTACACTAATTCATGGTCCTCAGATGACAAATCCACTGACTTTTATAGAAGCACCCACAAGTTGACATTCATGGTTCAGAGTGACATGTCTTGACAACTGTTGGAGGGATTTCCCACTAAAAGTCATTTATCATGCAAAAATGCCAAACATTCTCTGGCTCCATATTGTAAATTGTGATAATTTTCTGCTTTTTTTGTTTTTGTTTTTTGCCTTGATAGTGATAATGAAGTGCAATTGGCTGCACTGAATAAGATGACCTTTTAACTTGTTTCACTCTGGACTAAAGCCTTTCTGAAATATTTCAGCAATCTTCTGTTCACCCTCAAATTTCTGGCCCTCTTATACATCTGGCTGTCTGAACTATATCATCCTCTTCGAAGCGACCTCTAATTCACCTGGTAGAGTGGTCCTCATGTAGGCTGAGTCCTTGGCAGCAGCATGGGTTTGAATGCGACACATGGCCCTGCTGTGTGTAATCCACTCCGTTTCCCCCCTAAGTCTAAATCCAATCTCGGTAAAATTATGTTCTCTCCATCTAAGAATCTATCTCCACCCTGCTGACCACTCACATCTTCTGATGTGTTGTCATGCTGACCTAACAACACACAAGGACCACAACTGGTCACCTATGAGGTTAAAACTACTAAATATGCATCATTGCATACCTGTTTTTGATCAAATCATAGTATAAATTGAGTATGACTCTGCAACTTGGCCACAAAGTAAAAACTGCTCCAGGAGCTCAGCAGCATCTGGTCCCAAAGCCCACAAACATCTGTGTCATCCAACTGGCTTCCAGGGACCAGATTCCACTGCTGGGAAACACATGACCAGCTCTCACACAGACCTGCTATCCTGCATGTGTGTGTCCGCATTTTAGTTTGAATATGTTGGCATGCTTTATCATATTTCCGCTAGTGTGTGTGTGTGTGTGTGTGTGTGTGTGTGTGTGTGTGTGTGTGTGTGTGTGAAGAGCAGGATTTTATGTTAGCTGGGAGATACAATTTGTCATTGATCAAAGGCGACAGTGCAACTTGCTGTGACTGTCAGGTACTGTATTATAGGAATATGGAGATTGCGTCTGTTGTGTCATTCTGCTGACAGTGTTTCAGTTTTGTGTGTGTGTGTGTGTGTGCCCTTGCCAACTGTTTTAATGCTAACTTTATTAGTATTCAGAGAGGCTTTGGGTTGTCACAGGTCTTAAGGCACTCAGAGGAGGGCAGGAAAACACATGTCAAAATATATTCACATTGAGCCTGATTGCAGGCAAGCCAGTTGGCTGCAATTTGACAAATGACATTTAATAGGTCATACTGCAGCCTCTGCATACTGATGAGCATTTAGAAGGAGAGATATACGGTAAGGAAGATGGATATTAAGAAGGAGACAAGCGGCGAAATGTATAGATGGCCAAACATTATGAATTCATCTTTTCCTTTTCCTTTCATCTCTTCTTCTTTAAAACATCTATCTACTGCTCCTGTGGAATGCTTTTTTTTTAAATTAACTTTACTGGAAACCCAAATGCAGTTGCTTTCCAACAAAATGTAACAATTTATCTTAGCAAGTCTGATATTATGCATAATATAGTACCATTGAGATGTTATAGAGCTAGTTTGTACCTCCGACTTAACATCAACAGTGCACTAAAGACTTGATGCTATGACCAAAAAAAACTGTTTATTGTTTATACTGTTTATCTGGTAGGTGTATAGCTGATGATGATATAAATAAACAGATAAAGCACACTTTGGGACCAATTAAAAGTGCTAGATGAAAAATTAAGGGATTACCAAAGTAACAATTCATTCTCTAAGGAACATGAAAGTCTGTACTGAATCCATCTAAAAGTTATTGAGACATTTCACTGAAAACCACTAAGTAACCTGCTAGTGGTGCTAGAGGAAAACTCATCATTCATCATAGTCACAAGCATTTATCATCTGGGCACAATGAATATCTGTAAATAATTTCATGGCAATCCATCTAATGCTTGTTAAGATATTTTAATCTGGACCAAAGTGGTGGACCGTGCTGCGAGTGTTGCTAAAAAGGAATTGAGATTTAATTAAGTAAATAAAAAAAAACAGCCACACAAAACAGTTTTTACTTGCATTTTTTTTTAAATATGTTATGTCCATATGTGTTTGTGTTATGTTGTGAATGTGAAAATGAACTGCTACCTCCTCTGTCCGCTCTAGTCACTGAAAAGAAACAAGCGCAGAAATCAGGCCAATTACAAAAGCTGGTCAGTATGACATCATGTTTCCTGAGCTCATTACTATTCATGAGCTCGCCCAGTTGCGCTGGGTAAAGGATGCTGATAGCCAGGCTCTCATTGGCTAGCTGTTAGCCAATCAGAGTCAAGCAGCTTAGCTCGAGCCCCATGGAGGGAAAGGGGAAAAAATTGGGGACAAACAATGTTGCGAGATCTTGACTTTGTTTTGCGATATGTCCAGTTTTATTTGCGATATCTTGAGTTTCATTTGCAAGTGCTCAATTTTGTTTTGCAAGATATTGAGTTTTAATTGCGATATCTTGAGTTTCATTTGCGAGATCTCTCCGACAATCAATAAGGCTAACCTAGCTAGCTAGTACCACACTAGCTAGCTAGTAGGATTACATCTCCTTGGTTGTCTAAATACCCACATCATTTATTTTGATAAGCATTACTAATTAATACTAATTAAATTGATACTAGCTAACTACTAAGATTAGCCTGCAGTCATTGACAACAACAGGCAACAACAATGTCCATTATAACACTTCACTTTGGCATGTATTAATTAGTAATGCTTTATCAAAATATTTGTTGGATGTATCTAGACAACCAAGGAGATGTAATAATATTGCTAGATACTACCTAGCGCACTACAAGCTAGCTAGGTTAGCCCTTTTGTTTGTTGGATTTGCAAGGTCTCGCAAATAAAACTGTAGATATTGCAAAACAAAGTCAAGACCTCACAAAAGTGTTTGTCCTCCATGTCACCTACGGGGCTCCGTAGAATATTAGTGAGAACTGGCAAAAATGTAGCTGAGTCTTCCTGCCAGCTTTCTATACCTCTCTAGAATGAAGTGAAACCAAGGGGGTAAGCCTCTCCTCTCTAAGCCTAGCTCCCATGGCGCCATTTTAATGCTACGAAGCCATCACCTGCAGTTAGCATCCAATTGACTGCTATTCATTTTGGCGTAAATAACTTTATATCTGAAGCATTTAAAGACTCTATTTGAGCATTGTTTATTTATAAAGAAACACGACAATATATGAAAGGCTCCATTACCTTGTACCTCACGTTATGGCTCCATAGCAGACCGAAAACAAAATCAAAATCTCGCAAAACGTTGGTACGTTATACCACACTAGAATGGGTAGAAGCAAGCTAACCAAGGCCTTTTTTTTTAATTTTTGTATGCAAGATACTGTAAGGATTGTAAGACTTCAGTTCAAAAACATGCGACGGAGATGTGCTGGGTTCCCTTTACGCCCTGAAGAAAAAGATGACCCCCATGACTTTCATTGTATAATTCACACTCGGTTGCTCTCACCACACTGACAAAAAGGATGCCCTTACAATGTGTGGGGCTCATATATTTTACTGCAATATTATGAAATCCCAGACACAAATAACAGTATTCAGAAAACCACTACTCACGCTCTAACTCAGTCAAGATTATCCGGTGCAATCTTGAAGCCAACAGCTTACGCACTAGCAACTCAATCTGCTCTTGCCACCAGATGTGGAGCAAATGAGTAAAAGAGCAAATGATTCATGAGCCAGAGAAGTCTGCCGGATCCTCTGTTAGTATTAGATACTGAAGGGCCATTTCAAATCCATTTGGCAAAACCTCCTACACCTGTGGATTTGGCATGTACTAAATGTACCATTTCATAAGACAATGTGTACTCTATCAAATTCCATTTTAAGAAATGGTGAGTCACTAAAGAGTTCAGGTTGAGATTAGAGCAGTTGTACTGTTCAGTTAAGCTGTTCTTAAAACTTGTTTTTCAGAGCCTTTAACAGCAGTAGTTTTTCAACTGCATCACAATCTATCAGGCATTTCCCTCTGTACTCTGATACTCTTTACATAGTAGAAAAGGACACCATGTAGACCTGAACTTTGTTTGCAAAAAGTGCCCAACACTTGACAGTGACAGTCAGACAAAGAATAAATGAGATTACATTTTTATAGGAGAGAAAAGAAGAGAAGACAGATGGGAGTCAGATGGTGAAGCAAATCACTATGGGCCATGTGAAGACCAAAAGACACACATACACATGCGGGGGGAAAGAAATCATACTGGCCAGGCAGAGCAAAGCCACTAGTCTAAGTCCACATTTATTACCTGATAATGCAACAGGGCTGTAAGCTGGATTCACTTGCCAAAGTCAGACACAAAATCATTCAGACACACCCACATTCCATCTGCTGTGTGTCACAAAAGTATGAAGAGGAATTGACTGTGGTGACACAGTGATAACAAACAGACAGAGATCAGATTTTAATATGTTGGAAGCTGATAAAGTCATTAATCATGGAGAAAAGGCAAGTGGACAAGTGATTGGACACCTCTAAATGTGACCATGCCAAGTGTTCAACCTCAGTCTTAGAAAGGGAGCGGGAAGAAGCCAGACCTGTTTGCAGTTAAAGGACAATCTGTATATATGGAAACATAACACACGCACAAGATACAACAAATATACAACAACAAGCACTAAAAAAACGCACAGCTGAGAACACGCCAGAGAAAGCGCGCATGCACGTGCACATGCCGTCACGCACACAGCGTGTTGCTGGTTAGTGCTATTCTAATGAAGTATGTCAGAAATGCGATAAGGGTGCATGTTGCAATGCCCTGTGCTCTGAGTAAACGATGAGTGGGGGACAGCAGATATTCCCTAAAATAACTCTAGCTGGACTGTTTTTGAATACCAGCTTGGGAAAGGGGATATATATATATATATATATATATGTGCACATATTTTTAAAAGTCTTCCATTTACATTTTTTGACTAATGGAAAATGAAAAAAAGAAGAAAAGTCATTCTTTTAGTTAATAATAACTTCTGAGAAGTCATAAGATTTGGTCAACCAATAATATGATGTGATCTAGATACAATTTCATTATAAGTCCAAAGTCCAACCATTATCTGTAACCCCTGGAGATAATTCCAGCTGACACCGACACTGGGTACACCCTGGACAGGTCGTCAGATAATCACAGGGCTGGCAAATAGACAGATGGGCAGTCTTGTATAAAGTACTTAAAAGCAATACTTAAGTAAAAGAACAAGTATCTTACCAGAAAATTACTTTGGTAGAAGTTCAAGTCACCTTTTAGAGTATTACTTGAGTAAAAGTCTTAAAGTATTTTATATTGTACTTATGTACTTAAGTATCAAAAGTAATTTTATGATATTAAATATACTTAACTATTAGAAGTAAAGTACAAACTTTATTGGGGCTGCCTTATAGTGAAGCATAATATTCAGGGTTTTCACATTTTAAACATCAAAGTCTGATATCAACAAAGACAAAAACAGAATTTAAATTTTTTGTTCACTTCAACATAGGAAAATATTTCTTTCAAGTAACGAGTAACGAAGATGCTTAGGGGAAAAGCGGTGGAGTAAAAGTATACATGAAATGGTCACGTTATTTAATCTATTGATTTGTGTACAGGTCACGATAATTATTTTTTTGTAGTGATTACGAATTTTGAAGTAATGTACAGTATTTCAATGGGAAGCCTATTTAGTGATCATTACAGAACGATTACGGTAGCAAGTAAAATTGAAAAGCTGAAAATACGCGCAGGGAGGTTGGTCGGGTCAAACCCGAGGATCGCATCTCGCATGCTGCAGTTCCTTTACGAGTTATTCTCTTCTTAACCACAACCGTCCCGTTGTTGTCAGCGTGTCCTGCGTGCGACGGTTCCTTTCCCCCCAGTCTTTACTCACACTAACTGGTTGGTAGTGTGATTAAAAGTATACATTTTGTTTAGGATATGTAGTGGAGTAAAAGTGAAAGTTTCCAGAAATATAAATAATGAAGTAAAGTACAGATCTATGAAAATTCTACTTAAGTATAGCGTTACGTGCCCATATGTAGAGGTTTACTCCTCGGCGCAGCAGCCGTGGGTTCAACTCCGCCCTGCGGCCCTTTGCTGCATGTCGCTCCCCTCTCTCTCCCCTTTCAGCTGTCCTGTCAAAATAAAGGCCTAAAATGCCCAAAATAATCTTAAATATATATATATATATATATATATACACACTGTACATATACACATGTTATTATATGTTATTATACATTATATAAAATAATAGTAGTATTGCGTTACTTGCGTAACTGGTTCTTCAACTATCTGCATAATGTGAGGAGAGAATGACAAATCAAACGTCCGTTTTTGTGTGTTTGCGTAACACCAATAGACGGTTAAAACTGGTAAAACCATCGTCCAAGCAGACAAAACAAAAATGGCAGAGCCACCGCTTAAGATGTCTTTTGAGAGGTGGAAGTATGCCCATTACTTCAAATTAGTTGCGTGAAAGGACAAAAACTTGTGTGTGTAAATTGTGCACAGGCCATAAACACTTCTCCAGCCCCACGAACAAAACATCTAATCTAAGCTAAAGGCCCCCGGACCCTGAGACACAGATGTAAAGAGCATGTTGCCAATAGGAATAAGTGATAAGTGGGCTTGTGGCAGCATACATAGTGGAGGAAAAGTTGCCCGTTTCAACAGTGTAATCACCGTCTGTCTGAAACAAAATACAGATAATGAAGAGTGGACAGCTTGACAAATATATAGTGTAAAAGAGAGATCTTGTGTACTGTATGTCCTCATTATAATAAGGGTTTCTGTTGATCTGGGCATACATGAGTTTTATCTTTATATTGTTATTTGGCAAGTCATTTATGGTGCATTTCAGGTTATGTTACGGAGTAATCCAAAAGTAATGTAACTAGTTATTTTCAGCAGTAAGTAATGTAGTGAAACAAGGCATTAACTAGTAATGTGTAATTACTTTTTTGAGTAACTATCCTAACACTGGACAGTGCCTACCATTGAAAGTCAATAAATGATATTGCATTTTCATCCAGCTGTAGCGAGTAAGCATTGTACTGTAACTGTACAGTACAAGTACAAGGCAGCTCTATGTTATGTTTTTAAACACTGGACACAGGTTGTGCGTGTGTATATGAGCTAATGTCACACCTAGTTACTGCAGTGACACGAAACACGTTACACCTGGCAGTGACGCAGCAAAAACCCTGGCTAAACATAGGAGCACAGGAGGAATTTGTTTGTGTACAATCTAGTAAGTGTGTGTGTGTGTGTGTGTGTGTGTGTGTGTGTGTGTGTGTGTGTGTGTGTGTGTGTGTGTGTGTGTGTGTGTGTGTGTCTGGCACCCAAGTACACCTCAGGGACATAGGGGTTCAGGGTCTTTTAAATAAATAATCAAACACATAAATAAAGTCAATCGATAGAAGGAGCTTGATCCGGCACTCCGGGCCTGTGTTTGGCCTCTCACTTCATAAGAGAGGCCTGGGGGAGAGAGAGGGGCAAAAGGGAGGGGACAGAGGGGTAAACTGAGAGTGCCAGAGAAAAAGAGGGGGGAAAAAGAGAGAGAAGGTTGGATTACTTCTCTCTTGGTGGTTGTATAGTGCTGGTTAGCCAAGGCCTGCTCTCCCTATTACAGAAAACAGACCCCCATATGCAGTCTCAAGTCAAGCACACAAACACACACACACCTGTCTTTACACTTTCCAGAGGCACACTTCACACAAATCATATGCCTATCCAAACCAAAACCAATAACACATACAAAGCTTAACTTAACCCTTGTGCTTAAATTTGTCACAGATTTGAGTGTTGGTTACGCAGTTGTGAGCATCCTGTGGCATGAGCATATGTCGCTTTAAGACCTATACTGTCCAACTATGGGGAGTGTTCTGCCTTAAGCGACTAGCAATCACTCATCACAACCCTTTCCAGCTCGCGGGTGCTGTAAAAACTAGAACAAGAGTGAGTGCACTTGCTGGAGAATTCCATCTGACAGTCTTTAATGCCAAGGGCAGCGTGGAGTGTGTGTGTATGTTTAAACAAGCCAAACTAGGGAGAGGTTTGAGTGGCGGCACATCTCCCGTGAGCAAATCAAATCACACCTGGCCCCCGCTCCCATAAGCCGCCGCAGTCTGGCGAATGTCGGCATAGGGGGGGAGACAGTGAGCTGGCAAAAATTCAAGAGAGCAATACCATCAACATGAGAGAAATGCTTCCCAGAATCTCTGAATAATATTTATGTTGTGCTGGTGATTTTTTTCTTCCTCCCACCTGTGTGTAGCTTGTTCCAAAATGGACGCCTGTCACAGCAGAACAGGCATGAAAGAGGAAAACAGGAACATCCTTGGCAACAGACACCTGATGCTTCTTTTTCTCCAAAGACTTTAACGAAGGGTATAAGTAAGCATAGTCTGCTGGTAATGCAACACTGTAGTGAAGCGGAAACATTCTCATGTTATATAAAATGCTGAACATGATTATTGGAACTTTATACTCTGTAAAAACATCCTCACCGTTTGTCTTTGCACATGTAGAAAACATGCTGTGCTCAATAGAGACTTTATTGGTTATATATCGAGCCACTGAAAGAGGACTGTCACAGCCACTGACAGATGACATCAACGGCAGAGTGCATATTAGCCAATGAATGGTGGTGTGGTGTGACACAGGATGCCCTGAGGGTCGACCAATTAGCTGCTGACAGGAAGAGAGATGTATGGCTGCCTGAGGGTTTGGCTGAGGCGAGGAGTAAGATGTGGGAGAGTGGACTGAGAGAAAATGTGTTGGTGCTAAGCATGGGAGAGGTTGAAGGTTTAGCGTTGGCCTCGCTACACAGATGGTTGAGAAGCGTAGAGGCTACGGAGCAGCATATTTCTTAGTCTGTTCACCGCCAAATGATCCTTGCACTGACATGAATGTATCATTAACAAGTAATAAGAGAAATGTACTTCAGCAAATATAGCACTTTTTAAAACACAGTTACAAAGTGCTTTACACACAAAGTATAAATGCATGAAGTAAAAATACAATATAATGAAAACAGCTCTGAATTGTGTTTTTGTGTGAAAGCCAGACGGACTTCTGAATGTGTGCAATACTGGCCCTTTATTCCTCCTATAAGACCAAATGGGAGGAACAAGAGGAGAAACACAGTTATAGACAAGCTACAGACACTACAGGCACTTGTGCTTAAGTGAGCCACTAGCAATGCTTACCTGAAAATTCAAATTGACAGAGCCAGCGGCAAACAAACTAGCTGCTGAAATAACTTAAGACCTTGACACACCAAGGACCTAGTTGGGACGACGGCGGATGACGGCGACCGAACGTTGGCCTAGTTTGTGCGGTATGTTAAGCACCGTCGCCAAGTGTCAGCCTTCATCAGCCTTTTTTCGGCCGATTCAACTGTTGGTCGTACAGCCAATTCATCTGAATGACTGTTCAGATTGACAACGAAAGTGAGGAAAAGAGAGGCACACAAGGCTTCCTTCATTTTTCATCTCATCAATCCAATACACATATAAGAGTTGTCAAAACTGGTCAAAAATTACTTTAAATGTTCCTTCTAAACAACACAGAGGTTCAGACGAATGGAATAACTATTTTTGCATATTATGTCCATAGGATGGCAAATGTACAAGATATACATAACTACTTGTGTAAGCATAGTTATTCCAACAATAACATGTCTTTTAAAGTGCTCATTATGCTAATTTTCAGGTTCATAATTGTATTATATATACAGTTGGTACGGAAAGTATTCAGACCCCTTTAAATTTTTCACTCTTTGTTTCATTGCAGCCTTTTTCCAAAAATCAAAAAAGTTCATTTTATTTCTCAGTAATGTACACTCAGCAACCCATCTTGACAGAAAAAAACAGAAATTTAGAAATTTTTGCATATTTATTAAAAAACAAAAACTGAAATATCACATGGTCATATGTATTCAGACCCTTTGCCGTGACCCTCATATGTAACTCAGGTGCTGTCTATTTCTTCTGATCATCCTTGAGATGGTTCTACACCTTCATTGGAGTCCAGCTGTGTTTGATTATACTGATTGGACTTGATTAGGAAAGCCACACACCTGTCTATATAAGACCTTACAGCTCACAGTGCATGTCAGAGCAAATGACAATCATGAGGTCAAAGGAACTGCCTGAAGAGCTCAGAGACAGAATTGTGGCAAGGCACAGATCTGGTCAAGGTTACAAAAAATTTCTGCTGCACTTAAGGTTCCTAAGAGCACAGTGGCCTCCATAATCCTCAAATGGAAGACGTTTGGGGACGACCAGAACCCTTCCTAGAGCTGGCCGTCCGGCCAAACTGAGCTATCGGGGGAGAAGAGCCTTGGTGAGAGAGGCAAAGAAGAACCCAATGGTCACTGTGGCTAAGCTCCAGAGATGCAGTCGGGAGATGGGAGAAAGTTGTAGTAAGTCAACCATCACTGCAGCAATCCACCAGTCGGGCTTTATGGCAGAGTGGCCCGAAGGAAGCCTCTCCTCAGTGCAAGACACATGAAAGCCCACATGGAGTTTGCTAAAAAACACCTGAAGGACTCCAAGATGGTGATAAATAAAATCCTCTGGTCTGATGAGACCAAGATAGAACTTTTTGGCCTTAATTCTAAGCGGTATGTGTGGAGAAAACCAGGCACTGCTCATCACCTGTCCAATACAGTCTCAACAGTGAAGCATGGTGGTGGCAGCATCATGCTGTGGGGGTGTTTTTCAGCTGCAGGGACAGGACGACTGGTTGCAATCGAGGGAAAGATGAATGCTGCCAAGTACAGGGATATCCTGGACGAAAACCTTTTCCAGAGTGCTCTGGACCTCAGACTGGGCGAAGGTTTACCTTCCAACAAGACAATGACCCTAAGCACACCGCTAAAATAACGAAGGAGTGGCTTCACAACAACTCTGTGGCTGTTTTGAATGGCCCAGCCAAACTTAAACCCAATTGAGCATCTCTGGAGAGACCTGAAAATGACTGTCCACCAACGTTTACCATCCAACCTGACAGAACTGGAGAGGATCTGCAAGGAGGAATGGCAGAGGATACCCAAATCCAGATGTGAGAAACTTGTTGCATCTTTCCCAAAACGACTCATGGCTGTATTAGATCAAAAGGGTGCTTCTACTAAATACTGAACAAAGGGTCTGAATACTTATGACCATGTGATATTTCAGTTTTTGTTTTTTAATAAATATGCAAAAAAATTTCTAAATTTCTGTTTTTTTTCTGTCAAGATGGGTTGCTGAGTGTACATTACTGAGAAATAAAATGAACTTTTTTTGATTTTTGGAAAAAGGCTGCAATGAAACAAAGAGTGAAAAAATTTAAAGGGGTCTGAATACTTTCCGCACTCCACTGTATATATATATATATATATATATATATATATATATATATATATATATATATATTCTAGCAACTGGGCGAGAATTATAACGTATGTTACAAACGCACATTTGTCACAGATGCAAAGGCGGGACTACGATAGAGCTGTTTGAAGCAATTGGTGAACAGTGCTTTCTGTTGGAGATGTTAAGTCCCTTTGGGGTAAACCTAACGTGCACAAAAAAGATATATAAAACGATAGAGAAAAGGGAAAAGGCCAACAAGCATAATATGAGCACTTTAAAAGATCTCTACATACCTACACATTACAAATTTGTAGCAAATGGAACATGCAGCTCTGATAAACAGAACCAACCCATAATGGTGTAGTTAACTTTACCACAGTCTGCATATTTCTGTCAGATTCCATTGTGGACAGCTGCACAAAGGAATTCTGACAAAACAAAGAGTTTTTTCAAAGATAAGTATTTAGAGAAACAAGAAAGCACTTGACTACTAACTAAGTGAGTGTGTAACCAAACATGTTTTGTATACAGCCAACAATGAAAAGGAATTTTACATTTGTTGAGCTTAAATAGCTGCTAACATGTTAGCATAGATTATCTGACTGACTCTAGCCAGTCACACAAAACTTTCACTGTTGTTTTGTGTTTAAATTGCTGTATGCACAATTGTGGCTGTATTGTCAGGCAGAACATTTGCCTGCATCATACCAGGGCAACATTTGCAATAAATACCATGCTCTTTATCAATTGTTAAAAGCAGCCAAAAGCTGGCCAAAAACAGAAAGCGTGTCAAAGAGTCTCATTAGTCTCATTAAAGCATAGTAAAGCGGGCAGAAGGGCCAGAATAATGCTGTGTGTGTACATACACACACAGAGAGAGAGAGTGTTCTCTGGGAGCTGTGCCCACAGCAATAAAACACAGACCAAAGTCATTCCAGCCAACCAATCACTGCCTGCTGGCCAACTGAAATGTTTCTCAGTAACAGAAACACAGCTTATCAGTTAGGAATCAGATAACAACAGCAGGAGCACAGCTGGAAGTGACAGAATCTCCATACTGAGAGAAGTATATACTGGCAGTGACGCAGTCACTTTGAAAACGCACATACAGATGGAGGAGTTATTCAAACAAAACCTTGCACGGACCTGATCAATCGGTTGCAGGTTGCTTGTCAAATTATCTTTTTTTCATTAAGAAGTAACGCATTCCTTGCATCAACATGTAATCTTTAGGCTCCTCAAATTAAATAATTGAGGTACAAAGCTAGCATGATTTTCAGACGGAATTGTCATTTTATTAATTTACACTTTATTTTATTTTTCTTGCCAATCCATCCAAATGCTATTGACACATTTCAGTCTGGACTAAAGTGGTGGAACGATTAATGGTTACCATTCCTCGAGCCCAGCCACTGGGACTAATACGTTTGTATAAATGTGCTGGAGAGAAGTAGTACTAAAAATGGCTGTTTACAAGAAAAACGCTTCATTGTTTGGTAAATACATTCTCATTGTTGGCACCAAACATGTACAAAAAAAAATCTGAATTCTATTATTAATCTGACATTAGTGTGAATTACTATTGTGGTATATCAAGTACAAACATTATAAAACCATATAATCCCCTTGGCTCACATTAACAGCAGCTCTAGCTTGGACTGCCGTGAATGTGTGAATTATGAATTGGTTTGAACTCCTAACCTCTGTTGGGGTTGAGTGAGGTGAACGCTCGTGGTGCGAGAGACACTTCATACTTCTTTATTCCATTAGACATTAAGCAGTGACATCACAGCATGACCCTTGACATTCAGATGGTCTGTTCCAGATGCTTTCAGGTTTTAAGAACTTCTGCTAGCACGATAATGGTTGTGAAAGAGGAAAAGGGGGCAGACATTTGCCTGTTTGGTTGGGGGGAGCAGGTGCTGCTACGTCGCAAACAACAAAAACAGTCCTGCAATTTGTAATGTAAATATGCACATTTTACATTCCAAAAGCCAATTGAATTCACAGGCCCTATTAAACACACACACACACACACACACACACACACACACACACACACACACAAGACTACCTAGTTTGGGAAACGGGGGGGTTGCTTCTACTAAAGTGGTTCTGTAATTACCGGGTGCTTCTGCGTGTCTGGCTATTGCACAACACTGATTCATCCTCCTTCCACTCCCTTAACTCTCACTCTCTGCTGTCAGTATAAAGTGAAAATAATACGTTATTTAGAGTGGATCTGATTAAAGGTTTAACTCGTGTAAAGGTTTCTTACACTATAACAATATATAGTTGACAGTATAATAGGCTGATTGTCTGAGATGGGATTACAGTATTTAGGCGGTTAGGTTATTATGTCACTTTAATGGCTGCTACACTCAAGTGGAACAGGTGGGGTTCAATTCAAACAAAATCTACATTGCAAGAATTGCTGTCAGGGGAATAATGCATCAAAAATTTCCTTCCGCATGACATCCAAACCCTTGCTGTACCTATTCCCTGCATTCCAGACCTACTACCCCCCTCCATGACATATGCTCCAACCCCCCACCCTCAGTCCCTTGCCAGGCCAACAGAGCTGTGAGGCACCAAAGGTTTTCTGCTTGGATTGAGAAAAACATGTAAAGGTGTTGGAAGCAAACATAGCCCCAAGACTGACTAACATGGCCACTGTGGTCATGTCCACAGTACTCATACATACAGCAGATGGGAGAGGCATAAAAACAACTATAACTAAAAAACAACAGTATCTTTTGTTCCTGGAAAAATGTCTTGTCTGGCAATAGGTATTGGTAATAATTCTCCACACAGAAATGCAGAAATGCACGAATTATAGCCACAATGATGGATTTTGAGTGGATTGAAGAGCTCAATGGGGACAAATCTACTTAACATTACCCTGTGATCCATGGCTCTTAGTGGCACAGACTTCCAATGCATCATCCTCAACAGGGAACTGCAGAAAGCCCTGCACTGTCCCGCGGCCAAGTCTGCACTGAGCAGAAAGCACAAGTATGGGTCTGACAGTATGGCAGCAAACTCCTTAAATACATCCGACTGTATAAGTCATTAATAAGACCATGTGTTTATCTTAGGAAGGTTCCAAAGGTTTAGTTAGATTTGCAGCAAAAAAACGCCGTGCCAATGTCCGTCCCAGGGGGACTGGATGCACAGGCCAGCGTGGATGTACAGTGAGGCACAGAAGAAAATGAAGATACGACTGTATTCACACAACTACTAATGTGAACGACAGGTGTAGCCTGGCCACTAAGAACAGAAGCCCATGCATCCATCATCCAGAGTGACGCTTGGGAGTAAATCATTAATCCCTGCAGTGACGTTTGTGGTAAAATGACAGAAATCATCCAGTGAGGGAGAGAAATCGTTCTCTGTAGACCAAAAAGGCTATTACTCTCCTAACAAGGGGCGACTCGACCTGCAAACAACTCAAACGAGGGTTCAAAAATTATATTCCAGTATGTAGTCAGATAGTGATTAATGAAAGAAATGAATCTTGTAAAAACTCCCAACATCAATAAACACGTCAGGTTGAGGCCTCTCTATAGCTGCGTTGTTGGTTGTCTTTGAATTCCTATTAAATAATATTAAACATTTCCACCAGTGTTTTAAGTTTAGGATTATGTATGTATATTAGGCCTGCACAATTAATCGTTATAAAACTGTGATCTCTATTCACTGTGGTCACGATTTCATTTGTAAATAATTTTGATTTTCGAATTTTTTTGTATTTTCTTTTTTTCTTTAATTGACTTTGAGTCTCATTTAATTTAATGAGTTGACTGCATCACAAATGCTACTACTTTCTTCTGTGAGATTTAAACACAGACTGTATAAAATCAAAAAAAAATCTATGTTTGGTACTGCCAATTTGTTTTGTCATGGTTCTTGTGTGCAATAAACATTACGAGAAAGAAATTGTGGGGAAAAAAAATTCTAAGCAAAAAAAAAAATCATGATTCATATTTGTCCCTTAATCATGCAGGCCTAATGTACTGTGAGGAAAATAAGTATTTGAACACCCTACTATTTTGCAAGTTCTCCCACTTAGAAATCATGGAGGGGTCTGAAATTGTCATCAGTCAGGTTTCTGGGCTGTCGCTGAGAAACACAGAGTTTGAGCTCCCTCCAAAGATTCTCTATTGGGTTTAGGTCTGGAGACTGGCTAGGCCACGCCAGAACCTTGATATGCTTCTTACAGAGCCACTCCTTGGTTATCCTGGCTGTGTGCTTTGGGTCATTGTCATTTTGCGAGACCCAGTCTCGACCCATCTTCAATGCTCTAACTGAGGGAAGGAGGTTGTTCCCCAAAATCTCGCAATACATGGCCCCGATCATCCTCTCCTTAATACAGTGCAGTCGCCCTGTCCCATGTGCAGAAAAACACCCCCAAAGCATGATGCTACCACCCCCATGCTTCACAGTAGGGATGGTGTTCTTGGGATGGTACTCATCATTCTTCTTCCTCCAAACAGAGTTAGTGGAATTATGACCAAAAAGTTCTATTTTGGTCTCATCTGACCACATGACTTTCTCCCATGACTCCTCTGGATCATCCAAATGGTCATTGGCAAACTTAAGACGGGCCTTGGCATGTTCGGGTTTAAGCAGGGGAACCTTCAGTGCCATGCATTATTTCAAACCATGACGTCTTAGTGTATTACCAACAGTAACCTTGGAAACGGTGGTCCCAGCTCTTTTCAGGTCATTGACCAGCTCCTCCCGTGTAGTTCTGGGCTGATTTCTCACCTTTCTTAGGATCATTGAGACCCCCACGAGGTGAGATCTTGCATGGAGCCCCAGTCCGAGGGAGATTGGCAGTTATGTTTAGCTTCTTCCATTTTCTAATGATTGCTCCAACAGTGGACCTTTTTTCACCAAGCTGCTTGGACATTTCCCCGTAGCCCTTTCCAGCCTTGTGGAGGTGTACAATTTAGTCTCTAGTGTCTTTGGACAGCTCTTTGGTCTTGGCCATGTTAGTAGTTGGATTCTTACTGATTGTATGGGGTGGACAGGTGTCTTTATGCAGCCAACGACCTCAAACAGGTCCATCTAATTTAGGATAATAAATGGAGTGGAGGTGGACATTTTGAAGGCAGACTAACAGGTCTTTGAGGGTCAGAATTGTAGCTGATAGACAGGTGTTCAAATACTTATTTGCTGCTGTATCATACAAATAAATAGTTAAAAAATCATACATTGTGATTTCTGGATTATTATTTTCTAGATTATGTCTCTCACAGTGGACATGCACCTAGGATGACAATTTCAGACCCCTCCATGATTTCTAAGTGGGAGAACTTGCAAAATAGCAGGGTGTTCAAATACTGTACTTATTTTCCTCACTGTATATGTATTATGTGCACTCTGCTAATTCAATTCCAGATACAGACAAACATTCAAAACACCTAGATGTATAACTCTATTCTATTGTTTCTCCTTATCACAGAAGCAGTCACACACCCTTCTATAGGTCAAGCCATCTACAGAGGTCAACAGGTTTTCACAGGACTCTTAAGCGACTCATTGATCACAGTGTAAACAGATAAGGTAGCACCAGTAGCTCATATTCTTTAAAACAGTCACTTCCATCTTTGGAACTAATACAGCCAAACACCCTTTCTTTGGCAATTGTTGTACTGAGTGGCAGAGACTAATAAATCCTATACAGGAACTCTAACAGCAACAAATTGAAAATGGCACATACAAACTGCCCAAAATGAAACAAGAAACGGCACAATATAAGTGAACAATCATCTTACTGGTAGGCATTGTATTTCATTTTCAACTGACAGTTTAACATTTTCCCTGGTCTGGTTTCTCTTTATCCCCCCAGTGTGATCTTGTGACATTTTCCATTTCAATGAATCTAGTCATGTTAACCTTTTTAAGGTGTTGAAGCCATTTAGAAGAGTTGGTTTGCTGTCTGGCTCCGAGAGAGTAATGGCAGCTGCTCTGGCGAGGTCCAACTCTGAACACAAAGCAGGAGGAAGCCTCTGCTCCTTCACACGGTTACCACAAATCCTGCTTTACATATGTAGAGGAAAATAAACACTTTTAGCTTCCCCTGCCCTGTCTCTCTTCCCTCTTTCTGCTCTGTCTTAATCATATGATGGTGTATAAACATGAGCCTCTGTGGATCAGTGTGCACAGAGACAGGATATGAGAGCGATTCCCCTCACCTCTCCCTTTTGAACCTGCATCACAGACAGTGAGAGTGTCTCCTTTCCAAAAAAAGGGCCATGCGGGGGTCAACTCTGCTTGGCTCTGCATGTCTGTTAATACGGCTTCAACATCAGCATCCCAGCAGAGGCAGCAAAACCCCCTCACACTGCTCTGTATGGACTCATCATAACTCAATGTTCACACTTCAACAACCTTGCTATCATTGCACGGTTGTGAATGTGATACACACAAATATGCAAACTGACAGAGAGTTCCACCTTTTAAAAGTTGAATGCAGCAAGAAAGAAGTTGAGCAAGAGGGGTTAACAAAAGGGAAATCAAACACACTGAAGGGGACGTTCGACTAGAACCCTGACCTACCTAGGACGACGAGAATGAGAGCGAGGAAATGTGCCAGGGTTCTGGTGTTTGCTGAATTGATTAGTTGAACAAAAATGAATAGGCAGCTATTTCAATAAACGTTTAAATTATTTTTCAAGCTAAAATATAGCTAATAGCCAAATATTTTATTTCTTCCAGCTTTACAAATGTGAAGACTAGTGCGGCCAGTTAAACACGTTATTAACGGCATCAACACTAGCAAACTTTTTTTTTCACATGCTGTTGCAACAACTGGTAACATTAGAAAAACTACAACACCACACTGGATCTAGCTAGACTGGAAACAAAACAACTGGCACGGTGCACAAACTTGTTTGGTCTTGCGAGCCGGCCAAATAGTAGTGATGTTTCGTTTTGAGTGGATGGCAAACGCATGACACAGACATGGATGCCAATAAGATTCTGAATGGAAGGTTTACTTTTAAGTTGCCAAATGGTTCCATTGACAAGACCAAAGTGATCTGTGTGTTTTGTCGTTTTGTCTGCTATTATCACAGCATGTTCAGTCCGAAATACCACTTGATGGCCAAGTACACAGCTGATGCCAATTCTCCGCCGCCCCCTCGTCAAAGTATTTTTTACATCTTCTTATTGATGGACAGTGTGAGAGACTATTTGCTCCAAGTGAGAATGTTACGTGTGAAATTGAACACTACAATGTTGTTTTCAATAAAAGAACATTTGCACAAAGCTAGCCGATCCACTTTTCCATGTTGATAAGAGCATTACAATGAGAAAAATAATGGGACAAAAAGAAATCAAGGGACATTTAGAATAGATAAAAATGTGTGATTTACTTAATAATAATAATAATTAATTATCACTAGTGAAGGCTAGTTTTCCTTGTGTTCACATTATGGAGAACTAAATAGCTCCTTGGCTCTCCTTGGATTTAGTGAATTGTGGTTGACTATTTTGACAGATTGTCAGCAGATGATGAAAATAGTAAGTTGCAGTCCTAATTATTCACAGAATATTAATCAGCATCTACTTTGATAATCCTTAATGTAATTTTTTTTTAACCCTCTGGGGTTTGAGGGTATATTCAGACGCAAATATGATTTTAGCATACTACATGCCAAACATTCAATGGTTACAGCTACTAAGTTGTTGATTTGAAATACAATATATTTGGGTTTGGCCTCTTGATCTGGCAATACAAACAGTTTGTATATGT